>OW240923.1:15815345-16452655 GCA_933207985.1 Pelobates cultripes
AAGAGGAGAACCCCTAGTGCGGTCAATCCCAATGTACAATGTCAAATAGTGCAGAAAAATTGGCTTCTCACCTGATGTGGAGCCCTATACCTGGCTCCTGGTGTGTAGGTGTCTGTGCCTTTAAGGGGGCAACTACCCTTCTTTAAGCAGCAACAATGGAGGGTGGATTCCAAATATAAAACAAAATTTATTAAATAAAGTAGTAAAACCTTACAAGTAAAATATAAACAAAATTGTGAGAAATTATAAAATGTGGAATCTTCAATCCTCCAGCCGAAACATGTTTCACTGTACCCAGACAGCTTTTTCAATCGGTAATGCAGTTGCTGCTGTTACTTGTTTAAATACTTTGTACTTCCTCCTGTGTGGTCCTTCAAACTTCCCTCCCTCCAATCCGCTGGCGTCCTTTTTCATGAACAGCTGTGCTGTGTTAGTAATGAGTATGCTCCGGTCTCGGAACAAGTCATGTGACCCGAAGCATCACGTGCCGCATCACAAATTGGGCGTGTTTTCAATGTAGGGCTCACAGTTCCATATCGTCCATTTTTAAGTTGGGCAAAATGCCCTTCCTTCAACCAAGTCCGTTCCTATTTACAAGCCAGGTGCTCAATTTGAGCGATATATAAACGGAAAAATGAAGGGAGAAAGGGGGATAGTATTATTGTATATTGCTTACAAGTTAATTCATAAAATTTACATATCAAAAAAAATAAAAACATCTAATGTTTTTCATTCAAAGTGACAGTACATGCATAAAGATAGGTGGTGAATAGGAGTGTGCTCTTTTAGGAGAAATGCTGATTATTATTGAATAGGTCTCAATTGTGTCAGCAGCTTATCTTCAATGATGATATCAATATTAAAATATATATATAAAAAACATATAAATATATAGTAGGTTCCTAGCTGGTCTCCCATACAAGTACTAACCAGGCCTAAGCCTGGATAGCTTCTGAGATCTGATGAGATCAGGCATTTTCAGACTGGTATGGCCATAGAGCAAATATTTAAAATGTATGAAACATACTAATAAAAAAATAATTTAAGTTAAAAAATGGCATAACTCAAAATCATCATTGAGACCATTAGGCTGCATGGTATTCAGGTTAAAAATCCATTGCATCTCCCTTTGGCCTAATTTTTTAATAAAATCTCCCCCTCTCCAATCGGGTGATACCCTCTGAATTGCATGGAATTCTAACTGGGTGGGATCGCTATTATGTTTATTTTTAAAATGTAAGGAGACACTGTGCTTTTCATAGTTGTTCCTAATGTTCCTAATGTGTTCCTGTACTCTAATGTGCAACTTTCTTTTGGTGCGCCCTACATATACAAGTCCACATGGGCATATCAAGAGATAAATAACTCTCGTGGACTGACAAGTAATTAGCTCGTTGATCTTAAACATGACTTTTTTATTTTGAGGGTGTGAGAATTCTTTTACTAGTCTCTTCTTACTTTTTGAGTTCTTGCATGCACCACAGTGTCCACAACCATAAAACCCTTTTGTTTCGTTGAAAAAGTCCCTATTACATCTTTTTAGGGGTATATGGTTAGATGTTAAAGTGTTTCTTAAATTCTTTACTCCTCTATAAACAATCTTAGGCTTCTCCGGAAGAATACTATTAAGGAGGGGGTCATTTCTTAAAATTGGCCAATACTTTGAAACTATTTTTCTAAATTCTTTACTTTTACAGTTAAAGTCACATATAAGTCCTATTGTTTGTGGTTCAACTTTATTTTTAGTGTTATATTTAATTAGATCTTTTCTGTCCTTTATTTTAACTTCTTCAAGGGCTTTCCCCAACAATGTCTCGTTATATCCCTTTTCTCTAAAATCTTTCAGAATTTTGTGGGATTGTTCTTGGAATTTACATTCCTCCGTGCAATTCCTCCTTATCCTGAGCAGTTGCGCTTTGGGTGCATTCAGCAACCATGGGGAGAAATGGCAGCTATTCTCCCCAATGTAGCTGTTAACATCCACAGGTTTGAAAAAAGTACATGTCTTCAAACATGCATCCTCAACATAAATTTGGAGGTCCATTAGAGTACAGGAACACATTAGGAACATTAGGAACAACTATGAAAAGCACAGTGTCTCCTTACATTTTAAAAATAAACATAATAGCGATCCCACCCAGTTAGAATTCCATGCAATTCAGAGGGTATCACCCGATTGGAGAGGGGGAGATTTTATAAAAAAATTAGGCCAAAGGGAGATGCAATGGATTTTTAACCTGAATACCATGCAGCCTAATGGTCTCAATGATGATTTTGAGTTATGCCATTTTTTAACTTAAATTATTTTTTTATTAGTATGTTTCATACATTTTAAATATTTGCTCTATGGCCATACCAGTCTGAAAATGCCTGATCTCGTCAGATCTCAGAAGCTATCCAGGCTTAGGCCTGGTTAGTACTTGTATGGGAGACCAGCTAGGAACCTACTATATATTTATATGTTTTTTATATATATATTTTAATATTGATATCATCATTGAAGATAAGCTGCTGACACAATTGAGACCTATTCAATAATAATCAGCATTTCTCCTAAAAGAGCACACTCCTATTCACCACCTATCTTTATGCATGTACTGTCACTTTGAATGAAAAACATTAGATGTTTTTATTTTTTCGATATGTAAATTTTATGAATTAACTTGTAAGCAATATACAATAATACTATCCCCCTTTCTCCCTTCATTTTTTCGTTTATATATCGCTCAAATTGAGCACCTGGCTTGTAAATAGGAACGGACTTGGTTGAAGGAAGGGCATTTTGCCCAACTTAAAAATGGACGATATGGAACTGTGAGCCCTACATTGAAAACACGCCCAATTTGTGATGCGGCACGTGATGCTTCGGGTCACATGACTTGTTCCGAGACCGGAGCATACTCATTACTAACACAGCACAGCTGTTCATGAAAAAGGACGCCAGCGGATTGGAGGGAGGGAAGTTTGAAGGACCACACAGGAGGAAGTACAAAGTATTTAAACAAGTAACAGCAGCAACTATATTACCGATTGAAAAAGCGGTCTGGGTACAGTGAAACATGTTTCGGCTGGAGGATTGAAGATTCCACATTTTATAATTTCTCACAATTTTGTTTATATTTTACTTGTAAGTTTTTACTACTTTATTTAATAAATTTTGTTTTATATTTGGAATCCACCCTCCACTGTTGCTGCTTAAAGAAGGGTAGTTGCCCCCTTAAAGGCACAGACACCTACACACCAGGAGCCAGGTATAGGGCTCCACATCAGGTGAGAAGCCATTTTTTCTGCACTATTTGACATTGTACATTGGGATTGACCGCACTAGGGGTTCTCCTCTTCCCCTTGTTCTCTCTCTCTCTCTCTCTCTCATGTATGCATAAGGATCTCCAGACGCCTAGAGGACCGATTGGGTACTGTGTCACCATAAGCACACGCAGGCCATTGAGATCTGAGCCTATCCTATAGGGCTCTGCTACATGTGAGTGAGACCATATAGAATATTCCCTCATTGCACTTATTGAAAACGTTATCTGCACTATTTCTTGCATTTACATTTGTTTCAGATATATCGCTATGAGTCACGTTTTCCATACATATGTATGTTAACCCATATGGGTGAGTCAACAAATTTGTAAGCGCTCCATATGCACACCAGTGGTGGTTTTTATCATTAATTTCCAATACTGAGTGTACACCTAATCTTTTTTCATACAAACATATACTTTGACTATCGGTGTAGTTATACAAACGTATAGTGCTATAGTAAACGTTAACAGTACTGATTTGTTGACAGAACTATACATTCACCGTGAGTGAACAGAGTCACCCACCGAGCATGTAACGGTTGAAGGGTATTAGGGCATAACCCAGAGAAATAATAAATAATAATAAATAAATAAAGAAGAGACTGGAATGGGTTAACTAAATAAGTGTTCCCAAATCCAGTCTCTATACCCAAAACATGAACTACTACACCAGTATACAACAAAACATTGCTAATTATAGAGTATTATTGGAACCACAAATAAGCAATAAATATTATAGTCCTGTGATGCCTGGAGTAGCCTGTATGTGATCGTAATTAGTGACTCTACTAATATATGGCTACAAGGTATCCATGCTGGAATATAGGACATATATTGAACAAAATAATAAACCTTTATTGATCCCTCTTAAGGGTTAAATGACCCATTGCAGTGTAGTTTGGCGGGTTGATCTACTTTGACTGAGATTCTGATCTCCTTTTAGGATTGTAGTCTTGATCTTTGCTCGATGTCGGATATCAGTAGCCGCCCAACTTCTGTTGTCCCTTGGCATTTGTGTGCCCATGGGATTTACATATTTGTTATTTACAACCTTGCAGATTAGTCCTATATACCCCGTATTAGCATGAACATTTTTAGGAAATGACCTATAGGTAGGGTGCTGATAGTATTTTGTGTGATACCCTTGCTCTCCCTGTTCCCCACGTGAATTGTATTAGTTTGGATTGAATGGTTTTAAAATAGGATTGTGGGACTTGAAGGGGGAGGTATCTGAATACGTACTGCAGTTTCAGTAAAATAGTAATTTTGAGTGCTATTATACGTTAGGTCCATGTGAGGAATAAATTACCTCAGGAACGCAAAATAGCTGTGCAATTGTTCCATATCTTGGTGTAGTTTTGTGGGAATATGTCCGCTGTGTTCCTAGTAAACGTTAGCCCTAGGTATTTTATATAGTTTTTCTGCCATTCAAATTGATAATCTTGTTTAAGTTGTGATATCATTTGTGGGTCTATGCGTATCCCTAACTCTTGGGTCTTGGTGGTGTTAAGTGAGTAGTATGATAAGTCTTCGTATTCTTTGATCAAGCGCATTACGTGAGGTAGGGATTTTTCAGGATGGGAAATATAGAGGAGTATATCATCTGGAAATGCACCTATTTTTATCTGTCTGCCATGCCAGTCAATACATGTTATGTCCGGCTGTGTTCTAATCGCGATGAGCAAGGGTTCCAAGGCCAATACATACAGTAGGGGAGATAGAGGGCACCCCTGTCTCATGCCATTTGTTATCTTAAATGTGTGTGATTTAAACTCTGCAATTCGCTCATTTATGAGCGAGGGAAGAGTCGAGGTGATGGGTGTCAGCGATTTTCGGAAGTGCAGTGTGTCTGCTGATAAGTCCATAAATATCTTTATGGAGCTGTAATTTCTCTCTGGCATGTCTGCGTTCCTGCTAGTAGGTAAGATTTTCTCTTAAGCGTGGAAAAAATGGATCCTCGCAATGACATCTCTCGCCGCTGTGGCAGGTAGGTGTTTCGGTCTGCGCAGCCTATGTGCTCTATCAATGATAAGCTGGTGCTGTAGGGCATGAGTAAAGGGCGAATATCTGAGTGACGAATTGTTGGGGAAAGTCGTATGCGTATATCACTTGTTTTAAGAAGGTCCAGCCAAGGCAGTCAAAAGCCTTTTTTGCGTCTAAAGCTAGGATGAGGCCGCCCGGACCGGACCCCCTCATTTTCTCCAAGACCAAAGACAGTTTCTTAGTGTTGTCTAGACCCTGTCTCCCCATCACAAACCCTGTTTGATCGTCATTAATGAGCGAGGAAAGAATCGGGCCCAGTCTAGTGGCTATTATTTTTGCGTATAGCTTTGCGTCTGTGTTGAGTAGTGAGATGGGGCAGTAGTTGTTACATTTGTCTGGGGTTTTTCCAGGTTTAGGTAGGGTAACTATTGTAGCTAAGAGCATCTCAGGTGGGAGTTTTCCATTATCTGTTGCTTTCCTGAACACCTGCACAAAGTGGAGGGCCAGGCTGTCCACAAACATTTTAAAATAGGAATTTGGGAGGCCGCCTGCTCCTGGGGACTTTCCAATGGGAAGTTTTTTTATTGTTTGAGTTACCAGGATGATGGGCTTAAGCACTGATTCCAATTGTCCTTGGTCTATGTTAGGTAAGGGGAGCCAGGACAGGAATGTCTGGATGGGACCTTCATCGATGGAAGGAGCATTTGTGTCTTCTCCCAAATTGTATAGTTTAGCGTAATACTTTGCAAATTCCCCTGTAACATATTGGTGGTTTTGAAGTTTGGCCCCGTTTGTACCTTGTAGGTATGAGATTTTGGAGGCTGCCAGTTTTTCTCTTACTATGTTAGCCAGGTATTTGGAGGCTTTACCACCATGATGGTATGAGGTTGCCTTCATTTAATGTAGAAAATATGCTGTCTTAGCTGCTTGTATTTCAGTGAGTTTATCTGACAGTGTCTGACTTTGTCGTGCTGGTGCTTGGGTCGGGGATAGTTTGTTCTGGGCAGTTATTATAGCTAGTTGTTTTTGGC
This sequence comes from Pelobates cultripes, assembly GCA_933207985.1. Lineage (NCBI taxonomy): Eukaryota > Metazoa > Chordata > Amphibia > Anura > Pelobatidae > Pelobates > Pelobates cultripes. The sequence continues at coordinate 15,821,668 of OW240923.1, forward strand.
AGTCCATAAGAGTCCTTTGTCTTAGCTTTTTAAGGTGCAATGAGCGTCTGATAAAGAGGCCTCTCACTACGGCTTTATGGGCCGATCACACTGGTGTCTCAGAAACTTCTCCCATGGCATTTCTATGGAAGTAATCTGTGAGCTCTGATTCTGTTTTACAAATGTTTGGTCCTGTAGTAAAGATTAATTTAACCTCCAGTTCCTTTTGCCTTTAAATTGGAATGAGTCATGTAATTCTAAGAACACGGGGCTATGGTCAGACCAGGTAATATCTCCCATGTTACATGCAGACACCTGTGCTAGTGTGGGTTGGTCTACATAGTAGGTGTCAATGCGCGTATATGTGTTATGAACCTTCGAGTGAAAGGAGTAATTCCTTTCCATTGGATGTAGCACTCGCCATCCATCATATTGGTTATGTAGTGTAAGCATCTTCGGCAGGGACCTACACAGGGATTGCACTCCAGATCGTCTGTTGCCTTCAAGGGTGTCCATGTCTGGAGAAGTGAAAAAATTTAAATCTCCACCTATGACCAGCCCGCCCTGCTTCTGCTTCTCTATTTTTTGTAGTAACTGCTTGAGGTACTCCTTGGACCCGGTATTAGGAAAGTATGCGGAGACCAGGATGTATAGTACATTGTTGAACAAGCCTATGAGTATAATATATCGGCCTTGGGGATCAATAGATAAGCATTGTTGTTGGAACACTACATCTTTGTGGATGAATATGGAGACCCCTTTCGTCTTGGTTTCAGAAAGGGCATGGTATTGGGTTGGGTACGTGTTAGTGAAAATCTCTGGTGTCCTAGACTTCTTAAAGTGTGTCTCCTGAATGCATGCAATGTCGACCCCATGTTTTTTAAGGTCTTGTAGCAGTTGCCTTCATTTACCAGGTGAGTTTAGCCCTTTTACATTATATGTCATTAGTTTCATTCTGGTCGGTGATGTTGGTAGTGGACACTACATTGAGCCTGTCTACTTATTTATTTGGTATAGTTTTCTCACCCTTATTGGGTTGTGATTGAGTGTGCGTGCCACAGCATCTATTTATGCATAGTGGGTTGTGACTTGTGATGGAGGAGGTAAGGCATTGAGTGGGGTACAGGGGGGAAATAACAATTGGGTGGTATACCCAAAGTAGCTCCATGATTTGGAGCCTCCATACGTCGCCTATTAGGTAGGCGCGTCTAGTGGGGGAAGTGGTGGTGAGTTGGTCTCTCGTGAGGTCATTTACCAAATAACTTACAGAGCTAATTTAACCCCTTAAGGACACAACTTCTGGAATAAAATGGAATCATGATGGAATATTTCCGTCATGTGTACTTAAGGGGTCAACATACAGAGAAAACATAACAATATAACAGATGTTGTCAAACTTGCATTGCACCAGACTGTTGTAGCTGCTTAATTGTGAATATTTGTAGGCCTATTTGTCCCCAGGTTTATTACTGGTTTCTAAATAGGCAGAGTCAGGGTCTAACCAGCGTTCATGCTGCTGTTAAGTGCGTGTTACATTTCATAGGGCGGTTATCAGCCTATCATTGATGTTGTGGGTGTTGGTATAGAAAATGCATGAAACTAGTATAATTTAGTAAACAGAGTCTCAAAACATAGTCTCAAAACATAACTGCAATTTGTATCAGCCTATAGTTACGTATATCTTGCGGAAATGCTGTGTTGTCACTGGGTCGTCCACTCTGGTGACATCCTAGGAAACTTGGCTGTCTTGGTGGGTGCCGGAGTAGTGATCGGGATCCCCCAGTCTTTAAGCTTTTGAGTTCCTTGAGCCAGGCTTGTGATGGAGTGCAGAGCTTCTTGGTGGAAGACCAGGAGTTTAGCGGGATATCCCCATCTGTAGGTTAGGTTGTGATCTCGTAGAGTCGAGGTGATGGGTGTCAGTGATTTTCGGAAGTGCAGTGTGTCTGCTGATAAGTCCGTAAAAATCTTTATGGGGCTGTATTTCTCTGGCATGTCTGCGTTCCTGCTAGCAGGTAAGATTTTCTCTTTAGCGTGGAAAAAATGGATCCTCGCGATGACATCTCTCGCCGCTGTGGCAGTAGGTGTTTCGGTCTGCACAGCCTATGTGCTCTATCAATGATAAGCTGGTCTTGGTGTATTTCAGGTACAAGGTCTTGGAACAGGTCTGAGAGGTATTTTTGTAAATCGGTGTTAGAAATGGTTTCCGGTACGCCACAGAATCTTCATATTGTTTCTTCATGACCTGTCTTCTATATCTGCCATTTTAAGCCTGTGTACCTCTATAATGTCATCCTGTTCTTTGATTTTGTCAGCCAGGCTGATATGAGCCACTGCATATTCACCCATCTTCGTTTCAAGAAGAGATGTGCACACTTGCCCAATATAGAAGAGGGTGCTAATTGTGACCGCAATTCCCAGAGCCTGCCTGGGTTATTGCTTGACCCAGATGACATCATCGCAACCAGCGTCATGACATCACTATGAGTCATTTCCACAGTAACCGGACGCCATGTCCGTATTGTGTATACCAAGTACAAGGAGCTCGGGCTCCAAAGCAATGAGCTATCCAGCTAAGGGGCTTTCTATTTTCAAACTAATAGAAACAACGAAGAAAAGAAACTGTGTATAAAAGGCGCTTATAAATAGTGAAGAGTAGTATGAAAGGATGCTACAACACTCTCGTGGGGGTCCCTCACACCCAACTCAAATTGAAAACTACAGAAAAGGTAAAAGAGCCACAGGCAATTCACCTATAAGAGTGGAGCATATAATAATAATAATGGACACCTACCCAACATTAAGGGTCATCTGGTCCTAACGTAGTAATAACTTCCAATTCAGCATATATACAATGAAAAAGAGGAACATATACAGAGAAAATAATAGTGTAAATCTGAGTAACAGTATATTATATTACAACAATCATGAGAAATGCCAACTCACATATTTCAGAGCCCAAATGAGGATAGGCTCAAGTCACTTGCGTTTGTGTACCGTCTGGTGGTACTGTCCCCTCTTCTTTGGACCCGTAGATAGAATCTCTCAGAAATAAAATATCAGAAAAGGGCGTAATATAGTGTAGTACCTTTAAACCAAGGTGAGTATATTTAATAAAATGAATGCTCGCCTTATATTGAGCCTACTATTCGGCTCTAAGTAATCAGCGTGAGTGTCAGTTTAAGGGAGACACCAACCCTTCTTTGAGCAGCTTAAGTAGAGGTCAACCGGAACTTGATTAAAATTAATTTATTTTGCCAACAGGCAAGAAAATACAACTGCATACAAATCAAATTAAAAGCAGAAGAAGGATAAAAAATGTCCCATAAATGTCCTCGTTTCCCGAGACGCGTTTCGCCCTGCTTGAGGGCTTTCTCAATCGGTTATTCACTGCTCTCATTCCGGTCCCGGTTTAAATGTGCCGGTCTATCTTCTCATTGGTGGGTTGTGCCGGTAATTAGCCAATCCCCTTAACCAAGGGGAGTGTGTTATGGCTTACCTCATTCCCTCTTAACGCTCACGTCCGTAACCGGAAGTGACGTCAGTATCGCCTCACCTCCGGTGTTGCGGTCGCCATCTTGCTAATGGGCAATGAAATGGAAAAAGTAACAGAACACCACTTGATCGTGTTCGTCATTTCCCAACTGCCCTTTATTCTATGTAGCACAAATTCTGCAGACATTGTTATACAGAAATAAGATACATATAAAACATACACTAGTATCTTTGTCATTCAAATTGTTATTCACAAAGAAATAGGGACTGAATTTGGTATTATAAACCCTTATTTCACATCACACTGATTTCAGTTTGAGCAAAACGGATAGTTTTATAAATTTAAAGATATATTAAAAAATATATAAAAAATATATAAAAAAATATATGTATTCTTTAGATGATAGATACAAAATGCACACATATTTTCTAAAAGTAACCTCACCAAAAATAGTTCTATAAATTAAAAATATAAATATTAATTATGAGGTATAAAACATATACACATTATTTAAAATGACTTTACAAAAAATGACACATTTCAAAGTCGCCATTTAGGCCAGTTGGAATCATAGTATTGAGGTCAAAAATCCACCTCATCTCTTGTTGGCCCATTTTTCTTATTGGATCTTCTCCTCTCCAGTTAATATTTACCACTTGTATACCCATAAATGTTAATTGAGTTGGGTCGCAATTATGCTTATGTTTAAAATGTGCGGAAAGGCTATGCTTTTCAAAACCTATAGTGTCCGGTATAGGGTCTATATCTAGCCGTCTGTCACAATATATAGACAGATGTCTCCAGTCTGTAGTTCCTCGATGTCCCAGCCATCTCAAAGATACATTGAGTATATTGAATCTCTTAAAAAATCAGGTATGGAAAGATGACTTTATTTTGGTAACAGCGGACGTGAGCTCGCTGTATACCATCATTTCTCATGAACGCGGATGCCAAGCCACAAGATTTTTCCTGGAGGAGTTTGGAGAATTTCCTGGGGAACAGATTAATTTTATTGTTGAGGGAATCAGATGGATTCTCACCAACAATTACTTTTGGTTTGGGGGTGATTTTTACCTCCAAATATGCGGTACGGCGATGGGCACCAGATTCGCCCCCAGTTATGCCAATTTGTTCATGTCATTTTGGGAACATCAATATGTATATGCAAGGCAGGACTGGGCGGAGAATCTGGTGCTCTATCGCCGATATATCGATGATATATTCTTGATCTGGAAAGGAGATGAGGAATCTCTAATATCCTTTTTATCAGCCCTAAATGATAACACATGGGGTATTAAGCTTGAAAGCAATTACAGCTGTAAGTCTGTGGAATTTTTGGATCTCCAAATTTATATAGAGGAAGGAGAAATTAAGACTAAAACACATTTCAAAAAAGTAGATGTAAACAGTTACATTGAGGAGACGAGCTGTCATTTCTCCCCATGGCTCACAAATGCACCTAAAGCACAATTAATGAGGATCAAACGGAACTGCACTGATAATGAAGTTTTTAAAGTTCAATCATGCAAAATTCTTAATGATTTTAAACAGAAAGGATATGACGCTCAACTATTAGATAAGGCCCAATATGAGGTTGTTTTAAAAGATAGAGAGTCACTTTTACAATATAAATTACCACAAAATGAGAAAGAAGAACGCAACTTGACGTTTATTTGTGACTTTAGTTGTCAAAACCATAAATTAAAAAGAATCTTTCAAAAATATTGGCCTATTTTAAAGAATGATACGTTCCTAAATGAGATATTACCAAACAAACCCATTTTTACCTATAGAGGAGTTCCCAGTTTAAAAACGAATTTGGTACGGAATCATATAAAAGAACAAAATACCACTAAAAATGTTTTTAATCAAAAGAATGGATTTTATGGGTGTGGTACATGCGGGGCATGTAGAAATAGTGGTCAAAATAAGAGACATATTATTTCATTTTCTACCCGAAATTCACAACTCCAAGGCAAACAATCTAAAGAATATAAAATTAATCAACTTATAACCTGCTACTCTAAACGAGTTATTTACCTTATTACTTGCAAATGCGGTTTAAGTTATGTAGGTAGGACTACGAGATCCCTCCATGTAAGAATACAAGAACATGTCCGTAACATCAGGAAGGGTTTTGAAAAGCATAGCCTTTCCGCACATTTTAAACATAAGCATAATTGCGACCCAACTCAATTAACATTTATGGGTATACAAGTGGTAAATATTAACTGGAGAGGAGAAGATCCAATAAGAAAAATGGGCCAACAAGAGATGAGGTGGATTTTTGACCTCAATACTATGATTCCAACTGGCCTAAATGGCGACTTTGAAATGTGTCATTTTTTGTAAAGTCATTTTAAATAATGTGTATATGTTTTATACCTCATAATTAATATTTATATTTTTAATTTATAGAACTATTTTTGGTGAGGTTACTTTTAGAAAATATGTGTGCATTTTGTATCTATCATCTAAAGAATACATATATTTTTTTATATATTTTTTATATATTTTTTAATATATCTTTAAATTTATAAAACTATCCGTTTTGCTCAAACTGAAATCAGTGTGATGTGAAATAAGGGTTTATAATACCAAATTCAGTCCCTATTTCTTTGTGAATAACAATTTGAATGACAAAGATACTAGTGTATGTTTTATATGTATCTTATTTCTGTATAACAATGTCTGCAGAATTTGTGCTACATAGAATAAAGGGCAGTTGGGAAATGACGAACACGATCAAGTGGTGTTCTGTTACTTTTTCCATTTCATTGCCCATTAGCAAGATGGCGACCGCAACACCGGAGGTGACGTGGCATTGACGTCACTTCCGGTTACGGACGAGAGCATCAAGAGGGATGAGGTAAGCCATAACACACTCCCCCTGTTTAAGGGGATTGGCTGATTACCGGCACAACCCACCAATGAGAAGATAGACCGGCATATTTAAACCGGGACCGGAACGAGAGCAGTGAATAACCGATTGAGAAAGCCCTCAAGCAGGGCGAAACGCGTCTCGGAAAAACGAGGACATTTATGGGACATTTTTTATCCTCCTTCTGTTTTTAATTTGATTTGTATGCAGTTGGATTTTCTTGCCTGTTGGCAAAATAAATTAATTTTAATCAAGTTCCAGTTGACCTCTACTTAAGCTGCTCAAAGAAGGGTTGGTGTCTCCCTTAAACTGACACTCACGCTGATTACTTAGAGCCGAATAGTAGGCTCAATATAAGGTGAGCATTCATTTTATTAAATATACTCACCTTGGTTTAAAGGTACTACACTATATTACGCCCTTTTTCTGATATTTTATTTCTGAGAGATTCTATCTACGGGTCCAAAGAAGAGGGGACAGTACCACCAGACGGTACACAAACGCAAGTGATTTGAGCCTATCCTCATTTGGGCTCTGCAATATGTGAGTTGGCATTTCTCATGATTGTTGTAATATAATATACTGTTACTCAGATTTACACTATTATTTTCTCTGTATATGTTCCTCTTTTTCATTGTATATATGCTGAATTGGAAGTTATTACTACGTTAGGACCAGATGACCCTTAATGTTGGGTAGGTGTCCATTATTATTATTATATGCTCCACTCTTATAGGTGAATTGCCTGTGGCTCTTTTACCTTTTCTGTAGTTTTTAATAGAAACAACGAGTCACAGAGCTTCCCCCTGTTAAAAATATGTAACCATGTCCGAGGGCTAATTGCGCACTAAATGAAACAGGGGTAGAGAAATAGAGATTCAAATGCTGAAATTCATATTATAATATACATTATCAACATTAATAACAAGGTTCTTGAAAAGCCACCTAGTTACTCTAAATTACAACTCATAATGTTGGAAAATGTCTGCATATAGGTAAATAATGGCGCAAAAATCACCAAAAAATTGCTCACTCTATTAAGGTTTATGTATAGAACCACTACCAGGGTATACTCCACGATGTGTTGACAAATGGAGGGATTGAAAACACATTGTGACATGACCAATAATCAAAGTGCATTGTGGCTCCACAGGGAGTCCCACACCAGTTGCTCAAATATCCACGTTCAATCAATGTATACAGAAGGAGGGGAGGAGGGGCAAAGATAAAAACATAATACTGTCAGTGCATGGTACCGTGGGCAAAATATATACCCCACAAGTACTTATAGGCATATTCCAGACGTATATCTGGATAGCTATGACTGGACTCTCTCTATATATATTATGTATTAGTGTGTATTGTAAGAATGTATCATGCCAACTGCCTTTAGGTGCTTGCTGTATTACTCCATCACATGTATATAAGCTGGTCTGGTTCCAATTGCACTGTGGTGAATTTTTATCAGTCCCCTGTTTAGAGATATGCTGTTCTGCTCCTTTAATGATCTATACAATTTGATATTCTTTCCTCTGCTGCAGATAGGTAGCTATGTACATAGGGTTTAGTATTGGGGAATCTGTTTCTTGGTTCCTGTGACGAGACCAATCTCGCCACTGTGTATTGGAGGAGCCTGGTTGCCTGCCTGCTGCCTTTTGACTATGGACCGGCATTTAAGAACCCTATTTTCCTATGCAGAAAGGTCTATTCATGTCTTCTGCCCTGGCGTTCGGTAGATTCTCGGATTTACTGAATGAACTCATATAACCCAGATAGCTATGCCATGGAGCCCATTCGTATAATGAAAGACTATGGGAAAGACTTTGGCTCCATGGCAATTGAACTGTATGTGTGTGCTCTGAGCGCCATTCAGTAATAATGTGCGCTCAGACCTAAGCTATCTGGGCATATGTTGCATGTCTGTATTTTATGTCATAAATGTAACCTTGTGTATTTTATTGTATTTCACTGTCTTTTTGCTGCCATGTGTTCAATGGAGTTTTGCCTCTGTCTTTGGAGATAATTTGATTACTTCCCAACTATCTCCAGGATAGAAGACTCTATGGAACTGGTTTTGGGCAGAAAAGCCATGCTTCCTGTGGTCACAAAGGACTATGTTCTATCTTTTGAACCACTTGACCAATTTGTATGATTTTGACGTATGTTTGTATTTGGAGTATGCTGATTCTGAAAATGTAAGTTTTATGTGAATGTGATGCATACTTTTCAAGTTATGAATAATGTGGAAAAATTGTATTTCTCTGCTTGTGCTAATTAAATTACCCATTGTGTAAGTTAATTGTATCACAGGCAGAAGGGAGGATTTTGTGTGGGAGTGTCTGAATGTATTGTATGTGTTTATTGGTTGTGTTCCAAAACCCTGTGGGTGGTACTAATGTGTAAGAATGTGTACATAAGAACAATAAACCCACAGCTCTGTCTGTTCACTGCTTGACCCTCAACACGGAGCTTTGTCTCGTTCTTGGGGGGATTTATTGTATGCTGTTAGAGACTGATTGCCAGGAGTGTAAGCTGCTTGGGTGCTTTTCCTGTTCAGCTGCTAGCAGCTATTCGTGAGGTTCCAGTTCGGGAATTTGGAGTGCTACTTGGTATCCTGTTCGGGAGTTTGGTGTTCTGCAGTAGCTGTGCCTGCATCTCTGGAAGGGGAAGATCTTCTAAACGGCGGTTTAACCCTTTTATGTCTAGGGGTGCCGTTACAGTTCCTTTTGGAGGTTTGGGGGTTAACTAACGGTGTGGGATTAGTATAGGGACCACACACATGCACAACATTGCTCAAGTATGTGGGATATATAATTTGCCCACAATACCATGCACTGACAGGATTATGTTTTTGTATTTGCCCCTCCTCCCCTCTTTCTGTATACATTGATTGAACGTGCAGATTTGAGCAACTGGTGGGGGATGTCCTGTGGAGCCACAACGCACTTTGATTATTGGTCATGTCACTATGTGTTTTCAATCCCTCCATTTCGTTCACACATTGTGGAGTATACTCTGGTAATGTTATGGGCAAATGCAAATATTACAAGTTTTAGAATGGAATGTTGTATTTCTTAAACTGTGTACTTTGTCTTTAAGAGATATTGCAAACTGACAAGGTGTTAGAAATGGAACATATTGTTTTTCATAACTGTTTCTTTAAGCAATAACCTCAGTGCATAATATGTTTGCGCCATTTTGTCCCAGACGAATTACAATAACAATAATGCATAAACAAGCTTCAAGACTATACTACGACTCTTTCAGTACACAATATACTGTGGTAACCCCAAGTTAATGGAACTTCCCCAAATCCGGGAATCTCCCACGACTGTACACTTACGACTTAAGTATAAACAACAGATAACCTATTCAGACTTTAAGATGCCATCTTGAACTAAGTCAGGAAAATTTCCATGACGTTTGCACCCTTTAGTTATGGCCTTGTATGTTTGCCAAATTAAGGGAGGTCCTAAAATTAATAAAGTAAATGAACTACGGTAACACTAAAATGGAGACACCTAAGGTATAAATAGGTGTACTTTTAAATGTTAAAAAACAGAGGAGAGACTTAGAGACAGACGCTGCTCAGTCTTAAAATGACAGAGAGGCTGACATGATGACATGTTCAGAAGGGTATGTTTACCTATTAATGATATTTGCAAGCATTTTGTTTAATCTTATAAACTCTGCTATAATGGATTTTATATTTATATTTTTATATAATACATATCCAAAAAGAAAAAACTATTGCTTCCAAGACAATCCTTATTTTATATTGTATTCTCAACTATTTATATATGTTAAATAGAGGATCTCTTACTGACTATATAAAATTATGGCTAAGATATCTGTATGGTTAGCCCTACTAAGTTGCATGCGGTTACAATTGGCGACCACGAAAGGACTTTGTACTTGGAAGCTTTAAATATAAAATAAATACCTAGGTAACCGCTTATACGTAAGAGAAGACACAATACTTTGTCATGGCACAAGTCTTGAAATATCAAAAATCTAATGAGCTATTTGTAGCCCAGACTCCGAGAGAGATCTTCATCATTAGAGATGATTTTAATGTGAACAAAGCACTTCGAGTTTAGGTGCCAGGTACAACGTAATTAGCATACAATGCTGACATTGTGGATCTTAACTAATATCATAATAGAACAAATATACTTCTTTGGTAAACTCCCTGATATGCCTAATACACCAGCACAGCATGGCCCGTTAGTTCCAGGACAGTGGATTGCAGACAGGGGTATATGTTCTCTTTGTAGCTGCTTAGTATGCATGCTCAGGAAAAAGATTAATGCAAAATGTTGTCAAAAGAAAAGTGATAAGACAGAGCGATGAAATTTGAAGTCTGATTCCAAGAATGCAAAGAAAATTGCATTATGGCTTAATGAAAACATTCATGCAACAGACAGACAGGATTTTTAATTATTGCATTACTGCGTTCTGGATTCTAATGTCCACTATATATGAAAAGTTTTATAAAACAGTGATAATTTCCATATTGTCAGTTACACTAGCTGTTGATTGAAAATCAGGAATTATAACAGCATAACTATTTTTGGAGTCTGGAGTTTCCAGCCAAGGTTGCGGAGATAGAATTGAGAAGTCGTTTTTTTTTTTTTTTCTATATTCCAAATTATGAACAACAATTATATTGTACTACTGACTGTAATCAGATCAGACACATGTAATTTCATAAACTAGGTTTTCATAAAATAACTAAATAAGATTAAATATTAAAGTTGCTTATATATCAATATATCAATGTTGTTTATAAATAAAAGTATATAGACTAAGCAATAAGAGCATTTACATGCATTCAGCAGCCTGCTCTCTCCACAGTCAACCACAGATGAAGGGTGAAATAATTGCTTATTCAAAAGCTATATGCTGCCGCAATTATGTATATAAATACCGATTAGGGCACAGAGTAGAACTAAAAATACATTTTTAAATCTCATATATGGGGATTCAGTTCCACCACATATTCTACAATTCTGAAAGAGGCTAATTTTAATAATATGTTGTAAGAGCACTGTGAATATATATAATGCAAAATGAATTTGATATTGCAAAGCCTGCAATATTCTAAACATACATTAAAATTTAAGAAACAAAAATAAAAATAATAATGCATAAAGAATAATGCATAAAAAAATGCAGTGTCAATTAAAGTCATAATGCTCTGATATATTAAATCACATTGCATATCACATATCTGCTATATGAAAAGTATAATTAAGGTAACTTTACTGTCCAATGCCACCTCACATCTATTTTATAGAATTTATACTTTTCTACTGTCACCTCCAAAGAAGCCTCTGAAACAGGGGGCAGACAGGGAGCTCATCCCAAAAGTAATCTGATTCCAGACTTAAAGAAAAATAAATGATAGAAAAGGAATCACGGGAACACCCAGAAGATGCATTTTTGTATATAATCTTAATTTGCAGATATTTTATGCCTTAAAGACATATAAAGGATATTTAATTAAATATGCAGGTATCTTTAAAAAGTTTATAATAATAATAAATAAATAAAAATATAAAAAAAATAAAAAAATATATATATATATATATATATATTTATTTTACACCACAATATAAACAGCTTTGTTAAACAGATTTAAGTATAAGTACTTATGACAAGAAACCTACAGAATACGTTTACAACAGGCAGGTTTAGCATAAATGCAAAGTTGTTGTTTTTGGGGATTTATTATTGCCCAAGAAATCTCTGAACATATTCAGAATTTTTGAGAGCAGCAAGTATAGATAGCAGATTGCAATGGACACCATTACAATATTGCTTTGCCGATTGAGGTCAGAGCTTTAAAGAATAAATAAATAAATGTTCTATAGTTCGCTAGACCACTGGCTTTTAATGAACAGTTGGCACAACACTTATGAATAGTTTGTTATACTGCACATTATAGCTGTGACAACATGATCTACAGGGTAAACATGCTATTTCACTGTTTAATAGACTTACCCAGTATTTAAGGACAACATGTTTCTTGCAAAGTCATCGGGACTTTGAGGGAGGTTCTAACTACGTTTAATTAATTAATTAACTTTAAAAAAAAAAGAAAAAAAAAGTTGTTGTTTTTTACCCCTGCAAGTGAAATTTCAGTGCAATGTCATTTTGTGTTCACAGACTATTCGGTTTTAAAAAGCTGTTCTTTATCTCACATTATGAACGGCCTTCTAATTCCTATCCACACTAAAAGTTGGCTTTTAAATGTTATTGTTTTAACTTTAATATTTCATAGTTAAAAAAGAGGATAAAGTAATTTAAAGAAAGTAAATTAAATGATAGGATTTCATTTATATATTTTGGTCCACTGTTCACTGATCTCGAGTCTCAGTCTGGTGTTCAAACAGTTTTTCTTACGCTACGACGTGAGTTTATATCCACAACTGCATTTTGCTTTGTGGAAACAAATTGAAAGCCTGGCATTGTAATACGTGTATGGACATGCTTATAACAAAGCATGGTCCCTCTCCTCATGTAGTTGGTCATTAACAGGCACTTTGATGCAATGTGTCTACCAACACTTTTCTGTGGTCACTGGATCACATCGCATACCCTATCTCTCAGTCATGATGCAGAGTTTATGCTTGCAAGGATATCCAGAAATAATCCACCTGGTATCCGCATAAATACTCCTAACGTTTAGAGGGGTTAATTACATAATAACCATTGAAGGTAATATGTTGGTTGTTCTTCCTATAGAGGAAAAATAGACTTGCCCTAAAAGCTTTTTTCATGGCTAGGACAAGCTCTTATAGAGAGCGGTAATGTACTTCTGACTCCTGAAAAGGAATATTGGTGGTCCAATATGGGAAATACTGTAATTCATGTGTTTAGTAATCATAAGCATTTGCTTATTGCCACATTACAGATGTACTGTTTATGGAAATATTAATATCTAACATACTTTTTGAATTACTATATATTGGAAGTTTCCCAACATCTCATGGTTTTAAATATGTTTTTGTATGTGTTGATGCATGTACCAGGTTTACTTGGATATATCCTGTGCAAAGTGCAACCTCTGATATCACGTTTTCTTGTCTCACTTCCTTAGTATGCATTTGATAATCCCAGGACCATCCATTTGCAGGATGGTGGTCCTGCAGTTACTGCAAAGATAACCTAAAACTGGGCAACCACATTTGGGTTACTTTGGGATTTCAGTGCCCCAACCACCCCCAAATAAGTGGGGTTGTGGTCTGGGAAAATGCTGAGGTTAAATGATTATTAACCAAGTTACTAGTTGCTTGCCCCACGCAGTGGTATCTATTTATTCCCATGGTACAGATGAGCATTCACAACATATCTGATGATACAAATGGTGAGACACCATATGAAAAGTTACATGTTTTTCACTGACAAACATATTTCTGCACCAGGGAGAGCTTAGAACCATGGTTCTATTAGTGAAATTTAGGGAATTTTTTTTTCCAGCCCACCTCACCATGCACCACAAACTTTTTCTTACTGTTGGCCAGTTTGTCCTGGATAGGGTGACTCCGAGAACTTTTACTACAGAGAACAATCAGAGCCAACAGAGAACAGTAAGTTTTTATATTTTACAACCTGCTAAATACTAACAGGACGTTCACAGAACCACTGACTGATACAATGGATGCTGTTAAAGATGACAAGATAAAACAAACAGAGGACGACAAAGCCACCAGAATCATAGCCACGTAAGAGACTGAATCATGATCTGACATCTGAACCTGCAAATGTGAAGGGGAAGGATGAACAGACAGATGTGATACATTCACAGTTAACATGAAATGTATGAAAAATGAATCATCAACATCATTATAAGAAAGACTCTGGAGAAAACAGACTGAACCTGAATTATCTTATACAGTAAGAAAGAAATGCAAAGATGGACGCAAAAGGATGCTAGAAAATTGGTTATGGTGTCTCCATCTTACAATCTGGAGCATTATCATAACATCAACCTTAGCTGTCGTTTTAAAACTGCATTGGGATTATGTTAACAAGCAGGACTATATAACACACTATACAAGTTATTTTGATCTTGAGGACTACCTCCAAGAACCATCTCCAAAGGAGAGACACAGCTCACAGTGAAATGATTGCTAATGTGACCCACACTGGTATTTCACAAGGAACCTATTGAGATCATTCCAAAAAAACGATTATACATGAGAAGGATGTGATTGGACTATTACAAATCCTAATAATGGACTCAACAATGATGGCAAAGCATGCTGAAAACAGGAAAAGACGAGACAGATGCTTGTGAAAAACTTTGGATGCACCTATGAAGGTGATGCAAGAAAATACTTTGCCATATAGTTTATCATTGAATGATTAGCGTAAACAGCCTTCTTATGCTGAAAAGAAGTGCTATGCTAATTCTGGATATTGCTATTATGATTCCAGACAGAAGATGACCGGAAAAAGAAATAAAGGCTGATAACTGTCACACCCAGCTGTTTCTCAAGATGGAACATGGTACTGACAAAGCCAGATTGACTATCAAAGCACCTCACAGTACAAGACACAGATTGTTGCCTACAACTCGAAAAAGTGGTTAATTGGAAGGAGCAGAAGAAGAGGAAAATAGATTTCCTACTGGAGTGAAAAACCATCCTGGAACAATATTCTGTAACAATGAACTTTACAATGACATTTGGTGGCATACGAATTTGAATTCGGAAGAAACACATCAATTAACGAAAGAAACCTTGATGCAATTAATAAATAATAACAAGACTGGCCTACTAAGAGCAGATGCCCTGCCAAGAGAATGGAATGTAAAAGGCCAGCAAAATCTTTCAGAAACCTGACATCACGGGACACTTGTTCATTCAGTAAATCCGAGAATCTACCGAACGCCAGGGCAGAAGACATGAATAGACCTTTCTGCATAGGAAAATAGGGTTCTTAAATGCCGGTCCATAGTCAAAAGGCAGCAGGCAGGCAACCAGGCTCCTCCAATACACAGTGGCGAGATTGGTCTCGTCACAGGAACCAAGAAACAGATTCCCCAATACTTAACCCTATGTACATAGCTACCTATCTGCAGCAGAGGAAAGAATATCAAATTGTATAGATCATTAAAGGAGCAGAACAGCATATCTCTAAACAGGGGACTGATAAAAATTCACCACAGTGCAATTGGAACCAGACCAGCTTATATACATGTGATGGAGTAATACAGCAAGCACCTAAAGGCAGTTGGCATGATACATTCTTACAATACACACTAATACATAATATATATAGAGAGAGTCCAGTCATAGCTATCCAGATATACGTCTGGAATATGCCTATAAGTACTTGTGGGGTATATATTTTGCCCACGGTACCATGCACTGACAGTATTATGTTTTTATCTTTGCCCCTCCTCCCCTCCTTCTGTATACATTGATTGAACGTGGATATTTGAGCAACTGGTGTGGGACTCCCTGTGGAGCCACAATGCACTTTGATTATTGGTCATGTCACAATGTGTTTTCAATCCCTCCATTTGTCAACACATCGTGGAGTATACCCTGGTAGTGGTTCTATACATAAACCTTAATAGAGTGAGCAATTTTTTGGTGATTTTTGCGCCATTATTTACCTATATGCAGACATTTTCCAACATTATGAGTTGTAATTTAGAGTAACTAGGTGGCTTTTCAAGAACCTTGTTATTAATGTTGATAATGTATATTATAATATGAATTTCAGCATTTGAATCTCTATTTCTCTACCCCTGTTTCATTTAGTGCGCAATTAGCCCTCGGACATGGTTACATATTTTTAACAGGGGGAAGCTCTGTGACTCGTTGTTTCTATTAGTTTGAAAATAGAAAGCCCCTTAGCTGGATAGCTCATTGCTTTGGAGCCCGAGCTCCTTGTACTTGGTATACACAATACGGACATGGCGTCCGGTTACTGTGGAAATGACTCATAGTGATGTCATGACGCTGGTTGCGATGATGTCATCTGGGTCAAGCAATAACCCAGGCAGGCTCTGGGAATTGCGGTCACAATTAGCACCCTCTTCTATATTGGGCAAGTGTGCACATCTCTTCTTGAAACGAAGATGGGTGAATATGCAGTGGCTCATATCAGCCTGGCTGACAAAATCAAAGAACAGGATGACATTATAGAGGTACACAGGCTTAAAATGGCAGATATAGAAGACAGGTCATGAAGAAACAATATTAAGATTCTGTGGCGTACCGGAAACCATTTCTAACACCGATTTACAAAAATACCTCTCAGACCTGTTCCAAGACCTTGTACCTGAAATACACCAAGACCAGCTTATCATTGATAGAGCACATAGGCTGTGCAGACCGAAACACCTACTGCCACAGCGGCGAGAGATGTCATCGCGAGGATCCATTTTTTCCACGCTAAAGAGAAAATCTTACCTGCTAGCAGGAACGCAGACATGCCAGAGAAATACAGCTCCATAAAGATTTTTACGGACTTATCAGCAGACACACTGCACTTCCGAAAATCACTGACACCCATCACCTCGACTCTACGAGATCACAGCCTAACCTACAGATGGGGATATCCCGTTCTGTTAGTTTTTTACACATGGCAGCACTAGGTGTTTGATTTATTATCTTCATTTTAATTTTTTCATCTTTTTCAGCATTGAGTTATGTGGTCTAGGGGATAATTGGTAGGGAGACTCTTTTGTTTCTATTTTTCTTCACGGACAGTATAGAACACCCTTGAAGGTGTTTGGTTTAGGAGCAATAGGGACTTAACTCTGAACCTGCACTGTCCGCTTTACTGCTATTTTCCAAGCATTCTCTGATGATTGTTGAGCTCTCACTATATACTACTAGGGACAGCATAGAACACCCTTGAAGGGGTTTTATTCAGGAGCAATAGGGCAGATTCAGTCCTATATATATCCCTACTGGTAGCCTCCTTTGATCTACTTGGAGTATGGCTATTAATCCTGTCCCATTTTCGATGCAATTGCTTTATTAGGTCTCTCTATCTCCCCTATTGACTCTGGTATATCTATCCATACCAATTTTGAGCCACAAGTTGGATTGATTCACATATAGTGCCCTCTTACATATTACAATAAAGTATTTTTTATTCGGCATTTTTTGGAACTAGCATGTGAATTTTTATATGGGCAATTTTTATTACCAATACTCAGTGCTGATTTTTCTGAGTCACTATATGTATTAAGAGAGTTTCCTGTACTTTGCTTAAAACCAGTTTTGAGTCTCATTTATTTTTTGAGACTATTATTTTAATTTCTCTATTATGTTCCTAAATAGGTTACTATCTATTGGAAGTCTTTTAATGGGATTTTGAATTGTTAGTCTCTGAATGCCTCTAAGGACACTTTTGACAGGTTAAGATGCTAGGAATGGAGCTTTATTTGGATAAACAGTTAACGTGTAGTGTTGTATGCCTGTTAAGTAAAGTTTGATTGTATTGTATGCTAATTTTAGAGATATGTGGCAAAAAGTTGTGAACGTGACTATGGTTTCTATGGAAAAAAAACATTTATTACATTGTAATCACATACAACATTTTTGAACAGATCATATGCTCTGGCATTGGCTTTCTTAGTATTGAGTGACAAACCAGCCTGTGTGAGTGACCTACTGTGACTTAACAGGGTATTTAGAGCATTATTAGGTCTGTGAACTGTGGAGGTTCTTTAGGGTTGTAAGTTTGCTGTCGGATGGACTCTGAAATATTCCTGTAAATTAGAACATAAGAGTGAGTCAGCTGCATGAATACAATTAAGATAGAACTGCAGATTTGCCACTAACCAGGTAAGTTTCCTTACTAAGTTCGTGATAGTAAGGGACTGAGAGTGGCCTTTATTAATGATGTTACATGCTGCCAAGTTGTCTGAAAAGCACCACACTGATTTACCTCTACACTCTTTACCACAAATGTGTGCTGCAGCTACATTCGGGAAAATTCCAGATAGTGCTGAGGTTGTATTGAAATTTTCTAGCGAGGTAGTCTCTGGTGGCCAAGAGTCGTATACCCAGTCATTGCCAAAAATCACTGCATAACCTATGGCACCTGATGCGTCAGTCCAAGTTACCAGGGAATAGTCAGAGATGGGGGGAACAAATAATGGCCTGCCACTTCAAGAGGATAGAAATAGATGCCACGTTTTTAAATCGGCTCTAGCTGGTTTCGTCTAAGTTAGTTCTGGAATCGTCATCAGGGAGATCGTGTAAGAGAGAGAGAATTCTGGAAATAAATTACCTCCTCTGTGGAATTATCCTCATCATGAAATTGAGTGACCCAAGAAGTGACTGTAGCTCTTTCCTGGTGCAAGACCCTTGTGAGGTGCAGATATTAATGTATGCTAGAATTATTTCTACCTTTTCTTGAGGCAGGATTGCTTGCATTGAAACTGAATTATGTGTTATCCCCTGGAATGTAATCTCAGTGTTGGGACCTTCTGTTTTGTCCGGGGCTACTGGAACGCCTAAATTCTCAGTGAAAGCATGTGATGTAGGCTGCTTGGTGTGAAGTGGTGTGGTTCAATAGAGAGGAAATCGTCCAAATAGTGAATTACTGGACATCTGAATTTGTTAAGTAGGAGCCAGGTCAATGTTTTGGTCAAAATATCACAAATCTTGGGGCTACTTTTGGAGCCAAAAGTTAGTCTGGTTGCGAAGTAGTACTTGTCTTCCCACTTAACGCCATGCAGGTGCCAGAATGATTGATGGACTGGCAGTAGTTTGGATGCATTTGTGATATCTGTTTTACTTAACCATGCTGCCTTGCCGGAGTTAATGATAGCTTGTATGGCATCGTCTTTTCTTGCGTATTGTAAAGATACATCTTCGGATGGTATCAGTGCATTTAAGCTAGGTGTCGTGGAAGAGTGAGGTGCTGAAAAAGTCAACGATGAGTCTTTTTTTATTATTACACTTCCTTGTAACTATGCCTAGAGGGTTCATTCTCCAGTAGGTGAAAGGTGGGTTTGTAAATGGCCCAATCATGAAACCGTTGTCGATTTCTTTCTAGAGGAGTTCCTGTAGACTACTAGGGTCAGTGAGTGCTGACTGTAGGTTGGGGCATTCCATTTTTCCTGTGGGGAGTGCAACAAAACCTGTGTGAAACCCATTAGAGAAACCAGGTGTGAGACATTCTACCAGATCTAAAGAAGGATAATTAGACAGGTAACATTGCAAATTAGGTATGTTTATTGGTGTAGACGATCTTTTAGGGTACAATCTGTTTGGGCACATTGTTTTAGCATGTGCTCTGTAACAAAGTGAGCACACGTGAAGGAGTCTGCAAGCACTGTAACTACAACCTCCGGCATTGAAACTGTTACAGACTTGAGCCTTGCCAAGAAAAATGATTGGCCTGTCTAGTTTATCTCTCAATTCTCTTTGGGCCATGTTGGGTTGAAACTCGGGGTTGGCATTGCTAGTGGAGGTTACATAAAGAAACATTAGATATAGATAAAATAAATTATAAAATAAACAGATACATAATAAAATGCATTATGCACACTCTACAGCAACTGATGAAGCCTCTGAATGAGGCGAAACACGTTTTGCACTAAGGACTCACCCTACTACCTACCTTCAATACTGTAAGGTCTTGTTATTTGATATATATTTTTTATTTTTATTTTAGATCACTTGTGCACTTCTAATAAAGCACTTTGGATCTACATACCTGTTCCTGAGAGCATACTTGGCTACTAGCAGTATAAAGAAGGCAGTGGGAACCTTATATCCCACAATACTGGAAAATTGAGCCCTATCTAGAGGCTCTTTATGTGCGAGTGATATTTCCTCCATCTCACTACATTCTCTATATTTTATAGACAATACTGCACTATTATGTGTTTTATTTCTCTTTGCCTCTAGGATTACCTATTATTGATACCTGTTATAATAAGAATAATTTCCACCTTATATTGTATGCCTATGGAATTATACCTAATTGGCGAGGGTTTGTTAACCTTAAGTTAACTGGGTTTTTTTTTTGGGGGGGGGGGTTTACACACATACCTGCTATTGGCCTGTAGGAAGTAGTCGATAAGAATGACCCCTACTTGTTCCTAAAACATTTCATAATGATTGAGTTCTAACCTAAACCCCCAGAAGTATGAAAATATGACAAGGACAAACCTAGGAAAAAAACTAGATACTAACCATATATATTTGGAATAGAGGTAGGGAAGCTTTGACTTGTCCTGGAAAGGCGGTCACTTGAACTAATGTTTGGAATAACAAACCGTGACTTGTTTAAATTTACAGTCCAAAGTTTACACGAAATGCAGCAGTATTTGAACGAACGGTTTTACATGATAGTTTCAGACGAAATTAATTTTAGACGAACGTGTGTGATTTAATGAACTGATCATAGGTGCGTTCGTGCAATTGAGTATGACTTACAGTTAGCCATTCGTATGCTGGCTTCCTCTGCTATACTCACGAAATTCAGTACAAAAGAGAGTTTGTACAAACTGCTGGCAGGCAGGAAAACTGACGTCAGGGTCCTGTGAACCGGATGTAAACAGAAGAACTTCTGAGATTGTCGACGACAGGTAAGCAGGGGCTCACTGGGTTTAAATAGGACTAATAATCCCTCCCACAATTACAGGCAAAGCCTTCCATATATATATATATATATATATCCTACACATATATGCACACACACACACATATCAGTAGTCACCATCACTGGGGGCAGAAGATGGACACTTTATGTAGGTCCCCAGATTACTCCCATGTTTTAGTCTCACTGTGCCCATTATAGGTACAGGGTGTGTAATGTATTTGTTTGTTAGTTATTCTCCTATCCCCCCTTTCCTTGTTGTTTTCCCAGAAGTGCATTGTTCATTGTTCCAGAGATCCCTTTCTTGTACTATGGGAGATAATTGTGTTAGTGTGTCTGTGTGTATATAAGGTAAAACAGAAGGGAAGATGATTAGTTTATCATACAATAGCTATTGTGCAATGGATCTTGGTCAGGCAGGTAATTCAGTTTATGGACCCTTGACCTAATTTTGTCCTAGACACCAAGACTCCAATTAGTGACATATATATATATATATATATATATATATATATATATATATATATATATAAATAGCTGAATCAAAGGTTGCACTCACGGATTCTTAAAACATAGCTTTTATTGTGTACTCCTAAAAAAATCGACGTTTCAGTCCTATTCAAGGACTTTCATCAGGATCATAGAAACATAACATAACAATTCAACCATATATAGGATGCAGTAAATTACAATAACTCACCACAGGTGCCATAAGACAACCAGCGTCCCGGTCGGGAATGTGCGCATGTGCCGAGTAGCCCCTCCCCCCGGCGTAACGTGTGACGACGCCGTTGCTATAGTGACGCAGCCAGCGTATACTATATTGAAGCCGGCATCTGAACCGGGACTGTGCAGTGATGCGGAGAAGTTCCGCCCCCAATGTGACATCATGTGTGCGCCGCCGTCGTTACCATAGTAACGCGGCTGTGAATGAGAAAACACATCGATATGGAAACAAGCTTATCAAAAAATGATAACCTAGTTGTGAACAACTAGGCTACTATGGAACATTGACATACCAAATATGGTTAAGCCAAATGTGAATGTGATCTATGTATATTAATAAAGTGCAAAGGGGTCATTTAAAGTGCATCAAAATTATCTCTTAAAGTGCCATATAGGTGCATAATATTTAAAGTGCCACAGTGCAAATGTGAACATGTTGTGACCCACTATAATTAATATGAATGTTTATATTAAATAACCCCAATGATTAGAGATTAATGTTAATAGATTAATTAATCAAAAAAAGTATATACATATGGTTATATAAGGCTTTTTTACACGACTTTTTTTTAACTTATTTTCTCTTTCTTGTTTCTGCTCCTCTGACACTCAACAAAAATGTATGTTCAAACAATTGTTGCGACAGCACTATTGTGTTCTGCATCAAAGACTGTTGAACACATTTCAAAGCAATAACTATTAATGCTTGCAAAACATAAATGATTAATTATATAATAAGCGGGCGGTCGCAGGATAGTCATGAAAAATGCACATAGAAAAACCTAAAATACACACAAATATAAAATCACACATAAAAAAGAACATTGAGGGGCATTCAGGCCAAAAAAGAATGTAGCGACAATGCTTCATTTAATCCTTTTGGAGACACAGTGTCCAACTCATGGATCCAATAGGCTTCTCTATTAAGTAGCATCCTCCCCCTATCACCCCCTCTTCTAGGGTTAGGGATGTGGTCTATAGCCACAAATTTCAATGTAGCCAATGAGTGCTTTAGTTCAAGGAAGTGTTTTGCAACCGGTTTATCTGTAGAACCATCCCGATATGCCAGTCTAATAGAAGATCTATGTCCCCTGATTCGTTCGCAGATGGCCGTCTCCGTTTTCCCAATGTAACATAAGCCACACGGACAAGACAGTTTGTATATTACATGTGTCGTCTTGCAAGTAATAGTATATCGAATAGTATATTTTCTATTATTGTGAGGGTGAAAAAAAGTTCTTGCAGGTGTCATGTGGCTACAAGTCACACAGCCAAGGCAGCGAACAGATCCTCTTATTTGTTCCTTCGCTATATTCAAATAGCTTTGGGAGGGATCCGTATGTACTAGCATATCTTTTAGGTTTCTATTTCTCTTATAACAAATTAATGGCTTTTCTTTAAACACTTTCGGGAGCGTGTCATCACTCGACACAATCCTCCAATTCTTCCTAATGACCGATGCCACTTGAGAGGTAGACTGGTTGTATACCATAGGGAAGACCAAATTAAGAGGTTTCTTCTTTGTTTCAATGGCGCGTGCATTCAATGCTTCTTGTAGCGCTGTTTCCAACATAAATTCGTCATAGCCTCTTTGAAGAAATTTATTTTTCATTTCAAGAATCTGGACATCCCTAATAGCTGCTTCCGAATTGTTCCTGATTACTCTTAGGAATTGAGCCTTTGGTAGTGAGTTCTTCAGAGCCCTGGGGTGTGCACTCTGATAGTGAAGGAGTGTATTCCTATCTGTAGGTTTTATATAGAGGGAATATTGAAAATGTGTTGCTCCCAGTGAAATTTCCAAATCCAAATAATGCACCTTCTCTGTGCTAATATCCGCCGTGAATCTTACTGGGGTTGGTAAGAGATTAAGATCTTGAACCATTTCGTGGGCTGATTCACAAGTTCCACTCCATATGATGAACAGGTCGTCAATAAATCTGTAGTACGCTATTATATTACTTTGGTACTTCTCCAATATGTGTTCCTTCTCATACACATACATGTATGCATTAGCATACATCGGCGCCATAGATGCGCCCATTGATGTGCCAGCCACTTGTAGATACCAGTTATTTTCAAAACGAAAATAATTATTCTGAAGAGTTAAAGAAAGTAGTTCCAAAACATATTCTATAGGGGGGCCATGGTAGACAGGAGATTGAATCAAGACTTGCCGCATAGCTTCTACCCCAGCATCATGTGGTATCACTGTGTATAGACTATGTACATCCATTGTTATTAGGACTGGTCTTGTGAGGAACTGACTCTGCTGGGTTTCGAACCCTGGTTTACATGGTGCTAAACCTTTTCCTTACCAGTACACCAGCCTGCCTTTTGCAAATTTACCTGAGATCTGATACTATTGTTTGTAGAGTCAAGGTTATCAGTGACAACTCACTTCAGCTGTGTCTGGTCAGGTGTCTGGTCCTTGGCCTATAAAAGCCACTTCCTGTCTCTGTACCTTTGCCAGATTACTGTGGTTCCTGTACTCTCTAATCCAGCGTGTTCCTGTTTCTCCTTCCTGTTGCTGAATTTGGACTGTTTTGACTTTGCTGCTTCTCCTTCCCACTGACCTCGGCTTGCCTGACTACGATTATCATCTTTCTGTTCCAGTCTCCCATCTCTGCTTAAGACCAGAAGGCCACTCAAGGCTCAGGGGCTCAACCACCTGGGTAACGAGTGGCTACCTCTGGCAGAAAACATTGCTGATCTGGCTACTGGACTCCAAAACTTTGTAACATCAATATCATTACAGAATAATCTGGCCTTTTCATGGAGACCGTCGGATCAGATTCTGCATTGGCCCAGCAGGTTGCTTTTAATGCAAGAACTATGCAGACCCAGGCACAGACCATTCAAGTGCTGCAGGATCAGGTAGCTGAACTGCAAAATGAAGTTCGATCAATGCATAGTGAGCTTACCAGCTACAGGGCACATGATGTTGCGGCTGCTGCTACTACTACTGTTACACCTGCACAAGATGCCCGCTTGCCTCTACCAGAAAAATTTGGAGGAGACCGCAAAAAATTCAGGGGTTTCCTAAATCAATGCCGTTTGCATTTCATGATGTTACCTAACCGTTTTCCATCTGAAAGAGAGAAGGTGGGATTTATTTTTTCCCTCTTCAAAGATGAAGCCCTGGCCTGGGGCTCCCCTTTTCTGGAACAGGACAGTCCAATCTTGGGAAATTTAAAAGACTTTCTTGAGGCCATGTGCCTAGTTTTTGATGATCCCAATCGCTGTGCTACAGCAGAAGCCACTCTCCTTCATTTACATCAAGGGAGGCGCTCTGTGGCTGAATATGCTGCTGAATTCAGACAGTGGGTTACTGATACTACTTGGAACCAATCAGCCCAGAGGTTCCACTTCAGAAGGGGTCTCTCAGAAGCTATAAAAGATGAGCTAGCTCGTGTTGATCTTCCTGTTGAGTTTGATGCATTTGTGCGGTTGGCTATCCGTATTGATCGGAGACTTTCAGAAAGAAGATTGGAAAGACAGGGCTCTTTTAAACCAAGTGCTACTCCTACTTTCTATTCAAGAATTTCTACTCCGACCCCACAAACACCTACAGACTCTGAACCTGAGGCTATGCAGGTAGATCTAATAAGAGGGCCATTATCCAATGAAGAAAAACAGTGGCGACGCACTCACAACTTATGCCTGTATTGTGGTAGTACAGGGCATTATGCCATCAATTGCCCTAACAAGTCTAAAAGAACAATAGCTATGACTGCTGAGGGTGCACAGATTCAACACCAATCCCAGATTTCAGACCAACTGGATTCTGTCACACAACCCTTGTTTTCTCTGGCTCAGGGTGAAGAAGGTATGATGACTCAACATCCTCATTTGGTGGTGCCTATCACTTTGCAATATGGTAATAATAAAATTTCAACTACAGCTATGATAGATTCCGGAGCAGGCGGAAACTTTATGGACATTAAATTTGCAGCAGAAAATAAAATTCAGTCTATCCCTAAATCTTCACCTGTGTTAATGGAAACAGTAGACGGTTCTCCACTTACGTCAGGCCCGGTTACACATGAGACTGTGCCCTTAAAATTGATTCTGGAAGTGAATCAACATGAGTCTATATCTTTCCACCTAATTTCCTCAACACAGTTTCCAGTGATTTTGGGTATACCCTGGCTTGCTCTGCATAACCCACAGATTGATTGGAAGACTAGAACTTTGTCCTTTCCTTCAGAACACTGCTTAATGAATTGTCAACCCTCTAAGGCGACACCTGTTACCACAACAATTAATGAAATGGTTGCTACAAACTTAACTAAGCTTCCGCTACAATATCGGGATTTTGCAGATGTCTGTGATAAGAAGAATGCTGATCAGCTTCCACCTCATAGGCCTTATGATTGCCCCATAGAGCTGCTACCTGGAGCTGCTATCCCATTTGGCCGTATATACTCCCTTTCTGAGCCTGAATTGAAAGCACTTCGTGAATACATACAAGAAAATCTTGCCAAAGGCTTTATTCGACCATCCACTTCTCCAGCAGGAGCTCCTATATTCTTTGTAGAAAAGAAAGATGGCAGTCTACGGCCATGTGTCGATTACAGGGACATTAATAAAATCACTGTTAAAAACCGTTATCCCTTGCCTCTCATTCCTGAACTTCTGGAGAGACTTCGTTCAGCTAAAATATTTACGAAGCTTGATCTACGGGGGGCATATAATCTGGTTCGCATAAGACCAAATGATGAATGGAAAACAGCTTTCAGAACCAGGTACGGACATTACGAATATCTAGTAATGCCATTTGGGCTTTGTAATGCCCCTGCAACTTTTCAGCATCTAATCAATGATGTACTACGGGATCTCCTGGATCAGTTTGTTGTGGCATATTTGGATGATATCCTGATATTTTCTGATAATCTTGAAAATCACAGAAAACAGGTCTGCATTGTTCTTGAGCGCCTTCGTACCCACCACCTATACATTAAACTGGAAAAATGTGAGTTTGAACAAACAGAAATTCAGTTCCTGGGGTATGTAATAACTCCTAAAGGTTTAAGTATGGACGCAAGTAAAATTAAAGCTGTGCTGGACTGGCCCATCCCCAAGAATGAAAAAGATATACAGAGATTTGTGGGGTTTGCCAATTTTTACAGGCGTTTCATTAAGAATTTCTCTGCCGTTATTACACCGATCACTGAACTTACACGTAAAGGGACTCCTTTTCAGTGGTCCAATAAGGCTGACACTGCATTTTCCAGATTAAAGACTCTGTTTACATCTGCCCTATCTTGGTACATCCTCAGCCAGAATTGCCATTTACTGTAGAGGTAGATGCTTCTGATTCAGCTGTTGGGGCTATACTATCTCAAAGGACTGGACCTAAGATGTTGTTACATCCATGTGCCTTCTATTCCCGCCAGATGTTACCAGCAGAAAGAAATTATGACATAGGGAATAAAGAACTTTTGGCTATAAAAGCTGCCTTCACCGAATGGAGACATCTCTTGGAGGGAGCCACCCATCCAATTACTGTCCTCACAGATCACAAAAATCTGGAATGTATCCAATCCGCTAAGAGACTGTCAGCCAGACAAGCACGCTGGTCCCTATTTTTCTCAAGGTTTAATTTTTTTATTTCATACCGCCCTGGTTCCAGAAATGGCAAGGCGGATGCCTTGTCTAGGATAGCTGACCCCCTCCATACTACAGTAACCAAGGCCACCATCTTGCCGGAGAGCAGATTTTTAGGAGTTACCTTTCCTTCTGATCTAATGTCTCGCATTAAAAAGGGCTACTCTAAAGATCCAGTTTTTCGTGATCCTCCTCGTGATCTTCATATGACCATGCTTAATGGGTTTTGGATTTTTCAACAACGTCTGTTTGTTCCAGAATCAGTGCGACTGGACGTTTTACGCCTCTACCATGACTCTAAACCAGCAGGTCATCCAGGAATCCGAAAGACACAAGAACTACTTACCCGATCCTTTTGGTGGCCTAAATATTATGAGGATGTTAAGAAGTATGTGTCCTCTTGTGATGTATGTGCCAGACATAAGACTCCTCGCTCATCCCCTGTTGGCTTGCTTCAGCCTCTTCCGATTCCTCATCGTCCCTGGGGATCTATATCCATGGACTTTATTGTGGAACTACCTCCCTCTAAGGAACACACTACTATTCTTGTTGTTGTGGACCGGTTAACCAAGATGAGTCATTTCATACCAGCTCGTGGTCTCCCTTCAGCTAAACAGACTGCTGACCTTGTTATTCGGGAAATATTTCGCTTGCATGGAGTGCCTGATGAAGTAATTTCTGACAGGGGAGTGCAGTTTACATCTCATTTTTGGAAATATTTTTGTTCTATTCTAGGTATTAATGTAAATCTGTCTTCAGCTTTTCATCCACAAAGTAATGGACAGACTGAGCGAACCAACCAGACTTTAGAACAATATTTGCGGTGCTATATTAGTTACCTGCAGGATGACTGGCTGGATTTTCTACCCACGGCGGAGTTTGCCTATAACAATGCCCAACACTGCTCCACTTCTCTGAGCCCATTTTTTGCCAATTATGGTTACCATCCAACCTTTCTAGTGAGTCTCCCAATTACTACTCCCATTCCTGCAGTCACTGACCGGCTAACCGCCTTACGAGATTCCCAAGAACTGTTGAAGGAGACTCTTTCGGAGGCTCAGGAATGTTACAAAAGAGCTGCTGATAGGCACAGAAAGGAGGCCCCAGTTTATCATGTTGGTGACAAGGTTTGGCTGTCAACAAAGAATCTTAAGCTTAGGATTCCTTCTCATAAATTGGGTCAAAAGTTCATGGGACCTTTTAAGATAATCGCTCAGATCAATGCAGTCACCTTCCGTCTGCAACTTCCGGATTCCATGAA
Source organism: Pelobates cultripes (assembly GCA_933207985.1). Lineage (NCBI taxonomy): Eukaryota > Metazoa > Chordata > Amphibia > Anura > Pelobatidae > Pelobates > Pelobates cultripes. Next base: position 15,850,204 of record OW240923.1, read on the forward strand.
AATACATCCGGTGTTTCACGTGGCACTGCTTAAACCTTTTCATGAAAATACTTTCCCTGGTCGAGCCTTGCCTGCCCCACCACCAGTCCTCGTGGATGGTGAAGATGAATACGAGGTGGAAAAAATTCTTGACTCCAGGATCTTCCGCAACAAGCTTCAATACTTGGTTCATTGGAAAGGCTATGGTGAGGAGGATAGATCGTGGGAACCAGTGGACAATATTCATGCTCCTGATCTTCTTCAGTCTTTCCATGAACAGTACCCTGCTAAACCAGGAAATAGGGCATCCAGAGGCTGCGCCTGTAGAGGTGGAGGTAATGTGAGGAACTGACTCTGCTGGGTTTCGAACCCTGGTTTACATGGTGCTAAACCTTTTCCTTACCAGTACACCAGCCTGCCTTTTGCAAATTTACCTGAGATCTGATACTATTGTTTGTAGAGTCAAGGTTATCAGTGACAACTCACTTCAGCTGTGTCTGGTCAGGTGTCTGGTCCTTGGCCTATAAAAGCCACTTCCTGTCTCTGTACCTTTGCCAGATTATTGTGGTTCCTGTACTCTCTAATCCAGCGTGTTCCTGTTTCTCCTTCCTGTTGCTGAATTTGGACTGTTTTGACTTTGCTGCTTCTCCTTCCCACTGACCTCGGCTTGCCTGACTACGATTATCATCTTTCTGTTCCAGTCTCCCATCTCTGCTTAAGACCAGAAGGCCACTCAAGGCTCAGGGGCTCAACCACCTGGGTAACGAGTGGCTACCTCTGGCAGAAAACATTGCTGATCTGGCTACTGGACTCCAAAACTTTGTAACATCAATATCATTACAGGTCTATAATTACCATAAGATAATTCATTGATTTTGGTGATGAGAGTTTGAGAATCTTTAATACAGGTAGACAGTTCTCCAACTGGACCTTGGAACAAATAATCAAGCCATTTTGCAATAGGCTCTAAAACGCCATCAATGGCTGACACTATAGGGCGTCCTGGCGGTGATTTTGGATTTTTATGGATTTTTGGAATCGAATATATGATAGGCGTGCGGGGGCATGTTTTAATAAGATAATGATGTAATTTGGAGTCAATATAGCCCTATCTCAGGCCCATTGATAAAACATCTTCAATTTTATTCTGAATATTGATAGTGGGATCTCCATCTAACAATATATAGGTGGTTCTATCTGATAGTTGCACATTCAGATCTTTAGCATAGTTCATGTAGTCCATAATGACGATTCCACCTCCCTTGTCAGCCGAACGGATGACTATTGATGGATCTGTTGCTAATCCCTTTATAATTTTCCTTTGTTGTTTCGTGATGTTGTGTTTCACTTTACACTCGCGTTGCATAAGGGTTTGAACTTCTTTATTGGTCATGGAGAGAAAAGTCTTAATGGACGCCCTATTAGATATAGGATCAAAAGTGGATTTAGCCCGAAAAACATCTGTATCCGCTGTATTACATTCCACTGTATTTGAGAAAAATTCTTTCAATCTCATAGTTCGCCCGAACTTATGCAGTTCAATCTTCCACTTGAAAACATCAGCCTTAGATGTAGGCACAAATGAAAGGCCTTTACTAAGGAGTTCTATCTCAGTTGTATCAAGGGGCCTTTGAGAGAGATTGAATATAGGGATTACCTCCTGCGTGGGGGTTTCCCCTGTACAGGTGTTCTTTCCTTTACGGCCTCGCCTCGTTCTTGGTCTACGTCGACCCTGAACCGGCTCCTGGTTATTGTGCCTGCTTCGTCTGTGGCTAAAAAAAGTGCTTTTGAAGTTTCCGTGATGTTTCTGGTATCTGAATCAGAGGCTGACTCTCCTGAGGTTACGTCCACTGTTGGGACCCTAGGTCGCTGTATCCTTCTGCGTTGTTTCCTGGGTCTATTGGCTCTAATGTTGCCAGTGAGCCAACCATAGACTCTGTGTTCCAAATAGTCTTGTGTGACTTTCTCAAATTTCTGTTTTTTAAATCTCACTAATTCCATCTTATATTTCAAAACTTCCTCTTTAAGTTTTTGTATGGTCTTTAATCCTTCAGGTGTAGCCAATAATGTTGCATATTCGGTCTCTAATTCCGTGATTTTTAAGTTAGTGTCCATCAGATCTGCCTTCACATCTCTAATAATAATGAGCATTAGGTCAAGTGATGCTCTATTCAACACTTGCGTCCATTCTCTGCACACCGTGGCTTTAGACCTTCCTATAGTTGGAACATTTAAAATTCTGAATCCCCTAGGGATCCGTTTAACTCTGTAGTAATCCGAAAGGAAAAGGCCGTGTAGGTCTAGATCTATTTGTTTCCTACGTAAGCGTAGTAGCTTAAAGTATATATCTTTTGTAGTAAGCTGATATGGAAGTTCTGAGCTAGACTGATGCCATAGTATGTCATCCGCTTCTTCTTTGGAGAAATACAATGTCTCTGCCTGTTCTGAATATGCCCCCGCCTGTACCAAAAATTCATCCATAATGAAGAAAGCTTGCTGAATAAATTGTATGAAATTGGCTACTGTGGCTTTAAATTGCTGGAATTCTCAATACAGCAATATATAAATACAAATTTTTTTTTTAAATTTTTCAAATATCGGTTGGTGCATAGGTTGGGGTGAAATGAGCCCACACCCCTACATATAAAGAAAAAAGCACTGTACCTTGCACTCAAACTCCATGTATCCAGACCGGGTGCACTCCCAGGGCTCCAAATATCCAAATAGCTGAATCAAAGGTTGCACTCACGGATTCTTAAAACATAGCTTTTATTGTGTACTCCTAAAAAAATCGACGTTTCAGTCCTATTCAAGGACTTTCATCAGGATCATAGAAACATAACATAACAATTCAACCATATATAGGATGCAGTAAATTACAATAACTCACCACAGGTGCCATAAGACAACCAGCGTCCCGGTCGGGAATGTGCGCATGTGCCGAGTAGCCCCTCCCCCCGGCGTAACGTGTGACGACGCCGTTGCTATAGTGACGCAGCCAGCGTATACTATATTGAAGCCGGCATCTGAACCGGGACTGTGCAGTGATGCGGAGAAGTTCCGCCCCCAATGTGACATCATGTGTGCGCCGCCGTCGTTACCATAGTAACGCGGCTGTGAATGAGAAAACACATCGATATGGAAACAAGCTTATCAAAAAATGATAACCTAGTTGTGAACAACTAGGCTACTATGGAACATTGACATACCAAATATGGTTAAGCCAAATGTGAATGTGATCTATGTATATTAATAAAGTGCAAAGGGGTCATTTAAAGTGCATCGAAATTATCTCTTAAAGTGCCATATAGGTGCATAATATTTAAAGTGCCACAGTGCAAATGTGAACATGTTGTGACCCACTATAATTAATATGAATGTTTATATTAAATAACCCCAATGATTAGAGATTAATGTTAATAGATTAATTAATCAAAAAAAGTATATACATATGGTTATATAAGGCTTATATATATAAAAACAATAAATAAAGCAAGGCACTCCTCCTCCATGCATAAATTGTATAAATGCCCAGGTGCAAACCGGTCGGTGTGTATCTCACAGCTGATGTATTTTTTATGATACATTAAATTTTTTTCTACACTAACTTTAAGACCCAGTGTGCTCCCTGGATTACATTTTCTGATATATATATATATATATATATATATATATATATATACACACACCTGTGTTGGGTTCAATAAAAACAGTTCTTATTCACCCTTCACTAAGTCTCGGCAAGTGTTTGCGTAAGACAGCTAAACAGCTATGCATCTGAAGGAGAGTTGTAGCACAGGACCCTGTTCCAGGGTGGGAAACGCCAGACAGACCCCAGTCAAGCTGCAGCATCTGGGGGCTGAAGCGCTACGGGTGTAGTTAGGAACCATGCTTGCAATTCTTCTTTCAGTGCCACTTTCAAGATTTGGGTTCTGAATTCCTCTTGCCTTTCTCTTGAGGCCCGTTACCCTGCTCTCCCTTCCTGATATGGCAGAGTTGGTGGAATTGGGAGAGGGACAAAGGGGCTCACGCCTTGAGCTGTGTAAGGGGTCCCAAAATTTCTGATGGCATTACTTTTGCAAGACCTCCCATTCTTCACCTACCGAGACTATCTGTGCCCTACTAGTAAAATACATGGTCATGAAAAATTATAAATTTAAAAAAAGAAAAAAAGGCATTACTGATCTGTCTAGTAATCGCTTAAACTCCTAGATATCAATGAAAGAGGAGGAGTAGAAAAAGGGATTTATTAAAGTGTTTGCAAACTAGCTCCTCCTATATTATTATTATTAATATTATATACTGGTTAGCATATATAAGCGAGTCAGCAAAAGGGAGATAGCAGGCAAGTATCCTAAATAAACATGATATACCAGTAGCAGTTAAAGTAACCATCATTTAGTTTTCAAGTTGAACAGTGATAAGGGATACAAAATAAATGTCTCATATATATAGCCTTAGGTGGCTTGGAAACAACAAACACAAAAATGTGCAAAAAGGCTACTGCATATAGAATTAAAACACTAAACTGTAAATAGGCTCAGCCTCCATGAGGATCAATAGAAAAGTATAGCATTAGGTAGAGATATGCAAAGATGCCTCTCTTCCTTTAAAACTGAGTAGGCAGAGAAAATTAAGTTATAAACAAATAAATTTAAACGTGCATAGTGGTGCAAATAAAGTGCACAGTGATATAATAAATGTGCGAAAAGGACAACACAACTGACGCACGTTTCGGTGTAACATAGTGTTCACCTTCGTCAGAGGCAAGTTGCAGACTGAAAGAATCTCCAGTATATAGGATTGGGTCCAATAGGGTTCTGGATCCTTCTTGCCTTTCTCCCGAGGCTTATAGCACTGCTCCCCCGTCCTGATGTGGCAGAGTTGGTGGAATTGGGAGAGGGACCAAGGGGCTCAGGGCATGCGGGGTCCCAAAATTTATTATGGCATTACTTTTGCAAGACCTCCCATTCTTCACCTGCCAAGACTATCTGTGGCTGTCCAATTAGGACTTCCCAATGCAACTTAGGGATCAGTCTTTGCAAGTAAGGTGCTCTGGACAATTGCATGCCTTTTGAGTTTAGCTCTATGGAGCTAAACAAACCAGGTAGTATCGGGACCTGTTTGCTTGAACAATGTTCATTTATAAAAGTGCCAATTTTTATTGTAAAGGTAACTTTTTGTAAAATGAAAAAAAGAGGACACACTCTTAACACAAATAATTTCAACAAGCTAAAGTGCTTTAGTGGTTTGGTGTGTCCCTTTAAACTTGATTGTTTAACATAGGTATATGACCCTTTTTCAATGAGCTGACGATGGTAAAAGCATTAACAGGTATTATAGCAGTGAGACAGTGACCATGTCAATGTAACATGTTCAGCCTCACCTTATATTTGCAGTAGTTGCCTATTTATAAATGTGGAAGTGCTGTTCAGCAGTCATGCGGCAATGTATCTGACTCCTGCAACATCTTGGTGAGAGGAGACATATGGAGGGGTAAGAGTGGAGGGGGAGAAAGACACATTGAGGTGACTGGGGGGAATGAGACACATTAAGCGGCTTTGGGGGAATGAGAAATGTTAAGCGTCTTGGGGGGAAGGAATGTTACACATGGGGGGGAGAAAATAAGACACTTGGGGGATGAGACATATGGAGGGGCTGTGGGGAGGGAATGAGAAACATGGGGAAATGAGACACATTGAGGGGGTTGGGGGCCCCAGGGCAATTTTCTCACCGGAGCCCCGGGGTTTCTAGTTACGCCTCTGGAAACACATTCTACTAACTTAGATATTTTTTACCAAAATTCTCACCTTCGGTTAAGTTGCTCCATCTGTTGGATAGAGTTTGATCTCTGGAGGATCTGGGGTGCTGGTGGAGCTGAGGGCCGCTGCCATGTTGTTGTCCGATTTACATGATCTACATAGAATATCCTTCCATGGCTGTCAATTCGTGCTTCCCAATCTACAAATTTAACAGATTATATTTGAAAATGTTTAAAGTGGAAAAACCTGAAACTTTAATGTTATATATCCATAGTTTACTTCAGGAAATAAAATTGTCAAAACAGAGCACAATTAATTCATAAAACACATTTATGTAAAAGGGAATGTAAAATAGTCAACCATCTATAACGAATGGGGTAAATGTAATTTATCTTTTGATGATAATCAACACATTAATGGCTGGCGATGAGCTATCCATGATTTTAATGGAAACAAAATCACACTGATCAGATACTTTTCAACAACACTTTTGAACACTTTTCATGTCAGTTCATATAAAAATGTCCAAATGCCTTACACTCAAGCTGAAGCAATAACACACTTTCAAAAATAGTTATTGAAGCAATATCACAGCTATCAGTTACTTAGTGCATTCATGACCAAAATTAATTGGAAAACCACAGAAAACACTTTTCTAACAATTAACCAATGTAAGCAAGTTTGCAGATGAGCAGAACTATACCACAAGCACCTGCCTTTAGTTGATGACCTTGGCACTGGATGGATTTGTGAAGGATAGATAAGCAGTCAATATTGGCTTGTATTTAATAGTTAGTTTTTAACATATGTTTTTGTTTCCAAAATATTGTATATTATACAAATTGTTTCCCTTCTCCAATACATCTACAAAGTGTGAATGAGTACATTAATCAAAATACACTTTAACTGTACACATTTTAAGTATTCCTTAACGACAATTTATTCAAATAATTGCAGTGTTTTTATGTGCTAGCTGGTTATTCCACATTTAAACAAGCGTATGAAGAAGTGAATTGCAATCACTAAAAAAATATTTTGAATTGCTTGGAAACGTGTCTCAATGTAGGCTCTTTTTGTTCAGGGCATGTACTTCCTTTGTTTTTGTTTAACTTTTCAAAAGACTCTTTTGGGAGTAATTCCCTGTATTCTAATTTTATGAATACCCTGACATTTTATTTACAATCTACAAGTAAATGGATTTGCTCTTTTTTTGATGAATTATATAACTTGAAATGCAATTTATAATTTGTCTGTCCTTTATAATATTTTTTTTATTTTGTTATAGTTACACTGAACATAGTTCTTCCAATTAAGAATATAAATTGTCTTTCTCTCTCTACAGTAAAAATCACAAATAGATGGCACTAACTAGAGATATGTTTCCCTAGTAAGTAAGTACAGAACCAGTGCAGCAATCCAAGACGTTTAAATAAAGCTAAAAATAAGTTCTAGCACACACAAATTACCAAAACAGAAATTTTATTAAGAACTCACCAGCAACGTTTCAGCCCCAATAAGGGATTCCAGCTGGCATGATAAAAACCTTTTTTGGGACTGAAACATTGCTGTAGGGTTCTGAGTAATAGTGAGGGATTTTCATTTTAGGCCTGTTTCTCTATCATTACTGGTTCTCTATCGTCTGTCTGTCAACCTCCGACCTCAAACAAATCTCTAGGAAGTGGTATCCAGTAGTTATGTGCATGGGGAAAATTTTCAGTTCGGTTCAGCATGCCGAAATTTGGGACTTCCGCAATTCGGCACTCCGGCACGTCGACACTTCAGAACTTCGGCAACTTCGGAACTTCGGAAACTCGGCACTTAGGAATTTCGGAACTTCAGCTTTTCGGGACTTTGGGACTTCTCTTGCAGCTGCTTAGTAGATAACTCCCTAATCCCCACGGTATTAGGGAGTTATCTACCAAAAGGCTGAAAGACCTAAATTGATCTTTCAGCCAAATTTACTAATACTAAGTAAAAATTACTTAGTATTAGTAAATTTTGCCCCTACTCGCTATACCGCGAGTATGGGCATGTCTATTAAACAGTGAGCAGCCTGTGGCTGCTCACTGTTAAAAATAGGGTCCCCTATTGACCCCCCCCCCCCGGCCCTACCCCTGAGCGGCGGGTGGGGACCCTAAAGTAAAATGATGGGGAGGACCTATTGTCCTCCCCCCGGCCCCCACCCCTGAGCGGTGGGTGGGGGCCCTAAATACTAATAGGGGGGAAACCTAATGTCCTCCCCTCTGGCCCCCACCCCTGAGCGGTGGGTGGGGGCCCTACAGTAAAATAAGGGGGGGACATAATGTCCTCCCCTGGCCCCCACCCCTGAGCAGTGGGTGGGGGCCCTACAGTAAAATAAGGGGGGGACATAATGTCCTCCCCTGGCCCCCACCCCTGAGCAGTGGGTGGGGGCCCTTATTTGGAATAAGGGGGGACCTAATGTCCTCCCCCCTGGCACCCACCCCTGAGCGGTGTGTGGGGGCCCTAAATTGGAATAAGGCGGGGGGGACCTAATGTGTCCCCCCCCTGGCCCTACCCTGGAGCGGCGGGTGGGGGCCCTAAATACTAAATATGGGTGGGGTCAGGGGGGAGAACAGTGCTCTGTGTCATTTTACACAGCGTGGGAAAGTTATTTGGAATTTTCCCACGCTGTGTAATTTGACTCATAACTCTCTGATTGGTTACTTTCAATCCACCAATCAGAGTGTTGTTATGAGTCAAATTACACAGCGTGGGAAAATTCCAAAGAACTTTCCCACGCTGTGTAAAATGACACAGAGCACTCTGATTTCAAGTCAACCAATCAGAGTACTGTGACAGGTAAATGTAGAGACTTACCTGTCAGTCTCTTCATTTACCTGTCAGAACACTCTGATTGGATGGCTTAAACCCACCAATCAGAGTGCTCTGAGCCTAATTGCACGGCGGGGCAAGGCTTTATAAGCCTTCCCCCGTCCTGCAGAGCTCAGTCTGCGTGGAGCCCTCCATGGGTGAAGATGGATTTTTTTTTTTTTTTTTTTTTAAGTGCGTTATGGCTTTTTTTGGCCTTTTTTGGGGCTGAAGAAATAAGATTTTAGAAGAAAGATGACATCAAATGGTAAGTTTTTTTTTATTTTTTTTTTTTACAGGTACTTAATTAAAGGTCCCCCCCTCATTATTTTTAGGGTGAGGGGGGTAGGTAGGGGTTAACTTTTTTGGGGGGGAAGGGAGGGGGTGACTAGGGGTTGGGGGACCCCTAGTCACCTGGGGGGGGTAACATTTTTATTTAGGGCCCCCACCTGCCGCTCAGGGGTGGGGGCCAGGGGGAGGACATTAGGTCCCCCCTTATTCCAATTTAGGGCCCCCACCCACCGCTCAGGGGTGTGGGCTGGGGGGGAGAACAATAGGTCCCCCTCTTGGTATTTAGGGCCCCCACCCACCGCTCGGGGGGGGGGCATTAGGTCCCCCCATATTTTACTGTAGGGCCCCCACCCGCCGTTCAGGGGTGTGGGCCGGGGGGGGGGGCAATAGGTCCATAGGCTGCTCACTGTTTAATTGACATGCCCCTACTCGCAGTATAGCGAGTAGGGGCATTATTTACTAATACTAAGTAATCTTTTTAATACTAAGTAATCTAATTTAGGTATTTAAGCCTTTTAGTAGATAGCTTCCTAATACCGTGGGAATTAGGGAGTTATCTACTTATTCATTTCTGTCATTACACTGACTGGCTAAGTAACTTGCATCTTATATAAATGTATGTTACTTGATTGTTGTAAGTGTTGCAAATGCTTACAGCTGAATCCTGGCTATGTTTGTATACTTTTTATTTAAAATTGTATACAGTGTAACATTCTTCATTCTTCCACTGGGTAAGTATATTAGTTCTTAGGCAATACTGTGCTTCGGAACTTCGGAAAGTTCGGAACTTCGTAAATTTGGTAATTTCGGGACTTCGACCATTCGGCAATTCATCTATTCGGACATTCGGAAGTATGGGAGTGGGATCCCCTTTCCAGCCACCGCTAGAAAGGCCAAACTATACAAACTCCTGATGGTTTAGGCCAACGACCCTACGCCCAGCACGAGTTCACAAGGGCTATACTGATTCCACTCAGGAAACTCTTGCTGCTATACTGGTCAACCTCCAAACCATAAACAGCAGGTTGCTTAAGGTGGAATCGGCCATAGCTACACCAGGTGATTCAACAGCCCCAGCAGGCCCTACACCGGTAATCTCAACCGCTCAGACTGACATACCTCTAATACCCCCTCCCCCTCCCTCACCAGACACTACCACTCCCACTACCCTATACGTCTCACCAGCCCACTCCGTCCCAGCTTCCATCAAGAAGGATATTCTTGATGGAAAGGACGTTAACCTAATGTCTCTCCTCATAGCCTCCCAAGATATCCTAAAAAATAGAGCAAATAACTATGGGGACATTTCAGTAGTATTAGGAGCCAGAGATCCACGGCTAAACAAAAAACTCACCATTCCCCAGTTTATTATCACATTTGGCACTTATCGTGACATTATTTGCACAGTGTACCCACATAGGAGAGAAGAGTTTGATTTGTACATGCACAAGGTGGTTGATTTGGGCATCAAGTACGCAGGGTCCTCATTTTATGACTACCACAAATCAGTTTCAGCCAAGGCAGCTATTCATCTGGCACGGTTCATCATTAGAATCGACTGGTGTCAGATGGATAGCGAATTGTTTTGCCGTCATTTTGCCGGTGTGAGACCCCCGTCTTGTGCCTCATGTAGTTCCACTTCTCACTCCACTGACCTGTGCCCTGGTGATGCAGACCCTTCCACTTCCACGTCCCACCACTCCTTCACCCCACTCACAAGACAGGAAGGCGGCCAAAGAGACAAGCTGGGCAGACCCATAACATTATTGGGCAAGGTGTGCAATAATTTTAATTTGGGAGCATGCAGCTACAGCGCATGCAGATTGTTGCACATCTGCTCCATTTGCTTTAGAGCCCACACCAAGACTATGTGCGCGGTCCGTCTGTCACACAACAAATAAGTTGGTTTCTACCCGCACTCACCCCCAGCTAGGTGACAGGGAGTTTTCCGGCCCCCTTTTTTCAAAAGTTCTCACACGGGACTCACAACCTCCCCTCATTATACAATCACATGACCTAAACCTCTGGTGATTATCCGCATTTACGGCATACGTACGGTGGACCACCTTTTGTCCACAAGCATACACTGGCACCACGTTTAGCTATGAATCATCCTTAGCGTACCTACCCCATTGTGGGAGCTACTTACTTGCACTCCAATTAAATAAATGTTTATTATTGACCTTTTCGTATTTCTTCCTTTTTTCTCCTTCAGATCCAGCATTAATTCTCTCATACCCGACAAGTAGTTCTCATTGTAATATGCCAAACTGGCTGCCACACAATCTACTATTTCAGCGGGTAGGAAGACATGGTTAAGCAAGACAGGTATATCATACACCTCAATTACTATCCCTTCACACTTGGTCCCTCCATCACCAAGCAAACACTTGTTCCTATGCCAAGCTCGTTTCTTGCCATAGCCACATGAACTAGCTTTGCAAGCCAGCTTACCTCAGTAAAGCTGACTCATTAATGGGGACGTATAGTCCAGTTTCCCCCGAGGGTGGTACGAGCGGGGCCCCTTGGCATTGCTTTAGTATTACCCCGCAGGGGTGCGGCTGTTTCGTCTAAAAATCCTCAAAGGTATTTATAAGGTCACAGTTCCTCCTGGCACTACTAGATTACCAATAGATGGTCCAATATTCAGGCTCCTTAGTGATCTATTGGACAAATCCCTGTTTGATCATAATACTAATCTGATCATTAAATCCGCCATCTTTTTGGCTTTTTACGGTTTCCTCAGACCTAGAGAGTTCACCGTAATATGTCAAGGAGACACCGTCCAATGTCTAAAACTTTCTCACTTAAAGAAAGTAGACGACCACTACATACTCTCCTTACCTTCTACTAAAACCAATCACTCTGCCTATCCTACTATCATTCCCCTCTTCCCTACCGAGAATCTGTGGTGCCCAGTACATATATATTTGATTTACTCCTGTTATCTCACCACATGCACTCACCAGACACTCCACTACTACTACTCCAAGGGCACCCACTCACCACAGCTAAATTCATTTCGCACATCAGAACCCTAGTATCAAGGTTGGGCTACAACCCAGCTTCCTTATCTGGTCACTCATTTCGCATTGGCGCAGCATCATCGGCTTCAAGCACTAACACCCCGATACACATCATTAAGAGACTGGGACGCTGGAAATCCTCAATATACAACACCTACATCCCTCGACCAGAAAGGAAGCTTAGACAAGCATTCAGAAATCTCACTATTTAAACCTGCAATAAAGTGTGTTTACTTCAAATTCCTTTTTGCCCTCTTTTTTACAGGCCTACTCGTACGCTGGTTTCGGCACAACTCAACCAACTTTGCTTCTCCTCTACATACCATTTACATATTAGAAATTCTGAGCACAAGTTGGAAGGCCATTTGGCCTGAATTTGTGGGAGGAGTTATAACCCTATATAAACCCTACCCCCTACTTAGCTTTGCCGTTCAAGCTGTTTTGTTCCCATCCTCCTACACCCTCCTTTATACATTTCACTTTGTGGGCCCTCTTTTTTACAGGCCTACTCGAACGTTGGTTTCGGCACACATCAACCAACTTTGCTTCTCCTCTACATTCCATTTACGTATTAGAAATTCCAAGCACACACACATATATATATATATATATATATATATATATATCCGGGGCAATATAGCAGTGATGATAAGGTAACATTGCATATTATAACCAATAAACATATTCAAATGACACCAGTTGGTTGTGGTGTGCCAGCACAGACAAAACAGTAGGCCTGTAATAAAAGAGGTCAAAAATAAGTATACCATACAACATTTATTCATATAACAAACATTGTTTATATGGACAAGTCACGAAAAGCTTGCCTGAACTCTTTAACTGGGTTTGGAATGTAAAGAGTATAAGCGGACGATTCCCAGCGTCTTATAGCCTTGATGGTATGAGCTGTAATGTGGTTGGAGGAAGCTGAAGATGCTGCCTCTATGTGTAAGGAATGTCCTGAGAAAAGGTTTGCATTTAGGCAGAGCCTAGTAAACATAAAGCATTCATTTAGATGTATGTATAACAGAAAAAAATCTATTAACCACAGAAAAATAGATAAAGTGCACTTAACTGAGTACAGACTGGATAGCTTCCCTAGAGGTCTTTCCCACTTAGACCTCTTAAGTATCAGATGTGTGGGACAATGGTAATAGGGATACAGCTAGAAACTACAATATAAAAAACAAACAACACATAGTGATGTACAGTAAGGTGAATAACACACTGCAATACTGGTTACACTCAAAAGATGTAAATGAGGTTTGCATCTTGAAATCCACTGAAGGATTGTACTGGACCGCTTCCACCGTGGAGGATGGTAGATAGTTAGCAGACTCAAGTAACTCAGGATACAATCAGGATCCTGGCTGTGGCTCCTATCCAGACCACTTAAAAACACCCCAAGGGCACAAAACAAACTACTGGCCAAGCTAGCTCTGGCCACCAGACGAGCGATAGCGGAGAAATGGGGGAGCCCAGATGTCCCGTCCACCACAACCATAACACAGAAAATTAACGATGCCATGCAAATGGACAAATTAACTGCCTTAATACACGACAATACCAAACACTTCGACAAAATATGGGAGCCATGGATCTTCGAATTCCCCACCCCGCCGAACGTCCCATCAGGGGGGATTGACCAGGTGGGAGGGAGCACCCGAGGTCCTCCAACACGGCCGATTGACCCAACCACACAGAGCGAGGCTCTAACTCTGGCTAACACACCTCGGACCAGACCACACTGTCCAGCAGACCCCAGAGCACATCCAAAGTAGAGATGACAAACAGTGTCACAGGTAAACAAACCACAACCCCAAAACTTTAGACACACATAGCAACTCAGGAACAAACCAAACAGACTACACATCTTAGCACCGTTAGAGGCAGCCCACCAATCATGGCGGGAGGCACTCGACCAGAGCAAAAACACTTGGCCCAACACTCCCCACCAGTCAACTATAACCCGAGGACGGGCACACACACAGACCATGGATAGAGTTCTAGCCTACCCAAACGTATAACCACCCAACCCCAGAATACTCAACCCCACGGCATATCCCAGCCTGGACAGGGGTCGCAACACATCTATAGGTCCACCACCAAGCCTCAAACACCAGCCTCACGGAGTAACAGACCCCCCCCTTCCTGTACACACCCCAGACGGAGACTCACAAACACACACCACCTCCTATCTGGGACACTAAACACACCACACACACAACAACACGTCATATAAACCAAACGTAACACACGTGAAACCACGGTAAACTGTTACGCGATGTAATATAGTTCACCCCACTCCAGGAGTTACACCCTGGAGCCCCCTTCCCACTAAATACGGAGTCAAACGAAAGCGATTATAAACAGCAGCAGCAACCAGAACCACCGCACAATCAGGCACACCACTAGGTCATAGCTCAAACATCTTGCCAGCTACAGACAAAGTAAGCAATAAACAGGAACTCTGTGTACCTGACCTTCTACCCAAGCCCCCCCTCATTTGTGTACCCTACCCCGGCTAATATGAACAAGCAATGACGAAGAAACTCTATAAAAATAAGACCAGGAAGGCTACTGTGCCTGGCACACATGAGGTACAATGTTAACAGTACAATACAATAATAATATAGTGAGAGCAAACTCTATACACCAGATAAGATAGATATAAAAGCAGGCAATATTACCATATGGCTGTAATGTCCTAAAAATAGAAAATAAGGAACATAGTATAGCCTGTATAAAATATACAAAAAATAATTAAGTGTAAAATTGTCCACTCACGTGGTACTGAGCCGTTCAGTGGCTCAGACTATAAGCGCCTTGTAAAAATTATGGAGACCACAATGCTGGAAAGGCAAATCACTGTGAAAATTCCCTTTTGTGACTGGATGGAAAGTCGAGTCAGGAAATGCAGGAACAAATTTTATTCGCCAACAATCGCATATAAAATGGAATCGGCTCAGTACCACGTGAGTGGACAATTTTACACTTAATTATTTTTTGTATATTTTATACAGGCTATACTATGTTCCTTATTGCCTGCTTTTATATCTATCTTATCTGGTGTATAGAGTTTGCTCTCACTATATTATTATTGTATTGTATGGTTCTCTGTGTGATTTGGAGTGACTCACACTTGGTGATTTGAGCATTTTTTATCAATTTTTCCTTTCTAAAATTGTGTCTTATATACAATGTTAACAGTAGACTCAACCTTGTTTTGATAACTGCCTTTGATGTACAATATGACGGTCATATTAATCCATGTCAATGTATGATACTCTGTCATAACAATAATCAAAAGGACGACTGGTCCTAAAACCCTGTTACCCTCCTCCCCCCACCCCTTCTTCCTTTCTGTACCCCTTTAACCCCCCCTTTTTGTTTTTGACTTGAAAACAATAAAAATCTTGAATTTCAAAAAAAAAAAAAAAAGACACTTCACTGCCAAATAGTCAAAAAAATAATAATAATATAAATCACTGTTTAGTAGATATTCCCCAAATGAAAATGTTTGCATTTAATTAGGCATTTTTTCTCTTATTTAGGGGTGAATCTAAAAACAACTTGTAAAACATGCAGATCTCTTGTCTGTCTCCTTTGCTTTGCGAGCCCTCCCCTTCTCACCCCGCCTGGACTGTCTACAGTTGTCCAATCACAGACTTTCCAATGCAGCTCAATGAGAAGTCTTTGCAAGAAAGGTGCCACTGAGCTAAACAACCCGGAAGTAGCAGGACTGCTGTCTGATTGACAGCCTGGTGGGTGAAACAAGGTTAATATATAAAACTGCCAATTTCTAATGAAATCTGCACTTTTTATAAAATTTAAAAAAGGACACTTGTTTCCTACATAAAGCACTCCAGCATCCCAAATAGCTTGAGGGAAATTTGAAATTCACTTTGATTTTCTGACCATTCTCACTTTAGTGAATAACCTTGATAGTAATGCCTAGGAGTTCTCTGTTAAAACCTTATTGACCCAAAGAACATGAATTTAAAAAAATAAATGTACAGTAAATATTTGGTGGGACGCTACCCCTATAGACAGGCTATTACTGCTGTCGTTTTCTGCTCCCTCTCTGTATACTATATCGCATGGCACATCAGATGTTGTATCACTATTAAAGTATATTGTCTTAAAGAGATAGAAAAGATCACGACCACAACCTCCCCACCCTTTATCAGCTCTGTGGCTTAAATTCACAATGCTAGGTTACTTGCATACTATACAGCATATGAGGAGGCATGTTTTTCTCTGGACTCAGAAATTAATTTTTTAACAGCAGCTTGCCAGGAATGCAGGGTGGCCTAAAAGTAAATGGCACTATAAAAGCGATTTATTTGAAGGACGCTCAGTAGAGGTTTTAATCGGCAATTTATTTCTTCCTGGTTGAGTTAGTAGCAATGGCTTATCCCTGCCCACATGGGATTCTGGCTCGTGGGGATTGCAGCTACACTGTATTTATTGCAACGGATGCCTGTTCTTTCCCGCACTTCCAAATCCCCCAGCGGGTCTTGTGGTGGAAGTTAGAATGGCTACCCACTAACCCCACTGGAGTACTTGCAAACATTAATTACCTGAAAGAACTTTCAGAAAGATCATTTAAGGGTAATGATAAAATGTAAAAACGTACGACTGATTACATCGAACTTCTTTAATTACAATAATTCCCGGTTAACGTTATTTGAACAAATTAGACTGTTTCATTTGGCCAATAGTGAAGCTTTAGAATACGACGATGTGCACCAACCAACATTAATGTTCCTGAACTAGCCCTTTTTCTACAGAACCTAATGGCATCCATTCCTCAGATAATACTTTTTCACATTTATTATGGTGTGTCAATCTACCTCGAAATGACATGGACTGCAGTTCTGTACATCTTCCAACAATATCCTGCAGACAAAGTACGGGTTCTGTGTCACCCATGCATATATAACTAAGTTAATCCTCAGAAATACGCATGAACATTATTCCGGACTCTCTAATACAAGTTAAAATGTGCATTTCACGTTCTCGGATATGTAGCTAATTTAAGATAAAAGGGCAGGCATTGCCAACATGGCAGACTCTTAGTTGTGATTAACATCACAGCTTTGGGTTTTCTAAGTTTGACACATTATACTCATTCATATTGAGAATAAAGAGCAGGATTAAGGACACACTGCTATCTAATGACCTTTATTTTGGCTGGAAGCTAATAGCCATCGAGCTTTGCTGGATGAAGACTCCACAAAGAAAATTAGCATACTAATACTTTATCCATTTATGAATTCAAATCTAAAACCAGAAAATTGTAACCCAATTAGTACGGCTTATGAATGCTGTATGCATTACTTTATTTTACTAAAAAACACAAATAAACCTTGTATGTGGGCACAAGCCAGTTTTGTGTACTTGTAGTTAACAACAGCAGAACAATCGATTGGGACTAACTTCAAAATATATACAGAGTTTTAACTCTCCTAGTGCCCACATGTTTTAATAAATATTTCCAAATTAATATTATAATAATGTACTGTGTACAGGCTTGGTTAAAAGTTAATTTGAAAGTGCAACTGGTTTTATAAGGGCACTCTAAGCACCATAACCAGTACAGCCCATTAACCTCGCATGCCGTAAGCTGGTCTTCCAAAACTTGCCAATGCCATTATGCTATAGATCTAGGCTTACCTAAAACCAGTGCTCTGAGCTTGTCATTGCAATCCAAAAAGTGGAAGGGCTATCTACAGAAGAAAAACTATAAACAACACCAATAAAACTATTAAGGAAGCTGGGTAATTTTCAATAAATCAACAATCAACATTAGAAATCTAAAATATTGTTAACCTGTGACCACTCTCAATAAGCCATGAGACTACACCTCATTCAAACATTATCCAAACAGAAAACAGAAAAATCTTTTACAATCACTCCATCAATAAAATTGACAAAAAGACTCGGACTTGCTGTCTTTGAGAGAACAAATGGCAAAAGACTATTTGAAAGGTAACAGCTCATCTTCAACTCTCAAGGTTAAAGGATTTTGTTAAAAAAACAACAAACACACTGTCCTTGACAAATACTAAACACGAAAATGTTATTCTGCTTTTTCTGCTGAAAAAAATGATCATATCATCTAATGAGCTATACCAAAGCTAGATATGGCCCCGTATCCTTTCCTTTGCAGATATAGCCAGAGCTTTGAAATTCATTAAGCAACGCTACTATGAGGAGAAATATACCCCATCTGATAGCATGCTGGCTGGGTGCTTGCACTCCAAATTTATGGAAACTCAATCACTTCCCTCCACGTTGCTAACATCACAATACCTGACATCAATTGCACAAGAATTTATTAAAACCTCCCCGACCTCGTATCACCATTCCCCACATGATGTCCTTAGTGACTTCTACAAAATCCAAAAATGTCTTTGAGCCACTGATCTACTCAAATTAACCAAAACACCAAAAGGATTTCTTTGACCTTCCTACTCAAATTGAAGCGGTAAATGATGCGATTACGACTTTCAAAAACAACAAAGACTCTGGCCAGTTTCACCAGAGCATATTGCAAAATCTTCTCTGACATTCTGAATACTGAAACTCTATCAGGTCTTAATAGGTGGTTGAAGCCTCACAGACTACATGCAACTTGCCATTTCTTTCATTCCAAAGCCCAACAAACTCCCTGGTGATCCCCTCAGTTAGACAGAGAAAGCACACCTTAGTTTGGATTATAAAATTTTCACCAAGATCCTGGCCACTAGACAACATGTTTTGCTTCCCCATCTCCCTAAGTCAGCTTTATCTCTCACACAGTAGATCGTGATAATACCCAAAGATTTACTTTGGATAACCGGATAACTTTGAAAAGGTCTTTCACTTGAATGGCCTCAAAATGCTCTTTTTGCCCTCTATCATAAATTAACTTCCCAGATAACTATCCCAGGAGCCCATACTAACACCTTCCAAATACATAATGCCATTCGCCTGGGATGTCCCTTTTTCCCATGTATTTGCCATATACATAAAACCAATACTTTGTACTATTCGGCAGCACCTGAAAACCTCATGCATTACAAGCCTGTCCAACAAATACTAAGTAGCAGCTTATGATTTCTTTACTTTCCACTGCTTAGTAATGTGAGTAAGATGTTTGAAACAGGACCAGATTAACCATTTCATGGTTTGAAAGATTAACTAAAATCAAGATTAAGAGCCTACCATGCCTTCTGTATTTATTCCAAGGTCTTCCTCTCCCAGTAACAACACACAAAGTCAAAACTTTACAGAGACGCACTGACATCTTTATCTGAGTGGACAAAAGCCATGTATCTTTAAACATTTTATATATGTTCCTACAGTACTGAGAAGATTAAGTCTTCCTCATTTGAAGAATAACTATTATGCTACCCAGCTCACCCAAACTGTCTCACAATGATGGACTCATTTTAAAAACGACATTAAAATATGCCACCCAATAGTCCAGATTTTACCGGGACAGTCCTAATTTTCAGGCCAGGTCCAGCTTTCATTTCCAACAATCTTAGTGCTAGCATAAGATGCACTATGTTCAGGGAACTAGGGCCCTGCAGGGAGCACTGAAACAGTGCTCCCTGGAGGGTCAGCTTTCACTGGGCCAGATAAATGATTGGCAGACAGCATGGTGTGTATTCACTTTCTCCTACATGCTCAAGAGGTGGCAGGAGGATACCAGGAAGGAATGCTCTCATGAATATTGGCAGGTTATATGGGAAGCCAATGCTAAGCTCTCTATTTGTGTATCACATAAAGAACAGGGTTATAAAACTCTTCTACAATGGTACCTTACGCTTGTACTTTTGCATCAAATAAAAGTTATCACATATTTTAGTTCCTTGTCAGGTATCATAGTGGTGGAAGTGCCTTTAATGTGACCATATTGGACACAGGTGGTCTCATAAATCTCTCAAGCTTTGGATAAAGAGCATTAGCCCATCACTGGCAACAATGAACACTACCATGCCATATCAAAATTCACAATATGCTATCTAAGATTAGGAACATGGAACACGTTACAGCCCAACTACATGCCTCCACACATCAATATTACAATATATGGTCAACATGTTAACAATATCAACCTCTTGATGGATTTTTTTCTTCTTGTTTTCCTACTCTTTTGACCCTCTTTTTCTCTGTCTGGAGCAATTTTTAAGTAGCACAATAAAACAAGTTATGTCATCACTCTGTACTATACAAGATGGACTTCTGTTGTCTATTCATATGAATCTGCGTATCTCAACGATACAGTTCTTACACATTTTTTTGCTGTAATGTAATAAAACTTCTATTAATAAATAATATACAAAATAATAATAATAATACAACTGTTGTAGAACTACACCTTCTGTGACGCTTTGCCAGACTGCTGTAAAAATATATTTCAAATATATTTTCATTTGGGAGATAAAAACTGGACTACTGGTTTAATGTAGGAATACTAAACTATAGCAACATTCATACAGCACAAATTCCATGAAAGTTTAAAACATAAATATTTATAAATGCTAATACTCTGTCCAAGGCCAATACACCCAGTTTTCATTGGCATTACTGGGTACTTAAACAGGGCCGCTATCCTACCCCATATATACACACACACACTACATCCACTACACACACACACTCTGCATCTACTACTACACGCACTACATAAACCATTTCCACTAAACACACAGTGCATCCATTTTACAAATACACACACTGAATCCACTCTACACACACTGCATCCTTGTGGGTAGAATCGGGTGTGGGTCCCAGTGGCCCAGACTTTGAGCTGTGTAAAGGGCCCCAAAATTTCAGATTGCAGCCCTGTACTTAACTTCCACCCAGGGAAGGTTAAAAGGAGATAACAAGGAAATTGGACCAAGAAACCATTTCCCTCAACATACTAAATTGCTTGGAAGGTTTACACTTTACAAACACTAAGAAAGTCCTACAATCCAGAGACATCTCAGCATTATAAGTGGCCGCAGTCTGGTGCCCACTCAATAAAACACTGGGACACATAGTGTGTGCCACCTGCAGAGTTCTCTGCAAGTCTCTTTTCAGCTATGTAACTATGTAAGATACAGAAATGGTTTTCCAATGCAAACTGATTGATATTATACGTTCATTTATTGTTTAAATGGTCAGCAGAAATCTGTTGTTAATATAGATTTAACAATTTTTGCACATTTGCTTTTACTAAATATAACTTTTCTAAATATATGTACTATTGCTGTGAAGATATAATGTAGCGTCAGAAAATAAGCTATGACTGAGAATTCATTTGTATGCAGCACCGGAGTCCTGATTTTTTACATATCTATATATTTTTTTTATCAAAAGGCCAAATAAAAATTGCACTGGTTATGAAAGGGCTTATTCAAGTGACAAATTTTGTTATGCGCTTAGAGAATGGCATAACATGAATCCATTGTATCGAGCAATACTGGTTACCATCAATCTTGTGATGTCTGAAGTACATTTCTTGTTCATATATTCTTCAGATTTTTTTTTACCAGCCTCTAAACTTATGCTGCCACCAGAGTATTCTGCTTGCTTTTGTACCGACTGCTATGCATGCCTTGGCTTCTCAGCGTGGGATGGAAAAATTCAGTCAGAGAGTAGAAGTAAAGGAGGCCTTCAGCTCTCTCGACTTGCACAGCGAGGAAGAAGATACAAGGTAACAGTAGGAAACTTTGATATTGTCTCAGAAAAGGAAATGTCTTTGGTGGTTTTTTTTTTTTTTTCGCAGATGAAAAACAGAGAAAGAAAATGTCAGACAAAGTGATCCACACATAAAAATGCCACACAACCTCAGACGGTTGATTTTCAAAGGCTAGCTTTAAAACCCCAGGAATATATATATCAAGGCCAATTTGGACCAAACCTGGGATTTTGCACATCTTCTTACAGATTAAACCGGCATCATGGAATTCGCTTTACACCAGGGTTAGTCTAATATGGACCTCTGGTTATTAATAGTCTACAACTCTTATAAACATCTGCAACCCACTGCTCTGTGTTCAGCCGGTTAAAAGGTCTATAGGTATTGTAACTCTGTATTTGGCTATTTCTGGTTTACAACAATAGCATATTCCTTACACCCTTGAGCTCTTTAAATCATAACCAGAAACTCTGTGGGATTGCAATAGCCGCATATCACATTCTGGGGTGGAGAGGGCTTTGGGATTAAGACCAACATGCCATTTTATGAATACTATCCACCAAATTCTTCTGAACAGAACAGACTGCAATGCTCCCACAAAAGCGCAAAAATTTCACAAAATATAAATGTATATAGTGTGAATATAGACATTCATGTATTCTGTGTGAAGCATGTCTCATCTTCAACCTAATTGCTCGTCTACACAACTGTCAAATCTTTAAATGGGAACTATGACTACTCTGAATATTTAAAATCACCTATACGTTGTGTTCACCATTTTCTTTTGCGATGCTCAGTTGTCTTTTAAAAACTTATATTAAATATTAACATCACTACTCTGTCTGATTCTGGCACAGCTAGGGCTCATGTTGCAATGTTGCCTTTACTCAAGGAGGCTCAAAAGCTACAATGACTTATAGGGAGCTATGATGGAGGTGCTTACCACTTGGATCAAAACACATATGTTATGTGGGCTAAGGAAACCAAATATTAACCCCTTAAGGACACAACTTCTGAAATAAAAGGGAATCATGACGGAATATTTCCGTCATGTGTCCTTAAGGGGTTAACAAGCCAGAGAAGTGTTTTTTCCAGGTTTTTTTCCAGGGGGTTTTAGAAAATATATCCCCAACATGCATTTAATTATAAGTTGTTTTTTTCCCCTTGGGGTTATATCTAAGCACATCTGATTCAGAAAGCGTGGAGTGCTGCCGAGCAGGGGCACCGCTGATTGGCTAAGGTACCTTTTCCAAGCTAGTTTAGTGAATGGGGAGTCTGATTGGCAGAGAGCATCAGCTGACCGCTGATGCTCCCCTGCCCGGTGGCACCCTGAGCTTCCTGAATCTTAAAAATTCAGACGTTGGATGCCGCCAGGAGGGGAGTAGACATTGCCGCTTAAGGCAACTTAGGGGTTAAACTGTTCAAGAATGGTTTGACCTCTTGCGGTAAGCATGCTTCCAGGGGCCTCCTGGCACCATAACAACTTCAATTGGACAGGTGATCCCATGTAATTAGTAATAGTAATTATTAATATCATTACTGAATGTTACAAGCATTTATGTATCATGTACATTGGAAACATAGACTCTACAGCTGAATTAAATATTCGTATGGTGTGGCTAAACAGGTTTATTAACAAAAGCATCTGACTTTTGCCAACCACATTGCTTCAGAATAGGGAATTCCCCCAAGCCCTAATAATATTTGTCTGTTTAATGGATCTGACCACGTGTACAGGTGGTTTTGTGTACATTTAAACACGATTAGCTGCATTGCATTCAGGAGTTGATGTAAATAAAGGTAATATTAAACAGAATGTACAAGATTTCTCCTCCGTTTGTACAATAATAATTAATCATGGATAATGCGAGGTACTACAATATACTACAATATTATTTTGCCTACAGCTCTTAAATCACAACAGTTTGAAAATTCCAGGTTTATAGCAATGATGCTACATTGCCTAAAATATAGAATATACACAGAACAAGAGAGGAAAAAAAAAAGCAGGTTCCTATAAGCAAAAAATAGACAAAAAGGCAAAACGAAAAGGACTAGAGCTAGACTGAATGTTCCCCGTCTGAAGGTGAGATAAAGATATAGTGCACACAATGTTAAAGGCTACTTCAGGTGCTGTTTATCTGAGTAATGTTGAGACAAGCAAACCGTACTGCTGTATAACTGTGAACTCTGCCTACAAATGATGTCATCAATTTTTCAGGTTTTTTTTCTCTAACTTTCAGAATCTTTCCAAGCCACTCTTTGTAAGTACTTGCATGCATGGTATGTCAATGTGTAGCCACAGGTGTTTGGTCAGACACCACTAAAACACAACATAATTTATTTATTTTTTCATTCTGGCTGTGTGAGTTACAGCCATTGGAGATGTGACTAGGGCTGCATAAACAGAAACAAAAGTGATTTAACTCCTAAATGGCAGATAACCGAGCAGTGAGACTGTAGGGACACGATCTACACACCAAAACCGCTTCATTAACCCCTTCTGACCAGAGGACGTACAATTACGCCCTATTTTAGGCGGCTCTAAACGCCGCCGGGTGTAATTGTACGCCCTCCGGTTTTTGCCTACTTACCCGGTCGCCGGCGCCCAGGGAGCCCCCCCGCGGCAGATCCTCCTCCTCCGGTGCGAGGACCCCACAATCACATGGCCGGGTAGGCTGCCTCCTGCATTGCCAGCAGGGGGGCTGCCTGTAATGACAGGTGGTCCCCCTGCTGGCTGAAAATAAAATTAAAATAAAATGTATTAGTGTAAAAAAATAAATATATACTTAGATCATATATATATATATATATATATATAATATATATATGATCTAAGTATATATACACACATATACATACACACACGTACACCGTCTAGGTGTATTTTACTATTAATATATATATATATAATTATATATATATATATTAATATCAAATTACACGTAGACTGATACTGATTAAATATATATATAATTATTGTTATATATATTTATATATAATATCAAAAAATTAAATATGTAAATACGTTAAAAAATTAAATTAAAAAAATAATAAAAAAATAATTAAAAAATATATAGATGTGTTATTTCGTTCTAACTGTATTGTGATATTAATATATATATATTTATATCAAAATACACGTAGAATGAAATAATATATCTACATACTTAAATATATACGTATATGTCACTATATATATACCTATATATAAATAAAAATATTTTTAAAAAATTATATAGATATACAGATATAGATTCACATACGTATATATATATATATATATATACATATATTAATTCTACATGTATATTTATGTAATATTTTTAGGTATCTTAATTAATTACAATTAGAGGGACCTGCCTGACAACCCATGCCGAAAGTAAAGGGAACTTAATTGGCTAGCACTATATTTAACCCTATAACTTTCCAAGACACCATAAAACCTGTACATGGGGGGTACTGTTCTACTCGGGAGACTTCGCTGAACACAAATATTAGTGTTTCAAAACAGTAAAATGTATTACAATGATGATATCGCCAGTAAAAGTTATGTTTTTCATGCACAAACAGCACTTACACGGACGATATTATTGCTGTGATACTTTTTACTGTTTTGAAATACAAATATTTGTGTTCAGCGAAGTCTCCCGAGTACAACAGTACCCCTCATGTACAGGTTTTATGGTGTTTTCAAAAGTTACAGCGTCAAATGTAAGGCTTGCGTTTCATTTTTTTCACATTAAAATTCGCCAGATTACGGTTACGGTGCCTTTGAGACCCTATGGTAGCCCGAGAATGAAAATTACCTCTATGATGGCATACCATTTGCAATAGTAGACAACTCAAGGTCCTACGCGTTTCGTCCCTTCTACAGAATATGGGACTTCCTCAGGGACCAAAATATTAAAATAACAATCAATGCAGTACAATCACAAAAACAGGCCTCAGGCTGTTTTTGTGATTGTACTGCATTGATTGTTATTTTAATATTTTGGTCCCTGAGGAACTCCCATATTCTGTAGAAGGGACGAAACGCGTAGGACCCTTATTTGTATCTATTTTATATTTTTAAACAATTAAAGCCGCTTTTTTCATATCTTCACCTGGAGTCCTGCATTTTGAGTGGAAGTGTCCAGGGGATTTCTCTAGCCCCCCATATCATCAGGGGTGGCACCATATATGCCTGAACTGTCCAATATCCTGTGAGTGCATTTCATATTGCGCAGTGTTAATATTTTAAAACTGTATTACACTATACCTCTTTTTATTTATCTTCATTTAGACAATCAGCCGGTTCCCTCGTTGTGTTTTGTATATTCTTGTGTTCAAGTTGATTGCTAGCTGGGAGCGATCTGAGGGAGGCTGCATTCACTAACCACTGATAAGTATCCTTGTATATAAGTGTGTGTATAAGGTGCATTTCTTTTTGATAAATAGGGGGAAAGCTGGTGTCCTGTGCATCTTCTCACACAAAGAACTGGCAAAGATAAACACACACATAAATGTGAAAGAGTGGATGACATTAGTCACCTTCTGCAATGAAGAATTTGTTCCTGTGTATGTGTTTCTTCACACACACACGAGAAGTCATAGGTGATTAAAAGGATAGATTAATCTGTAAAGAGTTCTGTGGGTGAAGATCGTGACACCTAGACCATGGCTTTCAGTAGCTGCTTCCTGGCAAAAGAATTTCTAGATTTGAAAACATGTTTTTTTGAAGCGGAACAGGTGGAAATAAGTTAAAAATTTGGAATGACAATGCAAGCTACAATAAATAGTAGGGACACAAAAATGTTAAAGGGACATTCCAGACATTCCTGACACCACCAAGGATATTAAAGATACCTTTCTAGTAATGATACCACAATCATGATCTAGGGTTTGTGGATGTAAAATTAATATACCGTCCCCCCCCTCTTCTGCCCCCCCTCCCCCCCCCAATACCCACCCCAATCAATCACATTTAAGGAAATAACCCACAACCCCGAACGCTTGCGAAAGCCTCTGCAACCTATAGGCTAAGCCGGGAAAAAACGCGGACAACTCCAACATCCCCATTGACGCGCACACGATCAACACTCGCATTACAGAGGACGCCTACCACAAAGTATACCCCACGAAAGACCACAGGGTTAATATTGTAATAGATACACGACGACAATGTAAAAGTTGAACAATTAGCAACACCCCCTCAACCTTCTGAACTACCCCCCTACTTAAACATGAAGCTACCATGATGTACAAAATGTGATTGTGTCACCCCCATGCTATGTTAACACTCCCTCTTCTCTTCTGTACCCCATACCTTTTTCTTGAAGATAATAAAAATTTTAAATTGAAAAAAAAAAAAAAATTAATATACCACCCATCCCTTGTCCATCCTTCCTCCCAGGATTATCCCTGTTTGAGAACACTTCCTGTTCCTATATTACTCTAACAAACAGCGAGATGCACTCCTCCAAGGACTAATCAATAGCACATGCGCTATAGTTACTGTAACAGAGAATTGAAGAACAGCCTCTAGGAGAGATCTACTGCTCTCCCTGTCACACATTGTCTGAACCAAATATGAACAAGTGATGGACCACATCTACAAGAGCCTACCTGTGGACTATACTCCTGATATCAATTATACCAGCTCTGGACTACAATCTCAATATCCTGTGTATCCAGCTCTAGACAACTTTCTGGATATCGAATGAATAGACACCGCCCCAATTTCACAGCTTTGAATTAGTAGTATTCTGTTTTTTGTCATACATTTCTGCGTAAATTGAAATCAAAATTGTTCTGTTTAATCATAAAAGATTTGCTCCTTAATGTGGGATTGTAAGTCAATTGGACAGCAAAACATTCTTGAACTTGTTTTCGAAGGCATTTGTTGACAACAACAGGAAAAGAGATCATAGGAACCGCCAATAAGTGTGGAAATCAATTATTTTTTAATTGTATAAGAGTACACTACGCTAATTAAAACTAGTATTTCTTGCAATGCCAAAGGCAAAATTAATTATTAATTTTTATTAATATTCAGAAGTATCACACAGAATATATTAGAAGGGTTTGTTGCCGCGACTGGGATCTTATATGGGTTTTGCGAGGCATTAGGTGCATCACTAAAATCGGAATAGTTAAACAGTCCTGTAGAGGAAATATTTATTGAAAAATAAATTACTCTTTAAAGTGGTTATTCAGTGACAGAACATGAAATGTTGGAAAAGATTATTTAAAATTCAGAAATGCTGCCTTACAACTGCTTAAGTTGACAAGTATAAATTCATATTCTTTTTCAATTGTTACTGTGAATTGGTATGTTAAAATCCTTTATTTCGACTAAAGCAAGTTCCTTTTTTCTCCTCTACGCTTCTATTGCCATCCTGGCAGTGAGAATACTATTGGATTATTATTAAAGGACCACTATAGTGCCAGGAAAACATACTCATTTTCATGGCACTATAGTGCTCTGAGGGTGCCCCCACCCTCAGGGCCCCCCTCCCGCCCGGCTCTGTGTAGAGGAAAGGGGATAAAACTTACCTTTTTCCAGCGCTGGGCGGGAAGCTCTTCTCCTCCGATCCTCCTCCCCTCCTTCTCTCCTCCCATTCGGCTGAAAGCGCACGCGCGGCAAGCGCATTCAGCCGGTCTCATAGGAAAGCATTTACAATGCTTTCCTATGGACGCATGCGTGCTCTCACTGTGATTTTCACAGGGAGAATCACGCATGCGCCTCTAGCGGCTGTCAGTGAGACAGCCACTAGAGGAATTGGAGGAAGGATTAACCCATTTACAAACATAGCAGTTTCTCTGAAACTGCTATGTTTATTAAAAAATGGGTTAACCCTAGCTGGACCTGGCACCCAGACCACTTCATTAAGCTGAAGTGGTCTGGGTGCTTAGAGTGGTCCTTTAACTAAAGTCTGAATACACACTAGATTAGCAAAATTTGGTAAGATATCACAGGATTTTCCTAGGATTTCGCAAATGAGATGTTTACTATCCAGTGGTAAAATCCAAGAATCACATCAAATGTGCACATCTTATTCATCAATTTTGATGCGTGAATTAAAAAAAATATTAAAAATAATAATAATTAGAGATATAGATATACAATAAGCATAAATTCTATACAAAACTAAAAGATTTGGATATTTATCAGAGATGGAAAAGTTGCCAAGTTCTTCTGATCTGTTCTAGGATGGAATGTTCACAAAAATAAGAATAATTTCTGAAATTAAATGCAGCTAGTGACCAGTTGTTGTACAATTAAAAAAACAAACAAACATAAAACATGGGATTCCCCATAACCTTTATTAAGCAGTAGGGGGCCCTAGATGTGGGCCTAACTATTCCCTCCCGCAATATGCAATGGTGCAAGGTTTAATAACATAGTGGGCGACCAGCAGCTTTTCATTATTGCACTGACTTTTGTATTCATGAATATATTTATTATTTGTTTCATTAGTCGCTGAAAAAGAAAAAAAAAACAAGTACTAAACAATTATTGAGCTATTTCAGGCATTTTGTGATTGGCAAAGAGTGTAGGCTCATCCTATTAGTTGCCATCCAAATATGGACAAAATTGATCTGTGCAAATGTCAAAGTGGCAATAAGTGTGCAAGAGCTGGACTGTAAGTGCCTAGCCGACTCCGATTTTGTTCAAACAACTTTAAAATATTTTGACTAAGAACCATGGGATAGCATCCGCACCCAATAGCACCATATCCTCTTTATGAACATATTATGGTTATGGTACATAGACAGCCACTATAGGGAAGAAAGTGACCTACCACTGCAACTAATCCTCAGAATTGGTCTGATTTCTACTGAATGATTAATTCAGATTCCATGATTTTTAGACGACTCCCCCCAGTCATTATCGCACACCACATTTCCATCCCTCTCAAGCTTTTAGCTCTCTGACATTCTGTACCTGTCAGACTGGTAATGATTGACAACACACAATATCCATAGGCTGTGCAAAACAATGTGTGTTCTTACAAACCTCCATCTTTTACTATAATTCTGATGCAAAATTCATTATCATGAAAACCAAGGAAATGTTCTTGCGGATTGCTTCACTTCTAGCATTTGAAACTGGCCAGAACCAATTTCAGTATTGTAATGAAATGAAGGAAGAAGCAGGTCCTTTTAAATATTTGCATTTTCATAACAAACCACTAAAAATCGATCTAAGCATAACAAACACTGAATATACTTTTTAAGAAAAAAGGAAAGCAAATCCTATCCTGTTTTACGTTCCCCAGAGTCTCCTGTGTTGGTAGTAGTTGACACTATTTTAAAATACTTTTACACAACAAAATATATTTCTTAAAATTAACTCTTAGTTGATCTTATACAATAGGGAGATAATGCCATACCAAAGCTTTATTAGTTTCATTTATAACATGCTTACATATTCCACAGTACTGTGCAATGATATACAAAAATAAAACCCAAAGCAAATATAAATCTGTCTCTTTCCGGCATCCTGAATATCTGTGATCAGTATTTTTCTTTTCCTTTGTGTGATACTAATATATACTGACTAGTATTGGCATATTTCAGTGTTTTGGATGTGTATCTGTACAAATAAACGGTAGCTTTCAAAAAAAAAAGAAAAAATATCAGTAGATCACACATATTCACAAACATCACGTTTAATTCAAAGTTTACTTATAATTCAATGCCTCTAATTGTAAGGCCTTGTGCTGTACAGCCAGCCTCTGTGATGTTGGTTTCATAGAATACAATATATAACGAGGATACCACTAAGGAGAAAGATTCTCCGAGGATTATGAAAGCACATCACCAGAACAAACCTGACTAAATAGGTCCCTTGACACCAATTTTCTCTTTCTTTGGTGCAGCCAATCCACTTTATTTTATTGATCGAGCACACTACAAACAGCTTCCAACCAGCCCTCTCAAGCCATAATATATGAGACGCCCTCTGCAAATCTAAAACATCTCTTCTAAATAGTTGTTCCTTTTGCACATTAAATTATTATTTTAATCTCTGTGTTTTTAGGCAAGTAATAAGTGGATTATTTATTCTAGTGAGTGCTTCATGTAATCAAGATAAAAGTTTTGGAAAATCTTTCTGATTAGCATAACTGCAACGCTCGGTGAGACAGGGATTCATTGGTAGCCATAAATGACAGCGTGAAAATAGATGTGGAAAAGAACGTTCGCTTCCTCACACAGGGACAAGAAGTGGTTTCTATTTTTTATTTCTATTTTCTTGTAAACATTTGTGTGCATCTTTAACGTAACATCAATTGGGCACGTTCTACTCTGCCAAATAAATTGCTGTTTGCATGCCTTACATTTCAATAAGCACAAAGTACTTTATTCACTAAAGTCTGAAGTGCTGTAAATGGGAACCCTATTGGCAAGATATAGACAGAATTAGGTTGTCTGTAAAAATCCTACAACTGCGATACAGTCTTTTCTTCATTTTCACATTCAGATTTCATTGTTTAGCAAATAAACCCCAAAATCTAAACCACAAGTCTCTACTATATGACAAGAGAAAATTTAAATAAACGTCGAAAAATTTAAATAAATAGCAGTTCATTTTCTTGTGATTATTGGACAAACAATTTTATAAAAAAAACAAACAAAAAA
Source organism: Pelobates cultripes (assembly GCA_933207985.1). Classification (NCBI taxonomy): domain Eukaryota; kingdom Metazoa; phylum Chordata; class Amphibia; order Anura; family Pelobatidae; genus Pelobates; species Pelobates cultripes. Next base: position 15,881,400 of record OW240923.1, read on the forward strand.
AAACACCAAAACAAAACAAAATTCTTTAATGGTATAAGACAGGGGTGCCAAAAAGGTAGATGCCCAGATGCTGTAGAATTACATCTCCCAAGATACTTTGCATGCCTTTGCTTGCCTTTAGAATGACAAAGCACCATGGAAACTGTAGTTTTAAAACATCTGGGGATCTACCTTTTGAGCACCACTGGTATAAGGAATATGACATCATTAGACTGCATGCCCAGCAATCCTTGAGTTTTTATATTTAGTAGATAGTTTTTAGAGGAATGTTTATGGAGCTACACAATTAGGGTGACTACATTTCGAAAATGCCATTCAGAGACACTTCCTTGCCCTTCCCGGACCCCCTCTTTACACTGGACACAGCGGCGTAGCGTGGGTTTCAGCATCCATTCCCCCCCATATTTCATGTACACCCCCATGTCATGTCCATCCCGCCCATATTTCATGTCCATTCACCCCCCCATATCATATCTATTACCCCTTTTCATGTCCACCCCCCACTACTGACTCACTGAGAGGAAGGAGGGTGAAATATTTATCATGGAATCACTAGTAGTACTAGTGAGTCCATGATAAAGATTTCACCCCCCTCCCTCATTCCATACACTTACCTGGTCCTGGGAGCTCCTCTCTCTTTCCTCCCGCAAGGCCGTCTGCAAAGAGCACTGGGAGGAACTGTCGTTATCGCATATGATCTCACTTCCTCGCAGCACTGGGAGGAGAGGGAGGGCTGCCACTCGCACATCTCTACCGGTGGGCAGCAAATGGGGGCCCGCGGCGCTGGCATTGTGGGGAAGCCAGCAGATCATCTCTTGACTAATATGGGGCCCAGCTCATTCCGGGACATTACATTGTCCCGGAATGAAGGTGCCCGGGACCCCGGACAGACCCACAAAATGCAGGATTGTCCTAGGCGATCCGGGACATGTGGGCACCCAATAACACAAGTGATATGAGAAGGCTGACTTAAATGAGAGTAGACAGATAATATTTTCTATTTATGTTATTCAGTGCTTTGTATGGCATTAAAGGAACACCCCAAGCACCATATAGTATTTGACCACCGTAGGTCACAATCACCGTAAGTCAGAAGCTGAGGTCTCCTAGGCGTCCACTGCTGCCTTGTCTACAGAGGGCAATTTTGTTAGCTCCACCAAGCTAAGCCTTGCCTAAGACCGTCAGCTAAAGAGCGTGGACCTGCGCCGCTGGCCTTAGCTCAGTCTAGGAGTTAGTGTCTAAAGAGTAGGTAGGCACCAGGCCTATTGATCCAAGGTAAGTGGTAAAACCACTCTGAAATGATTTGACTTATTACCCTGAGAGGACAACCAGGCACTTCGGGCACCATAACCACTACATCAAAGTGGTTATGTAGTGGTTATGGTGTTTGAACTATTCCTTTCATTCAGGTGTAGATGTAAAAATGTTCTGTAGAAAGGTCCTGTGGAAAATTGATTTGGGAACCTCTTTTGGCATACAGCAATGGAATAAAACCACAAGATGATCTCTAACAATTCTGTGCCAGCATGGAATTCCCTTTCTTATCTAGCATTTGTAAGAATTATTTTGTTTTAGAATTATTTTGTCATTGGTGCTTAAAGGGGTTGTACTGCACGCTAAACCTAAATTTTTTCTTCTTTTCTCCCTTTTTTGCACAGATGCTGGGCAAGAAGTAAGACGAGTTTGCGAGCTCTTTGGGCACTGCCCTACAGAAACTTTCCTGAATACATGAAATGTGAATGGTTCTTTTCTTTTCTTTGCAGAGTAAATGTTGCAACTCAGGCCTTAGGTTCAATAACGTCCACCACAAGGGTCTTGTGATCTTTATGCAGGGCCGGTGCAAGGATTTTTGCCGCCCTAGGCAAAAGAAGGATTTGCCGCCCCCCCCACCCCCAGAACATCGCAATTCCCCACCCAAATGAACTAATGCCAGTGCTGCACATTAAAAAGCCTGCAGGGACAAACTATAGACACCAGAACAACTTTATTAAGCTTCAGTGGTTCTGGGGACTATAGTGTCCATTTAATGTGAGGTAAATTAGCGATTAGCGTCACTAATAATATACTAGATTGCCTACTTACAATCAGATGAGGATGGTGATGGGCTCTGGCTGCAGTCTGGCTCCACTGGTCTGGTGTAGAACAGGATCTCTGGAGGCTGTTTGTAACTGTGGTCACAAAATTCCATGTTCTGGGAAAACGGGAAGCAGCTCCATTTTTTGGGGCCTCTTACATAGCTCAAGGTCTGGGCCCCAGGGCCTGACGGTGAGTATGCCCATAAAGCCCACCCATAAGTCCACCTACATGTTCCACCCATGAACTCACAGGGAGTAGAGCGTGTAGGGGATGTGTTATGTGTTACTGTAGAGGATCTAATGTGTGTGCTTATGGAATGTAGTGTATAGGGATACCAGTTTGTGTAGGTGATGCAGTGTGTTTGTGTGTAGTGGAAGCAGTGTGTGTGTGTGTATAAGGGATGTATTGTGTGTTTCTTGTTGTGTGTAAGGGATGCATTGTGTGAATCTGTGTTTGTATGCATAAGGGATGCAAAGTGTGTTTCTGTGTATGTAAGGGATGCAGTGTGTGTGTCTGTAGGGGTGCGTTGAGTGTGTGTAAGAGATGCATTGTGTTTCTGTGTGTGTGTAAGAGAAGCAGTGTGTGTTTGCATGTGTGTGTTAGGGATGCATTGTGTGTTTCTGTGTATATGTTCAAAGGATGCATTGTCTTTATGTGTAAGGGTTGCATTGTGTGTTTCTCTGTGTGTAAGGGAAGCATGTTGTGTTTCTGTGTGTATAGGGATGCATTGTGTGTGTGTGTGTGTGCGTGGTGTGAAAGAGCTCCCTGTCCCCCTGTCCTATAGAGCTCTCCCTTCCATTCCTTAGAGATCTCTCCTGCCCCTTAGTGGTCTCTCCACCGCCCCCTCCCTCCCCTACGTTCTCATCTCCCATCATCTCCCCCCCCTCCCTCCCATCATCTTATCTCCCCACCCCTCCCATCATCTCATCTCATCTCCCCCTCCCATCATCTCCTCTCCCCCCCATCATCCCTCTCCCCATCATCTCATCTCCCCTCCCATCATCCCCCCTCCATCATCCTCCCCATCATCCTCATCTCCCCCCCCCTCCCATCATCCTCATCTCCCCTCCATCATCTCATCTCCCCCCCTCATCATCTCATCTCCCCCCCTCCCATCATCTCATCTCCCATCTCATCTCCCCTCCCTCCCATCATCATCTCCCTCCCTCCATCATCTCATCTCCCCCCCCTCCCTCCATCATCTCATCTCCCCTCCCTCCCATCGTCTCATCTCCCCTCCCTCCATCATCTCATCCTCCCCCCTCCCTCCATCCATCTCATCTCCCCCCCCCCTCCATCATCTCATCTCCCCCTCCATCATCCTCATCCTCCCCCCCCCCCTCCCATCATCTCATCCTCCCCCCCCTCCCATCATCTCATCTCCCCATCATCTCATCTCCCCCCCCTCCATCATCTCATCTCCCCCCCCCCTCCCATCCATCTCATCTCCCCCCCCTCCATCATCTCATCTCCCCCCACTCCCATCATCTCATCCCCCCTCCCATCATCTCATCTCCCCCCCCCCATCATCATCTCCCCATCATCTCATCTCCCCCCCCTCCATCATCTCATCCCCCCTCCATCATCTCATCTCCCCCCATCATCTGGTTGGTTGAGGGTGGTTGTGGTGGCCGAGTATCAATCTGGCTTCTCGCCACCTCCCTGCACTGTGGCGTGAAGGAGAGCACCCTTTCGGTCATGGCCAGTAGGGGCCAGGCGGGAAGTGCGCGCGTGTGCGCTGTGTGATCGGTAGTCACAGACGAACTCATTGCCTTCGGTAGTCTGGCCGCCTGGGCTCTCCATGAAGCTCAGGCTGACTGGCAAGGGCCGCGATGGGGGCGCAGGGCGCCCCCTCCTATATGGCGCCCTAGGCGGCTGCCTAGTTCGCCTTATAGGAAGCGCCGGCCCTGTCTTTATGCCAGGTGACTTGGTGGCTGTGGCTCTCAGAGTGTTTTTCTTTGCACAGAAAAACAAAATTCAGACATTTACTTCCTCAAGATCTCTTAGGACTACCAACACAATTTACCACTGTCCAGTGTGTTTTTCTAACAGGTCTATGCATAATCACAATACAAAACAAACATTAGCATCATCTAAAAATGTTTAATCCATTATCTAAAAATGTTTCATCAATCAACATGATTTGAGGAATTCAATATAGACTGATAAATAAAGGGAGCATAAATGTATCCATTTTTAATAGACAGAAATGTACTTTTGTCTAGAGGACTGCTACTGAGAAGCATAAAATGGATCAATTACTGCAACCAATGATGATAATTGATGCTAGTACTTTCACTAGTAGAGAGAACCATTAAATCTTCACATGGGTTCCGCTTTACAATGAGAAGTCGGAATTTTACAAATAAATTAGATTTTTGAATAATACAACATTATGATAAATATTAATACAAATCGCCAAAATACTGATTTGTGCTTAATGATGTATTATCTTTAGTTGAACAGCAATCTAATCAGTCCATGTAAGTACATCTCATTGACAGCAAATATTGTAAAACAAACAGGGTGCTCCCTGCACCAAAACGTCTACCCTTCTTCTGTGGCCTAATGTGCAAGTATGTGCATTAGCCATTCAAATCTGGACAGCAACAACAGAGTGCTAGATGTGAGTTCGCAAATTAGCGACAATATCTTAATTTTGTCCGGGCCATGAAGAAAATAGACAGAGGCTAGTTAAACTGACCTGGAAAGGTTTAAAAGCACCAGTTCTCTCTGGGAGCTCCAAGCATGATTTAAAAAACAAAGTTAAAAAAAAATTAATTAAATTTAAAACAAAACAACAGAAAAAAGCGATAGAGCTTTTTTCCCCTTTTGATCCACACGCAAGCTAAGGGATCTAGTTGCAGTGCAACTAAAAACAGCAATTGTTTCTGACACTCACAATAATATTTCACAGAACTGAAATTTGTGATCGGAACACAGAAAAGACGCAAGCATTCAACACATTCCCACGAGTTCAAGCATGCCAAGAGCCAAGAACAATGACAGCAGGGGTTACACCAAACAGCTAACCTGACAAATACTTGTTTGAGTAGAGTCTTCATCACCATGTTCCCATTTGACTAAACTGTCACAATTTACATGAATGTTTTTGCTTTTATAATGCCACTCAACACTGTTATACCTTAGAAGTACCCTGACGGACAGCCACCAAATATGTAAGATTTTTTTACAGTTGTCACAGAGTCTCTTCCACCCATTTTAAGTTGAGAGGCCCTTTCATTAATGGGACTGGCACTTTTGCATATTGACTCATGCTTTATAAAACTTGCGACAAACTATTTTCAGGGAGATTTCTTAGGGACAAGTTGGAGATATCTCCAGAAGAGAGATCTATTGGAGCTGCCAGATGTGGACATTGCTACAAAGTATTTTGGTCTTTATAAATCAGACTACAACACAAAATTCACAGGTTCGACAGGTAGGATGCAATTTATTGAGGAAAGGACCACAAAAAAAAACAATACAATATCCATGATTTGTTTGTGGTCCTTTCCCCAATAAATTGCACCGTGCATCCTACCTGTGGATTTTGTATTGTATTCTACTTTTTGAGAGATTGCGGACCTCTACTACCGAGTAGTAGGAACTAGTACTGAGGTGCACTAGTTCCTATACTGCTTTCCCAAGAGTGCTACACCATTTCAACTTCTTTTTAAATCAGACTAATAATACCAGAAAACCTTCTAAAGCAGTGCATCCCTTTCATAGTTAATCATATTATATCCATGTAGGGACTCAATATAAACTATACTTTAGAGGTAGCTAACTTTCAGCACTACTGCCTTTGCAAAATGAAAAATAGAGGACGTCAGGGGTCCATATTGTCCGTTTAAGTCTTACAATTGTTTTCAAGCAATTGTTTTGAGATTGAGGTAAAATAAGGTTGATGATCAACTTATCTAAATTTGTTTTTTCTAAATAATTACTATCAAATGTAAGATATGTCTCTAGTGGAGGCAACCATCTTTGAAACCACATCAGCTACATCTTCTCTTTTATATTACCAAGAATTTTCCAAGAATGTCAGGCTAATGAGCTAATAAAGACTTTAGATACGTCTGGTGCTCAGATAAATAAGCAGTTTGCCGAGCAAAATGCTTTTATCAAAAAGCAATACAGATTTTGATATGATTGGGAGAACTGTTCATTTCTTACAGTCTATACTGAAATTAATTATACCTCGTTCTATTAATTGAACCAACACTATGAAAAATGAAATTTTCTACCTGTCTGGCAAAAAAAGATACTGTAGCTACAATTAGGATTAATGTTTATACCTTAATGTTAATAAATGCTGTTTGAAAAACACTATACAGATTTTTTTTTATTTTATTTATTTTTTTATTATTATTTTTTTTTTTAAATCTCTTCTCCATTCCACAAAATTACAAGAAGAAAGCATGGAAAAAATAAATAAATCACAAAACTTTTTGAAAAGTAAAGCTTACAGGGTACAACTCATACTGGTTGAGTTTTGCGTATGTACGAGCATGGCTTTTTGTTGTGTTTTATTAGTATTATCTTCGGGGTTACATATTATATTTTTCTAAGTTTGCTCCTATCATTTTTTGTCTAAAATACCGGAGAAAATAAAGGGAGGCCATCACTTCCCACACTATTTGAAAAGATTTTAAGTGGAAAAAGGTATTTAGTATTTTTAATAAGCATCTTCAATACTATTGAGCTAGTTTCTTTGTTCATATCACAAGATTAATTATGCTGTCAAGCACTTTCAAGGCCTGCTTAACAAAGATTCAGTGATATAATGGTTTGCTTCGTATCGCTTTTTTTCTGCATAGCAATCACAATCAGCATTAAACAATTTAAAACCCTTTCACCATCCGGAAGTTCTGAAGTGGCTTTTAATCAACAAAAGTAATTTTGCAAACAACTCATTGCAGTGTTTCTAACAATACCCAAGTTGTGTTTAACGCAATGTAATAGTTTACAAATCCACAGTAACAATTGTTTTTTTTGTGTGTGTGTGTTAACATATTTATGATTAATAGATTCGGTAAAACTTTTAATGCAAAATTCTCATAACTGTTTGGACATTAAATGGTAAGAAATTGATTAAGTACAGGATTCATTTTAATAGATGAGAATCAAAAAAGCTTACTTTTTGTTTTTTAATTGTCGACTACTAATTTGTGGTGTTTGTAGATGTAGAGACAATCTGACTCAATAAATTCAGCATTTTGTTTGAAAACAGAACATTTTTAAATATGTAGAAACCTACTTAAGAACTATATCTAGAAAAAAAAATTGAAAAAAAAATGATGATAGCGTTAACACCACAAGATGATTTAACTCAGTCACTGGCATTTTTTCGTTGACCAGCACCCTTGAAAATATATTTTCTAACATTACACAGAAAAATACATAAATAAATAAAAATAGAAAAAAAAATAAAACGCATAAAAATATAATTTAGCAATTTTGTTCAGAAGGGATTTTTATTTCTCTAAGGCAAAAATATATTGCACTTCTGTCATTTTATTCCAGCACATTTATAAATGAAACTAACCTGCTAATGACACCTTTAAAACATTCATTTTTTAACAGGAAAAAAAGATGCTAGGAGCATTCATTTGTAGGATCTCTGCGTGTAGTAATTAGCAACTTCAGCAGTGATTTTTATGCTGTAAACCTCTTGCATTTGACACTATCCTAACCTAAGAAAAAAGTGACCCTAGGATACAATGCCACAGGACAACTGGAGCAAATCCTGTCATAAGAAATAACAGGGTCAGAAGACATTACTAATGAAGTCATAGCAACTGGTGTATAGAACCAATCAGAGAATGCAACTGTCTGTAAATGAGGATATAATTAGCAGAAAAAATAATATGCTTTGGTTTTATACTTGGGAAGCCTGTAATGAAAGTAATGACTGGCTACCAAGCAGAATTCCGAAGAAGAAGAGCAAACACTGGGCAGCAAAAGCATCTAATTAGCAAAATGAAGCATCTTTTGTAAATGTGTATTGCAAAGGTTGAAGAATGAATAGAACTTTAACAGAACCATCAAAAGATAAAAATATATATATATTTAAAATGTCTACATGCAAAAAAAAAAATACATACATGATATAAAAAATGTATTGACATAATTAGCTTGATTAATGTTTTTTGGGGGTTTTTTTTTTTTGTTTTTTTAAACGCAGTATCATGGGACCGAGATATTCCAAGTATGTTATAACGCAAACAATAGTAATCATTTGTGTGATAATAATGTTTTCATCCATCTGTCCTTTCTATATATCACGAGATAGTTTTACATTAAACCTAAGAGAATACCCAAAAAGTGTTTATTAACTGCATTGTTCTTTTATCTCCCAGAAAAAAAAGGAAAACACATTTGTATACAGTCCATAGCAGTTATCTTTTTCCAATTAAAAATTACATAGCGAAAAGCATTATTTTTGTCAAGCGCTTAATTAGTATTGATATTTTCTCGCGAAACTCTATTTTTTTTATTATTTTTTTTTCTATTATTTTGGGCATGTTCGCTATTCCTATTTTTGTATGTAATTGTGACAATTAGCCATGTATACCGTGTAGCCCTGCTTACAATTCACTGTCAGTTACATGCTATTGTTATGCCCTCTTGTAAACACCAAGCATAATTTATGACCATATAGCTTTGGAATGTCTATAACATTAAAATACTTATAGTACAGCATTTTTTAATTAAAACTATTCATCAGAAGAAGTCCAGGTATCATGCGTCTCCTTCTTTGCGGTGGGGGGTTCTGGCAGGGAGACTGAACAAAATGATGGTGCAATAAAAACGGTATTTGCCAAGATTCATAGAACTTAGATAAAAATGTTTGCAAATGCATTCAGGAAATTAATTTAAAAACTTTGTACATAAACATTAGGGCTGCTGTTGATTACATGTGAGTGTAAATTAAGAAAAAATAATTTTGCATTTGTATTAGCTGCATTTTTAATTTACGTGTGCTAAAAATAAGACGTTCCTTCAGCAAATCCTTAATATTTCTTGTATGTTAAATGGGCAGTATTGATTCAAGCCCTTGATCTGTAAAGGCTGAATAATACAATATATAAAGTGTATGCAATACCAATTTCTACAATGTAAAACGATAAGCAGTGCCCTTATTCAATCGACTTTATCGTGCTGTCTCAGTCAAATTACACTTCATAATATCCTTACCTACCGTCCAGTACTACACAATATGTGGGGAGTATATATGATAAACAAATGATCAATGGCATTAACACATTGATAATAAATAACAGTAATAATAAACAGTGTATATTGGGATTTTATCAATAAAGATTAGACAACACTCCATTGATTCAGTATTGCTATATATATATATATATATATATATATAAAATTCACGCTGGGTCCCGCACTCCTGCTCCCAGTCTTGTTTATTGCCTAGGTGCCACTCCGACATCAAAATATGAAATACCTTGTTGGAAGTGCACTCACAGGACTAGATACTGTTGCATATATATATATATACCTACACACACACAGACACACATATATAGTTAAATTTATACACACACATGCGCGCACACGCACACACATTACATTCTGTGAGCTTTGAAGTTGCTGTTTAGTGAATGCGCTGGATCTTGTATGTTGTATGAATCAGCCCCAGCAGGAGAGACAGAGACAGAGAGTGTGTGTATGTGTGTGTCCTGATGAAAGATTATGGAGTAATCTGAAACATTGATAGAGTTCTTTTTGTTTTGTTTTGTTGTTTGTAAGAAATCTGAGAGTTCTATGCTTTCAGAATACACACATACACATAAACACACACAGACAGAGTGGATTAATATTACGTCACTAAGCATAACCCCAACATGCAAAGTCTAGGATAACCGTAACAGACTGCACTGAAAAAGATGTATTATCGGTCCTTAGAGTGGCAAAATGTAACGCACAATATAGAGGAAACGTACTCAAATACAAGCATAGGTCAGCATAACAGAGAGAGAGTGTAAACGAGAACTAACTGAAATCAGGTAAATGGTATGGCAATAGAACAGGTTAACAAGTTAGAAAAAGGTTACAAAGAAACTCTGGGTCAGTAACAAAGCCAAGGTCAATACCAGAAATATCACAATGTAACACGGAACGCACTAAAAGGTACTAAGAACAGAAACCATAATAGGACACAGTACATGGGGCCAGAGGAGTTTAAATACTGTTATGTGTGATTTGATTGGTCCATGTCATGCCTGCGACCCCCGAACCTTCGTGGACGCCAGACAAACACGAACCAATCCATGTTCCCTGTGTTTCTTTAAGAACGCATTCAGAGTGTGAGCAGCGTTCTCAATGCTGAGATTTGGGCCACATGAACGGTTATTCCATTTCAGTGCACGTGGGCTGTTCGGAGGGTCTCGATTAGCTCGAGGACTGGGTAAGTATTGTTACAGATTCATAAATTAAAACTAGGTTACTGTTCGCAAAACTAAATAATTTTTAGAATGTGGGTTACAAGATAAGTTTAACATTTTAAAAATAAATAGCAGAAAGTCATTATTTAATGCACAATTGAAAGCCATTTTTCAAAAACAAAAAATTTAAATACAAGCAGACTTCACCATTGGATTTCATGGAAAGAGGACAAAAACAATAAATATTTCCATTTTATCAAACACCAACCACCCACCCAAACAAACAAACAAAAAGCAGATATTCATTTAAAATATTACACACTAAGAAATCACTTTAAGTAAACTTATATACACACACACACACAAACATATAGAACAAGCGATGCATATATATATATAATATTTATATATAAACAAATATATGGGATGCTCTTTACAGAGATACAGAGCACAGCTGGCTATAGTGGAAATAACTATATGTGTGTGTGTGGTAGAAGGTATATAACAATCATAATATAGAGTATAGAAAAACATGATTCCAGACTTCATCAAGTCATTTTTTTTTTTTTTTTACAATATGTTACATCAAGGGATTTTCACGTTTTTAATTTGAAATATGTTTTCTTGTATTTAATTTTGCTTCTAACAGTTTGCAATGTTTATTTTTAAAGTGTCAACATTTTATCACCAAATATATGGAATGCAATACCTTGAGAGGTTTAGTTGGCACAAACAGTAGATGATTTCAAGAAAGGGTATTGTTTACAATAATTGTTCAGTACATTTGGGGAGGTATCAGGAGAATTAAGAAATATGAAAGTAATTTAAACACTCTTTTTTTTTTTTTTTTTTTTAGCTAGAATGATACCATTCTGTAATCATCATCTGCATCGGAAAGCAAAAATGTATTGTTAGTCTGTCAGAAACAAGATTCCAGTGCATTAGAGGAATGCTGCAGAAAATCTTAGAAATAAGTGTCTGTAGACACAACACACACAGGTCTTCTGTCCCTTTTACATGTTCCCTATTTTTTGCCTCTTGATTTAAAAGAACACTCAAGCATTAAAAAACAATATATTATTCACTTGGGTTGTTTCTTTTTTTTTTTTTTGCATAGCTTAATTACTACACACTCCATAAAAAAGAAAAACTTCAAAGTCATTAAATTAACTGTATTCTAGTGCCAGAACAGTCTCCTCACTGAAGCCCATGCTATCTACGGTGAAAACACCAACTTATTGTTATATCTGGAACACGCAAACCTAGGACATGTCTAGAAAACATATTAACAGTCCTTAGAAAAACAGAAACTAACATTAAAGACAGTGATTCAGTCTGAAGACAAAATGAGTACTCCAAGAAACAGGTCAAGGACAGGGAGCACAGAAATACACAAACTCGATAAACTAGCCAATGTCAGGGAAAATGTAAATGGAGCCATGTCAATCAGAATAAATGGGCAAACAGAGGAGTGGTCATAAATACTCTATGGTCTGCTTTAATTGGCATGTGGAACTTGCATGACCTGCATCTCAAATATGATGCGGACAGCTGTGGCTCCAAAATATGACACAGGCCTGAATGGTCATCAAAAGAATGCAAAGAAAGAGTGTTCCACGTTAAAAAATCACTAACACGGTATTGCACTGCGTCAAATAGTGTGCAGAGAATATGACACAACCCTGAAGAAGCACTTAGAGCCTACAGTGCACACAGTCTACCTTCAATGTTTCTCTATGAGAAGCATAAGCAGTAAGTAGGGATGTTAGTTGACCTAGGGGTGAACTATTAACCAACAAAACTGACTTAGTTATGAGAAAAGTGGAGTTAAATGAAAGTGAAACTGTAGATATTTACTGTCTGAATGGTAAATTGAAAATAACAGACCATGAGGAGTGTTACATACTGACTCATTAACATCCAATGAATTGATTTCTCCATGAAGCCCTGTATAGTAAGGTTGATCAATTTAGGCCTAACATACAGTGTCCTTTCTACCTGAAGAGCCACCATTACCATTTATGGCACACTAGCTCAAGCAGAAGAGGGGGGCCAGGATGTGTTAAAATGGTTTGAAACTAAATAGGGGGATGGTGTCAGGAGACTCAAGGCACGATAACCAATTTAATGAGATGAAGAGATGCCTAGAAAGTCCCTTTATATTTATCTCTTAAAATAGTAGATAACCATAGGAGTCTTGCTGTTTGGCGATATTAAGTGATTGGGTGAGAGGGAAAATTGGGGATATTTAAAGATGCTGAAGAGGGAATAAAAACAATACGTGGTTGTCAAGAAGCAATTTGGACGATAGATGGTTGCTATGGAGACATTAAGGTGCTGCTGGATTGTCAGAAGGGTGTAGAAGGAGTATAGAATAGTACGGAATTGGTTTGTAGCAAGATTGGCTGCTAAATAATATTAATCAAATAGATGAAAAGATGCAGTAATTTGGGAGGCATGCTATTGGTCTGGGATAGGCAAGAGAAAAATAAAAATCCTCAATGATATAAAGTCAACAATTTCGTGTGATGTAGAGACACTGAGCTTTTGTCTGTGTTGTGTATTTGTATATGTCAGAGTTTGTAAGAGTAGAGTGTGATGCTTGCAAAAGGAAGTGCCAATTAGTAAAGCTAATTTATGCTACAACATTCTAAAACAAATTGCTTGCATTAAAAGCAGACACTTTAGTATAATCCTAACTTACTGTGAAGCCCCATTATTTCTGGATAAGGATATTCAAATAAACAAATGTCGAATGGGTGGGTTGGGGGGAAATGGGGAATCAGGATTTTGATGTACTTGTTATTTCAAACTGGAACACTTAGGAATTTTGAGTCAAACCCTTAATCATACAATATCAATGTTAATATGTTTGTGCAATTTAAGATTCGACAATTAGACATGTGTAAGTATTCAGTATATATCCGGTAGAATGATTTATGAGTACAGTCACAGGGAGACAAGATGGTAATGTTTGGGGCTTGTTAATTTATATGGCAACTGTCTGCCATGGGTGATTTATATTCAATCAAATCTTTATGCACTTTACTTTTTTTAATTCATAGTGTGTATACACTTTGTCTCTGACTGGCAGAACATAGAACACAGTTTAGCTTCCATCCAACTATATTCTAGTGCAGCACAGCCAAGTAAAGCTCATGGGTTGTATTCACTAAACTTGGAGTATTTCAGGTTGTCAGTGGCCTAATATGTGCAATTTTCTTTTCTTCACGGTTCCTGTTTTAAGTCTGCTCGGTCCATAAAAAAAAAATTCATGAAGAGAAAAAGGTGAAATGATTGTAATGAGATTTCAATGAAATTCCAACGTAGTCAAAAAATCTCATAAGACTCAGAAAGTGCTTATGGTAAAGCAGCAAGTTGACAAAACTTGACAAAAGGTAGTGCTTTATAGCGACACTTGATCTATGTAGACCAGTGGTGTATCCTGGTTTTGTGCTGCCCTAGGCAGACCGCTCAGGGGTAGAGCTCCCTCTCCAGCCGCCCGCCCGACCATCAGCCAGCGCCGCCCAGCGGCGTTTTTTGCCGCCCCCTGAAAAATGCCGCCCAAGGCAAATGCCTTGTTTGCCTCGCTGCTAATACGTCCCTGATGTAGACTACGAAGGTCTTACCTCCTAGGCTTACTTGTAAATTATAGTATATGAAAACTCTGAGAACAGACAATAGCTTGGAGAAGCTCAATAGCTTGCCCTTCGGTAAATCCACGCTCAGGTCTCAAAATAGTTTTTGCTCACTTGTGGCATTACACAGAGACCATAGTCCAAAGCATATCAGACCGATCCCACTCGTAAAGTCAGACCAGAACTGAAATGCTGCGCACAATATCAGATCATTGTTTCAGCCTTCTTTGGGTATCATGAATGAGGTGTAGCTGATACCCCTATACGCACAGTGAGCACAGGGTCCATGTCTGGATTACCCTTTTAACTAAAATATGTTAATGTAGAAGCTTGCAGTCCAGTATTCCTCCCGCCATGTTACTTACATGTGGAGTCTTCCTGTTTCAGTATGTTTTCCAACAACCTAAAATAACGTAAGTGTCCCCAGTAAGAAAATACAGCCTCCAGGGCCAGATTTACCAACAGGCAGAGTAAGTAGCTGCTCACCTATCCCTCCTACCTGGCTGCCTTAGTCAGGGTTGAGGCTATTAAACTAGGGTCAGAAATATAGCTAATCTCCTTAATACGATGTCAGGAAGGACGTTTTTTTGTTTAAAGGACCACTATTGTGCCCGGAAAACATACTCGTTTTGGAGATTGGTCTAATCAAATGTTTCTCTATGAGAAGTATTTGATAAGACCTCGGAGAGTGAAGACGTGGTGAGGCTGGACAATGAATGGGGCGTGGAAACACTTACGAAGAATATTGCTCGGCACTAGGTTCTTAGTAAGCTTATACTTATTTTACAGGTTTCGGCACCAATAAAGGCAGTGAGGGGTGGACAAATACACAAACGCACAATAGAGCATTATAAAGTAAATAAAATGGTTAGCAAAAAAAGCTTGTAGTAACACTTTAAGGTAAAAGGAAGGAACCATACGCGAAACTTTAACCAATGTGTGCTGGGAAACAAACTGGGCTGGGATGCAACTATGTAGTTCAAATACATTTGCTTTGTGGCTTCCAAAAATAAAAACAGCAGATGCTTGGTTGACATAAGTTGCGTAAATCCCCTCATTTGCTTTCCACTGGCATTACTCATTGCTGGTACTATCATAGACATAAACCAAACTGAAAAAGTTAGTATTCCCAACCTGCCTATACGGCCACTTGGATCAAGGATCTGCTTTAACTATCAAGCACTTTAATTATTAAATTGACATAATCAGAAAGCAAGGCTGACGTTCTAAAAATCTTACGATACATACATTTTTTTTCCTTCTTCCTTTAAAAACATTTTAAACGAAATGCAGAATATCTTGTTTCACATATTTGTTACCAACAACTGTAACAATTTACTTTATTTTCACGATGATTTATGGCCTACTTGACTATGTTTCTACAGCAGAGACTTAAAGAGATTCGCTGAAAGAAACGAGTGTGAATTTAGCAAGTACATCTCATTTGTGCTTGAAGACAATAAAAACGCCGTAATGTGCAAAATAAAATCAGTTATTCCCAAGTACCATAATATTGTGCTGATTGTAGAGACCTGAATTTCACCATTGTAACATCTGTTTGCCATCTTTCCTGTGCATTTTACTGTCCAGAAACTTGCATTTGTCTCAACAATTAATCTTTAAGATTTTGAATGTCTAACTTCTGTTTTGATAGATTTCATAAAAGCATTTTTTAGATGAAGTGCATTTATACCAGTGATGGAATACAGGTTTAAGTAAAGCGCTTGTATGTGTCAGTTTATACTTAGATGCTGGTGGGATAGATTAGTAGGTTACAGTAATAACAATCTACTTGCAAATTGGTTAAAATCCTACATGCATTTTTGCATTAAGTCTTTTTGGAGCAGAAAATAACTACTACATGAAGTAGAATTTACTTAGTATTTTATGGCTTTTTAAATAACAAAAGTATGATAATCACAAATATTGCAAGACACATAAATTTATTATAGTCCTACCCTAGAAACGTTTTCTAAGTATTGTTAAATGGCACATATAAGCATCATAACAACATATGCTCGGTGTATAGATTATGGTACTCAGCGTTACCTGGAGTGGCTTAAAGGAACACTCCAGGAATCATAAAGAAAATTCACTGGAATACAGTTGTTATGGTGCAATGAGGTCCTAGACACCAGCTGACCTTCACGGTTAAAACATTAACAAGGGTTTAAACCCAAAGTCTTCAATGGATGGAATCTGAGGCTTTAATAAGGAAACCTCAAACAGGGTGCCACTGAGCATTACCTGATGTTCTCAGCCTCTCAGTTCTTCCATATTCACAAAATGGAGTGAAAAAGAAACGCATCTTTTCCACTAACTCAGCCTATCAACCTCTGACTCAAATGGAAGTGGAGATGGGCGCCGGACTGATGGGCGCCAGACTGTATTCTTTGGGATTAAACCATTCATTAAAGGTTTAACTCCTGCAGGTGAGCCAGCAGCTGGACCTCCTCGCACCACAAAAATGCCATTGCGATTAAGTTGTTATGGTACTCTGAGTGTCCCTTTAATGGATTATCCGGTGGGATAAGAGATAAAAACACAAACCAAAATGAGAAGCTTCTCAATGGTGGAGTCTCTTCCGAGACTGATCTGATTTCTGCTTCAGTTTGCAGTGTATTAGCAGAATCTTAAAAAGGTTAAAATGTCTTTTGAGCAAATTTTCTGATTTACCTAATGCATTAATAACAGATAGAGACTATTTATAAAGACCTAGGAACGGATTTAAACACTTCTCTACCCAACCTTTTTCTACCTAATTTTCAGTTGTGTAAAATTATAACATTAAAGGGACACTATAGTCACCTGAACAACTTTAGCTTAATGAAGCAGTTTTGGTGTATAGAACATGCCCCTGCAGCCTCACTGCTCAATCCTCTGCCATTTAGGAGTTAAATCCCTTTGTTTATGAACCCTAGTCACACCTCCCTGCATGTGACTTGCACAGCCTTCCATAAACACTTCCTGTAAGAGAGCCCTATTTAGGCTTTCTTTATTGCAAGTTCTGTTTAATTAAGATTTTCTTATCCCCTGCTATGTTAATAGCTTGCTAGACCCTGCAAGAGCCTCCTGTATGTGATTAAAGTTCAATTTAGAGATTGAGATACAATTATATAAGGTAAATTACATCTGTTTGAAGGTGAAACCAGTTTTTTTTTCATGCAGGCTCTGTCAATCATAGCCAGGGGAGGTGTGGCTAGGGCTGCATAAACAGAAACAAAGTGATTTAACTCCTAAATGACAGTGAATTGAGCAGTGAAATTGCAGGGGAATGATCTATACACTAAAACTGCTTTATTTAGATAAAGTAATTTAGGGGACTATAGTGTTCCTTTAAGCACTGCAATGGTAATGGAGTTTCTTTAACTGGCAAAATTTACAGAACTTTAAACTATCCATTACTGCATAGTTGGTATTTTGGCATTTTCTCTTGTATCTTTGAATAAGTGTTTTTTGGTGCACAGAATATATAAGGTGTGTTATATTTTACTATAGTCATTGGAGTGCGGTGCGCAGAAGTTATAATGGTGAAATTTATTCTAAGCTGACTATATTGTGTAATTATTTTGTGTAATTGTTCCTGGACAATTTTTTTCAGAATATCTGGATGTTATTACAGACTTCCTATACATGGTGGTTCTTAATCAACTTGTCAGTAATTTTTATGATATATATTTTCCAGTTGGTGCATGTGGGTGTTCACTAGTTTTGCGGCCAGGGATAGACTTATGTTTCAAGTGCCTGTAGGCATGGAAATTTATATCCCACTCCCCATCCAAAAAGACACTATATGTAGTATCTGTGTGTATGTATGCAGATAAGTAGGGAGTAGTATACAGTGAATGTATAGAGTTCCTGAAAGAGTCAATCAGTTCACTAAATATAAGTAAGCAAATGTCTACAGGGGAAATTCTGAGCTGGCACAAGGAATTAATAAGTAAATCAATGCCAGCAGGCCACACTACGCAGAGATTTTCTGGAAATTCAAAATTTATTTCAAAATGTTGGCCAAAAAAACCAAACAAATTCGATATATTCTTCAAGTCAATTCTGCTTTCAGTTTGACCATTTTGGCCTTAAATGTGAAATTCATTTGGAGTTCCCGGCAATTTTCACTTTAAGGAGTAATTCTGCAGGACAGCGTTAGTGAATGTGTGCCGAAAGGTCAGGGACACCCAATTATATTTAGTTACTTATGAGTGCCTTACCGTGAACTCCAATGACTGGGCACATATTCATAAAAAATAGGTGTGTGACACTGCTTTACAGTTTAAGCTACAGACTGTAACCAAAGAGATGAAGTCGGTATGTATGAATAGAACAATAATGTTTGCTGCTTGTGGTAAGTAGTACAGGTACCTTTTTCTATTCTAGATGCTGTGGAATGCAGCTCCTAGTATGCTCAGCCAGCTTTGCCTTGCGACATAATGGGCGATGCACCCCACTGAATTTGAGGATTCAGAATTTGCCAGTGCGCCTATCCCTGTAGAATAGCAACAAGAGATTCTTTAGTAATATAGTCTTCGAACTCAGTAAATTCATATTCAACTGCTTTTCAGCCTGGTCCCAGCAGATCAAATTAATCTCACCCACAAAGCACTCTGTCATACGTTTATTTTTCCGTTTCTACCTTGATTCGCATGGTGCTGATAAACACATTGTATCAGTGCTCAATCCATCCAGGAGAGAAGACACAATCCTTCACAAAGCGGTTATTAATCTTCTTCTGTAATTTAACTGCTACAAAGTACTCTTTTGTGCCATTTTATAGGTAGCAGGTAGTTCCAGCATGTTCTCTCTAATCTTCCTAACCTTTATTTTTTGAACAAAATAATCATCTCTGGTGTCTGTTACGTGGCTGACAATTAATTGTGTGTTTTTTCCCACAAGTCACCTAGCAATTGAATAACAGTGTCATAATCTCCACTCAAATCATTTTGATTAAAACCAATTTCTACTTCTGTGAGGTCACAGGGATTATCTACCTAGTTAATTATAAAGAAGACAGGGTTGTATCTAACAAATATTAATACCGAAATCAAATATCATATAAGTCATAAGCACAAAAGAATGCTGGCCATCCATCTATGGAATTAAATAGCTCATAAGCAGAGGAAGCCATATTTCTGTATGTTTGGTGTTTTTTTTCTTGTTGTTTCATACAATTAGCAATTTAGGGGGACATGGTAGGCTGGATTTGAAGCTACATTTGTAAAGCATTATATAGAAAATGCATGTGAAAAATGCAAAATCAAATTCAAAATATAAAAAAATTAATAAGATACTCACCTTTGAAGATCCAGCAATTGCTGCAAATTCTCAAGAGCATTGGTTGTTATGGTGCTTGAAGTATCTCTTCAAATTGTCAAACTAGTAGAAATGTGTAGAGCTCTCTAGCATATCATCCAGAGTACAGAATATGTTGATGTTTTTGACAAACTTTTTATATTAATAAAAAAAGTAGCATAGCTCAAGGTCAGACTTAAAGAGAATGCATGAATTCATTCAAAATTAGAGCATTTTAAATTGCGTAAATAAAAACAACATTGCTGACTACTAAAAAATCACTAGAATAAACAGAGAACTCTGCTCACTGAGACCTTGTAAATGCTCCAGCCATCCACAGTGGAGGTGCACCGTGTGAGGCGGACATCGCTAGACCCACCAGTAAAGTCTCCAAAAGGCAAAAACGCAGGCAACACACCAAAAGTAAGGATGGTATATTTATTGATAGGTGAACCACCCCATAGAAAGTGCAATGTTTCGGCTCAGCGGAGCCTTAATCATGCATGAGCCGAATCGTCGCACTTTCTATGGTGTGGTTCACCTATCAAAGAATATACCATCCTTATTATTGGAGTGTTACTAGAAAATCCCTATTACTTTATGAATAAAACCCCCCCCCCAAAAACATGCATTGGAATTTAGTTAAAATTCCAATTCCAGGGGCGGGGCCTGACCATCATGGCGGTCAGATACAATTTGTGAGTGCTCCTCCACAATCCGATGCAATCTTGCATAATACCCTGTTAGGGTACCCTCAGCCAGCTTACATTGGGACTTACCCACCTAGTGCTACCAGTAGAGTGCCTAAGCGCTGGCTGCCATTTACTCCTGAAACACCAAGTGAGGCCTACTGTGGCCATCGGGTGGTAGAGGCGGCTGCACTCCTGCTCAGTGGAGCACAGCCTCAGTACAGATACCTCCTGTAGCTCTGTTTCCCTCCTCCCTGGACCGGGTGGGGGGGGGACATCCCAGTCCCCACTGGATCAGCATACTTACCTCTGTGCTGCTTTTCATCCCTGCGGTGCGCAATCAGCCAAGATAGCGGTTGCATCCTCACAACATGGGCAGCAACCGAAACTGACCCTGCATGGCTCAACTGCTGACTCTGTTCAGAGGCTGGAGGAGATCTTCACACACTTCTGCGTTAGGCTGGAAACAAAACTCACTGTAACTCCTGCCCCCAGAGGATAAACAAAAAGATGAAGAGCATGGAGGGGTAGGGCCTACTCCGGGCACAGCGACTCTGCAAGCATCTATTGCCAATAATACCAGCCCACCCAGGCTGCGGACCCCAACAGGTTGTGCACCGTAGTATTGTTGATACAAGAGTAAGACCATTACCACCAAAGTCTCCTTTTATCCCCTTAAAGGGAAGGACTTGGCCCTATGGATCCCCCAAGACCGTGGTCTGAACATACTGACCTGCATACCAGCCTGGGGTGGAGGACCTGGCCTCCTGTGCTCCCATTGCGCTACCTTTACCGATGATCACCATGCAGGCCCCATGCTCTTCCCTACAGCGGGGGTTGGGTGACACGGGACTTGTCTTGCCATGCATACAACAGTCCGGGCTGAAGTTACATGCCTACATGGGACCAGTGAAAGCCGACTAGGGTGTATTATCCCCTTAAGGTCTGAGGCAGTTGTACAAGTTGTGATCAAAACAAAACGTAAACAAAACCTTGAATTGTCACTATATATCTGTTCAACCATAATTCACCTCTTTCATATTAAATGCACCCACACCTATTATATATCATTTTGTTCAGGACAAACAGGGCTTTCATGTCACATCATATATTTGTTAAACACAATTTAATATGAATAAAATATAAAAAATATGAGAAATTAAGACTTTTTTTTTTAGTTCTGCATGGCATTTTAACTGTGAATGTTAAAATACTGTTACCTGTTACGGCAATAAAGTACACATATTTGTATTCAGCGATGTCGCCCGAGTAAAACAGTACCCCTCCATGTACAGGTTTTACCTTGTTTTGTAAATAACTGTGGGTTAATTTAACCATTATTTTTAACACAGATTATCATGGTTGTTAAGGCTGAGGTGGAGTAGACAATGAGATAAAATATTCTCTATCAGCCAAATGATTATAGGAAACCAACGTTCTCTCCATGAGGACACATAAGATATATTTTAGCAAATACAACGGAGCTCTCTCTCTCCTTCCATTGCTTAAATCACAATGCTAAAAACGTGGTGTGGGATAACTAGAATAAAATAATATCTAGAAAGTGTGTTGAAAAAAGAAGGCAGCAAGGAGATTTCTAACAAGAAAGGACAAGAGTCAGCAAAAACATGCAGAAGGAAAACTAGTTGTTTATGAAAAAAAAGTACCAAAAAGTAATGAAATCTGTGAAGAAAAGAAAAAAGTGAAAGAGTAGTCTTTGGAGCATTTATGAGAAGTGCAGTGAAAAGCCATCACAACAAAACCATCCCAGGTACCTACAGAAGGAAGAAAATGAATGGTGTCAAACGGATCTTTGTTGTATCTTTGGGATACTGCTATGACTCTGCCCTTTCCATTATGATCAGATTATACACTCTCCTGTACTGCTAAGTACTATCTCACATTGCTGCACCAAGCAGTAGCTTCTAGTGTTCAACTTTGCAGTGGCATTTAACAAAACACAGGAACAATTGCCCTCTAGTACTCTGACGTTTATATTACTAATCTCAGGTCTCTGAGGAGGAACTAAATTGTCTGTTTCTATAAAGTCTGAACATTTTTCCTCCTCTTTCAAAGAATCTGTTTCAGGGGGATTGGAAAGCAGAAAGACGTGATAAGGGAATATTAGGAGTATCTTAAGCCATTCAGAAACGGTAAACTTTTACTGAATTTCATTAGTGTTCATAAACAGCAAAAATAAATTATTTGTAGGTTAGTATGGATAAAAAAAACCCCAATAAAATAAATATAATAATAAACAACTACATTAAATCAACCTGTCATGGTTGATTATATATTTCCTACCTGTTCTATGTAAAATTTTGTATATATTGTGTATTGATATTGTTTTTGTATTTTATTGTACCATAATGTATCAATGCAATGTTTTGTGGACCCAGGACATACTTGAAAACAAGAGAAATCTCAATGTATCTTTCCTGGTAAAATATTTTATAAATAAATAAACATTGATAATCCTATACCTTGTTTTTTTTTTTCCTGTGATGATCCACTCCCTTTGAAATGTATATTAACGATTTAAGAAATCCAGGCACAGTCAAGGCACACGTTGCATTGGAGGAGGAAAAACAGAAATGTTCTATGCCAATTGTCAGATGTACAGTGTAGAGCTTTTGACAAGCATATAAAGCCACGGTAGCGGTAAACACAGCATTGTGAATTTCCACGCGTAATTTTATACTTCAAACATCACTAACACAAATGTGTTAAACATAGGGGGTAAGTAAATAAAATATCTTGGAACAGGATTGCCATCAGGGCATGACAACCATGACTCTCTTCAACTCGTGCGAGCCCCCAGCCATCAGAGCTTTACCGTGGGTAGTCGGGTAAGAGGCATGGAGGGAGGAAATAAAATAAAAAAAATATATATTTTTTAAATGTTTAAACGCAGCCTCCATTCCTACCCCCACATATTTACACACTGCATACCACTACACAAACTCCACCCACTACACAAACACACTGCTCTGTAGAGAGCCTCAGGCGGCTGCAGCTTTGCCCGGGTGGTGCGTCCATGAGGGCGGAACGCACCGCCCGGGCGCAGCCTGAGGAGAGGGGCTGACAGGAGGGAAGCACTCAGTGCTCCCTCCTGTCACTCCCTCTGTTGTAGCGTGGCCGAGCCCTGCAGCATGCTGGTCCGACGGGTACAAGGAGCAGCTGTCTTCTGTACCCGGCCGGACTAACAGGAAGTGCACACAGAGTGGGGGGAGAAGAAATTGGGAGGGGGGGAGAAGAAATTGGGAGGAGGGGTAAGAAATTGTGAGGGGGAGAAGAAATTGTGAGGGGAGGGGGAGGAAAGAAATTGTGAGGGAGGGGTAAGAAGAAAGTGAGGGGGGGAGAAAGAAATTGGGGGAGAAGAAGAAAGCAGGGGAAGGAGGAGAAGTGGGAGGGAGGGGGTAGAAGTGGGAGGGAGGGGTAGGAAATTGTGAGGGAGAAGAAATTGGGAGGGGAGGGGGGAGAAGAAGAAATTGACAGGGGGAAGAAGAAGAAATTGGTGGGGGGGAGAAGAAATTGACGGGGGTGAGAGTGACAGGGGAGGGAGGGGCAATGAGAGTGGGAATGGGGAGGGGAGAAGAGAGTGACAAGGGAGGGGGGAGAGAGTGACATCCATCACACACACATGCAATGCACCCCTTGCACACAGAAAAACACACAATGCATTACACACACAGACACACACACACACACACAAACAATGCAACCCTTACACACAATGCATCCCTTACACACACAGAAACACACAATGCATTCCTTACACACACTCAATGCACCCCTTACACACGCACACACTGCATCCTGTACATACACAGAAACACACCTTGCAGCCCTTACACATACAAACACAGATTCACACAATGCATTCCTTACACACATATCAGGACATCCCCTACACACTCCACCCCCTGTGAACAAACTCATTGGTGGAACATAAAGGTGGACCCTGGGACCCCGACCTTGAGCTGTGTAAAGAGCCCCCCAAAAATGGAGCTGCTTCCCGTTCTCCCAGAATATTGATTTTTGTGACCACAGTTACAAACAGCCTCCAGAGAGCCTGTTCTACACCAGACCAGTGGAGCCAGACTGCAGCTAGAGCCCATCATCATCCTCATCTCGTTGTAAGTAGGCAATCTAGTATATTATTCGTGGCACTAATCTCTAATTTACCTCACATTAAAGAAACACTATAGTCCCCAGAACCACTGCAGCTTAATGTAGTTGTTCTGGTGTCTATAGCCTGTCCCTGCATGCCTTATAATGTAAACACGGCGGCACTGCAGCACTGGCGTTAGTTAACATGGCAGATCATATGGGTGGAGCATTGTGATGTCACATAGGGGGGGGGGGGGGGGCGGCAAACTTTACTTTTGCCTAGGGCGCCAAAAATCCTTGCACCGGCCCTGACTACACATACACACACTCTGTATTCATTATACACACTGCATTCACTCCATACACACACACATTACATACTTGTGGGTGGGCTCAGGATGACCCTGTGAAGGGGGACTTGGGGGACGGCCCTGGGAACCAAGTTCTTGAGCTGTGTAAGTGGCCCCAAAATATCTGATGTCAATCCTGTTTTGGAATATGATGGCATACTATGAACAAAGCTAGAAAACTACGATCTACATTTCTTATATAACTAGCTTACTGTATACACTAAATATCTTTTTTTCACTTACAGTTGTAATCAAAATTATTCAACCCCATTGAAAATCATGTTTATTGTAAACATTGACAGACTTTTAGCTGTTTGCAATGATCCAACAAAAGCAATTGAAATAGCCCAATACAACCACAACAAGTGGTTTTCCCATATTCAACAGAAAATACAACATATAACAACTTCTTCAGTATTTAACCCCTTCACGGCAAGCATCTTTAGCACCTTTTGCTGTTATGACATGCTGCAAACGAGATGCCTGGCCAGACGCCTGCTTCTACCCGTGTTCCTGAGAAATCTTAGCCCATTGCTTATGAGCAATGGCCTCCAGTTCAGTAATATTAGGATTGTGTGCTGCAACTGCCTTATTTAAATACCACCAGAGATTTTCTATGGGGTTCAAGTCAGGTGATGTGATGGCCACTGAAGAAATGTCCAGCACTACTTCTGCAACCAAGCCTTGGTGGAATTTGCTAAGGATCATTGTCTTGTTGGATTCTGAAAATGTATGTTTTATGTGAATGGCATGTATATTTTGGAAGTTATTAATATTTTGTAAAAACTGTATTTCTCTGCCTGTGATAATTATATTACCCATTGTGTTCAGTAATCATATCACAGGCAGAGGGAAGGATTTTGTGTGGGAGTGTCTGTGTGTATTGTACGGATTGATTGGTTGTATTTCAAAACCCTGTGGGCAGTACTATGTTTGTGAATTGTGACTAAAAGATGCTGTATGTGCCCTTACAGACAGTTCTGCTTGACCCTCAAAACGAAGTGTCGTCTCGTTACTGTGGGAGTCTGCTACAAGGGATCATACTCCCTTGCTATATCACTACTAAGCTCTTGTAAGAGCTTGTTCCTGTCTTGCTCTGTGGAGGAGTCTACAGTGGTTATGGTGTCTGCTGGAGTGCTTGGAGCCCTCAGGAAGCACTAGGAGCATCTTTCAACAGAGGTAGACAGTCGGGGTGCCAGGTGATCCGTTACAGTGTGTCTGAGTGTGTAACAGAGTTTCACAGCAATAATACTCACGGTATGTCTGTGGCTAGTCCCACTACTTGGCTGAGATCATCAATCATGATGATCTCAGCTAATGGGAAAGCATTGGGAGATTAGCGTGTATCCCCAGCAAAATGCTGTGTAATCTGCTTAAAACAGAATTTCACACTATACTGTGGAAGTGCCTTCAGTGGCTGTCAAACATTGCAGGACTTGAATGCATCTAGTGTTTGTCAGTATGATAACCCTACAATGTTTTACATTCTAGGGTTAAACCAAGAGATATATGGCACCTAGATAACTTCATTGCAACAAGGTGGCCTGGGTGCCTAGAGAGTAACATTTTTGCAATGTAACATATAGCATCATTTTTAACCCCACAATAGTCTATTAAGAGTGAGGGGGAGGGAGGGAAGAGAACCTCTGTTCAAACGGCTAGCTTTTCAAAGTGTGTCCCTGTATTTTTGTATGTTAATTGCACTTTAATGTGGTTTATGTAATGGTTTGTCCTGGAAAATCACACAGAAAGTCATAGGACAAGTCTGTATTCAGACCATAATACAACAAACATTACAGTAAAGATTCATCTCCAATTTCTACTTATTCCTCAAGTTAAATCTTTGCTATTTACTGAAAAACGACAATTTACTGTAACAAGGGGCAAGAGATCAGCTCTGGAAATAGTTCTTGGCTGATCACTTCTGCAGTCTGACAAATAATTCACCCTCAAACACAAATACATCTAGCATGAGAAAAATCCCTTTTAGTTAAATGGGCCAGTGGTTGGCTCTGTTCAAATCATGGTTTCATTCATACCAAGGTTAACACAGTATTTCATCCGTCCAAGGTTAATAAAATATGTATAACTGAGTTGGGTAATAGCTATATCCCCAAAACATGCTTACAAATGCAGGAGACTATCAATGGAGTTTTATGATCAAGTACTAACTACTGTGGGCAAGACTATGTAAAGGAAATAAGCATAAGGGGGGACTCTAACCTTTAAAATTATAGTAAGTTTATCTTCTGATCTCCTGCTTTCTGTAAATGACTATAAGACAATTAATTGTAATCCACCTTATTTACTAAAGCCAGTAAAATGATGTATTTATGGAGAGTCCTTAAAGGGACACTCCAGGCACCCAGACCACTTCTGCCTATTGGAGTGGTCTGGGTGCCAACTCCCACTACCCTTAAAGGACCACTATAGGCACCCAGACCACTTCAGCTCAATGAAGAGGTCTGATTGCCAGGTCCACCGAGGATTAACACTTTCTGCTGTAAACTTAGCAGGGTTAATCCAGCCTCTAGTGGCTGTCTCATTGACAGCCTCTATAGGTGCTCCTGCGCTTCACACTGTGATTTTCACTTGTTACATGACTGGGGAACTGGGGCTATTAGGGACTCTAATATACCTGCCCACTTACTTGATTAATTACGTGTTTTCCTGTCCTATTGGCTAGAGGGAAGAGATAACCCATTAATTAAATGCTGCCATAATTAGCCAGGAAATAAAGTTTTTAGTTGTTATTTTTTTTATTTTATTTTTAAATAGTTTCTTTTTTTTTTTTTAAGTCAGGACATAAAACCAAAACAACAGCAGGTATCATGCGTACAAAAAAAAAGAATGAGATACAAAGAAAATATTATAAAGGAGTCATGCAGCAATCGGTGAGGTCACAGATGCAAAAATATTCAGCAGAGAACAATAGGATAATGGTGGAGGAGGAGAAGAGGTGGTAGACTAGCAAATCCCACATAACCAAAGCAGGTGTCTGAGTCAATCAATAAAGTTAGGAACACATGTACTGTACATCCAGCCATCCAAACCCAAGGGTAGCTTTTCCTGAAAGCAGAAAGACATTATCCTGTATTAAATCTGTGTGTGGGCTCTGTTCTGGACTCAGACAAACCCAAAGACCGGAAATTCTCAGACTCCAGAAAACTATCCAAGGAGAACCATAATCAATTTTTTTTCGGAGCAGCCATGAGAGAAAGCCACTCAAAACTAGTAGGTGGGCTTTTCTTCTTCCAGTTTAGAGGAATAAGGTCCTTGGCTGCATTCACTGGAGAAGGGATTTCTTTAATATTTGGAGACAGAAAGATTTTGCAACAATAGTAAAGCAGAGGTCATGTGTGTTTCAGAATAATCCACATATGAGATAACCCTCTGGATCATAGAACAGAATTGAGCAAGCTCAGTACAGTTCCACCACATACGGACAAAGTTGCTCAGGGCTTCACCGCATCACCAGCATGTGTTCGGTATTTAGGGGTGAAATGTGGTGCAGTAGTGCCAGAATGTAGTACTGTCTCATCAGAACTTTAAAAGGCAGATTTTGAGGGGCGGAGCTAGCAGCGCAACAGAGCAGTCGCATCTCCTGGAGCTCCGACTCAAATAAACCTAAACATACCTTGTATGGGGGACTCTAAACCCAAAAGACCCCACAAAGTACACTACCGACACCGAGCAGACAATGGGCCGGAAGAAAAAGAAGGTGAAGGCAGACAAAGGCCCCCAAGGCAGAGACATCGGAGACATGCTGCGGAACACGCGGAACACATGCAGGCTGCATGGTTCAAGATGGCGCTCACGGATGACTTTTCTCATGGAAGGAGCCTCCTTCCGACACACACCTGACTGCAACACTGAACCCAAGAACACCAGGGACCCGGTCACTGCGGATCAAATTTAAAAACTGCTAGCGGAGCTTCGCAAGGACCTGGCGGCGGACATGGCCTACTATAAGGAGGCCGTAGAAGGTGCAACGACCAAAATTACCCAATTAGAGGCTAGTACAAGCACCCATAACTCAAGACTCACCAAGATGGAACAACGGGTGACAGACCTTGAGGTACGGCAAAACGCCACCACAGATCAGATAGATGCCCTAGAGAACCAGAGGAGACGACACAATGTGAAAATTCGGGGGATACTGGACACGGTCGTCCTCACTGAATTACCCCACTATGTACGACGCCTCCTCGGAATCCTACTACCTCCAAAACAAGTTAAATCTTTGAAACTGGACGGGCTCTTCCGACTACCGAAGCCAGCCTGAGCCCCTGCAACCGCGACTGCAGACCTCATACTGAGATTCCAGGCACCAGCAGATAAGGCCTCCCTCCTGGCTGCATTAAAAGGAAAAAACTCCTTTGCTGTTTGAAGGCTCAGAACTGAAAATATTTCCAGACCTTACTAAGAGCACCCATACTTGGCGGAAATCATTGCAGCCGCTTCTGGGGAACACCATGAGCTGTCTCCTTTACCCATGAAGGGACCACCCACAAGGCCCAAAGCCATGAGGAGTTGGAGTCCCTCCTGATGACAGCAGGTATACTGCGAGCGCCACCAGTGAACAGAACAGGACTGTCCCAGTTAAACCCCGCTAACGTACAAGAGTTTACCCTGAGGGAACCCCAAAGATCATCGCCTGCCAGAGGCACCACCTGAAATGCCGACAGTCACCCAACTCCAGGGGACAACCTGCTCCATCACCTGCGATGAACTTATACAATACAGTTTTGAGACTGCTATCTTCTATTTTAACGTTTCAGTTCTACTTTAACTTTTCGCTGCAAGTTATATTGGCTGCACATATATTGTAAACTCCCCTAACTGACACTAACCTCTCCCCGACATGGCTCCGCAGACAACTAGTAGGTTACCTTCTCACTTACCTTAGCAAACATACATGCCAATGTCGTGTGTTACAGACACAAAGCTAGAAGCCGCACAACACGGGACCACAGTTAGGCTGACACCTTTTTCTTTTCACACATACATCCTCCGTGAAATCTCCCCCCCATCCCCTTCACTCCAGTCCACAGACGAACCTGCCTCAATGCACATATATATAGCCGACCGGCAAAGGGGGCTATCCTAAGTGGCTACCATGCACGAGGAACACAACATTACCCACAGAGAGCAAAAGAGCAGACCACCACATTTGTTAATCTTACCATAAATTTTAAAATGTGTATTGTTCACAGATGCCAACCTTGTTAGTGACTGTTGTTACTTAAGCTGACATGTGCTGTTGTGGCATTGTTAGTAACCATGTTCATCATATACACGTAAAATAAAGAATAAAAAAAAAAAGAGGCAGATTTCTGGAAACTGGGTGAATATTATTACAACATGTTCTGCCATTGCATACCGGTAAGGGAAATCTAAAATTTGCTTTTGCATTAGGCGGTATAACCAGGATTAGTTCCCACCAAGGGGAGTTTGTAGAATTAGTAGACTATAAAGCAATGAAATTAGGCAAGTGGGATAGTCCTGTGCCATGCATAGGTTTTATATAATGGCTATCTATTTTCTTCACAAAGTTAGGAATTCTGGACAATTTCAGGAAATAAAGCCCAATGTGTTTGCATGTTTTAAGAAAAAAGACAACCAAAAACAAATAGGAGTTTTATACACAAATGCGGTATACAAATACCACAAACACTACATGTCATCAAACCAATGTAGGCTTCAAACTGGAATATAGTCAACACTGTGGAATTAATAAGTTGGTACAGATATGGCCTGATTTCTGATAAGGCCACCGAGGCCATGGCCTTGGGGCAGGAAAGCTTATGAGGGCTACACACCTTGATCATGCTGCTTATCGTTGGTTGTACAGGAGTAGTGGTGTGCTGAGACGAGAAGAAGAAGAATTCTTTCCCATTCTCAGTCAGCAATCGTGGCGGCAGGTCGTCTCCCCCCCACCCCCCAGACAGCTAAAGGAACTACAAAAGAGCGTGTGGAGATGATGTCGGCATTACAACTCAGTGTTACCTCCTGTACCTACCAGCTGCCTGCTGTCACTGAGCAACCCCATCACCACTGGTCATCAATCAGGTGAGTGCTTCAAGGCTGGGGACCCAAATAGGATGGGAGAGAAGAGGGCAATCAGTGAAGTAAAGGTGAGTATGAGAAAAAAGGAAAGAGAGAGAAGGGGTATCAGTGAGAGAAGAGGGAATCAGAAAAGAGGGATAAAATGAAGAAAGGGTTGCTTGACAAGTTCATAGGCAATGTATGTAAAGTGAGGTCCGTTGCAGCCCACTGCAGCCCTATCCCCTCCCAAAACAAAAAGACACACATCCTCCTCATATCCCACTCAACTCTTACACAACAGACCCCATTATCCAAACACACAATACAGCCCCTATCCTCCACACACATACACTACAAGTACTATTCCACCCCTGCACACATACAATACAGACCCATTTTCTCCAAAATATACCCTACAGACTCAGTCCCTCTAAAACACACCCTACATTTGCCCACCCCCTATAGTTCCTATGCACATATAGTTCCTATTCACATGCACACAAACTACGCTGCAAACTGCACCATCTACACAAACACACAACCCTACAAGAACCTCCCTCTCACACATGCAACTCTATAAGCAACCTTCAACCCAAAGCGCAAACCCACAAGCAATGTCCCCAGAAGCATGCCAGACCACATGCACACACAACCCCACAAGCAGCCTCCACACACACACAACCCTCTCACAGACTTGTCCCACTTATTCACATTCACCATCCAATCACACACCAAACTAGTCGCATTCACGATCCAATCATATCCCAAACTAGTCACATTCACTCATCCAGTAACATACACCAAATTTACGTATGTACAGTATATATATATATATATAAATATATATATATATATGTAGGTGGTGCATTAAAGAAACTTGTCTTAGGGCAGCAAGGATGGTAAATCAGGCCCTGGGTACAGAAAGAAGCAAATGGCAGACGTGCGCCTATATAATAAAATGACACACACACCTAATTAATTGCATTTTCACTGTTATTTTTCTGTACTGATCCTGTGGTTTTATCTAGGCACGTTAAATCAGTTTGTGGTTCTAGTCTATTCCACAGCTGTAGCAGGAATCCTCTCACACAGAGCAGATATTCCTACCTGTCATGAGTCCTCTATCCCAAGTGTGACCATAGGCCACTGCAATAACTGTGACTGCTACTCTCAACTGACTTAAAATGTCATTTTTCTAAGCCCGGACAAGGCTAAGTAAAATCACCAGTATAACAATATCACACACGCAAGAGCAGGATCCGTTTCAGCCTAACAATAGTAATCATTTTATATATACATATATATATATATGCTATATTTTAAAGAAGTTTACACTGCGGCAAAAAAGGCAGATGCATTTAAAAACACAAAAAGAATACTATGGTCCCCAAAGGAATTCCGACCAAACACGACCTCACTATATCCAGCTTCTATACTAACATTACGAATATGGGATGGGTTGCGGGCCAACACATCCAACTCTACAAAATTCTGTCTACAAGGCCCACTCATGGCACTCAAAAGGATATCCCCATGGCTATCCTTGAAATCTTGGAAGACCTTAGGCATCAGTCGTATTCAAGACGTCTGCTCCCAGTCATCGAAAATGCCCTTTCCAGACCTACAAAAATAACACCACCTACCAAACTCACTTATCTTCCAATACTTACAATTAAAAAGCATTGTACTCACTAAAACAACAATACCACAGAGAGAAACGACCGTCAATGCTGATCCTCTGGCACTACTCTTTGAGAGGTGCCACTCTACTCCTACCAAACCTAAAATCCTATCTCTCTGCTACAAAACCCTGTTAGAAAGGGCCGCACCCCACTCATTCATGTATGTAACCCAAAGGCAGAGGAAGGGCATACCTCGGCTCACAATATCATTTCTATGCAGATGACACGCAAATCTACCTGTCCTCTCCTGATCTCTCCCCGTCCCTCATGACTAGTGTCTCTGACTGCCTCTTTGCTGTTTCTAACTGGATGGCTGCCCACTTCCTTAAACTAAACTTGACCAAAACTGAAATTCTGGTCTTTCCTCCCTCCCTCAAGTGTTGTTACTCCTGTGTCTGTCTCCCTCCAAGTCAACGGTGCTACCATCAGCTCCACCACGCAGGCTCGCTGCCTAGGTGTTTTCTTTGACTCTGACCTCTCCTTCAAGCCTCATGTTCAATCTATCGCCAAATCCTGTCATTTCCCTCTCAAAAACATTGCGCGCATCCGCCCCTACTTAACTCCAGATGCGACTAAGGTGTTGGTCCATTCCACTGTCCTTTCTCGCCTTGACTACTGTAATCCGCTTCTCAGTGGTCTTACGTGCTCCAAACTAGCGCCGTTACAGTCCATAATGAATGCGGCGGCGAGGCTCATCTTCCTGTCCGCCCGCACCTCCCATGCCTCACCCTTCTGTCAGTCCCTACATTGGCTTCCTATAAAATATAGAGCTCAATTTAAAATTCTGGTTCTTGCTTTCAAATCTCTACATAATGCTGCTCCCACCTATCTATCCTCCCTTATACACAAGTATGTCCCGTCTAGGCCCTTACGATCTGCTGAAGACTTACGTCTATCTTCTGTCCGTACTCCCACCTCTGATGCTCGCCTTCAAGATTTCTCGAGGGCTGCACCGTTCCTGTGGAACTCGCTTCCCTCCTCCGTTAGATGCTCACCCAGTCTCCACTCCTTCAAAAAATCGTTAAAAACCCACTTCTTCATAAAAGCGTATCAATTAAACTGTTAATAGCTCCTGACTGATTCCTCTTCTGCAACTGTCACTAGTCTAATACTATCCTTACCTTTTTGTGTCATTTTACCCCACTCCCTCTAGCATGTAAGCTCATTGAGCAGGGCCCTCAACCCCTCTATTCCTGTGTGTCCAACTTGTCTGGTTACAAATACATGTCTGTTCGTCCACCCATTGTAAAGCGCTGCGGAATTTGATGGCGCTCTATAAATATAATAATAATAATAAAAATAATGAACAATGGCTGCAATCCCCAACTGCACTTCAGGGCATAACCCCCTGCTTCTCACACATTGACGCCCATAAAAACTTAGTCTATAGATGGTAACTTACCCCACAACGATTAAGTATATTAAAAATATACCCTAATGTCAATCCCCATTAACTCATGAAGGCAAAATGACACACATATGGTGGGAGTGCAGGGATATAAAACCCTGTGGGTAAATGTACAAACGACGTTGAATAAAATATTGCCTATTGTCCACCATGTTACACCAGTGATAGGGCTCATGAAGGCAAAATGACATAACGGAAACTAGGAAGAGTGCCACCCTAATCATACTAGCAGCCAGGAATCTTCTGGCACTCCACTGGAAGAATATCTACTGCCCATCTAACACAGAATTGGTAGAAAAAGTATACCAATACTATAGCTACTAAGTGCTTTCCTCTGACTCATATGTGAAAACTAGGAAAATAGAGGAGCATTGGAAGCTTCGGCTTACCCTAAGGTGCCATCGGGACGCTCAGGTAGGACTACTACGAGATCAGGAGGCACTCTCTCCTATATAGGGCAAGGGGCTAGACACACCACGCACAAGGGTGGACTAAGACAAAGGAAGCCAGAACAGGGACACTAATTTGAGCCAGCGCTAACTCAGGCACTATAGCACTAACACACACTCTCACACATTCCATCATCCATAAAATCCCCTCTACTCTGCCCCTTCTCACATTTACCTACAACCCATTGCTAGCAGACAGTTA
Source organism: Pelobates cultripes (assembly GCA_933207985.1). Taxonomy (NCBI): domain Eukaryota; kingdom Metazoa; phylum Chordata; class Amphibia; order Anura; family Pelobatidae; genus Pelobates; species Pelobates cultripes. Next base: position 15,915,752 of record OW240923.1, read on the forward strand.
TTTGCAGGGTTGGTTACAAGATGACAACTGTAAATACCTAAGCAGGTGATCACAGTTAGAGGACGTGCAGACCCAGCCTAACAGACATTAGCACCTCCGCCACCATAAAGGGCTCGGGAGACAGAGGTTGTCACAGACCACTTTATATAAATGGGACCACTGTACTAATGGCATCGAGGTTTATTTCCATATTTGCCTAGATTGCAATGTCATGTAACTGGAACTGTATATTTATGTTGTGTCCCCGTCCCCCCCTGAATTTTGCTTTCTGTACCCCCAACCTGTTTTTGAAAATAAAAATTTTTAAATGTAAAAAAAAAAAAAAATAAACACAAAAAGAAACCATGTTTAAAAAATTCCCTGGGAGAAAACGTAGTTCAGTTCTGGAGCAAAGTTCTAAAACTGGTTGGATATATGATTGGTTTCCTTCCACATTTAGAACTTTTGCGTAAAACAACGGTTTTGTTTTTTTACATAAATGGTTTGTTCTAGCTCAATAATATTCTATTATTGCCCCTACCAATGACTTAACTTTTGCAAACTCCTTTTTAAAATCCCACTTTGCAGCCTCTGTGGATGCTTCAAACTGTACACGCCGGCTGACATGATATTATGCAGAGAGATGTCAATTTGAAAAAATACCGTTGCATATGTAAGTTTAAAAATATGACTAAAAGCCTTCATCAAAGTTTAAACAGCTTCTTACGCTTTAAACATTTGCTTATTCTGATTTATTGACAATGACACACCTAGCAACAGACATTTCACTGCAGAAGCAGAGAAGTAATGGGCAAAAAAAAATAATAAAAAAATAAAAAAGAAGAAATAAAATACACAAATAGATGCTACACATTGGAGAGGGCTCTGATTAGAGACCACTAATTTGTTATGCGCGCTGGCAAATCAGCAGTGATTCAGACGACAAATAAGTAGGAAAAATTAACAGCTGTCAAAGTGTGATGTGTTAATTTCCTGACAGTCTCTGCGCTGAACCCAATTACTGATTTAAGGGCAGGGAGAGAGAGCCCTGTTCATTCTTCTAATTAAGCTTCTTCGAGACTAAAAGGATAAAAGCAGAAATAGGAGCAATAGAGAATGAAGCAGGTAGTCACAGCTTCATAATGCATACATGCTTTTAACGCCCCAGTTAAGCAGCTCGAAGCTCCAGTGTGTTTAAGCAGGGTATTTAAAAACATTTATTCTCTCTCATGCATGACCCAATGTTGTCGTCCTTTGTATTGTAATTGGGAAGACGCAGCAGTACCCACGCGTTTTAAGTGCCATCGCTCAGCAGAAGTCCAGGCTTCTGAATATCGTTTATTAATAAATTCTTTATCTACTGATATCAAATTGCACTGGTTGTCAAGAGGGAGACAGTGGACCAATAAAGAAACATATCCATTGCATCTCCTCGCTTGTATGGAGAGGGACAACCTAGAAGGTCCAAGGGACACGTTTAAAAGAGAAAGTGCTTGACGCAAGGTTCTATTGAACATAAAGGCCACAGATTAAATGAAGTCTGAGATTTAGGAGTAGTTAGGAAAAGGGCAGATTGGGTGCACAAGGTTGTTCATAGCTGTCAGTAAATTAAATGTTGCTATCAGGAAAGGTTCAGAAAGAGGATCACAGTTTACTGCCTGGGATATAGTTAGGGTAAAAGGGGACTAAATTGCAGAACGACCATACAAAAGTCAGAGCAACTGGAGGATAATGAATGCTTGTAAGAACTTTAGTCTTGTAGTAAAAGGTCTGGGAGGTTTAGTGGTTTGAAATCATATCTTCTCTACTTTTCATGATGGGAAATCTACAAAGGGCGGTCACTTGTCAATGGATTAGATGCAGACTAGACACAAGTACGAAATGTATTTTGACCATGCTCTTATTATTATTATTTTATAAACATATTCAAAGAATGTGGTCTCAGGGATAACAAGAATTCTAGAAAATATACTTTGCTGGCTTACAGGAAATAAAAGATTAATTATAAAGAAAGTCTGCTGAAAATTGAAGAGTTTAAGTATTAAAATGAAAGAAGCCAGAATGATGGGAGCGTGGTCTTAGAGCAGGGGTTCTCAACGTTAGTCCTCAGGACCCCCTACCAGTCCAGGGTTTAGGGATTACCTGGGTGTGTCTAAGGTGTTTAGAAAAAAAAAAACACCTTAGAGTCTAAGGTGTTTTTTTCCCATTTTCTAAACACCTGAGACACACCCAGGTAATCCCCAAATCCTGGACTGGTAGGGGGTCCTGAGGACTGGGTTGAGAACCCCTGTCTTAGAGTGACCCATTGAATAGCAATCTTTACTCTGGCCACCAATATTAAACACTAGAAACAATATTCAACAAGCTCTCACACCAAGCTACTGAGCAGGAAAACAAACACAAATCTTCTCTTGTGGCTAGAAAGGGCGTATAGTACCTAAACACAGTCTGCAAGCATCACACTATGGGTGCATTTAAGCTAACCTATGAAAAAATGCAATATGAGGGCATTTAACATTACTCTTTAACACTACAAACAATATTAAAAAAAATAAAAATCTGTTACGGAAACAGTGTCCCAGATTTCAGGTTAAATATTAACTAGATTCAACTTGGCATTGAGCAGGTTAATTATTTCATATGCCGGGGATATAGGAAAGCTGTTTACTGAATTAAAAGCTATTTTTAAAAAGGACATTTTTACAGATGATCAGTTCCAAAACTTCTGCTCCTCGATGATAATTGGCATAATGATTGTAAGGAATCACTTTGCATATTAAGATGCGCAGGTGTGCCAGTATTTATTTTATGTAAGTCATCGCGTAAATATAAAACAATATCAAATAAACATATGGATGGTTAGAAAACAACGAATGTTTCTGTTGTATGAAAGCAGTTTATCTATCACTCACAGAACAATAATGTAGCAAAATGAAATCAGGAACGTCTAATTTGAAAAGGGTGAAAGAGAAAATAAGCCAAAAAACAAGTAATTTTAGGCTATAGATGGCATGGCTATCCTACAGCGTTAATTTAGATTTCCAAATGATTTGCTATTGTTAAAAGAAAATCTTAATGATTTATCTACAAACATTTTCATAAACTTTAGTGGGGGCTTCTGTCGACAAATGATTTAGGAAGCTTTTCTAACAGTATTGAATAATCTGGAAAGTTTATTAAATCCAGGCTGATGTAAGGCTTTACCACAGCAATCTTTAACTACTTCTGTACAGACAGCAAGATCGGTTATGGTACTGAAATAGCAAAGGACAGACAATTTTAACCCAAACTATAAAAATCTCACACAATGCATTCAGATCCCTTAATTTGTTTATACTGCCGTCTTATGCTATAATTGTTGAAATTTTCTCTCTCTCTCATCATTCTACACTATACATCACAATGACAAAGCAAAAAAAAAAAAAAGAGAGAGATTGTTGACACCATTGTTAAAGGACCACTATAGTGCCAGGAAAACATACTCGTTTTCCTGGCACTATAGTGCCCTGAGGGTGCCCCCACCCTCAGGGACCCCCTCCCGCCCGTCTCTGGAAGGGGGAAAGGGGTAAAAACTTACCCTTTTCCAGCGCTGGGCGGGGAGCTCTCCTCCTCCGATCCTCCTTCTCTCCTCCCCGTCGGCTGGCTGCGCGCACATTCAGCCTGTCACATAGGAAAGCATTCATAATGCTTTCATATGGACGCTTGCGTGCTCTCACTGTGAAAATCACAGTGAGAAGCACGCAAGCGCCTCTAGTGGCTGTCAATGAGACAGCCACTAGAGGAAATAGGGGAAGGTTTAACCCATTCATAAACATAGCAGTTTCTCTGAAACTGCTATGTTTATGAAAAAATGGGTTAACCCTAGCTGGACCAGGCACCCAGACCACTTCATTAAGCTGAAGTGGTCTGGGTGCCTAGAGTGGTCCTTTAAGATATCAAACAGGAAAAACTGAAATATCATATTGACATAAGTATTCACACCCGTAACTTAGTACTTTGTTGAGGCACCTTTGCAGTGATTTTTGGGTATGATGCAAAAAGCTTTGAAAGCCTCATTTGGGGTATTTTCTGCCATTTATCTCTGCAGATCCTCTCAAGCTTTGTCATATTGGATGGCAACAATCAGTGACCATTAAGTATCTCCAGAGATATTCGATTGGGTTCAAGTACATGCTCTGGGTGGGCCACTCAAGGACATGCACAGAGTTGTCTCTAAGCCACGCTTGTATTATCGTGATTAGGGTCATTGTCCTGTTGGAAGGTGAACCTTCAGCCCAGTCTGAGGACTTAAGAGCTCTGAACAAGATTTTCATTAAGGATATCTCTGTATTTTGCCGCTTTCAGCTTTCCCTCAATCTTGACCAGTCTCCTGGTTCCTGCTCCTGAAAAACATCCCCGAAGTATGATGCTTCCACCTCTATGTTACTCTATTGGAGAATGGAAACTATTATTGTGCAGTTCATGAGTGGTGCCTGGTGTACATCAAACATGAGGCCAAACAGTTCAATTTTTGGATCATCGGGCCAGAAAATCTTTATTCTCACAGTTAGAGCCCTGTATGTAATTATGCATTTTTTTATTTATTTTTTTTGCAAATTCCAAGCAGGCTTTCATATGTCTTGTATGAGGAGAGGGTTCTGTCTGGTCAGTCTACCATAAAGGCCAGATCAGTAGAGTTTTGCTGTGATGTTTGTGATGTTTGGGTCCTATGAACACTATGTTGCTGTGATACCTGCTGAACATATCTTCTTGCACATCCTGTAAGTGGGGGATCAACACCACTGCACACCTATTGCACTAGAGCTGGTACTAGCTCTACTAAATGTGAGTAAGACTATATAAGAACTAGCACTATAACACTTTACATTACTGTGGCATATTGCACATTTGGATTATCTCTGCTTTTTACATGTTCACATGGATTCCAAGCACTTTTAAAGACCTGACCTTTTTTAACAAGAAGACACTTCCACCAAATTTGGACTGTATTCTTGTTAGTTGCACTTTATATTGTAAAGCACCATGGAATCTGTTGACGCTATATAAATGACGATAATAATAATCTCCAAATTATCTCTGGAGCATATCCACAGTGATCGATGGGTTTGGTCACCTCTCCTACCATTCTCTCCTGTTTGCTTAATAAGTCCAGGTGGCCAGCTCTAGGAAGAGATTCTTCCATTTAACAATAGGGCTCTTGCGGACCTTTAAAGCTGCTATTTAAATTTTTTATTGTAGACTTCCCCAGATCTGTGCCTCGACATACTCCCGTTTCTGAGCTCAGCAGGAAGTTTCTTTTACAGTGGTGAAACATCTCAAAAACGAATCAGAGAAATGTAATGCATCTGAGCTGGATTTCAAGTGTCATAGCAATGGGTCTGAATAGTGACCCTTTCAAAGCAATATTTCAGTGCTTTCGTTTGAATAAATTTGCAAAGTTTTAAAAAAAATCTGTGTTTTGGTTTTTAATTATGGAGTACTATGGAGAACACAGTTCTTAGGAGACGTAAGAACACAGCGCTTTTCGTGGGTACATGGAACTTCCTCAAGTCCTTGATATCTTTTGATGCCTCGCCACCCCTCTGTTAAATCTCCAAAAGGGATGGTCCTGGAACCTAAAGAGCTCTGTTTAAAATTTTAGCGGATTGCTGCAGTTCTGTGATCCGATTTAGCTTTCCAGGGGAGTTCAGGGTTGCTTTCGTTCAGCGGCCCTCTGGCGGACGAATGATGACTCTGAGACGGCAGAAGAGGAACTCTGGGTTGGGAGGCATGGGCTAGAGGGCTGGTAAATGGTGATGATAGTCTTTTGAGAGAAGGTGGGGGTTTTGGGGAGACATGCACCAGCCTAGGTGACCAGAGGATTAGTCACAATGGTATTTAAATTTGCAGGCATTTGTGTAATGGTAAATAGAGGACCAGGATACATAATGGATTATTTATATAACAGTTGAGGAAGAAACTACTTAAAAAAACTATTACATGTCTTTGCAGATTTTCCCATTATGTTTCATAACTGCTTAAGAGAGGAAATTGACCAAGTGAACAAATGGCAGTTTGTGACTAGCAATGCAGCCAGCATGGGCGATGCTAGGTTCCAGAAATCCCAATGGTAAACTTGATAGCCCCAATCTAACAAAGATATAAAATTAGAAATAAGAAAATAAAAATAAAACAAAACACTAATATACTCCTGCCCCCTACATCAACTCTAGAGATCCAGGGCTAAATAGTCTGACATCCAGGGTTTCAGACTCAAAGCAACCACCTTGCCCAATACAACCAGACTCTTTGTTGTTTGTAAATCAACTCTATTATGGGGAGAGCCCAATGCGCAGCATGGGCATTAGCCACCCCACCCCCCACTCCATAACTGGATATGTAATTAAAGTTTTGTTTTTTTTACCATTTATGAGCCGGGGGAAGGCGCAAGGGGGGACGGGATCAGAGGGCTCTATAATGTTAGGAATAGAGATTTGTATTCCTAAGACTATAGAATCCCATTAAATGGATATTTCAGGCACCAACATGTCAGGCGCAATGTCTAAGCATTATGATTTATACTTGGTATTTAAAGTAAAGAAAGGAAAAAAAAAAAAAGCATCTGGATTGGCCGAGACACTTTCAGGACTGGTGATTGGGTCACTGCAGAACATGCAACCCCTGGAGATGTGCAGACCATGCAGACACATCAAATACAAGTATCATTTTCTATATTATTTTAAGTTATTGTTTTTGCATTTTTTTTATTAATGTATTATTTATATAAAACACATAAAAAAACAAAAACAAACAAACAAACAAATAAGTGAACATCTTTCACCTGCTTTGTCTGTTTAATACAAGATTAACTCCTCACCTTTCAAGTGGACTGTAGTGCTTTCCCTTCACAAAAGACAACTATACGTGCTTTCCAAACCGATTTTATAGCCTGGTTTGTCTCTTCTCCGCTTATATTAAGGGTGTCCAACCTGGGACTCTTCAACTGTGTTCCATTGCATATTCTCATATTCAACTAATAATAATGGGAAATGCAGTTTGACAACAGCTGAAGGGTTGCAGACGGATCCCTTGATCAACATAATTGGACAGGTCTTTAGAAGATACCATAAGCATAGCGGCCAGTCTGTATTTTTAGAAAGTATAAGTTTTGAAAGCAATGTTGTATCTTAGTGGGTCTTGGTTTCTTACCCCCTGGCTATGACTGTACGAGGGAGTTGAGGTGGCAAATACACTTATTAAGTGCTTTGTCCTTGACATCAACTTTTCCTCTTTAGCTCCTTGCAGATCAATCTTTGAAGTTATCATGTCTACAAAGAGAGGACAAGGCAGTAGGACCTATGAGAGATCTTCACAGGCTTGCTCAATACATTACAATGCCATCAGTGTCTATTGCACAATGAGAAAGAATATGCCTGTTCGTGTAAGCCTTGGCAAGAGATCGCTGATGGAAAAGTGCCTCATATATAAAACAAACAAACAAACAAGTAATCTCTAGCCTTGTGACAGATTGATTACATTGGAATTTATATCTAAATGATGAATCATAAAAAGTACATCACAAAAAGTCACAGTGCCACTTTAAGAGGTAACGATGGTAACCATTCACAATATTTTCTTATTTTATAAAGAAAAATTCAGTTGCAAAAGGCCTTTAAGTCGCTCACGTTTCCTTGTCATAGCCTGATAGCCAAAAATGAACTCTATCAGTAATATATTAAATTCTAATCATACCCCTTAGCCACAGCAAGGTAGTGGAATAAAGAACATGGTCACGGGTTTCTGAGCATTAGATTTATAGGATACAAAGAGGAAATATAGCTCAGTCAGGAAATACTCTGTATTGTGCAGTTTGCCTGACCCCTGGACTAGTTAAGCCAAGTATGAAATAAAGAGTATTCACAATTTTATAAAAGGACATTGGTGCAGCAGTGGGTTGAGGGGTGGGGGTGGGGTCTGGATTTTTACAGTTATTTGTCTTGTGGTATTGAGATTAATCATGTTAAAAACACATTATTTTGTTCTAGAGTTGTTTTCCCCCCGAAGATTACATATTTGTCTTGCTGTATCACAATTAATCACAATAGGAAATAGTTATTTAGTTTGAGACTATAGACGCTCAAACATTTTCTAAATCCACTGTGAACACATGTGTCCCGGGTCAATACGCTGCAGATTTGTACCTTAATTGCAAAACATACAGCACTGCAGCGCATGTAGGTGCTCTTCAAATACAATAAAAAAAAGGTGGTCTTAAATGAATTACTTTTTTTTCCTTCTTCTAGTTTCTTTAACTGCTTTTATGTAAATGTTTGTCCCCAGATCATTACCAAGAGAATATAAAAAGCAGAATGTGAAGATAATTTCATTCTTTAACCTTCCTAAAGCATCTACTTGCATCCAGCTACAGACAGCAGATCATCGCATGATTTATAGTAGTGACCGGTGCCTGCATCTCCCAGGCTAATGACACATACACTAAAGTCATTGATTTGTATGAATAGCCTCCGCTCTTCATTTATCACAATTTAATGTTAGGATTTGTAATGCAGAGAGAAAAAAAAAAACATTCGCAGAGAAAGCAAGGACCCACAGGCCTGGCTGCTAAGCATCATTTATTACCTTTAAACATATAGACCGCTCCTTTTTACAGAGAGCCAGAGAAGGTCAGGATTCCTTGCAGTTCATTATGACAATTAAAAACCCCAAAATGAAGTCATGAAGAGATGCACATCACTGACAACCCGCAACATCTCACCGTTTTGTCCAAACACACAGCCATCAGACTGGGATCTTGCCTGGCTTATAATAAAATGATAATATGGACTCATTTTCTTCCCTAATTACTAGGATTTGCAAAGTCAATCAATTTAGCTATCATTAGCATAGGTTACCCTTTAAAACGAATACTCCAAGAACCATTATAAGTACAGCACCTTGTATTGGTCATGGTTAATGAGAGTCCTGGTGCACCTCAAATGTAGTAGTTCAACCATTTGACAACTTATCCGGCCACCACTGGGTGCTGGTCCGCTCCTCTAGGAGAGATGGAACCACTCTGCATGACTGTAGTGGTTATGGTTCTTGTAGTGTTACTAGTTTTTAAAACATGCAAAAGCAATAAACTAATGTGACCTTTTGTCACTTTGTATAAAGTGTGATCAATCCAATAAATATTAAATCTTAGATGCTTCAACAATTGTGTACACTGCCCTACTGTGACATTAAAAAAAATGTCCCCATCACCTATGATCAGACTGAAGTTGTACATTACTGTAAGTTTTATTGCTTTGGACTGCTGCAGTACACTTATTGTGAGTTTTACAGCTGTGGAGCTCTGTGATACACTCATGCAAGCGTGTACATTCCCATACAATTTTTGAAATCCTTCAACAAAAATGCAAAATGTTAAATCTTAATCCGAGTGTAAAAATCTCTGTGTATCTTTGTAGATACCTGCAGATTTACAATCCTTACGTCCAGACCACTGACAATATAAGGACAGCATGTGCCAACTGCATTAGCAGAATGGAGCATGTGATTGTCTAGGATTATGGCGGACTACAGCCTTCACAACCAATCAGGAAGGCTCAAATCAAAATGCCATGCCTCTCGAGTAGAACCAATTGTTTTTATTCTGAGACTTGGTATAATCTAGTGGTTTTTTTTCCCTTAAACCATTGTTCCTATTACAGAAAGAATGGTTACAAAAAGTTTAGTTCCTCTCCAAGTGATACTGTGACAGGATTGCATTATTGGCTTTTTGTGTTCCATCTAGAAAAAACGTTATCATGATTTCAGCAACTATTCTTGTTGGTTACAGTTTTTCATTTAATCATCCCAGCATTTCATTTTTCAGTGATGTAATGTTATTAGAGTTTCAGTGAGAGTGATGAAAAGGTATAGTATTTGTTATTTGAAGTAATTTCTGTCCCATGTATTTTCCCACTCTTCAAATCTATTCACCCTAAAGTAGTGGCGTTATTGCACTATTGCATTATATTTTTATGGTTTGCTCTTTATTTTTAGGCATCTTCATCAGATTTAAATGCTTTGACTATCAGTGCACTTGTGTGATATCAGGAACGTAATTTGAGACAAGATTTCATTTTAAAAATATGGGCTTTATAGTTTTGTTGGGCTTCCAGAAGGAAGATGTTATTAAACTTGCTATCCAGTGCCGCTCTCAAAACTCACAAGAAAGCGATATCTAAGCAGCAGATAAGTTGGAGACCAAGCCAACTACACAAATTCCCTACAAGCAGTTCCCCAACACCCTTTCTCCCAGAAGCTCCATCATTTCTTGGTATGTAACACCTAGAGCTGTTGAAATGCATGGTTTTGAACTGTACTAAAATATCCTTTTTCCTAGTATGGTACGGACCATTAATTATAGGTCACCCTCTCCTGTAATAGAGGAGATGCAGTTCACAAAATCTGGAGTGCCAAGTTTTGCCTACCCCTGCTGCATGGCTTCATTCATCAACAGCTTTTAAAGCTCACTTGAAGGGTAGTTTGTGTAATTATGTTTTGACAATACCAGCCTAATGTGGAGTTGCTACAAACTAGTCATAGAGTCATATAACTGGAATATTTCTCATTAAAAAAATATATATTAGAGTTTACATATAAATTCTTCGATCTGCACTGCACTTTTACAACCACTTACGATGTCCTACATTAACCACAGTCTTGACTTAAAATGAAGTCAAGTTGCTATTTGGTAACGTTGTAAAAGAATGCACTAAAACAGCTTGCGATTTTCAACATAATCTATTTCATGGCATTAGGAATAAACAGAGTAAGCTTTTGGCTATTTTGGTTAACTAGTAAGGTATTTTCATTCCAAGTACACCAAGCTCACAGGATGCTAGCCAGTCATTTTTGGTGAAATGGGATGGAAGCGGACTGGGATCCAATAAATATGAAAGGATCACTATAGGCACCCAGAGCACTTCATCTCAATGAAGTGGCCCGGGTGAAGCGTTTCCAAAGTTTTAAGACTGCAATGCATTGCCATTTAACAGATATGGCAATGTTTCTATTACAGAGTTAAATACACCTCTAGTGGCTGTCAGAAAGGCGCACTTGCTTTTCCATTCCATTGGAAGCGTGCAGTGCTGAGCATGCATGTACTTTCCATTCCTATTGCTGTTATAGGAGGATCATTGGACGAAATAGAAGAATTAGTGTCACGTTACAGAGGGCTGACTGGGCAGCTGCAGGTATTTTATAAAATAAAAAGTGAGCAAATCCCTTTTTCCTCATTTTATATTGAAAAAATGTGGGACCTTTCACAAAAGGCAGAGAAAAACACTGTGGTGGTAGGAATACAAGTTAGTGTTCCCAACGCTATAGTTTTCCTTTAAAGCAATGAATCTTATAGAGAGTCACTGCTTCAAACCTTTCAGGAGCAGCATAGGGCGACTTTGCAGCCTTATATAACACATTCCTCGCACACGTTTATAAACTTGAAATTTCAAGTATATGAAATTCATCTTCACAAACTAACAAAATAATATTAATAATAATATGTTATCAGTCACTGTGGCCTAATGCAATATATGAGACTGTAGCTACAGCTCAAACAGCCCCTATGTTAATCTGCCCATGTCTGTAATAAAGAAAGAGCATTGATGTTGGTGGGGGAAAAAGGCAAAGTTGACCTTGCTAATTCTGGTGGATTTATGTGAATATGTGAGTAATTTTTCATGACTGGGCAGAGGTAACACTAACAGTGCAATTCACCAAAGTGAGAATTGCCAGGAATTGAAAGTGAAATAAAACTGAATTTCAAAAGTACTAAAAAATATAACTAAATAAAAAAACAATACAATTTCAAATCAAGTCTGTTTTTTAATTTTTTTTGGCTATTTTGAAATTAAATCTGAAATTCACTGTAAATGTTTGGCACTTATTACTTTATAGGGTTATTAACTAAAGGAAGAATTCTTGTGAATTCAATGTGAATTTCAAATTAAAGGCCATAGCAGCTGATTTGGTAGGAGAATTTCTAATTTTAAATTGACCATGAAATAATCTCGTTAAAAACATTCTTATCCATAGCACAAAGAATCCGAAGAAGGTCATACTATTCTTGGCTAGTCCGTTTGTAACAAATATGCCTACATGATACTACAATTAGGGGACATAGAATTGTACAAAACTATGAAACCCTAGCACTGACACACACTCACAGGCAAACACACTCACACTAACAGTCAGACACACACACACACTAACAGACACATTAACAGACACACACACACACTAACTGACACACTAACAGACACACTCACACACACACACTCACTCACAGACACACACACTACCAGACACACTCACAGACACACACACACACACACTAACAGACACTCTGAGACACACACACTAACAGACACACTCACAGACACACACACTAACAAACACACACACTCACAGACACACACACTCACAGACACACACACTCACAGACACACACACTCACAGACACACACTAACAGACACACTCACTCACACATTTATTTTTTTTAACCCCCCCCCCCCTCCAGCCTCCTTACCTTTGGGAATGCTGGGGAGGGGTTCCCTCTCTCCCTGGGGTCCAGTGGCTGCGGGCGGCACTGGGCGGGCGGCTGACGAGGGAGCACTTCCTCTGAGCTGTCTGCTCAGCTCCCTCGCGCGTCGCAGAGTGAGGCTGGGAGCCGGAATAGGACGTCATCTTCCGGCTCCCAGCCTCACTCTGCGGCGCGCGAGGGAGCTGAGCAGTCAGCCGCCCGCAAAGCAGCCAGCCATCAGCCCGACCGGCATGTCTGTTAGCCGCAAGGCTAACAAGGCATTTGCCCTGGGCATTTGGGGGCGGCGTTTTTTGCCGCCCCCTGAAAAATGCCGCCCGGCTAAAATGCCCCTGGTTTTCAGTATAAATCCACCTCACAAATTAACAAGGTTTTTGAGGGGCAAGGCCAGACTGCCAAGTGAAATTAAAGTAACAGAGGGGATCTCAGCTAGTAAAATAAAATATACTCACGAGTGGAGTGCAGGCCTGTCTGCACTCGGATGATAGCGTGGGTGGTATAATCCCCACCTTAGGATAAGTAAAATGCCAGGAAAAGGTAATAAAGGATATATAAAATAAAATTGTGTAAAGGAATAATAGCACAAAATTATTTATTCATATAAAATATACAATATAATAAAACCAATAACGCGTTTCACCACTAGGGCTTTATCAAATAGGAATAACATTAAAACCTGGCAATAAAGGAGTATATATAGGTACATCAATCATTTGAAATTGGCACAAAAATGACATCATCAAACAGCAGCCACGCTATCATCCGAGTGCAGACAGGCCTGCACTCCACTTGTGAGTATATTTTATTTTACTTCAACCTATCTCTACATCGTGTCATCAGAGAGCACTATTGGTTGTTTTTATTTCTCTTCCCCTAAGAATTGGATACCATCACTCTTCGGAGGACAAGCATCCACACATCCTACAAGCGGGGATTAATCCGCTGTATGCCTGTTACACCTGAGCTGACCATAGCTCATTCGAATGTGAGTGTATCATTTATATTTTAATTTATTAATAATTATCTTATACACGCTACACGATTGGTCCTTTCTCATTGTGTCTTTTATATCACGAGACGATCTACTACAAACAGAGAAGATATTCTACCAGCTGAAACAGCAACTAAGACTATACAATCTCTGATACAAATTGGGACTGTTTTATACACATATATATTTTTTAAATATTTATTTATTTATATATATATATATATATATTTTATATATATTTTTTATTTGTGTATTTTTTTACTATTTACTATTTCTATTTACTATTTATTATTTCTCTTGGTGCAGCCTTCCCTTGCTTCTGTTGTACATTCAAACTGAATAAAGAGGTCAATAATCTGAAATCAGCCATGATGCATCTACTGTCAGCTTGGGCAAATGCTCCTTTCATTTTATCGGATGAACTGAAGTTCTCCCAAATTTTGAACCGCTTATCCAAGAAATGTTTAAAAAAAAAAAAAAAAAGTTACAAAACTGATATTATAGACCCGGATGGTTTGATCCCAGTCCAATGGCACCATAACCACTGCATTGGCATGTACTGGTTATGGTGCAAACACTGCCCCTTTATAGTGTCACGGTCATAGTTTACCATTTTTCAAGCCACGTAGTCAAGATTTTAAAAGAAAGTTACCACAGTAATAGGTTATCGTGATATAGATTTCCATGACTAAGCTGTTACAGAGAATCTTATTATGGCCATGCGCAATGTCGAGCTTTGTCTGGAATAGTGTAAAGATCACATCTGCTGGACTCCAGGAGCATTGGAAACATGTCCTCCAGAGCAATAACCTACATTTTACCATTCCGTGGAAACCTTTTGGATTTGAAGATGCCAGGAGAATGCTACCTACATCACTGTATGGTACAAACTGTAAAATCTGATAGAGGTGGGATAATGGTCGGGGGCTTTTTTCCATAGTTCGGACAGACCTTTTCATTCTAGTTTAACTGTGGCAACGCCCTGTGCAGAAAGTAAGATTTATACAGATCAGTAGTTTATCAGTTTATCAGATTTGTAAGATAAATTGCAACAGAATGAAAGCAAACGTCAGCCGAGGTACTTATTTATGGAAAACCCATTCTATTTACCTCCATGGTAAACATGGAGGTAAATAACTCCAGAAGCTTTTGATAAATATCTTTAAATACAATTATAGCCCGTGCAAAACCACAAACAAGTTTACCACATATACAAGTAGAAACACCACTTAAATACAAATATTAGAGGACAGCCGGGTGGCAGTTAAAAAAGCCATGGACTGATTGTTTGCCGAACTCTAAAATTCTGCATTTCGCAAGAGGAGGAGTCAAACTAAGAGGTGTGGTTTAACGTGTCACTGAAGGATAATAATGTGCCTTGCCAGTTAACCTGGGTCAATGCTGACAAAATCTGCATTGTTACATGCTAGGTGTATTTGAGTATCTTTTGTCACATAGGCTAGTTTATCATTCAGGGTTAAAATCCTGTGACTTTTCATTGTATTCTGTGAAATGGTAACTTTATTTAAACAGACGACAGATTCAGGTGGTCAGTAACATGATAGCACACTTTCTATAGTACATTGAAGTTACATTCCATTGCTGCAATATGATCATCTCAATTAAGAGTACCTTCAGGGCATTTTTTAGCCAACTATCCCAGCGCACTTGTCCATGCTGCCATCAGTACCTAATCAACTAATGATGGCTGAAAATGAGGAAGGCCAGCCCCAATAAATCCAAAGGATAGTCATTTTTCACTTTTAATACCCTTCTCCCTCCTTCCTTCTTCCTACGGCACATTGCAGTAAATTAATGTCACTGTGCTTATTACAGTAGCAATTCTATGGCTAAGTATTCAAGCAACGATTCACAAATATTTTATCTCAGCATTTATTTGTTCATAAAATAAAATGGGATTTATAATGGTACTCTGTGCTTTTGAACGCTGCTTCTGAGCAGCTGCAACAACTCCTTATCTTACCTAGAGATAAGGATCTGTTCCAAGGGACAGAAGAAAAAAAAAAATCAATCATATATAAACCATCCAATAATAAAGGTCAATAGCACTTACAATATATTTCGATATTGAGCAGGGGTCTGCTATTGCTATAAATGTTGAATAGTAAGTTGACGAACAAAGGTTTGGAGCTGGATTGCATGTAAACAAGATAGTTTGCATTATGGAAGGCTTGGTAAAAAGTGATATAGAGCGTGTTAACATATTGGTGTCTCGAGAAAGTGAGGATTAAAACCCAGCTCGGGCGCACAAACAGAAACACAGACGGAATTGCAAAGTATTTATTGTTTGCAGTAAGCCGCCATTCTGCAAGAACAGATAAAGGTTCATCAAATTTGTAAGTGATACGAAGTAATAAAATCCAAAATGTTTAATGACTAGCAGAGCTCATTCCTTTATTAAAGATGTGCGCTGTATTGGAGCATCTACCTTAGAAAATGATCTGTTGAATTATAATTCATTGATTCTAAAGCCAATCATTTCATACCTTGACTGCTAGCTTCGGAATATTCATATTTCCAACTGCATGTAAATTTTAGTGAGCCATTAAAATCTCTGAGCTCTATAATTAGGCTGTTTCTGATAGATATGGATGTCGTTTCTGAATATTCCAAGCGAGGAGCCTCTCTGGGGACGGTTCTGGGACAGCGATCGGGGTTTTTCCCTCACCTCTTGCATAGTCATTTTGCTGGTGGGAGCATTTGACAGCCTATGCGTTAGATGAAAGAAGTGCAGATGTATTCAGTCACAGATAATTTGTGATTTGTGTGTGTCCAAACGATGCAAGTAAGTCTGTCGACTAACGCAGAATGATAGCACTAAGAGAGATCCGTAGTGTTAAAGTTACTTCTTTGGGATCCTTCTTTTATTCAGCCAAATTGCTATTTAATAACAATGTATACAAGATCTCTTCTCCTTTGGGAGTCTGACAAAATAGACTGCAGAACACAGCTAAATGCTTGAACAAGTGTCTACCTGTCATAGTTTGAAATTATAAAACAAAACAACTTATAAGACTGAAAAAATGTTAGCTGCTTTAATATAGTATTTTTTATTTATTTTATTTTCCTAAACTCTTTTCTTTCAAAACATTAGAAAGAGGGCAGAAAGTTTATGATTCATAATAATAATAAATAATAATTATTATTATCTAGGAGTGAAAGGTATAGGGCTTTAAAAACTGTATCAGTAACATTGGAGATATGTAAATTACCAACAAACTGTGTATATTAAAAAATTTCGGAAAAGCCACAGAATTTTAATTCGGTGAACATTTACAGAGTGAGTTTATATGTTACTGAATTTGGTGGGAACGTGAATCTGAACCTGAATAAATGACAGTATGCTGATCCCGAAAATGGGACGGAATCCAGAAAAGACTTTGGTGCTTATTAGTAGTGGACACCAGAGTTGACCAATCACCCTCTTAATAATGATACTCACGGGAGTGGGGCCGGGCCGCCGAGCTGACCAGACACTAACACATACAGCTCCGGCTCCTGGCTACAAAAAAAGAACATAAACAACTTGAAGGAACCACTTCTAAACCCAGTGGCGAGACAACATGGTTGAGGGGAATACCCCCAGAAGCTACCCGGTACCGGGATATGGTTGTTTTCATATCCAGGCATGAAAACCGATGACTGCGACCTACCTCCACGTGTGAGCCTACTCCACGGAGTGCTAAGTGAGGACAGTGCGCTGGCAGTTTTACTCATGGGGAAGTTATCCCGGTCTGGGGGGTTATCCCGGTCTATCACTCCATGACTGCACAAGTTTAGCGGATCAACCTCGGGCTGAACAGGGCCTGCTGTAGTTGTGGTCTTCTTACTTAAGACTGCTTTCCCCAGCATGCTACTTCTATTAATGCCGCTATGAATGGGGGTGCAACCTTATCTGGCGGAGGGTCTGCCGCATCCAAGCTCCAAGATCCTGAGTGGCTTTCTAGAGGGCGCGGTGTCTCCTGTTCGCAGGAGTGGCTGAGCGTGTGAGCCTTGACCGCTGGATTTTGAGGGAGGTCCGGAGAATATTGTCCCTATTGCTGAGAGCCCAGCTGGGGGGGGGAGGGGGGGGGTGTCGAGGCCTCCGCGGACCGATGTCTGTGAGGTCAAGTGCACCATGTCTTGGAGAGGAGGCTGGTGGTGGGCGAGGCGGCATGTGTTCCTGGCCGGGACACCAGTGGCATAGCAGAGGTACAGGAGGTAGCAGACCCGCGGACTCTGTGAGGGGAGAGCCTCGTGGATTGACGGGCTTCCGAGTGCCCGTGGTGCTGTAGATTCCCGGGTGGGACAGTTCTGCTTGTGCCGATCTGGGGCACTTGCGTACTAGGATGCCCCAGAGAATTCTAGTGACAACCCTTAGACAGTGCGGAGGGAGCCTGTGGTTTCATGTCCCTTATTTCTGTCGATGCAATCTGTGAGACGGGCGCAGGCTAAATAATGTGTTATTCTGCATGTATTTCCCCAGCGTTTCTCTCTTGGGGGCATGAGGGCAGTTATTTATTTTCTCTTTAATTTAAAGTGACCAGCGCCAAGTGGTACTTACACTAGCTAGTTAAGCATGTTAGTCCAACTTGTTTAAATGTTCAATGTTAGCATGTAACCCAACATTCACTATCAGTTAAGATAGGCTAACTAATTTCAAAGCTGGGAGGCTGTCTAGTTTAATTATTATTTTTTTTCTTTGGAGATATAAAGCTACTCAGATTGTACTTAAAACCTGTTCCAGCTACTATTCATCCAAGCTTAGCATTGACTGATATTTCTTCATAAAATTGTGCTGGTACACCTGTTTGTATTCTATTGCACACAAAAAATAAAGAATTTTTAAAAAAAAAAAATAAGTATACTCACACACTCCCTAATACAGTCTCGCAATCCGTTTTTATTTAATCCTCAGCATATATTTCCAGGCTGTGGGATCTAAAAAAAATCATGATTTTAATACTTACAGATGATGTAAATGATGGTTTGTGCCCCTTGTCTGTTGGCAGCAGCTTGACTGCCCTGGCACACGTTTATATTAAACTACTGACTGGCTATGATAACAACATACTCTACAACAGCTAGAGGTATCTATGGTTCGCCTTAAAGGGATTCTATAGTGTTAGGAATATAAATCATTCCTAACATTATAGTGCCCTCTGGTACCCCCTGCCCTCGCAGTAATACGCCTTCTTCGAAAAGGGGGTGGGCTAATGCGCATGCACGCCGAGCACCGCCAGTCCATTAGTCCCTCCCTATAGGAAATAATTCCCTTAAGCTGTCTGATTGACAGCCACTAGAGGCAGTCTTAGTCCTGCAAGGTCATTTTTTCAGTTTCTCAAAAACAGCAATGATTTACATTGCAGGTCTAAGTGGGGCAAGGACATTGCACTTCAATGAGATGAAGTGGTCTGGGTGACCATAGTGTCCTTTTTTTAAGGCACATCAATGCTTTGGGCTTTGTTAATATCCTCTTGGAGCAGAATAGCAAAATGCATCCTGGAACTAGACTGTTGGTGTGCCTTGGGGACTGTGTTGGGAACCACTTCCCTAAATGCCTACAACGTTTAACATAAATGAGGTGCACTGTAGCTATACACCCTACTACAGGTACCTGACCCCTTTCACAAGTCACTGTACTACTGGCACCTGCACATTTTTTAACATGTGCCTTCTATAGTTTTGATTTCCTTGTTTCCAGAAACTCAGCTTGCTGTGAATAAAAGTGCTTTTCTTGTGTGGCCAAATATATTTACTGGTATTATATTTTTGCAAGGACTACCTATTTGGAACAGGAAATATATTATGCTTTATTGCAATCAGTGACTTGATAAGCTGTTTATCACACAAAAGAAGTCTCAAAACTCCTGTTTCACATCCTGTAATATAGCCATTTAAAGCCACTGGGGCAGCATAGAGTGATAGGAAACAATTTGCTTACTTACTTTTATAGAATCCACTGTTGTGAGAATGGATATCTTCTAAAAAAAAAAAGAAACTCAATCTAAAGTAAAGAAGATAAAAACACAAAGAAGTGTGTAGTTTTGGTAAGTATATGTCTTGCTTTGATTTTTGTTTTTTTTAGTAGTAAATCAAATCATGAGAAAACTAAATTTTGACATTACCGTTTAGAAGCCTGAGTTTGCGCTCCCGTGGGATGCTCTTTGTGCTACAGTTTCCTTCGGCATGCACCAGAATCCTGAATGTCTGTTAGCTTTAGTCGTTAATAAACTGTATTTGTTTGAATGCTCAAATGTTCATTCTTTTTGCAAAAAAAACAAATGGTTTGCAGAAAGATGCACCATAACGCAGCCGCCATTGCCATGGCTTTCCAATTTAAAAGAAAATACAGAGTTTCCCTGGACTGCCCAAGTAAAGGGAAGCATGACTGCTGCCCACGGATGGGGGCTGGATCAATAAAGGGAAACAATGTAACAAAATGGGGTATAGATATGAGGGAGCCTGGGGGGTGGGCACTTACCACTTAGAAGGAAGAAGTATAATTTACAGGAGTTCTTTCCCACCCGCCCTCCCTGTGATATTGCAAGGTGCGTTGCTTATGGTTAGTGGTGGTCTTCTGTGTCTGGTTGTCTCTGTTTTTGTTTTGTCAAAGCGGGATATCTGGCCAGCGCATGTGAAGGCAAGTGCAAATTCGGATTGGGGGGTCGCAGCCTGCTTGGGCTGAAGGTGGAAGGCAGGCTGCTTTGAAATATGGGAACAGAAAGTGATACCTGTCTGGTGGAAGAATCACCCCCGTCAGCAGACAGTTGGAAGTAAATGCTGATTCAAATGTTAAATAAAGCTGTGGCCATTGCCCTTACAACTATACAGGTGTTGTGTATTTTTTGGGCAACGGGAGGTTTACTTGGGTCAGCAGTCATGCCTTTTCAGTGCACAACGTACAAATGCACAGCTCAGACACTGACTGCACTGAATGAGCTGAAATGCTGAAATGAAGCAATCTGCATTAGAAGAACATAGTTAGTCGCTACAGGTCTGTCTGTAGTAGTCCATCAATAAAAATTAAATAGCTTCAAATACCAAACACAAAAACTGGTTTAACATTTTGTTGTATCTACAGAGTATGAGGCCATGTTGTGGAACATCAATGGTTAATAAGACATTTTAAGGATTTATTGGAAGTCAGAGGAGTACCTAGACTACCAGGCACCAAAAGCAGAAAGGTAAATTGGCACCCTTACTGAACTGTAGATTTTTTTTGGTTGTAGTGGTCTCTCTGCTATGCCCGTAACATCTTTTTTTAAAAGGAAATTACAAACACAGATACACATACTCACAATCACATTCATACAGAAATATGCTCACAGTCATACACACAAACACATATTCACACAATTTTTATTCGTGTTTAGTTATGTCCTGCTTGGATCAGTTTGTGATCTGATTGCAGAGCTCCCTACTGCTCTGTACTTTTGCCAGGGCTGGGGTGATGTTACATCCCGTCTCCGGCATTAGCACTGTTGAGAGAGCTGTGCAGCCAGAGCATAGACAGATCCCAGCAACTACCCTGCTGCTCGTGAGGTCTGACTAACGTTTGAATCTGTAGTGCAGCCATTTGACATGTTGCTCTGCCACCAGTAGGAAGGTGCCTGCTCTTTGAACCCTCCTGCTGCCCAGGCCAGGTAAGTACAACCTGCTGGTAGTTGTTTCTTATTTATTTTATTTAATAATTTAGATTTTAGACTTCGCATTTTACAGACTGTATTATCCTCTTGGGTTTCAGCAATTATCATGAGCCCAATTTTCACAGAATATATATATACACACACACACACAAGTGTGTGTGTGTATATATACACACATACACACACACACACACACACACACACACAAACACACTTTTAAAATAAGGACTACTCCCAGAGGCCATGGAATAATGTATATTTTTTTACATTGAAGACGATTATAAATATTCTTTTCTAACTAATATATACATAAGGACATTCTCCTGACACATTTAAGATGATCAAAGCGTACAGAGATTACTTGGGGACATTAAGAGATACACTTATACTTTCCAATACAGGCCACTTCTCAACGTGAAATTAATATTTCAATTGAATTGAAGGGTCAGGGGAATGAGAGAGGAGGCGTCTGCTAAATGGTTTTCAACATACATATTTATTATTATGAAAAGACCAGAATGCAAACAACAAAGTGAATTAACCTTTGGCAAGGATTACCAAGGAAGAGTCTGCATTGTGCGAATACCAGACCTAGATTACACAAAGGGATAGCAAGGGTTAGTCTTCCACTGAAGAAAATGTAGTGTTTAATATAAAAATATTGTGATACATGTAAAATTGTTTAACTCTCTCACTGCTGAAAAAAATACAATTGTGATGCTAGGCACTGTACAAACAAAACAAAAGAACAAGCATTACATTGGTCAGCTATTAGTGAGTAAGTAATATTGTTTTGTTTCTACTGATGGATTGGATTTATTCTAGGTACTACAGGAGTACGAAACTTTCAGCACTTGGGATGTTGTGGACCACATCTCCCCTGATGCTTTGCCAGTTATATGTGGCTGTTATAGAATCAGGATAGATGTAGTCCACATCTGTAATGAAGGTTGTGAACCTCTGTTAGCAAGATTCCTGCTCTTCCACTTGTACAACAAAAGTGCAATTCTTAATAAATGTGTTCTGTACAGATTCCAAAATAAGGGAGATGTATTCAGCTGAAGATAAGAGTTTCTTGAAGAGACAGTAGTCAAATTATTTGGTATATCAGCTAACTAATGGAAAGAATCAAAGGAATATATTGTGAAGGGAAATCCATATATAAAACATGCAGATGTGGTCAAGATATTTACTTGATTTTCAGGCAGTAGAACAGAGACAAAACGTAATCTAAAACGGACAGTAGTACGAAGCATGATGCAATGAACAAAAACCATTAACTGATCAAGTGAGATGGGTTTTTGTTCTAACTAGCTATGGCTAACCAGATTAAGTAAAGACTCAAACTGACTGATGGGATTTATATCCTCAAACAACCAGTCTTTTGCAAGGGAAGAAGGGCATTTATAAGAACACAAGCACAAAAACAAAACATAACAAATGAGCAGGAATGAAGAACTAATTGTCATTGTTCTGAACATTTACTAGGGAGATCAAGCAGTGGACGGATAAGTCACTCTTTCCTTAAAGAGGGGGGGGAAAAAAACCACAGAGGAGGCGAAAAAAAAAGAGTGGAAGTGGGGGTTGTACAATAAGCCCTTCTTGCTTGGTATCGGGGCTTAGGGTCTCAGGGGGATCGAGAACAAGGGGTTCCAGAGATATGTACACTAATACCTTGATAATGAAGTTGTATCTTATGCACGGCTATAAGAACTTGCCCCTCTGATCTCAAGGGATTATTTCAGATATCTCTAGGTGAGAGATTTTGCTAAAGAGGACTCAAGTCACACACCAGCCAGTAAAACAATGTTAAAAAGTTATTTTTGAGAATCTATATTTTTATGAAACCACCCAAACAAAACTGATCAATCTGTTATACTGCCACATTAGCTCAAAATATAGCTAATGGTGGAAATGAAAGTACATTGAACAGTGGGAGGCCGACCTGGGAGAGGTACTGGGAGGGACAGACTTGGAGAAGATTTGGGAGGTGTCTGCGAGCTGCTCGATCTGTGTCACTCAGGAACAATCCACTAAAACTATGTTCCGTTGGTACATGACCACAGTGAAATTGTCATATGAAAACAAACACCACAGACACCTGCGGGGAAAGAGGAAGCCATGTCTATATGTTGTGGTCATGTTCAAAAGTGGTGGAGTTCTGGCAGAAGGTGATTAATCTGGATAAACCAATCTTAAATAGGCCTTAAGACCTGAATTAATGGGCCTGCTTAATGTCTTGGCCTACGGAAGGTTTAAATAACCCTGAACAGAAACTGTTAAACATGGTATTTTTAGCAACCCACAGAGCACTACCCCAAATGTGGCCTAACTCCCAACACTCCACAGGTCTTCCAGGCCATAGGTAAATTGAAAGACAACTACTTGATGGAAAAAATAACAGCACAGATCAGAAACACTCGTAAAACCTTTCAAAAGGTGTGTCGTCCATGGGAACAATATGATGCGTGAGATGGTCGAAGAAGTGGGGGAAAGGAGGATGAGCTGGCTTTCTTCCAGCATCATTGGATTGTTTTTAATCCCATTTTATTCCTGTTTATGATCAAACAGTAGTGTCTGTTAATAATGCTGCCTTAATTTGCCAGTCAACATATGTGCCAATATACACACGTCACTCTGTTTGACATTATTTTCATTACAGTTTTTACGAAAAACTGAAAAAACAAAACAAACAAAAAAAAACACCTTACTTACGGGCATGTGAGGCTAGCCTCTGATGTTGCTATTTCTATGCCTGCGACTGAATAATGAATTTTTAAAAAAATATAAACATACACGTTTCTGTCCAGCGATGACTCATGAGAATAATTTTCCGTTTTCAGTTTATACACACTGAAACTTGCCAGATAGTTTTTTTGAGCCAATGTTGCCGTTGAGACCGTATGGCAGCCCAGGAATGAGAATTCAACCATCATGGCATACTATTTGCAGAAGTTGAACACTCGAGGCCAGGCTGATCCTGGACGGATGCAGAGGGTGCACAGCATCCAGGTGCTCTGTAAATAGAGGCGCATTGGCGGGAGTGAAGTGGTAGGCTCTGCCCCGCACGTTAGACTCTGCCTTTTGTGTTAGGCTCCTTCCCTTTACACTCGGACCACGTGGCAGAACTGGGAGGCAAAGATTACGACACCTCCTGGCATCGACAAGCTATTTGAGGACAACATTGCACTGGTAAGATGTGTGGAAAGAGACATGGCACCAATTAGGGACAAAGATGCACCAATAAGCCATTTGGTCAGAAAGATGGCACTGATAAGTTAATGTGCAGCAATGAGGGCACTGATAAGCTAATTGGGTACAAAGATGACACTGATACCCAACAAGGAGTGTAAGTAAAGAGGCTGCAGAGAGAGCCTGATCATTAGGATGTGGTATGCCACCCTAATGGGGTTGAAGCCCTCATTTTGTAGGATGACAGGCACGCCCTTATGTCGGGAAGGGGTTAAGATGTCCTTTAAGGTATTTATTTGGCAACAGCCATATACATTGGGACACGGTTCCATTTGCTCATTGACCAGCTGTCAGGTATTACAGGAGCTCAGTATGCGGCAATAGGTATGCAAGTTATAAGTAAGGCAAAGTAAAGATACAGGTGAGACAGAGGTGTAGTCAGGGATAGCAATAGGTCAGTTCAGTCAGCCCAGGTTCATAAATGAGATTCAGACAGGGTTAAGTACCAGGAGATCAATGAGGACTCAGCAGCCACCCTCAGCAATGATGAGGAACACCCCTCGGGTTGGTTTGCAAGTAGCAGTGTCATTCTAGAAACCATGTGAATCCTTCCGGCGCTCAAGAAGACACTGCGGGGCATGCCTGGGCTGGCCGAGATAACCTATGCTGGAGGCTTCAACACATGCTGACATGGCGTCCCGAGGACAGAGACGCAGTTAGGGCGTGCGAGGTTGGCCACACCATTGATTGTGGTTCAGTTACTCAACTAAGTTTGCGTGTTCCCATCTGCCTCACCAGAATCAAGAGGCTGTATAGATTATTTGTAAAAAAAAAAAAATTATAATAAATAACACTAGGCCAGAATTATTCAGCAAATGACAAACTAATCAGAATTTAAAGTGGCTTTGCCAAAATGAAATTCCAACCCAGTCAAAATATGTAGGGTCTTTCTGTCTCAGTATTTTTCCTCTGCTTGACCAGAGTTATCTTTAGTCAAGCTTGTGATTTCTTCCAGCAGTCTCCTATGGAGGATCCCATGATCTTGCATGTGATAGAGTACAGAGCTAACGTCGGCTCGTGGCAGCTTAAGAACATCAGATGGAAGAGTATGGCGGCGCAAACAAGGGGTAGGTTCAAGAAAGGCCTACTTTCCTATACACCCCATGACCACTGGACCCCCAACTGTGATGTCCGCATCAGGGGTCTAAGCGAATTACGCAAAGACCTCAGATGGTGACACAGTCATTTTAAAGGACCACTATAGGCACCCAGACCACTTCGGCTCAATGAAGTGGTCTGGGTGCCAGATCCCTCTGCAGCTGAAAACATAGCAGTTTCAATTTCACTGAGGGTTAATCCAGCCTCTAGTGGCTGTCTCCCTGGAAATCACTGTGAGAAGACGCTGGATGTCCATAGTAAAGCATCGAGAAATGCTTTCCTATGGGCGGTTTAAATGCGCGTGCGGCTCTTGTCCGCGCATGCGCATTCTGCGCTGGCGTCAGCAGGATGAGGAGAGTTCCCCAGCGCCGAGGGAGCCCGACGCTGGAGAAAGGTAAGTGGCTAAAGGGGTTTTAACCCCTTCAGCCAAGAGGGAGGTGGGCCATGAGGGTGGGGGGGACCTAAAGACCCGTTTTCCTGGCACTATAGTGGTAAACATTTCTGCCAACATTTTTTAAATTTAGTTGTAGCCATAGCTTGGCTATTTTAGTCTAAAATTTAGAATTATGATAACAATTCACTATAATTGGAAGTTCAGAGAATAAGTAAAGTGAATATTATCAGGTATTCAAAATTAATTTTAAACATAAGGCCAAACTAGCTGAAATGCTGATCTTCTAGTGTGACCTTTAATTTTAGATTCACTTTATATTCCAAAACTTCTCACTTTAGATACACTAGTCACCAGAATCACTACAGCTTACACTACAGTACAGTGTATATGGGGTCTAGAGCCTCTCCCTGCAGGCTTTTCAATGTACACACTGCCTTTTAAAAAAAATTGGGCAGACTAGATGGGCTGAATGGTTGTTATCTGCCGTCACATTCTATGTCTCTATGTTTACATTGCTGGCTAGTTACACCTCCAGTGGCAGTCACTTAGACAGCAACTATGGGTGCTTCCTGTATCAGTGCTGCACTGGTCTTCATGGAAGCACAGAACACTCGCCATAAAGATGCATTGATTCAATGCATCTCTATGAGGAGATTCTGACTGGCGTGGCATTGCGTTTGGCTGCGCATGTACAATAGTCTTCCATTGCTTTCCGGTTGGCTGAGATCATCAAAACCCACTGCAGTGGAGCCAGGCGCAGCACGATTAGTGCAGTGTGGGTGAAAAGGTGATTAATATCTACTTTTCTGAAGAGTGAGGATTTTCTTTTAACCCACTTCTGTTGCTTTGATTGTCCCTTTAATGCGCCTTTGCCAGGATAAACACGGAATTATTCACTAAAATGTGTATTGTTGGGAATTCAAAGTAAACCCAGTGAAGGTAAACTTTTAAGTCAAAATACACAAACCAAGAACAGAGCGGGCTAGAAGAACTTTTTTTTACAATTTGCCATTTGTCACCAATAATTATTTTAGCTTTAATTGTAAAATAATCTTAAACAGTTGGATCATGACAGGCAAAAACTTTATTTTGGAGGGTGCAGAGGAGGAAACAATATATATACACACACATACAGTCTGCTATTATGTACTCAAATGTAAAAATTCACTTTGAATTCCTGGCAATTAACACTCAAGTGTGAGAATAAAATTGAGTTGGGAAATGGAAAGTAAATCTGATATTATTATGGTTATACTTTATATAACGCCAACATATTCAACCAAGCTTTACTTTTTTAGGCTGATAGAGGGTGTTCCTTTAGAAAAAAAATTTCCTATAACATGTTGCTGATTTTATCACTTGGACACCTGTGTACAAGAAATGACCACCTGTGCACAGGGAGGAGACCCTCATTAAATCATGGAGGGTCCTTTAAAACTTTTTTTTTTTTATTATTATTTTATTTGAAAACTTTTTATGGTCACAGTCCCTCACTGAACATTATTATTATTATTATTATTATTATAACACTGCACCATTCTGTCATACAGGACCCCAGCCTAACCCACCCTTTTTAACACCCCAATGTATGTATATATCCATTTAATAGTTATAAAATTGATTTATTATCCTTTATTTATTTCTAAAAATACATAAAATACTTCATAAAACAAACAAAAAAATAAAACAAATCCCATTACCTGTATTGAACAAGCTGATACCACTAAGGACAGCTAGCAGAGACCTGACAGAGTGCTGGGGCCAGAGGGATTCTGGGACTTGCAGTTCTACGTCCCCCTGGTAACAGGAGGAAGTGTACAGAGCAGAACTACAACTCCCAGGGGTGTTCGAGGTCAGGTGACCAATGAGCTTGCTTCAAGGGAAACCTGCTGTATGGCTACTGACACTGAGAAAATGGCTACTGCACCTCACATACTTTAGTTTAAGGAGTGAAGTTACCTCAGCATTTTTAGCAGTTGACTTTAAAATATTGTATGAGTGCAAGTAAACTTTGAATAACCTGCAGAACTGACAGAACCAGTGCTGGATATACTGACAGAACCAGTGCTGAATATCAGTAAAACTGACAAAACCAGTGCTGGATATAGTGACAGAACCAGTACTGAATATACTGACAGAACCAGTGCTGAATATACTGACAGAACCAGTACTGAATATACTGACAGAACCAGTGCTGAATATACTGACAGAACCAGTGCAGAATATCAGTAAAACCGACAAAACTGACAGAACCAGTGCTGGATATACTGACAGAACCAGTGCTGGATATACTGACAGAACCAGTGCTGGGTATACTGACAGAACCAGTGCAGAATATCAGTAAAACCGACAGAACTGACAGAACCAGTAAACACAGCAGAACCCGCAGGAACCAGTACAGAGTGCCAGTAAACACAGCAGGACCCACAGAACCAGTACAGAGTGCCAGTAAACACAGCAGAACCCGCAGAACCAGTACAGAGTGCCAGTAAACACAGCAGAACCCGCAGGAACAGGGTACAGAGTGCCAGTAAACACAGCAGGATCAATGTAGAGTACCAGAAAATCAAGATGAACCGGCATAGCCAATGCAGAGTACAGTAAACACAGCAGAACCTGCAGAGCCAGCACTGACTACCAGTAAACACAGCAAAAACTTCAAGCCAGAGTACCGGTAAACACAGCATAACCTGCAGAGCCAGTGCAGAGTACCGGCACACACAGAACCTACAGAGACCGTGGAGAGTACCGGTAAACACAGAACCTACAGAGCCAGTGCAGAGTACCGGTAAACACAGCAGAACCTACAGAGCCAGTGCAGAGTACCGGTAAACACAGTAGAACCTACAGAGCCAGTGCAGAGTACCGGTAATCACAGCAGATCCTACAGAGACCGTGCAGAGTACCGGTAATCACAGAACCTACAGAGCCAGTGCAAAGTACCGGTTAACACAGAACCTACAGAGACCGTGCAGAGTACCGGTAAACACAGCAGAACCTACAGAGCCAGTGCAGAGTACCGGTAAACACAGCAGAGCCAGTGGAGAGTCGCGGTAAACACAGCAGAACCTACAGAGCCAGTGGAGAGTACCGGTAAACACAGCAGAACCTACAGAGCCAGTGCAGAGTACCGGTAAACACAGCAGAGCCAGTGGAGAGTCGCGGTAAACACAGCAGAACCTACAGAGCCAGTGGAGAGTACCGGTAAACACAGCAGAACCTACAGAGCCAGTGCAGAGTACCGGTAAACACAGCAGAGCCAGTGGAGAGTCGCGGTAAACACAGCAGAACCTACAGAGCCAGTGGAGAGTACCGGTAAACACAGCAGAACCTGCAGAGCCAGCACTGACTACCAGTAAACACAGCAAAAACTTCAAGCCAGAGTACCGGTAAACACAGCATAACCTGCAGAGCCAGTGCAGAGTACCGGCACACACAGAACCTACAGAGACCGTGGAGAGTACCGGTAAACACAGAACCTACAGAGCCAGTGCAGAGTACCGGTAAACACAGCAGAACCTACAGAGCCAGTGCAGAGTACCGGTAAACACAGTAGAACCTACAGAGCCAGTGCAGAGTACCGGTAATCACAGCAGATCCTACAGAGACCGTGCAAAGTACCGGTTAACACAGAACCTACAGAGACCGTGCAGAGTACCGGTAAACACAGCAGAACCTACAGAGCCAGTGCAGAGTACCGGTAAACACAGCAGAGCCAGTGGAGAGTCGCGGTAAACACAGCAGAACCTACAGAGCCAGTGGAGAGTACCGGTAAACACAGCAGAACCTACAGAGCCAGTGGAGAGTACCGGTAAACACAGCAGAACCTACAGAGACAGTGCAGAGTACCGGTAAAAACAGCAGAACCTACAGAGCCAGTGCAGAGTACCGGTAAACACAGCAGAACCTACAGAGCCAGTGGAGAGTACCGGTAAACACAGCAGAACCTACAGAGACAGTGCAGAGTACCGGTAAAAACAGCAGAACCTACAGAGCCAGTGCAGGGTACCGGTAAACACAGAAGAACCTACAGAGTCAGTGGAGAGTACCGGTAAACACAGCAGAACCTACAGAGCCAGTGGAGAGTACCGGTAAACACAGCAGAACCTACTGAGACAGTGCAGAGTACCGGTAAAAACAGCAGAACCTACAGAGCCAGTGCAGGGTACCGGTAAACACAGCAGAACCTACAGAGACAGTGCAGAGTACCGGTAAAAACAGCAGAACCTACAGAGCCAGTGCAGGGTACCGGTAAACACAGAAGAACCTACAGAGTCAGTGGAGAGTACCAGTAAACACAGCAGAACCTACAGAGCCAGTGGAGAGTACCGGTAAACACAGCAGAACCTACTGAGACAGTGCAGAGTACCGGTAAAAACAGCAGAACCTACAGAGCCAGTGCAGGGTACCGGTAAACACAGCAGAACCTACAGAAACAGTGCAGAGTACCGGTAAAAACAGCAGAACCTACAGAGCCAGTGCAGGGTACCGGTAAACACAGAAGAACCTACAGAGACAGTGGAGAGTACCGGTAAACACAGCAGAACCCGCAGAGCCAGTGTTGGGTACTGCAGAGCCAGTGCTGAGTACCAGAAAATCCTGCAGAGCCAGTGCTGGGTACTGATAAATCCCGCAGAGCAAGTGCTGAGTACCAGAAAATCCTGCAGAACCAGTGCAATGACAAAGTCTCTGTAAAGTGACTTTCCCCTGGAAGGTAAGTGTGCCTAGTTAGTACATATTTATTTTTTACTAATTAGGGTTATTCACTAATGTGTGAATTGTGAGGAATACAAATGAATTGAATATTTTAGACTAAAATAGCTGCGCTGAAAACATAACTGACTGTTTCCAATATGGCTATAATAAACTAAAAATGTAAATTCTTTTTTAATCCTGACAATTCATACTTTAGTAAACAATGCTGTTATTGTGTTTAACAAGTGATATATGCTTTTTTCTTGTAATCTTTATAAAGTATTCTATTTGGAAGATACCTAAATGTGTTTGTGTACATTTACATGGTTATTTTTTAATTTTGCCAAAATTAGAACACTAATATATGAAATTACCATAACTTCTGAAGCTTAAACCAAAGGGGCAGTCAAAAAAAACTTAGCTCTCTGGGGGAAAAAATGGCACATCAGCCAGCCAGGCATGGCTGCAATGCTGAGCTGACTGAACTCACTGAGGACAGCACATGCGCAGGACAGTAGGCTGAATGACATAAGTGTAGTATGTGTAATGATGCACTTATAGTTACATAGGCCTGAAAAGAGACATGTGTCCATTAAGTTCAGCCTTCCTCATATCTGTTTTTTGCTGTTGATCCGAAAGAAGCACTTTGCATTTTAAAGGGAATCTAACAATACAAGGTTGTTTTTCTGGCACTATAGCTCCATTTAGTGCAGCCCTCCCCCCACCATGGTGCAGAAGGGGTTAAAAAAAAACCCCTCTGTCACTTATCTGATTACGGTGCTGTTGTCCCTCTACTCTGGTTTAGGTTTCGCCTGCTCTTGGCGGAGGGACCTAATGCACGTGCGCGGTGCTCACCATGCTCACATTAGGACTTCCCCCATAGGAAATAATTCTATAATGCTTTCCTATGTGGTTTTGGGTGTCGCTGGATGTCTTCATGCATAGCGTGACCAAATGTCACCTAATCACCCGGAAGTCCCTCTAGTGGCTGTCTGGGAGAGAACAAAGATGGGACTGCAGGACACAACCACGGCTTTGGACTGTCCAGCCAAACCTGAGAGTGTAAACTTAATACCTCCCAGATGCATTGTATCCAACAGGACAGTCCCAGTGCTGTAATTCCTGACCCACTAATTCTATATAAAGTACCACTCAGATATAAAAGGGTACGCTTTTTAGTTCATAGCATGTTATCTGTATAATAAACTAGTCACATTTCTGCAAATGCATAGATTACATTTCAGCATGTTTCCGGCTATCCTGCATGATTGCAGTGTGTTGGTTTCTGCATATGTACCAAGACAGTCAATGATTCCCAGTGCAAAACCACTCTGTAAACATTACGGGCATCATTGGGTGCTTTTAAAATGTCAAATGTCATATGAGTGATGCTATGGCACTGCGTTCACGGCAGCTTTCTTTCATAATGACATGATTTTATATGGAGCTAAAATTAGATGATACTTTACAGTGTTACTCACTAAATAATGAGAACTGAAGGTGAATTCAGTGAGGACAATTTTTTAAGAATTTAAGATTCATGCAAACATAGTCATTTGGATAAAAAAAATAATATAAAAATTTTCCAATTCAGTTGTAGTCATAGCTTAGCTATTTTAGCATGAAATTTACAATTATGATACCAATTGACTATAATTTGAAGTTTAGGGAATAACTGCTATATAAAGATATGTATATTTATTTCAAGAACATTATTTGTCAGCCAGGCTTTTAGTTTGAGTAATCTGGCCTTAAATTTTAAATTCTCGCTTTAAAAAAATAACCTTTTTAGTTTGTGGTTGGTGTCAGGAGGTGATTAGGATTAATGATATGATTACTTGGTAACTAGAGTGTTCCTTCACTCAAACTATTTTGCCTCACTTAGAGTGATAGGAGCTACAGATTGGAGATATTCCTGTCTTCCCTAACCAACAGGGACATACGTTCTCTTCGCTAGCTCTAGCAATTATTCCAGGTGTGTGTAGTTACATAGAGTTAACTACTTTGACGTCACTGGGCATTCAGTTTGGTGGGCAGTGTGGCGTTAATATATATCATAGAAATGAGTGGACCTAGGAAAAAAGTGGCAACTCTATCAGACACCTCACGTAATTATTTCATAAAAATGTATTTTTTTGTTAGCACATTTCGATTGTATAATTTGACGCAAAGAAAACAATAATTTTTTATTTTATTTATTTTATTTAGGCAAATACTCTTTGTGTTCAATTTATGAAGTGATAAAAACTTCAACATTGAAAAGATAAAATACCCAACTGCGACAAAAAACAACAACTTTGTTTCTGCTGCATCAAAGTCAATTTGCACTGAGCTCACACCAAGTATGTGATTAATCACATATACGCAGGGTTTGCCAATAAATACCAAAACCTTAAAACTATCAGATCTCTGTCATGCTAAGCAGCCCTTCAAATAGTCAATGAGCCAGTGATCAATACTCAGGGGATCCAGGTCCACATCGATTTTACTCCCCTTGTGGCTCGTACAGAGTGTTCCTATCAATGAAAACAAGCTGTATTTGCCACATAATGTAAATGATTGTTCTAAGAGCAGTGATTTTGATGTATTTATACACGATTATATGCCTGTGTGTACAAATGAAGTGTAAATAAATACTCCCATGATTATGGGCGTGGGTTTAATGGAATCTTTCCATTCTTGTTAGTGTCTGATGTACTCTCTTGTTACATAATTTATGATTTTATATGTACACTATAAATGTCATAGGCGGAGAAGAAAAGCTATTGAAGTTGTAAATTGGTCTTGTGTCTGCAGTCAATGGAGATGATGTCCCTGCTATGCTTATCTATTAGAGCCTGCGCTGAGTTCTAATTGAGAACATTTGCATCCATATTCAGACTCTTCAAATGATGAAGATCTCTAGGGCACCGATTTCCCAATGGAAAACCTAGTCTAGAACAGCTGCTTATCCATCTTGATTTTCTTTGTTTAGCAAACTTGTCGGGTGGCTTTGCCCGTTGGTCAAGCTGCGTGCTGATTTTGGGCAGATCTTTATGGACACCATTTCTTCTACATCTCTGGAAGGCCACTGCCTGGGTCCCTTACCTCTTGCTTATCTAAGAGACTAAATGCATGTCAAATGCCGTACTATACCATTGCTATTAGAGTTTAATGTGTTTGGGGACTGACGTTGAGTGGACAAACCTTTGCTGGGTCTAGTGTTTGGTGGTCACATGTCACTTGAAGCATGGTACTGTATCTTTTTGCCATTTTTCTTTGACTTACAATATCGACGCCTCCATGTTCTTCTCTCTCTCTTTTTTTTTTTTTTTTTAAAGCTAGCCCTATAGAAGCATGATGATGACCTGAATGGCGTTGGTGGATCCTCTGGGAGTACATGGAAATTATATATTGGACTCTTTACAAGGCTAGAATGAAGATTAGGTAGTGAGTGGTTAAAAGGTCAAGGAAGGTGAAACTTGGAAATGTATGGTTGGTAATGAACAGTGATTTCATGGCAAACCTGCAGAGTTATAGTGTAAAAAGCAGATCTGAATGGAAATGGCTGCTAACGTGTAATATCTGTCCCATTTGATTTAAAGTAAGAACTGGAACACCTTTAATATGTGTTGCTAACTAAATGTGATGGAAAGTCGTCTACCCACTTCTAATAATCCTGCTTTTTTAATCTTTTTTTACATTAACCTACGTATTCATCGCTATTTTAGCACAATTTGAATCTGAGAGCTTTAACTGACAGTATTCCACTGTAATAAAACAGGCAAGCTGTTCAAACCTACCATCAAGAGGCCTATGTGAAGTGCAAATACCAAACACATTGGTGACATTATTTTATGTCACAGCGTGTGCAGGTGACAACAGTATTACACTTCTTAAATTGCTACGAAATTCTAGCCCCTAGCCCCAAAACTATACACATCCATTATTGCCTGTTATAGACCTGCCTGTTAAGTCATTCACAGTTATGACAATTTAAAGATCTGAACATCGTTGTGTCTATCCTTGATACAGACGTCATAACAGCAATTCACATCTTGGAGATTAAACATACTTTCTTTTTATCGTCTTAAATCTTTATGTATAAGTGAAAAATAGTTCCCCCCAAAAATGAAAATCTAGTCACATTTCAAAGCTCACTCTGTAATATTTTTTTTGTATTTATGAAATTGTGGAAAATTGCAGGAGAGTTTTACATTTCGGGTTGAAATAGCCAGATTTAAAAACAATATCCAACTCATGCTATCTTTCTGTCTCATTTTTTTATTGGTCTAAAATTTAAATTCCCTTGTCACTTTACTGCAATTTCCAGGTTTGTGGAATAAACACCTTAAGGTAGCGTAAAGTGGCACTGTGATCTCTGGTCACTTTATGAGTGTTTCATATAGATAAAATGTTTATGAAATACAAATCTTTTTCTTTCACATAGGACATTTTTCATATGCTCTATTTTAGGCTCAAATATATTTTGATCCCAATGTTCTGAGACATTCTAAAATTAGACTAAAATCGACTTCCAAGTCAGTGAGTACATATAGATTTCGTGCTGACATTAGCGTCTCCGAATTGAATGCCAAACTTAGTGAGAAATGCAAAAAGAAAAGAACAAGAGATGGAGAGGGAGGTGGGGGGTGGAGAAAAGGCTAATGTGAATTGTTATTGTTATAAGGGCAAAGAAAATGGAATGATACGATATTCATGCGGGAGCCTGGTGATACTATTTGTGCATTATCATGGGGCAAACACAAATGTCATATGTTAACAATTGTTAGGCTAAGAACACAGCAATGTATCATTGCTTGGTCTCGGGGGAGCCGTTCACAAAAACAGGAGAGACATGAGCTGGCGAACATAAATCAGAAAGCAGCATTCTGTGTGAGGCAGTGAGCATGTGTCCGGTGTTTATACAAATACCCAGTGTACACAAATAACCAAGAACACCAAGTGATTCCAAATCAACTTCTGTTTGTTCATCACATGGAAATGTGACATTGCAAGGCAGAGATATGTGTGGCCTGGCACTTTTATATTCAGTATTTAAACATTGTGTGAGCTTGTTTGTGTCTGTGTGCATGCATATGAAATATAAATTGGTATTTTATAAACCTGTATATAAAGCATTCCTTTGTACATGTGCTGAGAAATATTTAAACTGGCTGTGGTGTACACAACAATAAAAAAAAAAGGGAGGCCACTAACCCCACCTGGAACCCCGCTACCGTGGTTCCGTTCACTCCTGCATCTCGAGGAACAACGGGCGCACCTGCCACCTGAAAACGGCAACATCTGTGTTGGGACTTGTACCCTCTCTTTTCCTATTAAGTTACCGGCATTTTATTATATGGCTGAACGACCGTACTGGTCGACACTGGGCGAAATGAGACCCAATTATCTCCCCTAATTACGTCCATCCTACCCCCCCCAGCTCCAATCTTCTTGACCCACACATAAACAGTTGGCGGAGCTGCCTCACTCAAAATCTTGAGACACCATACCAAGTTACCCGATCCTTAAGGATCCTCTGTTATAAAACGATCCTACACCACAGTTGTCATACTCACGGGCCCCCACCCTGTATTAATCTTGGGCCTACTACCTAGCCCAAACAGGGCTCCACACCTCGGTAGGGAGCGGGACCATTAAAATTAAAATGAACTCTCACTTTTTGCGTAACGTGTAACTCAAAATCTATTATTGCCACTGATCGAACCGCATCTTGCATAGCATGTAACTTGACCTCTATTGTATTACCTCGTATAGTCAATTAGGGTAACCAAACTCTTATCTTGTGTCAATTTGTCTCTCTGCTGACTACTTCTTTTTTTTTTTTTTACTTATTTTTTCTTTCTTTCTTTTTTCTTTTTTTCTTTCTACAATTGAAAATGCGTAGTTTAGCTACCTACCCTTTATCACAAAATACCGTGCTGCTTACTCGAGTAGAAACGTAACACTATTGCTCACTACCACTGTTGTCATGTTCACTATTCCGTTGTGTTTTTGACGTATGCCGGCAATTGCTGTTGTGGCATTGCGGGTTACCTTGTATACTTCTGCACGACCAAAAATAAAGAATTTAAAAAAAAGGGGGGGAAATATAATCTATGTATTAGACCTGTGCAAAAAATAGTTTTCAGTGGTTCGTCCAAATCAAATTCTTTTTAATCCATGCCAAAGCGAATTGGTCGCTTCAGGATTTACCTGTAGAGTCTTATTCATTAGAGTTGAGGATTGAGCGACAGAAGAGTATGAGAACCCTTCTGCTGCTTTCTGTAAGAGTAAGATTCCCTATGAAGTGTTTTTCGTACTTGCAATTGAAGTATAGGACGTTCATAGGACGTTCTTTTGCTGTGAAGCCAGTATGTTGGCTTTGTGGAGAAGTAATGTCCTATTTGGAGAACTAGTAGAGATGTAGATACCGTACTCACCAAATAACCCAGGTGCTCTGAAGCCAGTGCTGGTCAGGCCTCTCTTCCAATATATGCAGAATAAATAACAAAAATAACAAAAAATAGCAGATAAGTCATACAGACACTGTCCTGCACAATCATACAGACACTGTCCTGCACAGTCATACAGACACTGTCCTGCACAGTCATACAGACACTGTCCTGCAAAGAGATACAGACCCTGTCCAACACAGTCATACAGACACTGCCCTGCACAGTCATACAGACACTGTCTTGCACAGTCATACAGACACTGTCCTGTACAGACCCTGCCCTGCACAGACACTGTCTTACACAGACATACAGACCCTCTCCTGCATAGTCATACAGACACTGTCCTGCATAGTCATACAGACACTGTCCTACATAGATATACAGACACTGTCCTACACAGACATACAGACACTGTCCTACACAGACATACAGACTCTGTTCTACACAAACATAGTACATTCTAAAAGCTCACACTGATAAAAAAGACTTGTACATATATGTTTATATGTTATGGGTATGTGTATTTGTATCATGTGGACACACAAGCACACAGCAGTTATATAAATACAGTAACTCATATATAATATTTACTCTGTACAGACACGCTAATAATAAGTTTGTGTATATATATTTGTACAATATATTTGTTTATATATATATTTATTCTGTATTGTCACAAACTGTGTCCACAAAAGAATATATTTATCCCTATTACTCTCGTTGTTCCAGCCCATGTGCTTACCTGCCCTATCTGCTCCTACACGAGCTATTATTACTGTCCGGAGGAGATCTAGGAGCCTCGTGCCTGCAGCCGGACTGTCAGTGAGGCAGACCGCGACTGCAGGGGCTCCCTGCCTGGGTGCTACGAGTCCAGGCTAGTAGCTGTCCAAAGAGTGCTCTCTCCAGTGCTACCTAAGTGGAGATATCCACCGGAAAGAGACGCAAGCCCTTGCAGACCCTCTGGAGCTATGAGTCGGCTTCACAGCCGCAGAGTCCCACTGGCCACATGGAAGTCCGTGCCGACCAATAGGAGAAGAAGCTATCATTCAAACTGGTTCGTGTCCTTTCTCCCGATAGGCCGGCACAAGTTAAATGGCTCAGCTCGGGACACCTCCCCTCACTGAGCACTGATTGGCCGCTGAGTGGTTGAGGCGACCAATAGGAGAAGGGGCCACAATGCAAACTGGGTTTGTGCCCTTTTTTCTGATAAGCCGGCACGAGTTAAAGAGCTTAGCTTGGAACCCCTCCCCTCTCTGAGCACTGA
Organism: Pelobates cultripes; assembly: GCA_933207985.1. NCBI lineage: Eukaryota > Metazoa > Chordata > Amphibia > Anura > Pelobatidae > Pelobates > Pelobates cultripes. Next base: position 15,954,083 of record OW240923.1, read on the forward strand.
TTGGTCACCGCGTGGTTTAGGTGCAAAGTTTGAATCTACTGGCCTAAACCAAGTGATTCTGTCGAATTATTTGGGGGTATGTACAGAGCCTCAAGCCAAGACTTTCTACGACGATTTTTTGGGCTCTGTACATCCGATAGCTCTGGTATTTGCAAGGATCATAGCTGGGACCAGGAGCTATTTGGGGATATATTGTGTGTGGGGTTATTTTATGTCTTTTTTTTGTTTGTTTTTGGGTATTTTTATGCGTTATGTTCTTTGTGCACAGTTATGAGCGTGCTGTCGGAGTGTTCCAGGGCGGGTTTGACTGTGTCCATGTTTTGTATAAATTGGCTGTACTGTATCCCATTAAAACATTCCTGTTGTACCCTTCATCAAGTCTCAGCTGATGTTTGGGTATCTACGAGCTCTGATCACTGTGTCACTTGAGATTTGGGGAGACTTATAAAGGAAATACTCAGCCGGAGTATAGGGGATCTGTTACATGTATATATTCTGTTTGTATAGTATTGTTTTCTGCTTTGCTTATCTCTGGCAATTCAACTGAATTATTTCCAGGGCTGTTCCATGGCAATGACCATTAATCCAGCCCAATTTTATGACCCTCTCAGCCCAATATGTGTTTAAACTGACCCTCTTTTTAACATCTCCATAAATGCACCAATTAGCTCTGAGGCCTTTAAATTCCTCTCTATGACCACCTCCATAGGACTCATGCAGTAGTCTGATTTTTTTATTTATTTTTAATTAAATTTTATTTTTTCCTTTTACCCTTCAAGCTGACAACACTTTAGAGTTTATATTCTCTAACCTTTGTTCTTTCACTAACACACCTATCCCTCTCTTTGATCACCATCTCCTAATCTGTAATCTTATCTTGGGCCCCTGTCCAACCACACTCATGTGTCAGACTTAGACCCTGCAGAAACCTGAAATCCCTTGACCTGCAGAAACTTTCCATTGACATCCATTTCCTCATCTAACTGATCTCCACTACCACATGATTATCTGCGGCATCTACTGTCAGGCCCCTGCTCCATAGCCTCCTTATCTCGAGATCCCACGACGCATCCCCTTCTATCTACATGGAGGCACCGGGTTGGAATGTGTAGTCCTGTGCCACATGGTCGGCCTGCTCACCCCGCCGACTAGCCGTATTCATGAGGGGCCAAGCAGTGCCACATTCCATGAGCGGCACTATGAATCAGGAGCCAGCATACCAGACAACTGAGGCAGAACAGGAGGGCCCTATGGCGCATGCTCGCCGAAGCAACATCTTCTTAAAGGGGCAGAAGGCGGAATTGACAAAGGGGTGTTTTCAGGAGGTGGAGAAAAAGTAAGTGGACATACCTCCTTTGCCCTATTTAAACTCCACTCCTACTAAAACTCATCTCTCAGTTATACTGTGCTCCTGTGGTGTTCACACCTTCAGTTCCTATCCTGCTGTTTTCGTGATATTGACCCTTGCCTGAATCCTTACTACGATCATTTGCTGCCTGTCTTGACCTTTTGGCTCTCCTGACCATTCTTCATCCGACCCTATTGTACTGCAAACCTGATTCCGTGCTTCCAGCCTTTTCTGCATTGTGGGCTTCTTCTACTAAATATCCACCCTCTCAAGTACCGAAAAACTATGTCCAATCACTGTTCGCCCTGTCTGACAAAATTAATTCCAATTCTGGCATACCAAATCCACCTGATACCTTAAAAGGTATGCTATGGTGGCGGAACGTTACTGGAGGAAATGTTGTTGTACAGATGACTTTAGGAATTACAGATATGCGCATATCCATGTGCACCTTCACAAAACAAACATACATCACCTCCTTCATTTCCACGACCCTAAATATCTCTTTCAAACTTTTACCACACTAATGTGCCCCACTTTGCCTCCACCTTCTGCACTCAATTTTCTATCCTTCTTCACAGCAAAGATTGAAAAAAATCTGGAAAGAAATTGCCTTACTCGCTTCTCCCCCCAACAGTCCAACCTTTGTCTGGCCTTCTTCCCTGAAACTGTGAACTCTTTAGTTGGTATAAACTCTTTAATGAAAAATAAAAAAACACTGAGTAGAAATGGAATATCTTCAAACAAATATCAGAAAGGTACTTTTCTCAGTATGTACCATTAGGTAATAAATAAAAAAAGAGACCAATGGGGCTTAGTGGGAAAGTAAACCAAAAGATTAAAAAAAAGAAAAGTGCATTTTAAAGCATTTAAATCAGACAAATCAGAGGCATTGTATATAAGATATAAGGAAGCCAATAATGCATGCAAAAAGGCAATTTGAATGGCTAAACTAAAAATGATAAAGTGATAAATAAAGAGAGCAAAACAAACGCCAAAATATTTTTTATGTACATAAATAATTTTTTTTTTTTTTCAAAAGTGCAACTGTAGGTACACTGAAAACAGAGATGGGCAGGTTAGCTAATGAAGACCAGGGAAAGACAAACATTTTAAATGTTTAAACAGCAAATGGATAAATACTTGCAACAACAGAATATAATTCAGTTATATTATTTTTTAATTTGTGTGGTAATAACTTCTTGATCCATGTAGATATGTGACTGCCATTCTGGGGTCATGAAGCATTTTTTTCCTAGTTTGTTGCAAAATTGGAAGTGCTTCAAACTGGATTTTCTGCCTTCTTTTCGATCAACAGAAAAAAACAGATGTGAGAAAGGCTGAACTTGATGGACACATGTCTCAGGAAATTTGTATTTTCCCTTGTTTCCGAAGAGGAGGTGTTTGTGCTTCTGCTTTCTTCCTGCCCTACCACGTGCTCCCTTGATCACATTTCTTTGCACATGACTTTGTCTCTCTCATCTTACAATAAAATCTTCCATTTCTCCTTCGTCCTCCAAACATGTGGTAATCATGCCCATATTAAAAAAAACATTCTCTTGACCCTGATGTTTTGCCTAGCTATAATCCTATCACTTTTTCCTTCTCTTTGCCTCCTCTTGACCCTGATGTTTTGCCTAGCTATAATTCTAACTCTTTCTCCTTCCCTTTGCCTCCAAGCTCTTTGAAGGACTTATTCATACTCAACTTACAGACCATCTGAACTCCAATTCCTTACTCGACTTGCTACAGTCTGGCTTCCGCTCTCAACATTCCACTGAGATTTCCCTGACCACATTGACTAATGACTCAGTGATATCCAAATCCAAACACTGTTATTTGCTACTTGTTCTTGATGTTTCACTGTTGACCACCCGCTTCTCTTTCTCACCCTTTGTTACCTTGGCCTTGGTGACACTCCTCTTTCCTGGTTCTCTTCCTACCTTTGTGAATGGTCCTTCAGTATCTCCTTCCCTGGTCTCTCCTTACCTTTTGATTGAAGTTCCTCAAGGCTTTGTACTTATTCTTCTTCTTTTCTCAATTGACAATGCTTCTCTCAGTGGCCTGATATAATCATATAGCTTTCATTATCACTGTAGTCTGATGATAACCAGATCTACTTCTACTCACCTGATCTTTCTCCCTGTATGCCTGTGCTTTATTTCTGACTGGATAATTTAACGATTTCTAAAACTCATCTCCAAGACAGAACTCCTTGTGTTCACTCCCTCTAAGGCTTCATCTGTGCCTGTTTCCCTTAAGGTCAACAGAGCTATCATAATCTCTACTTAGCAGGCGTGTTGCCTCGGTGTGCTCTTTGACTCCGACCTTTCCTTCACCCCTTACATGAAATTAATCACCAGTTCCTGTTGTGTTCACCTTAAAAACATTTCCCACATTCTCACCTTCCTTACTCAGGATGCAACTAAGACTTTTGTCCATGCTCTCGTTGTTTCCCACCTTGATTATTGTAACTGCCTGCTCATTGGCCTGAAAAGTTCCCAGATTGCCACTCTATAGTCTTTAAATACTGCCGCTGCCTCTCCACATCTCTGCAGTCTTTAAAACAAAGCACCCTAAGAACATGCTTCTTTAGAGATGCCTATCAACTCTTCCCTCCTCATCCCATATAGCCTTACTCTGCTTTCTTCCATCTACTGTGCTCCCTCCTGCCACACACCCCTCCCTCCCATCCTCCAGTATGTTCAGATCACTTTATTTCCTCACTTCCTTTTGTGTATTTGTTCCTCATCCCTTTAGTTTGTAAGCTAATTTGGGAAGGGCCCTCTTCATCTACTGTTCCTGTATATCACAGATGTTTAGTTTCCTATTGTACTGTAGAATACATTATCGCTATATAAATAAGTGAATGTGTGTATTATATATTATACATGATTAACACTGTGATACAATATAGAAGTATGAATCGTTTGTATGTTTCTAAAAGTGGGTATGCATTGTGAATAAACTTTGGCTTTTTCTTGGGACTGTTGTGATTAACTATCTAACTCATACAATAAGAGACACATTGAAAGCAGTGAATATCATTTGAAGACTAGCCTTTTAAAAGGACAGTAAAGCTAAAATGTAGCTTTTTTTATGACTGGATGTTAATTTAAAGTTTAATGATCATTCATTTATTTTTTCTTTACATTTTCAAAACAGATTTTAGCCGCCCCCTCTGGTTTCAAAAACAGGACAATTTGTATTATTAATCCTATGTTGTCTCCCAAACTGTTAAAGATTTCCAGATTTTGGATTAATCCACTACTATTTGTTTTAATTATCTTTATTGGTATCATGTCAGAGGCTTGGTTTACAATTATACTTTACCATAACGTTTAGTCGCCTTCGCAGAGGCGTGTTTCTCATTGCATCAAACATAACATTTAGTTGCCTGCGCAGAGGCGGTTTGATTATATCATTTGCGGCTTTATCATCTGACATATTTAGCGTGTTGTGTGTGGTTTTGCCTGTGTGTGTGTTGTTTGGTGATTGTGGTGCACATTCTGGTGCATGTTTTGGGTCTCGTTGCGTGTTGCAGCGCTTCTTGACGCATCTATGGTGGGGTCAGCCCACGTTAATTGCGTTTGAATCGTTCTTAAGGCTGTGTGTGGTTGATCATTGTATGGATATGTGGTGTGAGTACTTGTTGCGTTTTGGGCGTCTGGGTTGCTGTCTCTTATTTGGCGTCTTTCCCGTCCATCCCCGTTGTGGCCCCTGCCATCTTGTCTTATTATATTGCTTGTTGTCGTGGTTTTTGCGGGGTCTGCTGGGGTCTAGTGGGTGGCACGGTGTCTGAAGTGTCATGTGGTTTTGCATCCTTGAGTTGTCACTGTGTAGTTCCTCGGGTCGGGGTGTTTCCATTACTTCGGTCTTGCATATGTTTTAAGTTTCTAACAGTTGTGTTAGTGTATGTGTCTGTTTTGTTTTTTTCTTTATTGTTTGGGAAGGGGGCCGTTGTAGCGGCTCGTACCTCATGTGATCGTGTCAGATGTTTGGAGGGTGTTTATGTTGCGCCGTCGTGTCTTGTTCGGTTCATACTTGTCTGCTTTAGTCTCTTGGATTGTTCCCTGGTGTCTGTGTTGTGTGGGGTTGGTTATGTCATGCGGGTATCGCTTAGCGGGTGGTTGCGGTTGTGTTATGTGTCTTCTTCTCTTCGTCCGGTAGTGTGGCCTTCTCTTGTGTCTGTGGTCGTTTGTTTGAGTGTGTTAGTGTGTGTGGAAGGGTCCTGAGGGGGTGAGTGAGGGGATTGAGGGTTGGTGGTCAGTTATCTTGTCCCCTGTCGCCGCCTGGTCCGCCCAGCCCCAGGGCCTCCCGAACCCCCGCCTGGGTCTGTCTTTCTCTCATTCGTTCATCTCGGGAGAGTTTGGTGTGAGGCGGCGTTGAAAGGGTTCTGATGTGGTGTGGCGTAGCCAGTGGAACCAGCGTTATGTATAGCGGTCCCTTTGCCTCGGGGTGTTTGCTTTCATGTCTTCGAATTTCCGCGTCACTTCCACTTCTTCCACCCAGCGTCTCAGTGGGGGTGTGGTGGTCTGCTTCCAGTAGATGGGGATGGTCGCCTTGGCCGCGTTGAGTAGTCTGGGGATAATGGATCTGATATATGCCTGTGTTGGCATGGTTGTTTTGTGTAGAAGGAAGGCGGCTGGGGTCTCTGGCAATAGCTCGTCTGTTATATCATGTATAGTATTCCTGATCGTCTCCCAGTATGGGCGGATCTTGGGGCATGTCCACTAGATACGTGTGAACGTTCCCACTGCCTCCTCGCAGCTCCAGCAGGTGTCTGTTATCTCCGGGTTTCTGGCGTTGATGGTGTCAGGTACCACCTGGTGAAGATTTTGTATGAGTTCTCCTGTAAGCACGCTGAGCCCGGTGTTTTCTGTATCAAGGTGATGAGTGTGTCCCATTCTGCCTCCGTCATGGGTTCGTCTAGGTCTTCCTCCCACTGTCTGATGCATAGGGGTGCCAGTAGGTATCTGCTTGTAATTAGAACCGAGTAGATCTGTGATATAGCTCGTGGCGGTTCCTTGTCTTGCATACAGAGGAATTCAAATGATGTTGGTTCTCTCAGGAGGGATGGTTTCTGAGGGATAGGTCGGGCGTATTGTGCCATTTGCGCTCTCTGGAGTGTGTGCATGAAGGTGGTCGGTCCGAGAATAATTCGTTCAGTGGCCGGATGTCGAAAGTCCTGCATGCGGATGATTGGCTTGTGTCCTATTGGGTTCGGGGTTGGGCCCATGTCTCCTGCCGGGAAGTCTGGGTTGCCTCTCAAGGGGAGGAGCGGGCCTGGGTCCGTCGGAAGGTATTGTTTCGTGCCCTGTGTGTGCCAGACTTGCATAGTAGCCGCCACGAATGGGTTGGTGATGTGTTTGTGTTTGTATGTTGTTTTAGGAATCCATGGTAGTGTTCTGAGGTCGCAGTTGGTCGTGCCCGAAATCCACTACTATTTGAATCGGTCTTCAAATTGCGGTATAATGGGATAATTCCCAAATTTGGTTGTTCCTTTAACAATGTCTTTTGACAGATTAAAGGAAAACTCAAAGCGCCATAACCTGTGCAGCCCATTGGTTATGCTACCAGGTGCAATCCTGTCAAGCCATTTTTAGCACAGTTTGACAATTTACCTGGGTCCGTCTGGGCCATGCCACAACTGGTCTTCCCCATCAGGAGAAGACAGATGTTTGTTCAAAGCAGGACTACGTTTATTGACTGAAACGGTCATTTGCTGAGACATCCTGCTTCTCCTGCTGGACAAGATTGAATGCGGCGTGGGCCCCAGGATTAATATCTTACTGTCAGTTGGTACCAGAGCTTTAACTCCAAATGTACTAATTCTATTGGAGGCAAATTAGTAATTGCTACATAAAAAATAAAAAGTTATTGCATTATGTAATGGGAGTAGGCTCTCTTGGTTTCATTTTTGTTCTCACTGCTGGTTTAGTCTGTAACAGGTGGAGTGGTGGAACATTACAGCCAAATAAATATCTGTTAAAAGGATTGGGTGGAAAAGAAAGTTGTCAATGCCTGGTCTTTTTAATCCTGAAGTCATGTTCCATAAATTGTAGGTGTGTGAATGCAAGTTTTGGTTTTATATTGTGTGTGTAATTTAGTGTTTTGGTGCATATGGAAATTTATATTCTTGTGGATGGTCAACCTGTGTGATTGCAGTGGTATATTTGTGTGTAGTGGCTGTTTGTTTGAATGCCAGCAATATATTTGCACTCCTATTCTTTTGACTTTTTTTTTACCTGATTTTCTTCCATGTGATTAGCCCAACTATTATTTTTTTTCTTCTGAATTTATTACTAGACCACTTACTATTTTCTAACTACGGACACCTTATCCAGGGCCGGATTAACATAGGGGCTGATGGAGCTGCAGCTCCAGGCCAAGGCCCATGGAATAGGCCCATTTAATGCAGGTATTTTTCTCGGTATAGACAGAGATTACTCTGCAATACCAGCACCAGACAGTAGAGGTCACTGTGTGTGGAGAGAGGCAGGGATAGGAAGTTACAGCATATCCCTTCCTGTCTCTCTCTATTACTCACTGATCAGTGGGGAAGCAGCTACACAGCACATAGAGTCCAGACAGCAGCTCTACAGCTCAGGTAAGTGAGGGATGGGGGAAAGGCAGCAGGGAGACATGGGGACACTGAGACACCAGGGGACACATGGGGACACTGAGAAACTAGGGGACACATGGGGACACAGACACTAGGGGATACCATGAGACCTAGGGACACTGAGACACTTGGGGACACTGATACACATGGGGACATGGAGAAACTAGGGACACTGTGTCCTCATGTCCCTAGTGTCTCAGTGTTCCCATGGCTCCCAGTTTTCCCTGGTCTCCCAGTGTCTGTGTCCCCATGGCTCAGTGTCCCTAGTGACTCAGTATCCCCATGTCTCCCATTGTCCCCAAGTGTCTCAGTGCTCCCTGTCTCCCAGTGTCCCCAAGTGTCTCAGTGTCCCCGCGTCTCTCAATGTACCCATGTATCACTGTGTCCCCTTGTATCCTAGTGACATGGAGAAACACTCAGACCCTGGGAAACTAGGGGACTGGGTGACATGGGGACACTGACACTGTGATACATAATGACACTGAGAGACTGGGTGACTTGCGAGACTGAGACACTGGGAGACAGGGAGACACTGGGAGCAATTCATCTATTTAGCAGAATCAAACTGTAAGTAGTTTGTTGGTGATTTTACAGAATTTTCTCTTATGTCACTCCTTGTGATTTACATCACGTGAGTCACGCGTAACTAATTAATTATACAAATGATTAAGGCTGGTATTTTTTTCCAAGAAAGGTGCCAACCCTAACTACTCTTCACATACTCTTGCTTAAAGGAGCACTGTAGGGTCAGGAACACAATCATGTCTTTCTGACCCAATTTTGTTAAAACTACCATCAATTTTGTTAAAACTACCATCTAGCCCCCCTGCAGACTTTGGTCTCTTTAACACTGTGGCATGTCCCTTTTCTTCTACACTCACTACATACACCTTTTCTCTGTCACAGCCTGTAGCAAACTCACCCCTTTAAAAGAGTTTTCCATGAGCTTTTGGAGGGGCTTGCTTGCCCGCCTCCTGCCATGTGACTATGGCCCTGGGGGTATAGCCCTTTAAAGACAGTATTTGGGCATATTGTATTGTACTGCACTGTTTCTGGCCCTTTAAGTACTTTAGGAAAAGACCTGCAGCTTTGTTATGGCACTTCAGATGCAGCCGAAGTAATCAAAGTGGCCGCCATTCGACAGCCGAACACGTTGCGGTGGCCATTTTAGTTCATTCGCATGTGGTCAGCGGTGTTTTGCCGTCGATTTCATGGAACTGAAATCGGCTACTCGACGGCACGAACACCACTGAAGTTTACCTTCTCATCCACTTCGACGCTTCGGCTAAAGTCAAAGTGCGTTCGACAATTCGAACGCCAGGTTATGCTGTACTATTTGCACGAACGGCCCCATTCGTGGATTCGAATGAGACTTAGACATTTTTCTTGTATGAAATTGACCGACCGCACAGCCCAAATCCATGGAACTGTTTTGGGCAGGAAAATAGGCTTGCGGTTGGTCAGAAAAGGACGCCCGACTAACCTTTGAACTACTCGGGAGATTTGTATGATTTTTGAGTGTGTATATTTCAAGTGTGCTGATTCTGAAAATGTATGCTTTATGTGAATGGCATGTATATTTTGGAAGTTATTAATATTTTCTAAAAACTGTATATTTTCTGCCTGTGATAATTAAGTTAGTCTATTGTGTTGAGATAATTGTATCACAGGCAGAGGGGAGGATGTCTGATGTCATGAATGGGAGTGTTTAGCTGTGTTGTAACGTATTGATTGGTTGTTCTTCAAAACCCTGTGGGCAGCCCTTTTTGTGTAAGAATGGGCATAAAAGCAGAGTGTTTGATTAAAAGCTTTAGTTCTGCTCCTGATACTGTGTGTCGTTCAGTTATTGGGAAACGTGATGGGATATTGCTGGATTATATTACTGATCGTGCCTGCTACTCTATTGGATTATTTTATTGATTACGGTGGATATTCTCCTGGGTTACTTATGGGTTCCTCAGCCACACTAAGATTACCAGCGGAAATAGTCTGTGAGAGATCAGCGTTCTGTTACACAGCCTATATACCAGAAACTTCTGCCTGCCAGTAAGAAAGCGTGGAGTAGGCACATCATTTGATACATTTATGTCAAGCTCAGGGTGCTGCCTGCATAGTATGCCCTTAGTTGGACAGCCTGCATGATTGGCAGGCAGCCTGACATGCATTCAGCCCAGGCTGGCCTTCCAATTCTTTGAACAAACATGCCCCCTTTTTGGGCATGTTCACCCCTTTTGGCAGGTCTGGTCACTTGATTCGCATGCCCATTGACTTCCTGCTTCACTGGACACTGCTGTTACGGGATATGGATTTACTTGAAACATGATAGCATAAATTAGAGAGAGATTAGCATAGAGTATGTGTTTTTGTATAGCTGCATCCTTTGAGTTCCCCTCAAACACCATCTCCATCAGATACATGATGTTTGGGAGCTATGATTGTTTTTGGTCAATAAGATTCTGTAAATAGGCCCATCATAATTGTCAGTACAAGGCCCACTGGGCTCTTAATCTGGCCCTGACTTTATCTCTGAAGTAGGCAGCCGCCGATACACTTTAACTGACTGTCCCAGGCCAACTTGTCAGTGCTTCGTTTCTACTTCCTGGTGGTGGTAACCGTTATGGCAGCCTCCAGATATCACTAGAGGTGCTTCAATAAAAGAATAATTCTGTAAATAAATAAAAGTTGCTTTTTCAGTTATGCGCTTTTGTATTTTGCTATGTTTCATGTAAGTCTTAACTAACACAAATCCTTGTTACTTATTTAGTATCCACAATAAATTAACACTCCCAGACTGTTGTGCTGGTTCAGTATTCTGTGATACATTGTATCTGGACTGCGGATCCATGGCCATTTTGCTTCCTACCTCTACCTTTTAAACAAGTTATCATACTTGCAAACCTTGTGGTGTTAACTATTAGAACTTGGTGTGTGTTATTGTATATGAGTTATATGTATACTGTCTAATTACATGGTTTAATCACGGTGTGTAATACATACAGACACATGCACATTCTCAGTGTCTGCTACAATCATTTCATATAGTTTCTGTTTTGCATAGAGCAGCCCTGTGTAAAAGAGGAAGTTTTTTCTGCAGCCTTAATGTTGGGCATCTTTTGTGTCCAGCCTTTTAAATGCTGGAGTTTTTTTCCCCCCTTTTTTTTCTTTACTGACAAGCCCACAATTTTCAGAAAAGAAAGCTCGCATTAATTAAGACAGTGCCAGCTGTAATTTTCTTGGGAAGTAAATTTCTGCACAACTAAAGGTTACAGAGACCTTTTCACTGTCAAAATTTACTACAGACTGTGAATGTTAATGTTTCTAATGAAGACATGCTCTCTGTCCCTGAACTTAAAACTACCCTGAAACAAGGCAAGAGGAGAAAAAAAAAAAAAACTCTATTTGACGAATGTTTCAGGAGCCAGTGCATTAACGCAGGGTTATATCTGCTGGTGCGTGTTGTAATTATAGTATTTGGATAGCCTTGTTTTCTAAACAAGTGAGATTGCTATAAATCAGCTATTGCATGTGAAAATCATTCTGTTCTGGAGGTGCCTCATTTAGATTTCTCAACATGCATACTTAAGCATTTAGTGAATAAACATTTTTATTTTTTTTTAAATTTAGAAGTTTAAAATAGATATTGGATTCATGACACCAAGAGAAACTAAACCCAACACTTATGTGAACAAACGCAAATGTATAAAAACGGAATACCAAATCGTATTACTGGGCCTTAGTGTGGCCAGACTCAACGTGATTTGGAATAGTTAGTATATGCTCAGACCAAGTTCAGGGACACAGAGTATGTAATCGATAAGGCAAGCCAAAAGTCAAGGAATACAGAATGGAGAACAGTCAAGGTACAAGCTGGGTTCAGACATAATAATATAACGCGCTTTTGGATAACTATTAATGAAAACCACTATGCACACGCTTGCGTCAATGATTTGGGCTGAGAATTCTGAGCCATATGAGGGCTCAGTTTTGCAGTGGTTGGCATCTGCTTGAACGCTGGAAGATGGCGGGGTCAGACGGTATGGGACCGACAAGCCAAACTGACACAGAGCGCTCCTGGCGGGCGCCGTAACACATTCTTTCAGGGAATATATTGATTTTTTTGACTTGTGTATAGTCATCTCCCATCAGTTAAACTGTACTATTTGACACCTTATGAGGAGCAATGAGAGTTTTAAATAGATACAAATTCTTTTTTTGTTATAAAATGTAACCTGGCTCTGTAAACAGACTGGTCCTTATGTCTCAGTGTTTGGAAAGATACAAGAACACTGGGATACAAGTGCAACATCCTATTTTGGTTTGACATACATGTCCCTGACTGATGAAGGGTTCAGGCTATCAAGATGCAAGAATTTGTTTTGACAATCATTATTGTGAAAAAGACTTTTCATATACGCGTAAAAGAAAATGATTTTTTTTTTTTTTAAAACTATAAATTTGCAAAACAATAGGACAGTGAACCCATTAGGGAAACGCCAGATAATGGACAATACATTATCAAGTATTCATAACCAAGCAGAGTTGAGTAAATTAACATGCCATTTACCTCCAAAACGCATGAAGAAACATAAATAAGACAACATATGAAACTCTCCCATCTTGTGGAACCCATCATAAGATCTAAAATTTAAGGGCAGTCACTTAAGAGAGTACAATAGCATGGAATGACAGAAGAAAAAAGGGGGGATGGCATGGAAAGTAAGGTAGGGGGAGAAGAGGGTCAGAGTTTTTAATGTACTTTCTCTGGGAACCAATATATTAAATCATTGTCCACATTAGAGCACACTTTTCAGATCTACCTTGGAGTCCCGCTGTCAAGGACTCCATCTCATAGCTAGAACATAACCTAAGCCTCCTTATACTAGGCTTTAATCTTACCCACTCAAGAGCTGATATTGTCCATGTAGTGACATTTCCAAAGTCCTATATGTTTAACTAGTGGGAATTAGGTTCAGTCATCTGATCAGTGTGGGAATACAACTATAACCTTTTAATTAGATCTTGGGAATCTCTGAACTTAAACAGTCGCTCTAAGCAACGTTACCACTACAGCTTTGTGTAGTGATTCTGTGTATATTGGGTGCGAGCCCCCTTAGTTACATTTAGGAGGGATTTGACCTAAAATGAGGCTTTCTGTCACCCAAGGACTGCCCTCTTTGCAGCTCCAGTAATGCAAAATTGATACTTCTGAAATCTCAAAATTGGTTCTATCCATCCTGAGGAACAGTGACAGGCTGTGAGTAGGTTAGGAAGGATGCAGAGGTAGGGATGTTTTTGAAATCCCTTAACAATACCTCTTACCCCAGTAAAAACTTCAATTGTATTTTATTGGGGTAAGGGAACAAGGGACTGTTGCTTCCTGATGTGACAGTTCTGCTTCATACCAATGGCTAGATACTCTACGTATGGCAGGATTTAACCCCAATACCCTTGTAATTTTCTAGATATTTGCAACATGACTGAAACTTACTTCTTATCTCTTTTACCTCTTTGTGCAAAGAGTGTATCTATTGGTGGATTCACCTCATAGGAATGTCTGGCTGCCCCCAGTCAATGTCATTCTAGGTTAGATGTTGAAATTATGAGATAGAGAAAGGAACAGAATTACGTATTACCGGTCCTCAGAGGTGGCAAGATTTTAAAGAAAATCGATATTTCCTTAAGAGTGGCAACAGGTTACAAATGTCAGGAATATGTAACCCAATCGCCCAGAGACCAGGACAACAGAAACAGTATAATAAGGCAAAATAGAATAACAAATATGTATGTTACCGGTCCTTACGTTGGCTAAAATATTCCTGCAAGCAGGAAGAACAAAGTAAGGGACAAGGTGAAGTGAAAGAATATAGAATATTGCCAGAACGATAAGGGGAGCCAAGGTCAAGGGATACAGAGAATCAGCAATAGTCAAATTAAGGTCCCAATTTAATATTTTTGGATAGTCTTTTCAAATATATATATATATATTATTTTTATTTTATTTTTTTATTATTTAGTTTTGATGTGCATAGGTACATCAAGGACATTAGCATAATATCAGAAAAATAATCAAGGTACATAGACATATTCTATATATTCATATATCATAAGACAATCACAAAATAGACTGCACGTTTTTTAGTTTTTTTGAGAACAAGTAAAACACAGTGTTAACAGATTATAAGCAACTCAGAGAGAATAAGCATAAGAAAAAATTAGAACTGTAGATAGTTGCAATATGTAAGTACCATTGGGCAAATAGGTTAAACAGCAGCAGTTGATCGGAGTATAAACAGCTTAAACCTGTCTAACATGGTTTTGCAGTGGTTGGCATCTGCTTGAACGCTGGAAGATGGCGGGGTCAGACGGTATGGGACCGACAAGCCAAACTGACACAGAGCGCTCCTGGCGGGCGCCGTAACACATTCTTTCAGGGAATATATTGATTTTTTTGACTTGTGTATAGTCATCTCCCATCAGTTAAACTGTACTATTTGACACCTTATGAGGAGCAATGAGAGTTTTAAATAGATACAAATTCTTTTTTTGTTATAAAATGTAACCTGGCTCTGTAAACAGACTGGACATCAAGATATACACTTTTACTGGTAAAACTTAATGGGGGCTTAGTACAAGAAGTGGGGGAGGGCTGTTGGACTATTAATTCTAGTTACATTGGCGGAGCCCTTCCCCACTTCTTGTAGTATTGTTTTGTTTTATTGAAGGGTTTGGAGGGATTCCCTTCATTAGGGTTGCTGCCCCCCACCTACATATTGTTTGTTGATTAGCGCTGACCTATCGTTGTATTGTGTGTACCTAATGGGGGCTTACTGCCCAAGATACTCGTTAAAAACATCTATAATGCATTTCATGAATTATAGCAGCCCAAGTATGGCTGTGCCCCGTGAGAGACCACCAACCCACTCCGACCTCTGCGATACCCATCAGGAAATCAGTGCGAAAGTCCCAGCACACAGACAAGTCTGTCCGATTCTGCTCCACCAACTCTAAGCTCCAGTTGAGCTGACATCTGGTGCCTTTGGATCCGGTGCTCCGATGAGCACCTTTCACTAGGCTCGAGGTTCAGGTAAGTGAAAGTGGGAGCCAGCCGTTGTTGTCCAGTGTGCAGTGAAACAATGCCACAAACCTCCTCTTCCAGGCTGAGACACATGGTCTGCTTGGGCCCACACAGAGCTCAGGAGTTGCCGTGAGACTGCCCATATGAGCCTTTCCCACAGGCTGGGTGAGGAATCCGATCCCACAGGGGCTGTTGTGGTAGCCATCTTAGAGTTCCAGCACTGGAGCACTGGCTGCATGCCCCACCGATACCTGCCTCAGATCCTGCCAGTTGGGATAACCCCTACCGGTTCAAAGGGGGAGGGATAGGACCGGACGATTGATGCTTCAGGAGCCATTGTGAGTCGATCAGGCCCAAGTGCAGAGCAGCGGCCGTCCACTACGCCCAGGCCTAAGTAGGCCTCAACACTGCATGGCATCTTCTGGAGCCTCAGAGCATCTGCCTTAGGGCACAATTGCTACCCAGGTAGTCTCTGGCTGAGATTATCACAGTTTGGTCCTCGAATAAAGGCTAGAGCTGTCGTGAGATGTTCTGACATGCAGCCAGCCAGCATGACGATATGGCCCAGCACCCCCTTTTCAAATAATTTTAATATTTTTTTGGGGGAAACTTTAACAATGATTTAAAAAATGTTTTTTTTTTTAAATATATCAATGTAGCAAAATATAATATATATATATATTTTTTTTTAATTCTTTATTTCTACCAAGACAGGAAGAAAACATACATTGCATCCATAGCATGACTATACTACAAAGAAACACACTTAGATGTATACATGTTAACAACAGTGCTATACCTATGGGCAGAGTAAACATAACCATGAATAGAATAACCTCTGTAACCCATAAATTCAATCAGTACAGTGTGTCTCAAAGCCGATCTTGGAAATTTACAATGTTTGACAACCCGCCTTGGGATTTTTATTTTCTTTTGTATATAAAAAGAAATCATGCGCAATCATGCTAACGATATAGTAAAGAGTGAGTGCTGTTCGCTCAAAAGTCACTTCCTCCTTTAAAAACTTCAGAGGGTAGTGTAATAGCATAATTTGCTAATTTTCACTCCTAATAGTCCCTGAAATCATTCGCTGCATAACTGTACATGATGAACAAGAACTATGGTAAGATAAGTGAGTAGAAGAGATAAAGAAATTAGAGAAGATGGGTATGGAGGGGGGGGGAGAAGAGGATATGGGGGGACAGAGGATTCGGGAGGAGCATCATCAGGGCCTTTTTACCTCTTCCCTTGCGAGAGTCGAACAAATCCATTGACCGTATCTGGTTCCGTCTCTAGGGCTGTTTGATTCCCAAGACTTCCCTAGGGGGCTCTAAAAGTCTCCCTGTTTGGGGATAGGTGTTGTGTGTCTCGCCCCTTCGTTATATATCGTGGGTGGAGCGTTACAAGTGGGGGGGCTGAGCCCACCCCACCCACTCCCTAGTCACTAACCGTGCTGGCCATCCAGGGGTTCCACGTCTTTTCAAATTTAATAATTGGTCCCTCGAACCTGCACCGTTAACTTGTCCATAAGGAAGGTGTCTTTCATTTTTTGCAACACCACAGGGATCGTTGGCGTCTCCCTTTGTAACCATGCCTGTGCCAATGCCCTCCTTGCGGCCAAGTTTAGTTTATGTAAAAGGTTTTGTTCAGCTCTTGTCCAATCATCTATGGATCTGGCTAAGAGAAACACAGAAGGTTCTAATTTGATCTCTTTTTCAAAAATGTTTCCCACTAACGTTGCGATCCATTTCCAATAAGCCTGCGCTTCCGGGCAGTCCCACCGCATGTGGATATAGGTGCCCTGTTGTCCACAACCTCTCCAACACATGTCCGTGGTAGTTCAATTCATTTGGTGTAGTTTCGCCGGTGTAGTGTACCATCGGAACAATGTTGTAAATGATTGTTCCTGCAATGAAACACACACTGATGACGTAGCTGCGTTCTCCCAAATCTCCTGCCACTCTATGCCCTCTAATTCCTCACCTAGATCTGCCTCCCACTGTTCTGTATATGTAATCCTTCCCCATTCTAGTGTTTGTGAACTCAGTTGGGTATGTAGACATGAGATTAGCCCACTCAGAAACTTTTCCCCGAGGCACATTCCTTCGAAGAATGTTAATTGTGCTAGGGCCGCTTTCTTAACTCGCGGAACTTGGGCATAATCACTTAATTGCAAATAACGAAAATAGTCAAAAGATCTCAATGGAGCCCTAGTTTTCAGGTCCTCAAAGGTCACGAATGTGCCATTTTCGAAAAGATGTCTCCATCTCTGCAGTCTCGCGTGCTCTAGACCTCTAAAGTCCCTCGCTATCATTCCTGGGGGGAACTCTCTGTTCCTCAGGAACGAGGTCATCGGCGAGGGGGACAATGCTAAGCCATATTTAATAGCTTCAGCCCATATCTTAAGGGAGTTTGATATAGCGGGGCATGCTACCTGGGTAATCGGCCTGTGTTCCTTAGGGGACCACATCAGGAACTGGGGAAGATCCGTTCTCAGAAGGGAGGACTCCAAGTCTACCCACCTTCTCTCCTCCGGTGGGGTGTGCCATAGTACTATCTGTGCCAGTTGTGCTGCTGTGTAATAATAATAAAGATTCGGGAGACCCAATCCCCCTCTGTTCTTTGCCCTGAAAAGCACGTTACGTGAAACTCTGGGTCTTTGTTCTGCCAAATAAATTTGCCCATTGCCTGTTGGACTGTCCATAGAGAAGAATTATTTAATCGGACCGAGAGGGCCTGAAAAAGGAATAATATTCTTGGCAGGACATTCATTTTAACTGAGTGAATCCGTCCAATCCACGAAATCGGTTTGTCTAGCCATTTCTCCATATCGTTAATCAAAGTTCGGATCAATGGGGTGTAATTTTGTTGAAATAATTGAGTGGGGTCCGCTGTCAATCTAATACCTAAATATTTTATATAGTCCTTATCAATTTGTATACGGTAGGTCTTCCCTATAAATGCTGCATCCGCGTCAGTCATGCCTATGGGAAGTGCACTAGATTTATTCAAATTTACTTTATATCTGGCTATGTCACTGTAGTTCTTCAATACGTTCGTTAGCACGGCCATTGATTCTTTTGGGTCTGTCAGAGTAAATAGGACATCATCGGCAAATCCCGAAACTAGGTACTGCTTTCCTCCTACCTTTACTCCTTTAATTTCTGGGGTGTTCCGTATTTTTTGCAACAGAGGTTCTAGAGAAAGGGCAAACAATAGTGGCGACAGAGGGCAGCCCTGCCTAGTCCCGTTGCCCAGTTGGAACGGTGTGACCTTCGCTCCTGAGATCCGAATTCTTGCTTTAACATTGGTATACATGGCCCGGAGCACTGTAACGAACCGGGCCTGGATGCCAAAGTGTTCCAAGACCTCGAATAAAAATACCCATTTGATCCTATTGAAAGCTTTCTCAGCGTCTAGAGACAGTACCAGGGTCTGTGTGCCCCTGGCAACCTGTCTCCAGATGAGATCGATATTACGCCTCATATTTTCAAACAGCTGTCTTCCTGGCACAAATACCACCTGGTCCGGATGGACCAGTCGTGGGAGGATCGGATTCAATCTGTTCGCGAGAATTTTTGCAAAAATTTTGGAGTCATGGTTTATCAGGGAGATTGGTCAGAAATGTTCAGGTATTGCATCGTCCTTTCTCGGTTTTGGTAATAAGACTATGTCCGCTAGGGACATGTCTCTGTCCGGTATCCCTTCCCTGCATGAGATCGTTGCACCAAGATTCCATTTAAGGCTTCTCGTAGGATCTTATAGCTACCATCAAAGCCGTCTGGGCCTGGTGCTTTGTTGCTTTTTAATGCAGATATGGCTACGTCTACTTCCTCAGCTGTAATCCGTTGTTGCAAAGCGTCCGACTCCACTACGAGCAGCCTGGGGAGATCCAACTGGCTCAGAAACCCTCTAATCAGTTCAGTGTCGCTGTGGTGATCTGTTGCATTTACATTGGAGTGATTGTATTTCCGTTGGGCTTGTTCGGTACATAAAAGTTCCATTTAGACCACACCATAGCTCTTGCCGTGTCTTCTAATAAAACGTCGCGGGGTAGGATCGGATTTATGTTTCTGCTCTGCCTTTTTTAAGGAGGCTAAGAGGGATGACAACAATTGTGTCTTGCGCTTTTACTTCAGCGTTGCTTCGCCCCTGATAACCGCCTTGTGGGCTGCCCATACCGTGGCCATTGGCAGGCCGGACTCAGCTTCGCGAGCGAAATATTCCTTCAAGTCGTTCCGAACCTTCGCAACTATCTCTGAGTCTTGAAGCAAAGAGGTGTTTAATCTCCAAGACCAGGGAGATGCCGCGCTCAGCTTGTCCAGCGTAAGCGTAACATCAGCATGGTCGGACCATGTTATAGAGCTTACAGTAGAATCAGCTACTTTAGGTACAGTCGGGGGGTTCACTAAGAACATATCTATCCTTGAATAGGTATCATGTGGGGTTGAATAGAATGTGTAATCAACGACGTCAGGATGGTGAGATCTCCAGATATCTATTAGGCCTGTTTGTTGTATAAAGGTATGCAATAGCTTATCTAGTACACCCCTCCCTTGGGATCGTGGAAGTCCCCTACGAGTGCTCCTGTCCATCGCTGGGCACGGTGCTGCATTAAAGTCGCCCCCCATTATAACCATGCCGTGTGGTAGCGTAGTGATTATTTGAGTCAATTCTGCCCAGAAGTCTTTGGTCAGATTGTTTGGGGCATATATTAATGGCATATGAGAACAGAGTCCCTGATAATAAGATAAAATGCCCTCCTGGGTCCGATTGAAACTTGCTGATGGTGATCGGGCATCTGTTATGTACGAGGATAGCCACTCCATTTCTCTTGTTAAGGGCCCTAGATTCGTACGACGTGCTATAATTTTGATCCCTGAGGGCAAGTGGGTCTCCTGCAGGAATGCTATGTCGGGGTTCATGCGCTTAATTTCTTTGAACTTTTTTTTGGTGCGTTTAGGCCTTTAACATTTAAAAATAAAAATTTCACTGGCATATTGTTGTGTAGGGAAAATTGCTGTACTCACCCTTCCCGCCGTGTTGAGGTCTGTGCCGCATGCCCTTCCCTCATGTATTATGGGCCAAGTGCACCAGTTTGTCTTCTCGAGTTCTCTGTGTAGGACTGCGCTGCCGGGTCTCCTCCGCTCCCCACCCTGGGGGTAGGGTAAGAGGGGTAGATAAAATAAAGAGAGGGGTGAACAGGAAAGTAAAGAAAGATTGAGAGAAAAAATAGAAAAACTTATTATACATAGATATCCTGGACTTACTTATTGCCAGGTTTAATCGGGGTTTATGTCCCAGCTCCTGCGCACTGCGTAACCTTGCTCTGGATCAGCGGGGACACAGACCAACCCTTAAAGGCACAACCAATGTGTAACTTTGCGAGCAAGGCTGGGATAAACCTTGCTTCGACACTCATAATGCCGTTTCAACCATTGGACATTGAAACTCTGGCTAACAATTTCTCCTCATTGCTTATCCTCTCAGAAATCTCCCTGCCCCATGATTTCCATGAAAACCTTTGGTATATGTAAGTGGGGCCCTCCCTCACCTCCACTTGAATGCCCACCCCCTTACTAAGCATGGCTGACTCGTGATGATCCCTTCTACATCGATACCGGATTATCGGGTCAAAGCTGTGGGTCTCTGTTTGCTGTCCCATGGCCCCCCCCAATTCAACGGGGGTCTGCGGACGTGCGCCGCCCTATTCACGTGGTTCCCCCACCTCCCCCCAATTTTATCCTGGAACTCCAACCCGAGGATTTCCTCCGATAGCTATCCATTGGATTGTGTCATGTTTAGAGCTACGCAGTCAACTGACCCGTACACCGGAGGGGACCCAAAGGGCCTCCGACTCCCCGAGCTGGCCGGCAGTCACAAAGTGCCCCTAGGCCCCCCACCCCGTCCAACGCGGTTGACCATCAGCTGATTGCTATGTGCATTATTTTTCTCTGCGCATGAGCCCATTCTCACATCGACGTGTGCCCAGAACCGGTGCCTCCCACCGCCCTCAGTAACCTCTCAGTCAACCTGATGCTGTTGATATCCGGCATTGTATGCTGCAGCTTAGTATGCCGAGAGGCCTGTAACCGCTCCCCCTGACCGCCTCCCTTCCGTCACACCTCCAACCGTTACAAAAAACCCCCCCAAAAAACAGTGGATAACCCTGCGTGTAAGCCTATGATTATATTGTTAGATAACCATGACCGTCCCGTCCCCCTCCGGATCCCTGCAACAGCATATGTAGCCTGAGGCATTTGACAAGTAGCAATAGTTTCTGCCTGCAATCTTAACATTTTACCACCGGAGGCCCACGACCACCTTCCCCCGCCATCCTCCACAACAGTGACCATTAGTAGTCTGTGAAGTACATTAATTGTCTCTACATTAGAATCCACCTGTATACCGCTGGAGGCCTCCCCCCGCCGCCCCTCGTCTCCCCAGGGAAATCCCAATATGCTGTAGCGGTCGCGGCTCCCCTGCCCATATGAGGCTGGCCAAGATTTACTAATTGTTGTCCGCCAGCAGCCCCACGGGCCCGCCCTACAAGTGACGTGTGGGTGAGTGCCATCCCCAAGTCGGTGGATTACCCGCCGGGGTAGAAACAAGCCCCGCGGCAATAGTGTTGTAGCTGAGCCCCTATAGCAACTCTAGCCCGCCCAACGCAGGGTATAACCTTCCCTCAAAACCGGAGCCCTCCCCAGGAGCCCGTACACCCGGGCTCCCATCACTTCGTCGTGAGGCTTAACCCTATCAAAAGCTCCCCCTCCCAACTAACGCCTTCCACCCTCCCTAGGATCAGCCTCACTCACACTTTCCTCCCTTCGTCCTCTGCTGTACCCGAAGGAGCCGCCCATCAGACGTCCCGGTCGCCCGCCGGGATCCATTCGCGTGGAAGAGGGAGAAGCTCTTCAGCCGTCCGGGTTGGTATCTCCAGCCCCTTCAGCTCCCGGTTTCCTAGACTCCGCAGGAACGCCTCTGTGTCACCTTCCTGGTGTAGGATTTTTGTGTGTACTTCCCTGAATGCCAGCAATCTAAACGGGTAGCCCCAGGCATATTTAATTTGGTGCTCTCGCAACAGGGCTTTGATCAGACGCCAAGCTCTCCTTTGCTGCAGAGTGGCTGGAGTAAGATCCTGGAACAAAGTAAGTTCTATGCCTCTAAACTTCATTGGGCCCTCCCTGCTGCGTTTCATGAGGGCTTCCTTAGTTGGAAAGTGAAGGAATTTATAATCACGTCACTGGGGCGTTGGTCGTCCACCCACTTTGCCCAGAGTGCTCTGTGGGCTCGTTCGATGTGCCACTTGTGTTCCGGTATCTCGGGCAGCAGTGGTTTGAGGATGGCGGCTACTACCTCAATAAGGGAGCCCTCTCCTTCCTGTTCTGGGAGACCACGCATTCTAATGTTATTTCGACGTGATCTATTCGCCAGGTCGTCCAGGGCTGATTCCACTGTCGCCAACCTGGTGGTCAGGCGATTGATCTGGGCAACAGCAGCATTGTGGGCCACCGCTGTGGTTTCCAGTCTCTGTTCTAACGCCACTGTCCTCACCCCCACGGCCTGGATCTCCAACTTCACCTCGTTGGTGTTTCTTGCTATTTCCGTCGCGAGGTAGGATCTCACCTCTGGCAGTGTCTCGAGTATTTGAGCGGCGCTAGCCTCCGGCTGTGTATGGGTGGCCCTGCCGCTCGGGCTAGGTGGTGTGGGTGGGACCATCGGGCTCTCCCGTCCGCCATCGTGGGTGCTCAGCCTCGAGACACGGAAGGCCGCGAACATGTCTGTCACCGTTGCGCCCTGATCCGTCGTTTTTTTTTGCGGTTTTCTCTGTTCTCTTTTTTTTATTATTATTATAAAGGTTTTTTTATACTCTTGATGGTATGAAAATTGTGCGAGTGAACTTTAAAAGAATACTGAACGTAATTTCCTTGGCATCGTAATGAGTATTTCACGATTACCTGGTATAATGTCCATTCACTTTGCTATAGTAGAGCAGCTCCATTGTGCTTTTCTCTCTTTGTTTTGGCATGGATTATGTGGTAGAATTAACAACCTGTGTGATTATGTACGGTGTTTTGTAGCTCTACAATAGTTCACTGCAGCGGTCCCCAACTCAGTTTTCATGGCCCACCAACAGTCCAGGTTTTATTAGTATCTCTATTTGAATAAAAAAGGGAAAATACATAAATCCTGCACCGTTGATGGCCCTTGAGGACTGGGGTGGGGATCACTGGTTTAGCGAATGGGCTGACATGAAACAGTCATGTCGCGAGGTAGGATCTCACCTCTGCCAGTGTCTCGAGTATTTGAGCGGCGCTAGCCTCCGGCTGTGTATGGGTGGCCCTGCCGCTCGGGCTAGGTGGTGTGAGTGGGACCGTCGGGCTCTCCCGTCCGCCATCTTGGGTGCTCAACCTCGAGACGCGGGAGGCCGCGAACATGTCTGTCACCGTTGCGCCCTGATCCGTCTGGTTTTTTTGCGGTTTTCTCTGTGCTCTTTTGTCCATGGCTGTCTCAGAGTGTTTTCCCGCCTGTAAATCCGTGTTACACTGCTATTGTATGCTATTGGTCTTACAGTCTTCGCGGAGCTCTAGCCGGACACGTCCAGCCTGCTCCGTCTGCAGACCACGCCCCCAAAATATAATATTTTTAAAAATAAAACTTCTTTTGAGAAGCACATTTCACAGTGTAGTGAATGCCACTGTTTGTGTCTAATGCTTTGATGGTATGGCTGGATGATGCACCAGTGCGTCGATGATGTGAGTGCATGACACAGGACCAACAGGTGACCCAATAGTAAACTGACAACGTTCTAATTTACCTCATTTATAATTTTATTATTTTCAAATTATGTATTATACACAATGTTTCAAATATTCCCACAACACAAAATGAATTCTGTTTAATTAGTCATATTAAAATGTTAGATCCATCACTTCAAATTATTTTAGTAAACACTCTGCATTGGAAATCAAGAGACGGTTGTGCAGTATTCTACCTCTTTTATACTTTAATGGCAAGATATGAACCAGTCCAAATTTGTAAAGAGAACAATATATGATTCCTTGTCAATAAGGGTTAAAATGCATAAAATCTCACACTAGCATTATCACTTATCTACTTGAAGACACAACATATTGAAAAGGGAGTCGTCTTAAGAAAGAAAAATTCCATAACAGACGCATGCTATATATGTTGAATAATACAAATATTTTAAACTGTTAAAATTTTAATGATTTCACTATAAACTAAGTCACGCAGTAACAGCTAAGGCAGCTTCTAGCGCCCGTGGGCATAATAAGGCTTGAAATAATCATGAATTTATGGCATTTTCTTTATTGACATCATTTTAGCAGACAAGCTTTGTGTGAAGCCGAAGCTAAAATGGATCTCACAACAGGAGACAAGATGCTCATATTGCTGCACTTAGGAGTCTTTCTGAGATCGAAAGCTTGATCCAGTGCTGTACAATGTCATAAGAATGCTACGTGTTTTTGTTTTTGTCTTTTTTATAAGAAAATTATTTTATTTTACTATTATTATAAAGATTTTTTTATACTTTTGATGGTATGAAAATTGTGCGAGTGAACTTTAAAAGAATACTGAACGTAATTTCCTTGGCATCGTAATGAGTATTTCACGATTACCTGGTATAATGTCCTTTCACTTTGCTATAGCAGAGCAGCTCCATTGTGCTTTCTCTCTTTATTTTGGCATGGATTATGTGGTAGAATTAACAACCTGTGTGATTATGTACGGTTTTAAGTATTTTGTTTTGTAGCTCTACAATAGTTCACTGTAGCGGTCCCCAACCCAGTCCTCATGGCCCACCAACAGTCCAGGTTTTATTAGTATCTCTATTTGAATAAAAAAGGGAAAATACATAAATCCTGGACCGTTGATGGGCCTTGAGGATTGGGTTTGGGATCACTGGTTTAGTGAATGGGCTGACATGAAACTATCAGCCCAAATGAATAATGAATATTTTCTGACCATTCTCACCTTATAGAATAACCCTTTTTGTTTCCATGGCGTTTATGCATGGCTGTTACATTCTGACTATAGGTGAATGGGTCATTCTGACCATCCATATACCTGGTTGTTTTCTGACTGTGAGGATGATCTGAGAACTGTTTGCTGGATACTGTGCGTCGACAGATGTTACTTTGTATTTAGTTTCCATTGAATACTTTATGAACCCAATCTATTTTAAGTTTTTACATTACTTTACTTTTTTCTTGTTTAAACTTTGCATTCTCTTCCATTAATTCTAGATTTTTCTCCCACGCTGGATTTGATTAGCAACCCATGGTGGTGGACGCCACAGGGATTTAAACAGCTAGGTAAAGGAATGCATTGAATCAAAATCAATGGAAATTCTATTTGTTCCTTGGGTCGCCTTCAAGTCCTGGGGAGCAAACAGACCTGCCAGGATCATGATTAAACACACTGTAGCATAACAGACCTTCTGTCACCTTCCTCTTTCTCTCCTTATGCTCCTGATGTAGGTATAACATCAATATAATCATATGCGTGACATTTTCATTGATGTTAAATCTACGTCAATATGACACTTAGGGGGAGAATAAATCAAAAGAGCAACAGAAGTGTACCGAGCTGTAATCTAATCCAGTGTGTATCCCAGTGCTCCCGGTAAATAGACTCCAAATTTACCGTGGAGATCAGTAAAACTGATGACAAACACTATATTTATCTATTGGGCGTAAACTGTATGCTGTGATAACTTTTTTTTTTTTTAATAAGTAAATTGAAAGATTTAAAAAAAGGAAAAAAATTGAATTAAAGCCATGAGGCATGGAGCAGAATGCTGGATCTAATAGTCTTTTATAAAGGAATAATGGTATAAAACCGATACACCAGCACCGACTACATCTTACATAATGGCTTTGCAGCTATAATGCAGGTTAAGCATCAGGGCAGATGTGGTTCACAACCTCTGGAGTGCCAAAGGTTGCTTACCTCTGGAGTAGACATCTATAGTCACTCTTGTGATTAAACTACATTGACTTTCCACCAAATGTATGCATCCTTTTAATGCTTTATAATGGAAAGCTTGCATCAGAGGAAGTTTTGCAACGAGTCGGCAACAGTTACACAATTACTTTCAACGTGATAAGTCTTCTTTATTCAGAAAATTCTCATGCTCCATAGGATACTCCAAAACAACTTCTCACAGTACTTACAGGTGATGGGTGTATTTCACATCCCCTTCTCCAGAACCCTGGATAATCTTTACAGAATGCATAATGAATGGACACTCTGCCCAACGAATGAGGAACATCCCATATCTAGTAAGAAACTAGTCACTTCTACTTGACAGAGCTTTTCCCTGTTTTGCTAATGTCTCCTTTCGGCTCTACATTTATTTTCTGCTGTCACTCCATCTATATGATTCTTTGTTTCCAAACTATATCCTGAAGGCTGTCTTCTTGGTTGATATGTGCTCCCAGTGTAAGAAAGAAAATATCTGTCCACTCTCCTTTTCCCACAATGTTTCTGGCCAGTCTGTGTTTGGACCAACTCAGGCCATCTCATAATTATTTCCAAACTTGCATAACTACTCTTTTGAAAGCCACCTACTGGCAATTTCATTTTTTTAAGTAAATGAGAAAATAACTCTTAGAAAGGAAATTGTTAAGCTCGCCCATAAAGTTTTGGTCAAAATGGAGTCCTGGGAAAACAGAAGATATGGCTCTCTCATGGGAGGCTTTTAGATTAAACAAATAATTCTCTATTCAAGTATAGTGAAATAAAGGAGCATTCCAAGCACCATAACCACTGCAGCCCTCTGTGCCCTGGAAACCCCCCTTGCCCCGCTTTAAATAGTCAAGCTGTTTGATAACAGTTTGATAACTTACTTTGGGATCACCAAGCTCAGGTCACCTCCTCTTGGTGGTCTGGTGGTGCAGTGACGCTTATAGCCAGTGTGCTGGCTGTGCACTGCAGTGTGAGAGCCGACGGAAGCTCTGTGTAGGAGCTTTAAACTGTTCATGTCGGAGGTAGGTATAGCAGGTAAGACATCAGGTAAAAAGTCAAACTGTTATCAACTAGCTTGGCTACTTACATGGGAGGAGCTGCCGGGGCACTTCTAGCACCACAACTACTACAGTGAGATCTAATGGTTTACGGTGCTTAGAGTGTTGCTTTAAAATACCAATAGCAAAATTAAGGCTAATATAGCTGATTTGGAAAAATCCTCCAACACTGTTATAGACACAGTTGGCTATTTTTACCAAAATGTTGCCGTTAGGATTTCAATTTGTTACAATTCATATTTTAGTAATTAACCCCCCTCATAAGAGTCAATGATTTTTCATATTATTGTGGACACAAAGACATTCACGTCTAACTTTGTTTGTAAATCCAAGTTTGCTGCTCCTGTAAACCTTATTTTATTCAGACTTATGAGAATAAACCATCTTGGAACATTAAACAAAAACTAATGAAACATTTTGAAAAGTAATTTTGCCTGCCATATTATTAGTTACATTTTAATTTTAATATACTGTAGAACCATGACACCTCTGAAGTAGTAAGGATGTCTGTCTTGTCTGCAGTACTCTCTGCAGTGCAATGTGTCTCAGGCTTAAATGCATGTATGCCTCTCAATCTGAGCAAATCACAGATACTTACTGACACATCTCTGGATTATTCATCCATTTTATCAAATAAGGTCACCCACTGAGACCAGCCACATTTGTTTCATGACAACCTGGACAGAAGACACCTTAATTTGTTCAGAAGTGCAAAAGCAGGTGGTGGCCGCTCAAAGTTACTCTTCTCCTACTTAACATGTCCTCAGCTGACAGTACCCTCTGATAGCACAATTAGCTTTTCATTAGGGCATCAACAGATTTGTCATTACTGAGTGGAGACTATTTGGATTGTCACCTATTTTCCACAGTGCTAGAACAGCTGAACTGTATGTTCTTTTAGGTGTTTTACACTGTGCTGATAAATATTTGAATCTTTAACCTTTGTTGATTTCTGACAATGCTGCAAAGTAAGTAACGCTCAGTTTTACTCATTTAGTGTTAGAAAAAATATAAAATGTAAATGGTGAACTGGTAGACAGTAAATAAATAGGAAAATAGGCACAAAATAGGATAAAGTTTGAGGGTGAAAGACTAAGTACTATGGTAGGGAAATATTGTATGGAAAAGTCTGTATACTGTGTGAAAAGAACTCTTTCCTGTATAAAAGACTAACACAGTAAAGCAAGCATGTCAAACTCAAAGGCTAAGACGGGCCAGATAAACAAGGTTTACGTTTATGTGGGCCGCAAAAAACAAAAACGTTTATTTTGAAAAGTACAGTATAAAAAAAGTTACCTAACTGACACTGGACGTCCTCACGCTTGTAGGGCTTCAAAGTAAACAAAAGTGCAAATTTTTCAAAATAATAGGTGAAGCTGTAAAATATCTTGAATAATCTGTAAGACAGAATAAATGCAAATAGCGTAGTATGTCTATACAATATAATAAGTTGTAAGAGTAAGATGGTTAAACTCACAAGACTAGAGTCATACCGTCATATGACTCTAAAGGTATGCTCCTTGGGACCATTAGGGGGTTGTCCAAACCCTTCTTTCGTTGGTTTCTCGGTGTTCTCCCTTGTAATCCTTAAATTGTCGCCCAAGGAATGCCCAATATGCAGGAGATCCTTGAATACTGATATTCCTTTATTTATAAAAAAAAAAGATAGTAGTAAAAGTAACAAAGATAACAATTCACTATACCAATAAGTATTAGGTATAGGTAAAGTCCAATGCAAGTTAAAATATGGGTGTCCAAAACGCGTTTCGCCTGAATAACAGGCTTACCAAGTTCGCCCCCAGTTATGCGAATTTATTTATGGCATACTGGGAAGAACAATGTATCTACCAGGGACATACATGGGGGGCGAACCTGGTAAACTATCGCCGGTACATAGACAATATATTTTTTATCTGGACAGCGTCACATACGGATCTACTTTCTTTTATCAGCTATCTTAATAACAATCAGTGGAACATCATTTTAACAGCACAGATTAGCACTCAACAGATCAATTTTTTAGATTTAGAGATATTCATAACACATGATAAAATTACCACTAAGAACCATTTTAAGGAAGTTGATGCTAACAGCTATATTAGAAGAGAGAGTTGCCACCACACCCCTTGGTTGAGCAATGCCCCCAAGGGACAATTCCTACGAATAAGAAGGAATTGTACAAATGAACAAGATTTTTTAGAACAGGCAAATAAGATTAAAATTCAATTTTTAGAAAAAGGATATGATGAGGCCTCTCTCCAATTAGCTCTAAATGAGGTTAAAAAAACACAAAGAACAGACCTTTTAAAAGATTCAAATTGGAACCAAGATATTCCCTTCATATGCAACTATCATGGCAATAACAGAAAAATCAATAAGGTTATAGCAAAACACTGGCACATATTGAAAGATGATCCAATTCTTAAAAATGTATTGCCAGAAAAAACAAAAATAATTTTTAGAGGCGCAAAAAATTTAAGAAACACTCTGGTTCAAAGTAGTAATAAAGAACAAGCAACAGGAAAACCTTTTTTTGCAATGAGCAAAGGCTTTTATGGATGCGGACAATGTCTAGCATGCAAGAATACCAAAAGTAAAAAAAGACACCTAACAGACCTAGAACCTGTTATTAATAAGAAATTTGATACTATGATACTAGATACTAAATGATACTACACTATTTGCATTTATTCTGTCTTATTATTCAAGATATTTTACAGCTCCACCTATTATTTTGTATGTATTGTATTGTATTTATAGTGGTGTAGGGGATACCACTCTATAGGTGTTTTAGAGCTATTCTATTGTCTTTTACACCGTGTACACCTTTGTTTTGTAAAAGTGCAAATTTATTTTAAGGAGACGTGCATTTGCATATAACCGTTTCAGTCCAACTACCTTGATAAATTAAGAAATGTTTGGTTGCACAGCTGTTAAAAACAAATTATGTTATCTTCGTTTATTTTGAAGTTCTATGAGTGTGTTCTTCACTTTGGCTGAGATCGTCAAACGTGATGATCTCAGCCAATCCAATGCTTTCCCATAGGAAAGCATTGGGAGGTTATTGTGCATGTGTGGCAAAAAGCTGTGTGGCCAAACAGCATCTCCATGGGGAGCGTTCAGCACCTCCATGCAGAACCAATCTAACACACTGCCCCTTTTCCCACAAATCCAATACATTGCCCCCCTCCCTCCACTGTTATACACTGTCCCCTTCACCTTAATTTAATACTCTGCCCCTCCTCCCTCCGCTCTAATTGAATATACTGCCCCCACTCCACTGTAATACACTGCCCTCCCTACCCCTAATTTAACACACTGCCCCCACCACAATAATACACTGGCCACCTCCCTCAACCAAATAAATAAATACACTGCCCCCTCCTTCCTTCAAATACACTGCCCCCTTCCTAATTTAATACACTGGCCCTCTGACTTCCCCAAATTATAACAGTGCTCCCTCCCTCAAATGAATACACTGCCCCTTCCCTCCCATTAATATACTGCCCCCCTCCCTCCTATTAATACAGTGCCCCCTCCATCCCATTTAATACACTGGCCCCTCCCTCTCCCAAGTTAATACACGGTCCCTTTCCTCTCTTAAAGTAATACACTGCTCCCCACCACCCCCACCACCACTCCAATACACTGGCCCCCTCCCTCCCTCAAATTAATACACTGGCCTCCTCTCTCAAATTAATACAGTGCTCCCTCCCTCCCTCAAATTAATACACTGCCCTCCCTCAAATTAATACACTGGCCCACTACCTCCCTCAAATAAGTACACTGCCCCTCCTCCCTTCAAATACATGCCCCCTCCCCCCCCAAGCCCCTTTTCTCCTACCTTATGATTTGCGATTTGGCCAGACAGACAGCCACACTGTCCTCTTGTGGCCGGGAGAGCAAGAATCAGGAAATATTTTTCCTGTCTAGCGACTGGTCGCAGCCACAGCTGAAAGGGGCCCCGGGGCAGATGGGCCGCAAAAATATTCATTGTGGGCCGCATGTTTGACATTCTTGCAGTAAAGGAATCAGAACGCACATAAAGCTATTCTGACTAACAGATCAGTAAACTCCATCAAGCTGGGCAATGAGAATGGCTGGGATGATTGGTCCAGTTGTCCATTGTCTTTGATTATGCTAGGGTCAGGAAGAGGAAGAGTAGCATTAGGTATCTGGCCATGTACTTTTATGTATCTATCTATGTGATTTTACTGGTATTACAGATGTCCAGACATTAAATGACCACTCTAGGCACCCAGACCACTTCAGCTTAATGAAGTGGTCTGGGTGCCAGGTCCCTCTAGGATTAACCCCTTTTTTTATAAACATAGCAGTTTCAGAGAAACTGCTATGTTTATAAATGGGTTAATCCAGCCTCCAAATCCTCTAGTGGCTGTCTCATTGACAGCCGCTAGAGGCGCTTGCGTGCTTCTCACTGTGAAAATCACAATGAGAACACGCAAGCGTCCATGAGACCGGCTGAATGCGCGCGCAGGTCCGGCCGCACATGCGCATTCAGCCGAAGAGGAGGATCGGAGGCGGAGAGGAGGAGGAGAGCTCCCCGTCGGGCACTGGAATAAAGGTAAGTTTAACCCCTTTCCTCGCCATCCAGCCCGGCGGGAGGGGGACCCTGAGGGTGGGGGCACCCTCAGGGCACTATAGTGCCAGGAAAACAGTATGTTTTCCTGACACTATAGTGGTCCTTTAAATAATTGGATGGATATAGTTTTCTAAGTGTGGGAGAAGTCTTTTTCAAATGGTAGGATCAACAGTTTTTTGAGCTGGTTACTAACTGGACTACTAACTGTTTCTTCTAAGTAAAGGAACCTGATAATCAATACTAGATCATGCAAGGAGAAATCAAAAGATATCCGGAACAATAAACTACGACATATATTTTATTTCCTTGCCACTAATAGAATATATGTACCTGTGTCCCCTCATATTTCTGTGTAGCATATAATGGAGAGTTTGGGCGCATGTGTTCATGGCTGTCTTTGCACAGTTCGGTATCATTATCCACAAGGAATGCAGTGATCGGAAACAGAATGTTTTTTTTGTTTGTTTGTTTGTTTGGGTTTCCTTTTTTCAAGCGGGTGCTTTGAAATAGAAGGGAAACTGTAGAGGTTTGGTGACGTGAAGGAGGTGGAACCTACTTTTAGGTGGACACTAAAAAGAAATGAACACTACTTGTACAAAATTTTGGGGTCTGTGAATTGTTTGTTAAAAAGAAATCATGAAATATTGAAGTGGGAGTATAGATTGGGGATGTGTGGGCCGGTCAGGTTAATAATTTGGTTCACAAGATCATGGCATACTTTGCTATGTCATTAAGAAAAAAAGATTTTCTCATTCGGAATTTGCAGAACTGCTCTCTCTGTAAGGAACATTATATTTAGTGTAACAGCCATGTTACAGTGCAGCCACCTACTCCATGTATTCCCCATTAAAAGTTAATAAGTGTGTAGGCAGTGGTGGATCCAGGTGGGGGGCAACGGGGCAATTGCCCCTCCCCCCCCCGAGAAATCCAACAGTCTCCCTCTCCCCTGCCAGCACATGTATGTGCTAGCCCTGCAATGTGCCTGCGGACCGGAGGGGAGATCACTGATCTCCCTCCCCGGTCGGCAGGCACCGTGCTGGCAGCCGGCGGGGGAGGGAGAGGGAGGAGAGAGGACCCGGGAGCTCAGTCTGCAGCTCCTCTGGGTCCTCCTCTCGCGAGATTTGGAGCGTTGCCACGGTTACCACGGCAACGCTCCAAATCTCGCGAGAGTGAACTCTAGCCCTGGAACGCAGGCTAGAGTTCACTCTCCCCACTGGGCCACCAGGGAATCACCACTGGACCACCAGGGAAATGCCCCCCCTACCCCCCAGTAAAGGTAAGAAGGGAGGGGGGACATATATATATTTTAATTACATTTAAAAATATATATATATATATATATATTATTTAAAAAAAGCCCCCCCCACCCTTATCACACACTCTATACACATACACCCCCATACACACATACTGCCCCCCATACACACACACTCTACACACACACTGCCCCCATACACACACATTGCCCACACTCACACATACACTGCAATACTCACACACACACACACACACTGCAACTGTTACACACACATACTGTCCCACACATATACTGCATCCCTGACATACACTGCCGCCCTCACTCACATACTATAACCTTCACACACACACACACACTGCTCACACACTGTCCCCCTCACACACACACACACACATACTGCACCCATTACACATTGCACCACTCACACACACCACTGCTCCTATGCCATACTACAGCCCCATTTCCCAGCAGACCTCAGCTAAGTTGTCAAACTGTTCTTAAACGGTTTGACTACTTACTCTGGGAGGGGGTCCCGGCACTATTGACACCATAACCACTAAAGTGAGCTGTAGTGGTTATTGTGTCTGGATTATTTCTTTAAATAATCTACAAGTGCCCCTCCCGAGATCAGGCTCTGGATCCGCCACTGTGTGTAGGGTCTTAGAAATATACCCCTCCCTGTCTCATTAGAGATTTTACCTTTTAGCTAAAAGCAGCATGGTGAGTTGTTAGTGTAGGACTCACCTAAGAGGTTTTGCCTTGCCGTGGCTATTGAGCTTACACACCAGTTATTTAAATGTGCATAGGGATTTGGGATAATGCAAAAGTAATATTTTCTATGGTTTTTATTGTATGTATTGTGACTGATATGTACTATAGTCATTGCTTCTACCCTTGAGTAGTGGACGTTTAAGCGCAGGACTTAATTTTGTATGTTTACATTCTATTTGTTGGGTTATTTGTTTTTACTTTCAGTTTGAGAAGTAGACAATAACTAATGACTAGTGTTAATCTCTAAATATCAATATTTTAGAATATGTTTTTTTGTGTGTTATTTTAAAACATTTGGAACCCATCTAGTGTCCTTAACAACAATGGTGATACAATTCTTTATGCCATGCTGTGGAATGCTTTTCTGTTGCCTAAATATAAAGTGAAAACAGTTTGTTATGAGATACAGAATGATCTTAACAAAAATAGACGGTTAGTGGTGACATCAATAAATGACTGAACATTGCTAGCAAGATTGGCTTTCCTTTTCATCAGTGCACATGAGTACCAGAGAGGCTGAACTCCATAGGGAGGAAATGAGGTTGAAAATAAAATCAAGGTTATAATAAGTGTAACTGTGCCTTTAAACCCAGCATGCATGCTTTCTGTCTGTTCTCTTGCAGACATCCAAACTACACAGCATTGGCTGAGTGGCAGGTCTTTGTGTTTTGAAGGAATATACAGTAGATAAAAATGTACATGTCTTGAATAAATACACTCACAAGGAGCCATTCTACATTTTTTTAAACATACAAATATGAAATCGCGTTTAACCACTTGGCGCTAAAATATCTTGACTGCTTATGTCAAAGGGGGTTGCTTTTTGGCATGTATCACAATGTACGTTTACATAGAGATTTTTCATTCTTCCATTAAATAAATAGCTGACTACAATTAGGTATTTTTTTACTTTATCACAGGGCTTTCAGCTGTCAGTCCTCCATCAGATAGATCTCCATTGTTTTTTTTTTAAGTCTATGAATCCACTAATGATAATGGGCATTTTAGTGCATCAACAACTTGACAGGATCAGACGTTGCACCCCCTCTGTGTGTCGTAGCAAACTTTTAGCCACCCATAAATGCTTGAATGGGTGGAATCCTTAAAACAGATAACATTAACAAGTCCCAAAGCGTAACACAGTTGGAATAAGGAAAGCTTAATTTTCAGATAAATACAAACCTCCAGTTTACAGTCAGTCCAGTAACAGTGGCTGATTAAAAAAAAACTAATTAAAAAATAAATAAATATAGCATATTTTAATATTGAAAACCAATGCTGCTGCTGTCTTTCAAGTCCCTAAATAATGAATAGCCCTCATAGGAGAATTTTTCAGTTGGTCATTAGTTATAAGCCACATGCAAGTGCAAACTGTCCCGTAAAATGTTTCTTTTGTAAACACGATGATCATTATATGGCATTATTCTTTCTTTTTTTCTTTTTCTTTTTTTCACACGTCAATGAGTTCTGGTAACTGAGCCCTACAGAAGTCGTGGAGTTCATACTTTTTCTCTTGGATTTTTTTTTTCTCTTTGTTTTAAGCAGACACTAAATTGCCCTTGCTATATATATATGTTGCTTTCACAATAAGGCTCGAATAAATTTCCATTTGCAGATTTATTTCATAATTTCACTGACCCTTCATTATGCATGTATTTTTCTCGTCATACTATGAAGGGTGCTAACAAAAGAGGCACTGAGTTTACAGTTCTGATTGGGACCTAGAGAAAGAGATTAACGTTAACGATGATGTTAATGAAGTGTGTTAAGCTGCAAAGCAAACATTTCTTCATACTTAAGGAAAGAAAACCATTTGTGATAGAATTTGAGGGAATCCCCTGAGCAATGCAGGTTGCCCACCAGTTATCTAACTCACATATAGAGGGAATTGAAGAGAATCGAGGTGGTATCCCTAACATTAAACAGAAGAACTGCAGCCAGACCAAGACCACCATACATTTATATTTGCATGTTTATATCATTATTCACAATGTTACACATATATTACACATATTTTTAACCCCTTAAGGACACATGACATGTGTGACATGTCATGATTCCCTTTTATTCCAGAAGTTTGGTCCTTAAGGGGTTAAAGGAACACTTTAAGCACTAAAACCCCTACAGCTCACTGTAGTGGGTACTGGTGCAAGGAGTACCCAGATACCCCTCTATTGTAAGTAGTGAAACCATTTTTAAATGTTTTGACCTCTCACCCGAGGTCTGCTAACACCAGAGAGACAGAATTTCATAGGCAGGAGTTTCTGTTGCCTTTCCTGTGCCAAGACCTGCATTGTTTGGAGTGTTCTAACTTTTACTGTGATAAACGTTGCTAATGAAAACAACAGTGAATTTACAGTTCTGATTAGGTTCCATGAAAATATAGTGACTTTTTTTTAAAATTCATTAAGCTAGAAAGAAAACCATTTTGATTGAATTTGAGAATAGGTGTGGTTCCCTGTGTGGTACAAGTTGCTCACCATTTGCCTAACTCACATATAGGGGAAACTGCAAGGAATGGAGGTAGTAACCCTAATTTTATATATCCGGAACTTCTACCTCTTTTTTACTGAGGTTTCTGTTCAAGGCCTGCTGATCATTATGTTCCATAAGCTCCCATTATGCAGTTTATCCTTTACTGCCAGAAGGTCCAACTGCTACAAAGAATATGTGCCTGTATTGTCTTGCGCATGCAAGGGTGGGAACCTTTACAGGTTTCCTTATAAAATATATATATATATTTTTTCCCCTTCAACTCCAAATGTTGATAAAAGCCAGCACCGTAAAATAAAGCCATCTTTCAGCTATAGAGAAACCAAGTGCCCTTGAATTTTCAAAGGAAATACAGTTTCAGCGACTAGCCTTAGGACAACACGGCATTTGTGGGAAAGAATACTTAGCAGCAAGCTACAAATCTCTACACGATGAAGAGTGAATGATTGTCATACATTTTGTTCGCTTTGTCTCAACTGATAATATCTGCCTGCTATTGAGAGATATAGAATGTGTGTCTGTCATTGTACTTGTCTGCAAGTAACAAAACCCTCTAGCGGTTATTCCCGGCTTTATGGAATTTTATTAGTATAATGAATGGGAGCCCTGTAGCATACCCAGTACCACTTCTAAACTTCACATTTTAAAAGCTCTCATTTTTTACCAAGATAAATCACCGAAAGAAGGATTTATGTTCGCTGCTTTAAAAGGTACATATCTTTCTGGAATACTTTTTAAATGTAGCTTTATTTTTACATTTTTTTTTTTATAATTTTTTTTTACTGGCTTGGTTGGGAGGCCAGTGTGATAACAACAATCTGAGATTGACAACGCAACGCAAATGTCATTATTCTGCTTTAAACAACGAACGTGTTGTCAATTTAATAAGCACCCCCTGTTAGTTTGTCAGGT
This sequence comes from Pelobates cultripes, assembly GCA_933207985.1. Classification (NCBI taxonomy): domain Eukaryota; kingdom Metazoa; phylum Chordata; class Amphibia; order Anura; family Pelobatidae; genus Pelobates; species Pelobates cultripes. The sequence continues at coordinate 15,991,221 of OW240923.1, forward strand.
AATTAGGTCACAAAATGTCCTGTGCCACATGAGGCTTAGAGGATTGTCACGGTTTTTCTTCTTTTTTTATTTCAAAAGGAAAAAGTGCCATGAAAATTGTAGAATTAAGATCTTTTTTTAATGTAAAGAACTAAACCTTATAATTACAAACATTTAGACTCATTATTCCCTTATTTTAGTGTACGTTTCCCCTACAAACCTCATGTCCGTTCATAAATGGTTGTGTCCTTCTTGCCTGATTTTCAGTGTGAGATAATAGTTCTGAAAATATAAAGGATAAAATGATCAGTATAGCCTGTCCTATTTATAACGTCCTATTTTGCTATTATAACAGACCGCAAAATAAACATGTTTTGCATATTTTTACCTTGGCTGCAGTTTGTTGGAAAGCAAGGAGAGTGTGTTCTAATTAACATATTTTACTGTTGAAAGAAATGTATATTAGTGTCTATCTACAAACACATTCATTCACACACAAAATCTTTTCTTTATTGAAACAATATCTCTTTCACCTATCTATATAACTGGTCGATGTAAACATGAATTATTTCAATCATAAAATAGCAAACAGGATGAGGTGTGATTTCCATTTTTTAAGTAGCTGTGTCCTAATTGGGGGTCTATCTCAATTGTATCCCAATGCTACTTTTAAAATAAAATGTTTTTACCAATTACCATAGAAACTTGGATTTTAAATCTCTATCCTCGTCTTTAATTGTTTGATAGGATGTATTAATGTGAACATGGGAGATTGGGGAGCTGTCCAAAAATCACTTATGGTAAAAGAAGCTGATAGCAAGCATTATTTCATTGCCCATTCTTTATTACTAACCATGCTTTGTACCATAAAAAAGTGTTGGCAATTTGATTGGTCATCACTTTTCTTGCAGCAAAATACATTTTTTTTTAATTTTGCTTTAAGACTCGGTTAATTATTTTGTTCTATAGTTTGGGTTCAGTCCATGTTATACACGGATAGCCATTAGATACATTTCCGATTTCCCCCCAGGTAGAGCATACGTTCCGATATGTTTGTTGTGTTCTGAATTATGTGTTCATAGAAGTGCTTATAAACCATCTTCCATTAGAAAAGAAAGAAAAAAAAAAAAAACATACGACAGAACCAAGAAATGCAAAAAAGGTTTATTTCAGCATCAAATGAAATATTTATAAAACAAATTTTGATTGCCAATTACATAAAACAAAGGAACTGGAATAAAAACTTACTAATGATACACACCTTTTCTCATTTAGTTCAATTTTCATGGATTTCCTGACATTAATAATGACAGTGATTAAAACAGAAAGCATGCATGCAATTCTGAACACTCTATTCCTCATTGTTGTTAATATCCTTTGCTCGAATCATCAAATGTGAGTTTGACTGACATTGATTTCTGTTGGCATACACGCCACTTCCTGTTGAGACGGATACATGACAATTTCTGTCAGGGTGTATGCACCTCAGCTTGTTTGCATCGTTATAAGACATCATTTTACAGTATGTTCATTCCTGTGTGAAATCTTTACTTTTTATTCCCTAGCTTACATATGCATTGAAATTCTTCCTTGTATTAAGCACACTTCAGTAATAATGCTAAAATCAACGGTTTCTTGAAAAAGATGTAAAGCAGTACATCAAGAAAAATAACTGACACTGAAAGACAAATTGGCATTAAACGCAGTCCTTTTTCTTGAATCGTGTCTAGCATGTTATTGATTAAGTCTGTTCTTCTGGCAGTATTTTTTTAACTTGGATTCTCTATGATGACAGTCTAGTATATATTCTGTGATAAATGTTTTAAAATCCAACAAATAAAGATTAGATCCCATGTTATACTGTGGAAAGCTAGATAATTATATTTAAGATATCGCCCTAGACATGCAGGGAAAGTCAAACTTACTAATCCATTCAGTGTTAAATCCGTAACTTTAAATCAAATCACACAACTGATGGTTCATAATCAATGAACGCAGGCCACAGTCTGGCTGATAATGAATCAATTGGACCCAGGTCACAGTACTGCTTGTAAGGAATTGGTGGAACCCAGACCACAGAACTGCAGTTACAAAACTGAGGGAACAGCAATATTACTGGACCTGAATCAATGGCACCCAGCGTCCAGTACTGCTGGTACATAATCAATGAACATGGGCCACAATATGACTGATCATGAATTATTATTTTATTATTATTATTTATATAGCTGCAGCAAATTCCGTAGCGCTGTATAATGAATGAATGGAACCCAGGATACAGTGTTACTGGTACAAAATCAGTGGAACCGACTGTGCAGTGCTACTGGTATGGAATCAATGGATCCAGACTGCCTAATTGCTGGTACCGAATCTGTGGAACCCAGGCTGCCTAACTGCTGGTACCAAATTAATGGAACCCAGACAGCCTAACTGCTGGTACCAAATCAATGGAACTCAGACTGCCTAACTGTTGGTACTAAATCAATGGAACCCAGACTGCCTAATTACTGGTACTGAATCAATGGAACCCAGACTGCCTGACTGCTGTTACCGAATCAATGGAACCCAGACTGCAGTACTGCTAGTACGGAACCAGTGGAACTCAGACTGCCTAGCTGCTGGTACGGAACGAGTGGAACCCAGACTGCCTAACTGCTGGTACCAAATCAATGGAACCCAGACTGCCTAACTGCTGGTACCGAATCAATGGAACCCAGATTGCAGTACTGCTGGTTTAGAATCAGTGGAACTAAAACTGCAGTACTCCTGGTGCCGAATCAATGGAACTCAGAGTGTAGTACTTCTAGTATGGAATCAGCAGAACCCAAACTGCACAAATGATGGTACCTAATCAGTGGAACCCAGACTGTAGTACTGCTGGTACTGAATCAATGGAACCCTGACCACAGTTGTGATGGTGCAGAATAAATAAAACCAAGAACAGACTGGAATCAGTGGAACCCAGGACTCAGTAGTTATGGTAATAAATAAATTGAGCCAACTGCTATTACAGAATTAATGGTATATAGACATCAGTATTGCTGGAACAGAATCACTGGAACCTGAGCCACGGTTTTCCCATGTGATATTCTGTAAATGTGTTTCGAGTATAGACTGTCATACTAATGGCTCACTAATTGATTGGTTTTAGTATCAATAACTCTCAATCTTCATTCTGATTCTTTTGATTTTTAATTGTTTTAGAAATATCCTACATTATGTTTTATTCCCTGTGATTGTACCTGGTATTTTAATTTCCTTTTGAAGTTGGGAGCTGAGAGACAAGATATTGGATTGTAAATTCAGCATTTAAAGGGAGTGTAAAAGAGATAATATATGAATGTGCTGGGTAATAAAACAAACATGTAAAACACACCCTCAGGTGCACTCAAATTCTAAATAATAGGACTCCTGGTGGATACAGAAAAGATTGAAGGTGCTCACACTCGAGCTAGGCATTGAGTTTAAAATTCGTTAACCGTGCGCTGGAGAGTTTAAAACACCAAGCAGTAATCTCCTGAAAGGCAAAACATGTTAAACACAAATACATTGCAAACAGTTTGCAATGAGAATTATTTAAAGAGTCTGTAAGTAACAGAACTTCTATAAGAAAAACTAAGGAGTGAAACACTGAGCTCACACTTACCTAGAAAAGGTAGATTACCTGGAAGGTGTGACTGCTGGAAAATAGCAATATTATTCTTGGCATTTATATAACGCCTACAGATCCTGAAGCACTTTACAATTGTAATACAAAGATTCAGATACAATTGTAATACAAAGATCTAAGAAACAAACTATTAGAAGTGTTAGCAAGAGACAAGAGGTGAACCCAATTTTTTTTTTACCTTTCACGTGAGGGTAGCACTTACGTAGCTTTGCATTTAAAAAAGAAAACACCCAGTTCTCCTAGAGGAGGTGACCAGCCTCGATCCGTGCTCTCCTCTCTCCCCCGATCCGGTCCCCCTTACAATTCATATCCATCGGGTGGCCCTGACAGCATGGGCCACCCGATGGACCCCTCCATATGCGGCCCCGGTTGTTTGCCGCGCAGGCCGGGCCCGCAAAATGTGGCAGCAGGCCTGGTACCCAGTCGCAGGGGTCCGCAGGGTGGCCGGCCCCCTGGAGTGTTGTGCTCGGTCGCAGCTGTAACCTCTGTGACTGCGGTGTGTACGCCACTGTGACCAGCGCCCAGCTGACCCCAGGTGTTGGCAAACGCTTAGTCTGCTTATATTTGTAGCATAGTTGTGGTTATGGTGCTTGGAGTGTTCTTTTTAATGGGACAATCAGCAGTGCTAGGTATGGGGTGGTGGGGTGGGGGGGGGTTATGGGATATTTACTTTGCTCTCATTGGAGAAAAAGTGGAGTACCAGGGGTGGCTGGGATGCTTTAGCAAATTTCTGGTGTGGGAGTTCAATGCAGAAGCAGAAAATCATTAGTATTTGCAAGAAATGCATGACTTTTGGAGGTGAACAAGTTTTTTATCCCCCTCTTTTATCCTTCCCTTCCACTATAAATTTTCCTAAAAGTATAATAATTCACTCCTCCAGTGACTCATACAAGTTGAAGAATGAGTTTAATATTTAGCAAAATTATGCAGTGATGCAATAGTATTGTAACTTTCTAAATATATCAGGATAGATATGGTGTGGTATTTTTAAGACCATTCTTAGGTATCTTTGCCCACCTTTAAGTCTTTGATGAACTTGGTTCTCTAAAGCACCATTTTGTTCCACTGCCCCAAGATCTTGATATACTGAACCATTTCTGTGTATTCAATAAAAGGGGATCCTATTCTGAACTAAAGTTTTAAATATGGCAAAGGAAATGTTTCTTGAATTCCCTTTCATATCTTCATACTACTCATTCTTCCAGGCAGGAAATATCTCGTGACCCATCACAATGTTACTATAAGCGTATAAAATGCAAAAGGGGAGAGAGCATAAAAAGTAAAACATGCAAAAGCATTATATCAACTGGCAACCAACAAGATATTGTACAAAAGTTCTTGCTGGTCTGTCTCAGCAAGGCTATGGAGTTAAACAATTAGAGCTAATTGCCTTATGTCATGTCTGCAGTCGCAGTAAACAAACACGATCCACAAAGAACCCATCACCAACTCTTTCTGATTAAACAGGGTTGCATTTTAAATGGTATAACCGTTGAATACTGTGCCCTTAAGAAATGACTAGGCTGTCATAGGCAGAGACACTCGGATATAAATTCTGCCGCGCGATAAGGAATGTACATGATAAATTAAGCTCTGCATATAAATTCTTAAGAGCCTCCATTTTAATGCTGGTCATTATTCAACAAATTTTTCTAAGAAAATGCCAAATAGGCAGGAACGAGTAATTAGGGTAGAAAAGTGAAACTGTCATCTTTAATGGCTTGTAGTGCCGGTATACCTTATCATTCATAAAAGGAGGCTTGGGAGTCTGAGAGGATAAGGCTGAGACATTGCCTCTGAGGTGGGACACCTTGTTACTTTCCGAGATTAAGAGAAAAAGGGGAACATACTGAAAGTGTAAAAGGGGGTGAGCTTTGGGAAGCCGGGGGTCAATGCAGCATTATACAGTGTAGCATCAAAGAGCAAACTACCCAGCATAATGTCAAGGGTAGCATGTAGTGCCATCTCTTCCTCAGTGTGCCAAGGCCTCAATAAATCTGAAATCACTAGGGATATTGTTAGTGTTCAGCCAGTATTATTAAAATGGAGAAAAATTTATGGATGACACTTTGTAACAATTAATCAGGAACTGTTGATTAATAAAGTTAGTTCGTTATTCTCCTGAAACCTAGGCGGCTTTGAGAATTGTCAGACGGATCATTTTATTCATTATTTTTGATTAATGCTCCCAGATTCTCTGACTCTGAGATAGGAAGAAGAAGGAAAAAAAAAACCTCCTGTATGCAAAATCATAAATACTGAATGAGGCTGTATACAGTTAACCTTGGCCGTAGCAAAGAAATTTCAAGGGAGAAAATGTGCATATTCAGCAAATAAATTGCTGCAGGGATTAAAAAACAAATTGAGGGGTTTGATGAACATCACCTCTCCAGACCTGTCCGTCTTTTTACGAATTCCTGTGATTAATTAGTTTGTTTAGATATTCAATTAGTCCAGCGAAGCAGAGAGAGAAACACAGTACTCATGGACTAAGATAAGAACAAGGGGAATAAATGCCTGTGTGTTGTACAGGTTTATGAGAAACGTATTTTTATTATTTTGGTTTTTTTTTTATTTGCGCATAGCATCGTTTCCGGGCAAAAATGTTTTATTGTCTCAAAAAACAAAATGCCCAGAATGGCAAATTATATAGGTGCTCAAATTAAAATAATTTATTAACTGCACTTGAGAAAATATATTGGTAGACTTTATATGAAAATATCCAATATGCAAATGATTGTATTTAATGCAAATATAATGGCACATAAGTAGGAGACATGGGGACATTGTCCTACCAAGATATAGGCCAGGGGTAGGCAACCTTTTAGCAGCACTGTGCCGATATAGGATTGCGATGTCCTGTAGCGTGCGGTCCTATTTTTTTTAAATTGAGGTGTGTATGCTGCTGTATTCTGCTTGTTATTTTTACTGTAATTGCTTTGTATCGTTGTATATGTGCGTATATGCAGGGGGCGTCTTTAATATTGACTGGACCCTGGGCAAAGCATTTGCTTGGGGCCCCCTGGACCCTGTCCCCCCTCCCCAGGCGTGCAATCACATCCTCCACCCCAACGCTGACACACACAGACATGCTGACACACACAGACATACTAACACACTCACACACACACACAGATATAATGACACACACAGATTTAATGACACACACACACAAGCATACTAACACACACCAAATTTACCCTTTAAAACCCACCCTCCAGTTTCCTACCTTTCCTGCTGGTGGCTGAAGGTGTTGGGAGGTGGGATCTGGCTCCCTCGGCCAGCCCCCCTCCACTCTGCCTACTCTTCTTTCCCGCGCGTTCCTCTCTTTGTGGGAGGAAGTGATGCACGGCCGTCCCTTCCTCCCAGCCTGCTGCCGAAAAGCAAGGGGCCCGCTCGCGCTGGTAAAGCGCCTCAGCGCGCAACCAGACCCCATGCACAAAGGGCCACCCGGTGGGCCTCCTTAGTGTGCGGATTACCGGCCGGGAGGTAAGAAATAGTTGAGGCCAGCGGAAATAGTGCAGCTGCCCTGTTTGCCCTGTGTTAAAGACGGCCCTGCGTATATTAGCTATTATATTGTACATGTTCATGAGTAGTTTATGGTATTGTGTATGATACATATGAATGTAAGCTGTTTATGGGGGCTGCTTGTTGAATTGTGTGTGTGGATGGATATGTCACATTGTGTGTGGGGGCTTATTGGGGTATTGCATGTGGGGTTGTATGCATGTATGTGGATTGTTAGTGGTGTTGCAGATTGTGTGTATGTTTGTGTGTGGGCTGTCCGTACTATTTGTATGAGGGGAGGGTTATTCTGCATTTCTGTGTAAATCTAGCAGTGTGGGTGACTTCCCTGGGTTGCAGTGGGGACCAGGCCGGCCAGGTACATGTCAAGGACAACTGCATGCTGCTCTACTACTGTGTGGATTCCCATTCACAAGTGCTGGGAGGAAGTGATCTGAGATAACTTCCTCTACGTGATGCATAAATTGAGGATTGTCCTTCACCACCTTTTCGGATTAGCAGATATCTGATGTTTTACTGGGACTCCTGATAGGCCAGAGCCTGTTTAGCTCTAGCAGCCTTGAGTGCCGTGCAAAGGCACCTCGAGTGCCGTGCATGACACTAGTGCCGTAGGTTGCCTACCCCTGATATAGGCTATTGCAATAGGCAAAATTGGCACGCTGTCAGTGAATATTTCTTTACATGTAAAGATTTTATTGTAGAATATTAATGACAAATGTTTTTAGATAGCATTTCAAATACTTAAATTGCATTAAAATAAAAGCTTGTATGAATAGAAAAACTATGTGAAAAGATTTAAATATTTTAAATGTAAAATAAACTTTTACCACAAGTCCCTTTGTGTCGCCTTATTACCAGGCAGTCCGTTTTCTGTGAATCTGACCATATGATTTTTTTAACATGTATTTTTATTTTTTTGGGAAGTTAGCAAAATATCTACTGTGTATAGCTTTAGAAAACATAGTTGTGCAATATTTACAAGATTCAATAACTATAAAGCAAGGACTTTAGCCTACAGACATTTAATCAAGTTAATCGTAGACAGAATTCCATCATTTCAGGCAAGTATCATGTGCAGTACCATTTATAGTGTGCCTTTCATAATGTAAATCTCTGTCCTCTACCAGGTTGCTTCAAGATGGGTCCAAGATGCTGTAGTTTTGCTTGTGAGGATGTGGGAACATGGCTTAATGTACTCTCTCTTCCCTTTTTATCCATACACACTACCTATTTGTTGGAACCATAATCAGACAGTTTTGCTGAGAAAAGAGTCCCATGCATTTCACCAGGAACACACTTGGCTATTGAATTAAGGATAGGAGATTAAATATAAGGAAGTGATATGAGGGTTAGGAGACCGCGATATAAATTTGAAGGTTAAAGGGGGGCGGGAATACAAGTAGGGTGGAAATGGTGCTGAGGCTCATTTAGGGATGGAAATTGACAACCAGTAGTACTGGCCTTCAAGGGTCCCAAGAGCTGCTTTTGCCCAGGGACTTAGATTGCTGTTAGTCTATGCCTATGTAAAATAAATTCAAACCTGCTATTTTGTCTCTGAATTAGTGTTCCATGGCTAAAGGCAGCCAAAGAACTTTGGGATGGAATTTACTACAGAAACACTGTATACTAATTAGTATATAGGCATCCTGGGGGTGTGGCAGAAATATCACAATTTCCAGATTCATTTTGTTTTAAATTTATTTATATTAAATGTACATATGAGGTGTGTTTTGAGTTCTACTCTTTCCCCCTACTGTAGGGAGATTTTAAATAAACCGCTTGCTTTTTATAGTTTATAGATAACCTGAAGTGTAGTTGATTTTACATTTTTCTATCAGGACTGCTTTTGTTCTTCGTGGGATGCGTTTGCATCCTGTGTATGTGTTTGGAAGGCAGCCCATCACTCAATGCAAGGTTCATTGGATAACACACTTTAATTAGTATCCTTTTTCTTATAGCTGGCTATGTAAGAGTAAGATTCCTTTTTATTTAGTAATAAAGAGTCTATAAGAAACACATTGTTTGCATCCAGTACTATTTGTTATTACGTCATCAATGCACAAATGCAGATAATAAATGAGACTTTAAAAATACAAAGTTGTTTTATGGTGTTGATTCTGCTTTTATGCTCATGTAGAAAAATAATAGATGCTCCCACCTTTAGCAGAGACGTAGGAATACAGCTTCCTTTGCATAGAACACCCCAAAGCTATCCCATTACTTCTTAATTCTGCACTTATTAAAAGTAAAGCTTTTTTATGCTTATCTGATTTGATTGTTTTTCAATATGAAATTTCTAATGTGTGAGAATTCAACTGCATGTTTTATTCATGACCGTCATGTTTGTCAAAAGGGAATCTCAACAGCAGTTTTTATTTTCTTTTTATCTGTATGTTCACGACAAATCGGTGAATTAAAAATAATGCACTCAAAAAGATTTAGCTAATTTAAATGATAATGCTATGAGGGGTAGGGAAAGAGTATTTTTTTGTTATTTTTATTGTGCATTATTACCAGTACTATAGAGGGAATATCGGCTTGGTAACGGTTTTCTAAATTTAGTACTTTAAGGTTTTTGTCATGAGCACTTATATGAGAAATATTACATAACCTCCAGTGGAAAGCTCAAGATTGAATCAGTCAAGATTAGAAAGCAGATCTAACTTGGGTTAAAGGAACACTATAGTGTTAGGGATACAAAGTTTACCCTCTGCCCCCTCCCCCCAAGCTCCCTGGAAGGTAAACGGATACTATAAGTGCAAAGAATACAAGTTTAACATTGCAGCACTAAGTGCAATAGGGATACTGTACCCAGACCACTTCAATGAGCTGAAGTTGTCTGGGTGGATATAGTGTCTCTTTAAATGGTTAAAAAGCCTTTTCTCACTTACCTTATTCCAGCGCAAGGTCTCTCAGTGCTGGCTCCACCTCATCTTACGTCTGCTGAACGGGAATCTCATGCGTGGCAAGCGCCATGCGCACATTAGTCCTTCCCCATAGGATAACACTTAATCAGTGCTTTCCTATGGGGGATTTAAACACGCTGGATGTCCCCATGCACAGCACATGAACAGGAAGCACCTTTAATGGCTGTTTGGTAGACATTGCATTGTTTTACATTGCATGGCTAAGGAGGTCAGGGACACTGCTCCTAGACCACTTTAACGAGATGAAGTAGTCTGGGTGCCTATAGTGTCCCTTTGATATTAGAAGCCCCTTTAATTAGTAGTCAGTGTCATAAATGAGCATTTAAAACTGAACAACTATTTAAAGAAATGTCACAGTCATGTTAAAACAGCCATCTGGATACAGTACCTCCACCAATTTAAAATGGGATTTATAGGCTTGCTTTGATATGTGTATGTGTCACGGTTCTCACCGTGACATCCCGACGGCCAGACGAGGTCGCCCCAGAAGTGCCCGGTGATGGACTTGAACCAGGGTACTTTGCAGTCCTGGGGCTGCTATTTTGCCTCTGAGCCACCACATCAGCTCAAGAGATAGCCAGAAGTCTATCTTGCCTTGTACCCAGCACTGGGGGCTGGACGTTATTCTGTGGCTGCTCCAATGATCTCAGCACACCTGTGGCTGATCACCAATTAGCCAGGTATAAGACACTGCCTCTCCCTGAGGGCAGTGTCAGTTCATTGACTCTGGTTCCCTTGTTTGGTTCCTGTTACTCCGTACCTGCGTTTTAGTGATTCTTGTCTAATTCCGGCTTCTGACCTTGGCTTTCCTCCTGGACTACTTTGACCTCTGGCTTCCCTGATTTTGGCTTCCCTTGACCACGCTTCTGCTAATCCCTGCTGTACTGAGTCTTGGAGCACTTTTCCTGGAAAGCCCCCGTGCACAGACTCACAGGCCAGGTGGCGTCTTACCTGGTCACCCTGGTCTGTGTCTACTTTGCAAGGGTGAGCGTGTAACTCTGCGAGACGGACTCCCCATCAGGTAAGAACCTGACATAATGAACTGACCATATGGAGTCTGCAGAGTTATACAAATTACTCACCTCCCTGGCTAAACAAGTCTCCAACCTGTCCAAGAATGTTATGGATTTGCAGAGATGTTCATTGGCATTTAAAGGAGCAGTACATCCAATCCCGGAACATATATACCCAGAACCCTATGTCATTATGCCTGACAGGTTTGACGGTTCCCGTTCTGCTTTAACGATGTTCAAGAAGGATTGTGAGCTACTGTTTGCCCTGAAACCTAGAACCTACGCCACCGACCTTATCAGAGTCCACTCCGCTATTAACCTGTGTACTGGGCGGATTAAGGCATGGGCACACCAGAAGCTGCAGGAGAGAAGTACTGTCTTGGACTCCTGGGAGTTGTTCATGTCTGCAATGGACTCTCAGTGCTTTGCATCAAGGAAAGCAACTCCCAAGCCTACTTCAGGTTCTCGCAGAACCCGGTTGCCTAGAGAAGAGGAATTATTTTATGAATACAAGAATCCCATGTCGCTACAGTCTAAACCTACCTCCAAGGACCTGCCTTGTCATCATAATGTTACCCATGTGGAACTTGGCACTCTAGAGGACAAGGAGGAACCCATGGAGATCGGCTTCATCCGCACTAGAACAAGACTGCCATCTAGAGAAAGAGACAGAAGGAGGGCTTGTTGTCTCTGTTTCTATTGTGGAGAAGGAGGGCACTTTATCTCCCACTGCCCTATTCGCCCAACTCGGCCTAAGCCTCTTCAAGTAGGTACTACTCAACTTCATCCTGTTATCCCGGCAACACAGCCAGAAAAATGTAAAGGGTACTGTCGGATGTTTCCACGTTCCGTGACGCAGAAGAGTACCCAGACTACGATGGCTACTGATGCCAGTGTCTCTCAAGAACACATAATCAGTGATCATGAGAATTCACCACTTCCAGAAGACTCTCCTGTTAAAACTGGTACCATCACCACTTCCTGCCTGCCCAAAGGAGAACTACCTGCGGATCGCACCTATGGTACCAAAGTCCACAGAAAAGATCTGGAAACGTTTGAAATGGCTTTGAAAGCCGTGAACTCTGCTCCTGGTGACTCACCTAAGAAAAAAAGCTCAGAGAAAATGACTCCTGGGATCAAGGTACTTACCGCCTGCACCAAATCAATGAATAACCTTGACCTCTTTCCATTGGCACCCGAAACTGGTACCATAAAGTCCCAGGCTGTAAAAGGACTCCGCACTGGAGACTTTGATTACAAAGACTATCTTAGTGATACTGAGACCGAAGATGAGGAGTTCTATTTTCAAGAAGCACCTGTTCACACCCAGAGGGCGTTCTTGAAGGGAGGGTACTGTCACGGTTCTCACCGTGACATCCCGACGGCCAGACGAGGTCGCCCCAGAAGTGCCCGGTGATGGACTTGAACCAGGGTACTTTGCAGTCCTGGGGCTGCTATTTTGCCTCTGAGCCACCACATCAGCTCAAGAGATAGCCAGAAGTCTATCTTGCCTTGTACCCAGCACTGGGGGCTGGACGTTATTCTGTGGCTGCTCCAATGATCTCAGCACACCTGTGGCTGATCACCAATTAGCCAGGTATAAGACACTGCCTCTCCCTGAGGGCAGTGTCAGTTCATTGACTCTGGTTCCCTTGTTTGGTTCCTGTTACTCCGTACCTGCGTTCCAGTGATTCTTGTCTAATTCCGGCTTCTGACCTTGGCTTTCCTCCTGGACTACTTTGACCTCTGGCTTCCCTGATTTTGGCTTCCCTTGACCACGCTTCTGCTAATCCCTGCTGTACTGAGTCTTGGAGCACTTTTCCTGGAAAGCCCCCGTGCACAGACTCACAGGCCAGGTGGCGTCTTACCTGGTCACCCTGGTCTGTGTCTACTTTGCAAGGGTGAGCGTGTAACTCTGCGAGCCGGACTCCCCATCAGGTAAGAACCTGACAGTATGAACTTCACATAGACCTGTTTTATATATTGTACAATTATGAGTGTGTATGAAGGGAAATCTGAGAGAAAAGTTCTAAAAAATTTAGCAATCACCCCAGAAACCAAAGGGAAGTTTCTGCAGATTGCTCGACAAATAATAGTCTGACAATCTATATATATATATATATATATATATATATATATAGTGACAGAAAGCAAGGAATTGTGCTGGAAGGAACCTATATACCTCCCCAGATTTTGCAAGGTTCTTACTTTGTGTAATTAGCCCCAGGGAAATGTGTTATGTTCTAATGAATGTTGCACTTTAAATATGTGTATATTTGGGCCCTGGGGTGGAGCACCTGGAGAGTAGGGTGGGCCAGTGCTCCACTCCACATTTTGGAAGTTGCCTGGTGAGAAGTCCAGTTCTGGAGTTTGAATCCTAATCTAACTCACCTGAAAAGGATTGTCAATTACCAGTGCTATTAAGTACTCCCCTGCCAAGGAAGAAGGGAGATTGTGTTTGGTTTCTGTGAGTGGAAACAGAGAGCTGAAAACCCTGAAGCAGTAAGGCTGTTTATGTTTATGTTTATGTTGGGAAATGGACAAGCCATCCAACCCAGTTAGCTGATTATTTTGTTTAGTTAGTGCTCAGAAGAGCAAGGCTTTTGTTTGATATATTTTGTTACCTTTATACCTTACTGTGCATTTATTTTGGAACCTCAATAAAAGAGCAAGTCAGTTTACCTCATCCAGCGTGTGAAGTGTCTCTAAAGCCTGAAAAGACTGTGTGTAACACCCCAATCCCAGGACAAGGTACCAAGGGAAAGGAGTACTTTTGTCACAATATATATATATATAATTCTTTTGTGCATTAAAGGATATACATGCCAGTATGTGATAGATTATAAGAAACAAACAAATGTCGGTTGCAAGACAGGTTGATAAAACAGTGAATCGGAAAATACAGTGCACACATTTTTATATTATAAACAAACAATTATACTTGGTAGTGTCAGTTAAGGTTCTGATTTTGTCGTGAGACTAGCTATGGCTTTACGTGTTAATTGGCTATTGTCGTGGAATGTAACACCCAACGCTCCCTGCTGCTTGACTGAAGGTATGTGGACCATGAGAATATAGGGCTTAAATAGCCTATATGGCATCGATCAGTGAGATGTCCCATCCTGACTCTGCCTAACTGGGTGGCCATCAGAATGGGTCAGTGATGGGTGCCCCTACCTGCTGTCTGATTTGCCGGGGAAGGGTATGTGGGTGTGTGTACAACATGCTATGCAGCCTTCTATTTCCGACCCCTAACCTAGGGGGGCCACGGGGGGGAACAACTCTAAGTTGCTCGGTCGGGAGCCATTGGTGAGAGATATGAGGCCTACTAATAGGGACCCTTTTGCCTACGGGTTCAAAGTGACATATCTGGTAAGTAACAACTTAAACATATATAAATACAACATGAATATAACTTAAACTATGATGTTAGGTGCGGGATGACCCTGCTGCCGGTACAAGATTCAGGTAACTGCCTCCTTTCTCTTGTCTCCTCGTGGAATGAATGGGTCAGTTCTGCTAGGGTCCCAAGCATGTGGTAGTAGTGGCGTTGGAGGGGTTGTAGTCCCCGGCGCTAGGCCCAGCGATTGGAGGAAGGACAGAGCCTCCGATAACGAGGTGAGTTTCAGAACGACATTGTCCTGAGTAAACGCTAGGGTCCTAGGCAGAATCCATCAGTATTCCACTTTCTCATTGCGGAGTTGAGAGGTGAGTTGTGCCAGTGATTTTCTCCACTGGAGTGTGTTTCGGGTAATGTCCTGAAAGAATGGCTGGATTCGAAGGTGTATGTCTTGTCCTGTACTGCTGCCAGTAAAAGACGTTTGTCTAATAGGTAATGGCATCACATGATGACATCTCTTGGCACTGTTATGGGTGCTTGCTTGGCCTTGTTAATTCGGAATTGTCCATCAAATTCTAGTTTTTTGGCCTGTGTGTGTGGCAGGAGCTCAGCTGTGAGTCGTCTCAGATAGTGTGGTAGTTTGGTCGGCCCGATAGCGTCTGGGATCCCCCGGGTTTTTATGTTTTTCTGCCTGCTGCGGTCCTCTATGGTGTCTAGCCTAGTCTGGACTATTGTGTTAGCAGACTGCAGTTGGCAGAGGGTGTTCCCCATGCTATTCAGCTCTTGTCGTATGTCCATGAGGTCATCGTCTGTGGCCTGAACTCTCATGGTCATGGCTTGTATCTCTGTCCGGACCAGATTGATGTCGGAGTCAAACATCAGTTTCATCTCTGTCAGGAGTTGTCGGATGTTGCGTTTAGTGGCCAGGGCCAAATCATCACTCTCAACTTGCTGCGCATGTTGTGATTGGTGCTGCTGGTATTCTCTGTGGTCCTCAGGGCTCATCGCGAGCTGTTAGAGCCGGTCTCTGGGTCGGGTTCTGCCGCCATTTTGTGGCTCGGGGCGCTGGAGCAGGGTCCCGATGTCTCAGGTATCTTTGGGAGCTCCCGCTTGCTGTTTTTGGGTTCTACTCCCCATTCCGTCTTCTGTGGGTGGCCCCTGTTCGTGTGTGTATGGTTACTGGTACTCAAGGTCTTGGAGTAGCTGCCAGGATAGCCTCGAGGCCTCTGCCGGTGAGGGGGCAAGGTGGGCCTGTCTTTTGCAGCGGGTGTTTCTACCCTTTTGCGCAAATAAGAAGGGCATCAGCGGGTGTCCCCTCGTGTCTGGAAAGTTTAAATGCTATGCTCGTTTGTCTGGGGCGCTGTGCGACCCTAGATGGCTTTAGATTAGCCATTGACTCAGAGAAGCTCTGAAAGATGGCGTCCATGCGGCTCGGTGGTTAAGCTCTGCCCCCAACCAATTTGTATATATTTAATGCCCATGTATTTGCTTTTGGAAAGAAAAAAATAATGACGCCCACTACATTGTACATTGTGATAAGATGCAATGGGTTTAGTATGAAAAAAACATAATTTGAGATGAATACTTGTGGATGGTTGTCTGTTATATATTAATTGCAGTTGTTTGCAAAAAAAGAAGAGTGTAATGCACACACTAAAAAAGGGAGAATACTTCCTGCAGAGTGCTCCAGAAAGGGAGTTCCAACCCCTGAAGACATCAGATGGAAGAAAAAGAAATAAACTTGATAAAGACTCAGAGAGAAGCCAAAACATTGTCTCCACTTCCTTGTTTCAAATAAAAAAGTCTGCCTTTTAGAGGAAACCTCATGTGTGCCTGAATATTTCTTTTTCTCCATATATTAATTACAGGGTATTTCATGGCTGTTTTCAGAACCAATCAGAAAGTTATGACTTATATATGTTATATTAAGTTATATTGAGTGGGTTCTTAGGGGCTATAGGGCCACTTGGGAGAGGGTGAGGGGGAATTTAATTAATTAAAAGGTTTAAGTCCTTAAGGGCCCTTCCCCTCTTGTAGCTGTTTGGAGAAGCTTACATGAGAGCATCTAGACATGTCAAAAAAGGGGCTTGTTTGAAATCTGCCCTGTTTTAGCAGGTTTTGAGAAGGAATTTAAGAAGGAATTTTAGCTGCCTATGAGTGGAGGCATGCTATTGGTGTCTATACAGGGGCCATCGTTGGGGAGTGTGGTTGTAGTGCCCACAAGAGAGAGAAGCAAGAAGACATCCTGAAAGTAACATAGAGCTCCTGCCCCTGCCAAATGTACAAATATAATATATTTTTCTCTCCCCCAGTAGCCCTAGTGACTGCCTGAGGGCTGATTAAATATTGAATTAATATGCATAAAGCTAGGGAAGTCCAATGAGTACAAAGGAGAGTACAAGGAACAGGGGGGCATTTCTGACACAGAGCACTGTTTTTGTATGTCCCTAATAGTTTTATTAACTCCTACTGCTCATACCCAACATCTTCTTCAAAGTGCTCAAGAACTGAGACACTCATGCTGTGGCTGGTTGAAATGTTACAACAGGACAAACTACAAACTACAGGACTGGGACAGGGACTTTGAGGACTAATCTGATTCTGATTTCAGTCTTTTTTTAATCTGTAATGATTGTTGTTTCTGTTCACCATGTCAGCAACCCATATTACGTCTGCAAATTAATGATACTGACAGGAGCAGAGGTAATACAAAGTCTATCGGTATCTTGCTGCTGCAAACCTGTATACACGGTGTGTGGAGAACTAATAGTGAGTCAGGACTAGCTGACATGGTTGGAGTCTATCAGCATCTTGATGCTTTAACCATGTGCACACTGTGTGCTGAGAGCTAAAGGAGTATGACATGTCTCATAGCAGCAGTATTTAATAGAAAGCTAAAGTTTAGCAAAGCAGGAGCACTACTGAATATGAGATAATGTAAGAGACCGTTAAGAGAGGGTTTGGAAGATAAAGAGAGAGATAAAACATTTTACAGAGACATCTACTGTGTGGGAATCTTTGTATTGCAGCTCTCTGTAATCTATCACATTGATCCTGGCTGTGTGGGATATTTATGTTATCTCCCTATTGTGCCCAGCTCTGGGTGTTATCTCTCTATATCTTACTCAGCTCTACCTGTTGTATATATCTCTGTAGTCTACACAGCTCTTTGTATTATTTAGGTATATTTGTATTGTGCCCAGCTTTTTGTATTATGAGTATCTCTGTACTGTATTGTATAGGGAGGAGTACAATTCTGTGGGAGAGTCTAACACCCCACCATCTTACAATTTCACCAGCCACCACTGGTTATAGTATACTAAATGCCTATATATATATATATATATATATATATATATATATATATTATGGTTTTAAATTGTGTATTTTAACAATAAAAGTCTTTTGGTCACCTAAGCTGTACCAATTTTCTTTTTATTGTAATTTATATGCACTTTTTTATTTTATTTTTTACTCTTCCTGGCAATTTTACCTGATACTGTACTCAAATAAATCCTAGGTGGGGATTATTCCACCAACGCTTTATTAATAGAGCAGTAATTCCTGCTCTATACTTGTGAGTTTAATTTTATCTATTTTATATCTCATTTTTATCATATTGAGGGCACTATTGTTGTCCTTTTATCACTATTCGGAGCCCCGGATACCCAGACTGTATTGATGGACGTACCACTTCTGTATATCCTTAAAGCGGGGATTATACTGCTATACGCCCTTCACTCCAGAGCTGGTCACAGCTCTTGCAAATGTGAGTATACTACCTACTTTTCTCATTCATTTTATCCCTGGATTTTGGCTTATTGCACTATTAGTTGTTGTATCTCCCTTTTTGTCTTTCCCATATATACGGATATTTTAACCATCTGGATGGATCAACTCCTGAGGATTGCACCCCCACCCTATCCTGTTATATTAGTGAGACTTTGTTTCTGATTACTTTTTCCAGTGGACTTTTATTATTATTGGTACTCTATTTTTATATTTATTTTTTACTACTACTACTTATTTTATTGGCGCAGCCTTACCTATCTTTTACTACTTCCTGTTTTTTGAAGGGTTGGAGGGATTCCCTTCACTAAGGTTGCAGCCTACATACATATTGTTTTTGAACTAGAGCTTACCTTCTGTTGTTCTCTCTCTAAATTGATTTTCTAACCCCTCCTGGGCGGTATGTTTATTCCTCATTCTCGGGTCTTCTACCAGAGGCCTGGGAGTTTGAGGGTTCTGCACATTATCTTAGCTGTTCCTAGAACTGCACTCTTCTGGACAGCGACCTCAGATGTCCCACCTGGAATCTGTTGAAGCCACTCCCCCAACTTGCGAGTCACAACCCTGAGTGCTCCTATCACAACTGGGACTACTGCTGCCTTCACTTTCCACATCCTTTCTAGTTCTTCTTTCAGTCCTAGGTATTTCTGCACCTTCTCGTGTTCCTTCTTCTTGATATTTTAGTCACTGGGTATTGCCACATCCACCACAACTGCAGTCTTTTGTTCCTTGTCTACTACCACGATGCTTGTCTGTCTGGATCTTGAAGTCCCACAGGATCTTAGCCCTGTCTTTCTCAACTAACCTTTGTGGTATCTCCCATCTGGATTTAGGCAGGTCTAATCCATGTTTCGGTACACAATCTCAGTAACTTGGTTGTGTCTCTCCGTGTATGCTGTTCTTGCTAACATCTTGCATCTGGCTACTAGGTGCTGGACTGTCTCAAAGACCTCTTTGCACAGTCTGCACCTTGGGTCTTGCTTGGTGTGGTAGACTCCAGCTTCTATTGATCTGATGCTGAGTGCCTGCTCCTGTGCTACTATGATCAGTGCCTCAGTGCTGTCTTTAAGTCCTGCCTTTTCCAACCACTGGTAGGATTTTGTCATGTGAGCCACATCCACTACCAACTGGTTGTACACCCCATGTAGAGGTTTGTCTTGCCAAGGAACCTCGTCTTTTTCTGCATCCTCTATCTGTTGAAGTCTCAGGCATTTCCTTAGCAGTTCATGTTCGGAAGCCATCTGCATGATGTACTTGTGGATGCTCTATGTTTCCTCCAGGACTATGGCCTTGACACTCATCAGGCCCCGACCTCCTTCCTTCCGGCAGGTGTGCAGTCTCTGGGTGCTAGATTTCGGCTGGAATCCTCCATTCATAGTGAGTAGTTTCCTGGTCTTGAGATCCATTGTGACCAGTTCTTCTCTTGGCCAGGTTATTATTCCAGCTGGGTACCTGATGACCAGTGGGGCATATGTGTTGATGGCTTGTTCTTACCATTGAGTTGGGACCTCAGGACCTGTCTGACTCTTTGAAGGTACTTGGATGTTGCTATTCTCCTTGCCTCTTCCTAATGGTTGCCATGCGTTTGTGGTACCCTCAGGTACTTGTAGCTGTTCTCTACATCTTCTATTTGGCCTTCTGGAACTTCAAATTTCCATACCCACATTTTTACCTGCAGAGAGATATATATATATATTATTATTATTATTATTATTATTATTAGTATTAGTATATTTATGTGGATTTGCATGTATAGGTAATTGTCTGTCATGGGAAGGCCTTCAAAACCATTTTTTAAATTGTATTTTATATCCAAAGTCTCTGTTTATATATCGCTGTTAAATAGACAGGAAATATGTAGCTTTGTATAAAGCAGGGCTCGACAAATCCCAGGTGCAAGGTTGTCATGGCCACCAGGAAATTTGTCCTGGCACCTGGGATTTGTCAGCCTGTTTAGGCCCCGAGGTGACCGACTGCCTAAGATCAGAGGCGGGCAGTTGGATCACGGAGGCGGCCGGCCAGCCAGTTCATTGAGACGTAAGGGAAGGAGACCGGCTCATGGAGAGCTGTGAGAGGGAGGTGGACAGAGGGAGTGGGGCGGCCAGCTCATTAATTACTGAGGGAGGGGGGCGGCCAGCCTATGAAGAGCTGAGGGAGGCGGACAGCTGACAGAGGGGCCGACCAGGTAATAGAGTGCAGAGGGAGTCGGGCGGCTGACGGAGGGGGCAGCCGGGTATGAAAAAGCAGAAGGAGACGGGCGGATGGATGACTTAATGCCGCGGCAAGGGAGCTGTAATCTCCCTGCTCTGCTCCCTCGCATGTCTTGTAATAATGTCGGGAGCCGGGTTATGACATCACTCCGGCCCCCGGCTAAACAGTGCGCGAGAGGGAGCTGAGTAGGGAGATGACAGCAGCCCCACTGGACCCCAGGGAAAGCCTATCCACTCCAGCTCTCCAGAAGTAAGGAAACTGTGTGGATTTAAATAAGTAATTACTTGTGAGTAAGTGTGTCTGTGAGTGTGTATGTGTATGTATGTAAGTGTGTGTCTGTATGTCTGTGAGTGTGTGTGTCTGTATGTCTGAGTGTGTTTGTATGTATGTCTGTATTTGTGTCTGTCTGTATGTCTGTGAGTGTCTGTGTGTGTGTCTGTATGTCTGCGTGTATGTGTCTGTGAGTCTGTCTGTATGTCTGTGAGTGTTTTTACTCATCTTTTTTCCCCACGCCGTGCTGATGACGCTGTGGCTGGCCCCACCTCCATGGCTGAGATTATCAATCTTGACGATCCCAGCCAATCCAATGCTTCCCTATAGGGAACATTAACGTAGGTGCTGCACATTGTGAAGCACTGACCCTGGAAACACCACTAGAGGCCATCTGAGCAATGTAAACACTGCCTTTTGTCTGAAAAGTCAATGTTGACATTGAAAAGCGATCAGGGACAGGATATAGACTTCAGAACAACTGCATTAAGCTGCAGTGGTTCTGGTGACTCTAGTGTCGATTTAAGAATTGTATTTTTGGTGTTAATTTCTCTGGCTCCTTACTTTTCTTGCTGGCTACTAGATTCAAAGCAAATTTGTCAAGCCCTGGTATAACGTAAAGGGGTAGTGAATGATTAATATATAAATTTAATTTTTATATATATTTTCTATCGCTTCAAAGGTTGGTTGCATTGTTAGGAAATCCTTGTAAATATAAATCCCTGTACATAGTGTTTTAGATACTGCATATCAATCAGACACAGGTGTTGTCAATACATCTGTTCACCAATTGAGTCTACTTCAATGGGAGCAGTGTGAGGGCTGTTGTATTGTTTAGAATCAATGTCTTACATTGATGTTGACACTTTGATGTTGTGGGCAAGCAA
This sequence comes from Pelobates cultripes, assembly GCA_933207985.1. Classification (NCBI taxonomy): domain Eukaryota; kingdom Metazoa; phylum Chordata; class Amphibia; order Anura; family Pelobatidae; genus Pelobates; species Pelobates cultripes. Next base: position 16,012,832 of record OW240923.1, read on the forward strand.
TATGTAAATCTTAAAAGTGAAAAGATATGATTAATCCATGCAGCTAACATTCTATCATTACGCATACATTTCACACAGCTAATATTAATATGTAAAATACCAATCGGCACCTAATTACCAATATGCTTTATTTTTATTCCTCACAATTTTAAGTGTATTCCTCTGCAACTCCATGACAACCTATCTTTACTCACGTTTCTTTGATTTCACCCTCGTTCCGGCTCCACATCTTGCGTTACCAGAACACTTACCGCTTCATCCCTATGCATTCTCATAACTACTTATTATCCTTTTTAGCTTCTAACTGCAGAGACAGATTCCATCATCCCATCCAGTTGGCCACCTCCCTTATAATTTTATAAAGAATTCTATTAACATATGTCATGGGTAGGCAACCTTCGGCACTACAGCTCCCATAATGTTCTCACCATAATGCTGGCAAAGCAGAAAGGGGGATATAGTCCACAACATCTGTAGTGCCGAAGGTTACCTACCCGTGACCTATGTATTCAAAAACCTCTTCCTTAATCCTCCATCATTAAATATCTTCCATGACCTTCTTTAATCTCTTTGTCAGTCAGAGCCTTTTTAATATTACTAAATCCACATGCAAAACTTGCTTGTAATCTGCCCCACTCACCCTCTATGATTATAGCAAACAACCAGTCCATGTATTTTTTGTACTTTGTCTTTTGTAGGGTAATGCCTTTTAAAGCTTACCACATCTCTGTCAATGCTGAGCCAGAAGCTGGAGTGCCAATTGGTGACCATGTCTGAAGTGTGCAATTTATCTTCTTCGATCTCATGTAGCATTTAAGGTAGTTTAGCGAGCCACCATTTGAAGTGTGTGTGTCTCTCATATATAGAATCTAGCCTCTGCTTTTTAGGTCTCTGCTGTCCAGACCTTGGTTTTAGTATAAATAAATATGAAACAGTGCACTCACAGAAAAGACCCAAGTGAAGACTGAAATGCTATCTGAAATCATACCTTCTAACTTATGTGTTATTATTAAAAAATATCTATGTGCTCCTTACTGTCTGTGTTATGTTATTACACGAGATTGCCTGGGAGATTGTGCATTTGTACAAAAATGGCATGTTAGGAGCTGGTCCTAACAGTCAGTTTGACTGGTTTTCCTGGTGAGTCACTAGTCCTTTAAAGCCTGGTTGCTGTAAAATATATTTCATGCCATTAGCCATTAAAGGTTTGTAGCTTAAAGAAACACTCCAAGCATCATAACTACTATGGTGCGCTGTATGGGTTAGAGTGCCAGTAGTGCCTTGGTGCCCTCCCCCAAATCGAGTAGTTAATCTTTTTGCTAATGGTTTGCCTTCCTACCTGGGGTCCATTGGGTGCAGAGCAGGATTAACCATAAAGCCAGTAGTGCCCAAAAGGTAAATCCCCAGATATTTCAGAACTACAACTCCCATGATGCTTTGTATGTCTTTGGAGTGACAGAGAAGCTGTAGTTTTAAAACATCTGGAGATCTACCTTTAACAGCCACCCAGGGCCCAGGTGTTATACTGGGGGCCCTGGAACCATGAATTTGCCAGCCCAATTCACCATCCCAATGTGGCAATCTTCAATCTGTCTAGGGCTCTATGTGATCTTAATCCTTCTCTTGCCTTGTGCCATTTCTTACATTTCTCCTACCTGCAGTGCATGGCTTAACTCATTGGCTGAGAGTGATCAGCTGACTATCAGCCAATGACCAGGCCCTGGATGGCAGGACTTAGCTTAGAAAAACTAACAGACACTCTTAGCAGGAGCTAACTCTCACTTCAGGCTGGGAGCTGGGTGGAGGAAGGTTTTGGAACCCCCAGTTTAATTAAAAAACTGCGTAATTCAGAACAGGACAAGGGCAGTGCCCACATCCTACTAGAACCATAACCACTACAATGGCAACTAATAATAGGTAGGTTACTGTGTTTGCACTGCCCCTTTAAGTATGGCTTAACATAAGTTGTAGATCTCTTGACATGCATCAGTAAGGTAGGTGTATTAGTTTGCAACTCATCTACCATTTTATAGTCGAACCTGTAAGCCAGCATAGGAGGACTTTTCATTTGCAGAATTCTGGTGAGCAAAGTGAGTTTACTGAATTGCTCAACTGGCACTTTTTGGGACCCTTTCCTGGTGTGCCAAGTAGTGGAGGAATAACCTGGGCAGTATGAAAGTTATCCTGGCTATAGTCTTCTTCCTGAAACAGGTGTGGGATCATATACATATCATTCTTAAAATATGTTGCAATGTGAAGACATCCAAATACCTTATAGTCTGTGTGACTAGCACAAAAGAAAATCAATTGTTGGTTTGGAATTTTAATTTTTTTTTGGCATACCATTTATCTGCTTCATTTAGTTCAGCTATGCTAAAGTCTGCAGGGACCCAAGAAAAGTATCACTTTTGCCACAAAGGGGTAAAATACCATTGTTTGTGTGCAAATGGTATTTTATAGATTATCTGGAAGTGGTTTTTCATTAACTTACAGAAGATGAAAATGTCCTAATTTCTATGAAGGCTACTGTAATTCTCACAACGTGAAAAGTGGTTGAATGGAGAAAGCTGTGTTCCCCCCCTATCTTTATCTCCCATTTCCTACCGCGCTATATCCAGACCCTTCTTACAGGTGACTGCATATATCATGCAGGGCTCTAAGTGTGTCTCTTTACAAGTATCCTGAATGCTGCTTGAGTATGGAAATTACCGACAAAAGAAATTAAGGCCAGGAACCCCATGATTAGACTAATGCATTGATCAAGTCAATTCCTCTCTGTTTCACTGCCAACACACTACATATAAAAGCGTCATTAGAGAAACTTCACTGTCTCTCGTACTAATGGTCCATAGTTTGAGCGAGCTTTGTTGATTGACAGGCTGAGCCTTTGCCGCCTCTGTTGTCTGAAAAAGCCACATCGGATCAGCAAAAGCTTAAAGCTAGTCATAAATTATAGATATGTGTCTGTTGCTTTGATGATGTGAGACTAGTAGGTGCGTACCGCTTCCATCATACAGGGAAACACACTTCCAAGCAGCCCTTTCTCTTTGTCACCTTGCATCTGACAAAACTGCAGCAAAAACATAAATGTTCACTCTCTTTTAACAAACTGTCTGTTCACAGACTCTGCTCTACCTTATTTGTATGAGCAGTGCAAGGGTGAAATGTTTATTGAGCTGCAAAGTTTGTGTCTCGTGTCTTATTGAAGGGGGACTCAACATGCTCAAGGTTCAAGATTGCATTTGAGTATCATGCAAATTATCTAATATTCTATATATATATATTTATTTATTTATAAAATTAATTTAGTCTGATGCCAGATTATGGTTGTGGCCCACCATCATATAAAGTGGCTCCAACCCCAGAACTATCTATTTTCAGAGATGAGTAATAGTTAAATGTAAAGCCGTTTGGGTTCAGAATGCGGGTGGCTCCCTTCTCTGGAACAGCCTGCCTACCTCTATCAGACTCTCATAGAAACATAGAATGTGATGGCAGATAAGAACCATTCGGCCCATTTAGTTTGCCCAATTTTCGAAATACTTTCATTAGTCCCTGGCCTTATCTTATAGTTAAGATAGCGTTATGCCTGTCCCACGCATGCTTAAACTCCTTTACTATGTTAACCTCTACCACTTCAGCTGAAAGGCTGTTCCATATGTCCACTACCCTCTCAGTAAAGTAATACTTCCTGAGACTATTTTTAAACCTTTGCCCCTATAATTTAAGACTATGTCCTCTTGTAGTCTTCAATTGTTTAAGAAGTCCCTCAAACTACATCTGTTTAGAAATGCTTATGGACTCACAGAGTAACTTATCATTACTGATCCATATCTGTTTCTCGCTCTCCTAAAGAGCCACATTCCAATCTCACCTCCAGTTCTGCTACTTTCCACCTTGTTTGGTGGCTGTCACCCTTACTGCCCTATTGTGCTTTTGTACCCCACCTCCCCTAGACTGTAAGCTTATTTGAGCAAGGTACTCATCTACCACTTGTTTCTGTGTCACTGTGTAATTGTCTAATTTATTGTAAAATTTCCCCCCTTTTATAATATTGTAAAGCGCTGTGGAATTAGTTGGCGCTATATAAATACCAATAATAGTAATAACTAGAAAAGCTACAATTTCTGGGGAAATTGTGTGAAGTGTTCTTGCCTCCACTAGTAGTCTACAACTGGAGTGGGCGGAGTAACTGGGTGGAGTGGCTTGAGTAACTGTTGTGTGGTTGGAGTGGCTGGAGTAACTGTGGAAAGGTTGGACTGGGTAGAGTAACTGTGTGGAATGTTTGGAGTGAGTAAAGATAGTAAACATTACACTAACCAATTGATTGATCACATTTAAAAATTGCACATGGCAAGCTTGATAGAGTGAGAAATGCATTTCAACTTTTATTTATTTATATAGCACATTTAATTGCAACGTTGTTGCCCAAAGTGCTTCACAGTTACATTAAAACATACATTTATAAAAACATCAGCAGGTGTACAAAAGGCCCTCTCTATGACATCACTTGCTGCTCCAGCCTGGCACAGGTCAGAGTATTTTGGCGGTTGCCATCTTCAAATGGTCGTGTTTTACAAACAGTGTAGTGTAAAAACTGTGGGAGGAGTTAGGGTGGTAAATTTGGCTATAATAAGAATAATATATATGTGAGATAACATTAAGTGGTCTTGCTATGCACTGGACTGGACTGTTTTTGCGATGTTGTACATTTGCGACCAGGAATATTTTTACACTTTTCTGGTGTTTGTGTTTAGCTGTAATTTTCCGCTCTCTAATTTACTGTTCCCATACAAATTATATATTGTTTTTTTCAGGACAAAAGGGGCTTTCTTTACATACCATTATTTATATAATCTCATGTATTTTAATTTTAAAAAAAATACAAAAATATGATGAAAAATTGAAAAAAATACATGTTTTTTGACTTTTACTTGAAAAATCTTTTACTCATCTACAAAAGCGAATGAAAAAAACAGCTAAATAGATTCAAAATTTTGTCCTGAGTTTAAAAATACCCAGTGTTTACATGCTTTTTTGCTTTTTTTTGCAAGTTATAGGGCTATAGGTACAAGTAGGATATGGCGGTTTCAAAACAAACATTTTTAAAATGTATCAATAGTGACATTGTAACACTATTATCTGTCATAAATCTCTGGAAAACACTCCACATGTATATATATTTTTTAAAGTAGACAACCCAGGGTATTCATCTAAGGATATTTTGACACTTTCTATGCAGCCATTTTACCACAAGTCTTTGCCAAACTTTGCATAGATAGTTGTTCTTTTTTGTTTTTTTTCACATACATTGCAATTCAGGTATAAACTTACAGATCCTGTTATGTCTTGCTGCCAAAAAACACACTAATATATGTTCAGCAATATCTCCCGAGTACAGTGATACCACTCATGCATAGGCTTGTCGGATTGTTTGGGGGCTAAAAGGCCACATTTGGCAGGTGCGCATATCCATTTTTCAACTTGGAATTTTGACATGTAGTCAACCTGCGCACATGTCCTATTTGGGACATTTGTAAGGCCGGCCAATGTATTTTACCCCCACCAAACCATATATTTTTGGAAAGTAGACACCCTAGGGTATTTCAAATGGTGGTTTTTTAACACTTTCCATGCACTAATTCTACCACCAGACATTGTCAAACATTTAGGTAGTCATTTTTGTGTGTTTTTTTTCACACACATTGTACTTTAGGCATGAATTAACAAATCGTGTTATGTGTCACTGCCAAACAACACGCCAATATGTGTTCAGCAACATCTCCTGAGTACAGTGATACCACCCATGCATAGGCTTGTCGGATTGTTTGGGGGCTAAAAGGCCACATTTGGCAGGTGCGCATATCCATTTTTCAACTTGGAATTTTGACATGTAGTCAACCTGCGCACATGTCCTATTTGGGACATTTGTAAGGCCGGCCAATGTATTTTACCCCCACCAAACCATATATTTTTGGAAAGTAGACACCCTAGGGTATTTCAAATGGTGGTTTTTTAACACTTTCCATGCACTAATTCTACCACCAGACTTTGTCAAACATTTAGGTAGTCATTTTTTGTGTGTTTTTTTTCACACACATTGTACTTTAGGCATGAATTAACAAATCGTGTTATGTGTCACTGCCAAACAACATGCCAATATGTGTTCAGCAACATCTCCTGAGTACAGTGATACCACCCATGCATAGGCTTGTCGGATTGTTTGGGGGCTAAAAGGCCACATTTGGCAGGTGCGCATATCCATTTTTCAACTTGGAATTTTGACATGTAGTCAACCTGCGCACATGTCCTATTTGGGACATTTGTAAGGCCGGCCAATGTATTTTACCCCCACCAAACCATATATTTTTGGAAAGTAGACACCCTAGGGTATTTCAAATGGTGTTTTTTTTAACACTTTCCATGCACTAATTCTACCACCAGACATTGTCAAACATTTAGGTAGTCATTTTTTGTGTGTTTTTTTTCACACACATTGTACTTTAGGCATGAATTAACAAATCGTGTTATGTGTCACTGCCAAACAACACGCCAATATGTGTTCAGCAACATCTCCTGAGTACAGTGATACCACCCATGCATAGGCTTGTCGGATTGTTTGGGGGCTAAAAGGCCACATTTGGCAGGTGCGCATATCCATTTTTCAACTTGGAATTTTGACATGTAGTCAACCTGCGCACATGTCCTATTTGGGACATTTGTAAGGCCGGCCAATGTATTTTACCCCCACCAAACCATATATTTTTGGAAAGTAGACACCCTAGGGTATTTCAAATGGTGGTTTTTTAACACTTTCCATGCACTAATTCTACCACCAGACTTTGTCAAACATTTAGGTAGTCATTTTTTGTGTGTTTTTTTTCACACACATTGTACTTTAGGCATGAATTAACAAATCGTGTTATGTGTCACTGCCAAACAACACGCCAATATGTGTTCAGCAACATCTCCTGAGTACAGTGATACCACCCATGCATAGGCTTGTCGGATTGTTTGGGGGCTAAAAGGCCACATTTGGCAGGTGCGCATATCCATTTTTCAACTTGGAATTTTGACATGTAGTCAACCTGCGCACATGTCCTATTTGGGACATTTGTAAGGCCGGCCAATGTATTTTACCCCCACCAAACCATATATTTTTGGAAAGTAGACACCCTAGGGTATTTCAAATTGTGGTTTTTTAACACTTTCAATGCACTAATTCTACCACCAGACTTTGTCAAACATTTAGGTAGTCATTTTTGTGTGTTTTTTTTCACACACATTGTACTTTAGGCATGAATTAACAAATCGTGTTATGTGTCACTGCCAAACAACACGCCAATATGTGTTCAGCAACATCTCCTGAGTACAGTGATACCACCCATGCATAGGCTTGTCGGATTGTTTGGGGGCTAAAAGGCCACATTTGGCAGGTGCGCATATCCATTTTTCAACTTGGAATTTTGACATGTAGTAAACCAGCGCCCCTGTCCTATTTGGGCCAATGTATTTTACCCCCATCAAACCATATATTTTTGAAAAGTAGACAACTCAGGGTATTTTAAATGGTGGTAGTTTAATACTTTTCATGCAATAATTCTACCACCAGCCTTTGGCAAACTTTTGGGTAGTAATTTTCTTCATGTTTTTTTACACATACATTGTACTTTAGGCATGAATTAACAGATCCTGTTATGTATCACTGCCAAACAACACCCCAATATGTGTTCAGCAACATCTCCTGAGTACAGTGACATCACCCATGCATAGGTTTGCTGGGTTGTTTGGGGGCTAAAAGGCCACATTCAAGACTTGTACATATCAGTTTTTCAACTTGATATATAGGTATGCTTGGCCTATCTTCAGTTTGGCATATTTTTGCATCCCCCCGTTAATGTTAACATCATGAAAGTTTATATTTTTATAAAGTAGACATTCCAGAGTATTGTATATGAGGTGTTTTCACATCCTTCCCCCAACCATTGTGCTAAACAAATTTCAGAGAACGTGCATGGTGGTAATTTTTTAATTCTGCTTTTTATGCACACGTCATCTGGTTTTGGCCAGCCAGTTATATGTTACTACCATAAAACTTTTTTAACCAAATGTGCAGGTATCAAATACACCTTTAGCAGCATTCTCTAAACTAACTCCTGCAAAAAGAATCTAATTGGAGATTTGGGGGGAAGGAAACTGACTAACTAAAATTTGCTGCTTTCAAAAGAAAAAAAAAACTGTGCAAAGGGGTGTCTGTCCTTTTCCTTTTTTTATAACAGACCCAGCAACATTTCAGGGGATTTGGTTTTTTTTTGCAGTTGGCGGTATCTTAAAAATAAAATGTCTGGACTCCTTTGGCACCGTTGTTGGAACTTGACCATCTCCATAAATTATTGTGGAAATCAGCTTGAACTAAAATTGGAGAAAGGTGGTTCTTTCTGGATTCATTTTTTTTTAAAGAGTAAAAATTAATTATATGTTGCTACTTGCATCAGGTAGATAGCCACCTTTTTATACCAGGCTTTTGTCTTTCTTAAGATAAGATATGGCTGCATCAGCTGATCAGCCAAATCAACACCCCCCATGTGCCTGTTATAAGCCCTGATGCACACCGGTTTTGTCTGTACCCTGCCTCGGACAGTGACGTCTGACATGCCCTCGTTATGGATGGTTGTTAGCATGTGAACATCCTTCCTGTCCTTAAATTTTATTGCAAGCAGTTCAGCCTTGCGCAGAGCTTTGCATTCCCCTTTTTTTAATTTGGCCTCTCTGAGAGGTCTGGGGAAATCCTTGGCATTTCTTCTTACAGTGCCGCAGGTCAGTGTCTGTAAACTATAAAGAATTTTAAACAAGTGGACACTGCTGTAAAAATTGTCCACATAAAGGTGGTAACCCTTATTGAACAAAGGGTTCAGTAGGTCCCAAACAAGTTTCCCACTTGTCCCCAGAGAGTCAGGACAGCCAGGGGGGTTCAGTTGAGCATCTTTCCCCTCGTATACACGAAAGGCAAATGTGTAGCCACTTTCGCTCTCGCAAAGTTTGTACACTTTAATGCCATACCTAGACCGCTTTGAGGGGATATATTGTTTTAACCCTAATCTCCCTTTGTATTTCATAAGGGATTCAACGATGGATAAAGTTTGTTGGGGAGTATAAACTTCAGAAAATCTGTTCTGAAGATGGTCTACCAGTGGGCGTATTTTATGAAGCCTATCATATTGGGGGTGATCTCTGGGGTGACAGAGCGTATTGTCGTTGAACTGTAAGTATCTCAGCAGCAGCTCATATCTTGGTCTAGGCATTGTTTGGGAGAATATAGGAGTCGAACAAATTGGGTTGGTGCTCCAGTAAGACCAGATTGATGGCTTCTTTATTATCCCCATGAGCATGGTAAGAGCCCAGAATGTTTTAAGTTCAGGGACATCTGTGGGATGCCAAGCATGCTCCCTGACTGTATAGCTACCTGGATTGGTCTCAATAAATTGGCTAGCGTATAAATTAGTCTGGGAAGCAATCTCCTCCCAGATGGTATCCCCTAAAAATAACTCCATATATTGTATAGGGGAGAAGTCAACCACATTCACATTAATGCCTGCGTTGGCACTAAAAGGGGGGATGTTGGGCTCAGCTAACTGTGGAGGTACCCAGTCCTCCTCCACATTCAGCGTAGCAGGGGAAGCACAGCTTCTTTTAGCAGCTGGCTCACACACAGATGACATGTCACTAGACGTGCCGCTAAACTGACCTGGGTCAAAATCGGACGCAGTGTCAGTGGCGTCAGAGTCTGACGCCAGGAAGGCATATGCCTCCTCCAAGCTGTACATGGGCTGCATGTTTCACACTAACAGACTAAACTAACAAAATACTAAACACAATATTTTTTTATTTTTTTTTAAACACTAAAACAGACTAAAACAGACTAAAACAGTAATCCCTAAACTAACTCCTGTTAGAAGAATCTAATGGAGATTTGGGGGAAGGAAACTGACAGACTACGACAGACTACGACAGACTACGACAGACTAGACACAGATTTTTTAAAATAAAGTTAACCCTTAAGGGCAAAAAAAAAAATACAGACAGTACAAATGCACTGTCTGTAACAGATCTGGCAGGGAAGGGGTTAAAAGGGATTTTTTATTAACTGCAGATACTTTTTAATTTTCACAGGAACAGCTGCTGCAACAAACTATCAGGATCTCTGTCTCTCTCCTCTCACAAAACGCTACAGAGAGGAGAGAGGCAGAGATCAGTGTCAAAGTGAGTGTTTGTAACACCCACTTTGACACCAGCCAATTGTGAGCGATCGCGGATCGCTCACACGCCGTAATTGGCTGTTACTATCTGCCTGGGATGCCAGGCAGATAGTAACAACGGGATTTCGGCGGAAGCGATCTCTGATCGCTCCCGCCGCCCGTTTTCCGTTAGGACGGTTCAGGACCGTCCTCGGTCGGCAACGCAAAAATGCCGAGGACGGTCCTGAACCGTCCTGCGTCCTTAAGGGGTTAATAATGAAAATATCGCAAGTACAAGCATGCACAAACGTGAAGTCTCACAGTAGTCCTTTCATTGAAAATGTCCTGTAGTGGTAATAATACCAGGTACTTGGAATATTTATTTTAAGTGGGGTATCGGTAGGCTGGGATAGCTGGGTTAATCCATTTCCATCACTCTCCATCAGCCTATCTCTGTCATTTATCCTTTTTGGATGATATTGATGATGTGGATGTGTAAATTCTGTGTTAAACGTGCAGTTAAAGAGCTGTGGTCTCTGACTGTTGGGGAGAGTCCCAGTTACTGTCTAAAAGTCCCTGAACGGGTTGATAAAAGGAGCCCCAGAGACTGTTTGCAGTGGTTATGTTGCTTGGAGTTCCCCTTTAGATGACATGCTGCTTATGAGTGAAAACAAATTCTTATATGTACAACAACCATTCCTTTTTTTTCCCCAAGGGGTGACATATATGTTTTACTCATCCCACTTGGTACCAGAGGTTCAATAAATAATAACGGAAACTATCAGAATTATTCACAAAAGTGAGAATTGTTAGGAATTCAAAATTAATTTCAAAAATAGCTGACTGGATGGCTATGTTAGCATTCCAATTCACTTTGAATTGACTTCGTATTCTCTTCCAGTTACAGTTCTAACTTTAGTACATAACATGCACCTTACACAGATTAGCTTTATAAACAATATATCTATTTTAGGATTTTAATCAAGATATGGGCACATGTCTCATCATATATCTCATTGACGTGGAATGTATTCTAGATAAAAGAAATACATTTAATATTGAAAATAGACTTTGGGTGTGGCTGGTGTTTTGATGATAAATGTATTCAAATTTTTTATATATATTTTTGTTTTACTTGGGGTATAAAAGACAGTTTTTCGACTATGTCATAGAAAAGGAAACACCGTGGCCAGAAGTCAAAAGAGGATGGATTTCAATTTCCAAATCTATCTATAATGGGTGTAATTTAGTGGACTTAGCCGTGCCTTGGAATATATTCATCTTGGATCATTTCTCTAGCAGACCAGACATCCATCTTTCCCCTAAGGTCCAAAAATCTGCGAGGTGACATAATTCCGCACAATTCACTCTGTGAGTGTAACTAAGACTGTCCGAATTCCCTTTGGACTGTGACCACTGCTGCAGCTCCATTGCTTTCTTAACTTCGCCTTATCTTTAAATAATGTTAACCAGAAGGGACTTGTTCAGCTCACCACCTCTTGAGTGATGTGAATTATTTATATGAATTTCATGTGCGTCCGTTAAGCAACACACAGCAAGTCAAAGTGGTCCTGTTTATTCATTGCTGCCCAGAGAACAGTAGTTTAATGTCATATTGCAAAGGGATGCGTGATGTGAACTTTATGCAGCACAAGCGGCAGAAACAAAAGATTTATTGATTTTGGGTGACTGAGTGGACTTCATACACATCTCCATAAATATATCATGACATACTCTTTCATTGCCAAATAGGATCTAGACCGGCTGTGCTGCAAGGTCAAATGCCTGCATACTGCCAATTATTTCACCCCTGACCAGGCTACCTTAATAGGTCCATCTGAAGGTGGGGGATTCTAAAATATTCTTGTAGAAAGACTTTCTTTGTGTCAATGCAATTTGTCTCTGAAGAATGTATTCACTAAACTAATCCAGCTCAGCTATTTTGTCTAAGATTTGCAGTCATACGCTTAACTATCCACAATTCCTGCTCTAGTGAAAAGCACTCGAATTTGATAATGTGAAACTAGTGAATAGCTAGCACATATGAAGTGTATTTTAGAGCACTTATCTTAGTACAGCAGAGACGTGGTGTAATATCATGCCCTGGATTGCCTAAGATTACTGGAAGTCTGTGTACAGGTATACCCAGTAATTCTAGTTGTCCCTCTCTCCTTTTTGATGTTCAAGGTCTCAAGCTCTCCCTAGAAGCACCAATAGCACCTAGCATATCGCTGAGGAAAGAGGAATAGTTCTAAACACCAGTTATAATACTGATGACAGCTACTTTATGAAAGAGCTGCTTGCAAAGAGCTGCTGTTGCAGCCTGGGATTGAGGTTATGTGTGAATGTTTTTGTTCTAATCCACAGCAGCTAGATTGCAGGCACCTCCCCATACCTTCCAACAGGTGAGAGACTCCCAAATAAGGACTTCTGTCCTGCCGTGAATGATATTGCACCCTATAAGTGCAATGCGAACACATCACTAGCCACGCCTGTGATTGTCAAAGCCCATTCAGGCCATGGGTGGAGGGCCTCACCTTTTCCAGATGGGATCACCCCCTTTTCAGTTGGATCTTCACACCCTTTTCCCCCAATTTTGAGAGGCCACTCAGTCTCTGGCAAACAATAACATAATAGGAAAGTTCCTTGACTTATAAGCGTAATACATAAAAAAGAGACTAAAATCAGGGCCACGTAATTCAGTATAAGAGTTTTGGCCACATTTGAAATCACAATACTGAAGGTTTCATTATGTCCCCATATACAGTTATGTATTCTCTCTCTCACTTCAGCTTAGTCTACATTTAATATTACTTAATATTTTCTTTGTTAGCACTCAGTTGAGAAAATTTAAAGGCCAGTTTATAAAACAAGAATTACTTTCACAAATTGCTTGTGGAGGATTCTGTATACATAAAATAATGTTATATAAGCCATTACCCTAGTATGTAATTTCTCTTTTTTTCTTTTATTTTATCACTAACATATAGCATAGTGATATCTAGCAGAGGCTCTCTGTAGCTTTGTTTTGATACATTTACTCTTATAAATGAGAACATTTTTATAACATAAATCATCAAGAAATGTGGTTTAAAAAACTTTTTTTTAGATAATTAATTCCCTGTTATACTTTATATTCTTCCCTTAAAGAGGTCAGTGAAGCTTAGTGATTCTGGTTCTAGAACCTTTGGTTTATCAGCAGTCCGCCAAGTAAAATTTATTGTAACGAAAATCTGACTTAAGTCTATTTGCATTCAAAGTTCACATGCTTGTGTTCATTTGAAGGTTCACTGGAATTCAGAAATGGGAGCATCATATATAAAGATGTCAAAAATGGAATCTCCCATGGAGAGCTTGAAAGCAGAAAAAGAACAAAACGAATAGTAGACTTTCTGGTTTCCAAAGAATATTAACATCTCATTATTTAGACTTTCTTACATATAATTATCTTGTATTTTGTCTTGTAGACTTTTTTTTGCTCTGTTGGTTTAAACTCCTCACAAGACTGACATCAATTTAGTGGCATTCATTAGGTTCCCAAAATGATTCTTTTTGTAATAACTAAACTAATTTTCTTCAAGACACGTACAATTTTCTAGGAAAACTTGATATAAATGATTCTTTTTCTTTCTTTTTTTCTCTCACAAGAATAAATGGATTAAAGTCATTAGAAATGCAGGAAAAAAAATGCATTGCGATATTTTGCAGGAGAATAAATGAAGATTACCTTTTTACAGGATTGTACATCGAAATATTTGTACAGCAGATATTTTTGTTTAAATTGTACAGTCAGATAAGGGCATGGCCCAACCACCATCTACATGGATCGATTTGATGTAGTCAGGAAACATAATTACTACTTATTATTATATCTTTAACTTATTCCACAGCAGTTTTATTGTTCTACATAGCAAACTGCAAATATATGATAGACTTGATTAGAAAATTGGTGTTCTGCTCAAATTAGCTTACAATGTTGAAGTGGTGGGGCGTAAGAACACTTTATCTAGTTAGACTTATCAAAGAATAAAAAAAAAGTGTGACCTACATAAAGTGTCCATCTTCCGTCCGCAGTGATGGTGACTACAGTCACATATCTCTACCCACAAAGGTAGACTAACCAGGTACCAGACCTCCAATCGGTCTATGTCTGAGTAAGTTGGGTAACCAGTGTCAAAAAGTCCATCCATATCGGCAGCCTTCTTGACAAAGTTCCATATTATAACTGTAATCTATTGCAGGTCTGAGCTACATCAGATTAAAGTTTCAGTGGATTGTGCCAAAGTTCCTTTCTACTCTGCGGTTTCACACAGTTTCTAAGTTTGTCCTGGTCGGGCGCATGGAGCCCTCCTAGCCGATCAGTCTGTGGAAGTCTGGTTTGGGTGGGACAGACTTGGCTTCATGGTCACCCTATGCCCCTAATAAGCACAGAGTGACTTAGACATAAGAGGTGAATTGGAAGTGGAGAAAGGAAGTTCCCTGTGAATCTGAGATTACCCCCCTCCCACACTCAAACCTACCCCCATATGACCCCACTCTCAGGGGGCCAGCGTGACACACACATCCCAACAGCAAAATTTGTAACCTGTGTCTCTAGACCAGGATAGTTCCTGTCACACCCTCAAACAACGGGTATCAGCAGTCTTGGTCTATCCTTTGCAGCTATATGTAAAGAAGGAGAAAATAATTGTGCAGCATGCTCACCATAATTTAAAAGGTACATAGTGTTGTAAACGGATTCACAGCTTATCATAAATATCATCAGGCATTGCACATTTCGATAATAACCTTGCCTCACACATTTTGTCTCAGCAAGACTTCTTCAGGCAATCACAATAAGATGAAAGTACACTAAAAAAAAAAAAAAATAGTCCCTAGCATCCTTCAACAAAAGCCTTTATTTAAATTCCCCTTATTATGTTCAACATCATCTCCAAGGATATACCACACAGTCAATAGACTCCCGAGTGCTATAGTGCCCCCACTTTATTCGGAGTCAGATGGTGGCTTAGAAACTTCTGGATCTCCGGCATTAGTAGTGGCACTGGGAGAACCCCAGGTAAGAAGTCAAACCTTTTAAAAACAGTTTAAGTATTTGCAATAGGAGAGAGGCGCCAGGACACTCCTGGCACCATAACCACTACAGTGAGCTGTAATTGTTATGATGCTTGTACTGTTCCTTTAATAAACAATAATGATTTGGAGCAATTGTCCTGAAGTTTAAGGATTCGTAATTTTTTTGTCATTGTCCCGTGATGGCTGTCAGAAGCCACAGAACCACAGACTGATGCATAGGATTGTTTCTAGATATTGCTGAGTTAATTTTGCGTAAAATACTGTTTTGTTTGTGTTAAGGGATCATAGGTATCTCTTCAGAGAAAGTGTAGAGAAAAAGGCAGAATTATGCATTGAAATAAGAATATAAATTAGAATATGCGTGTATTGTGAGCACAATGCTGTCTTGGACATCACAAAGTGAATGCAGTCCATACCATGTATGTGTGCATTCATTGTTGTGCTTCCTTTGTCCCTCTGATAGAATTAAGCCTTTTCTCTCCTACACATCTGCCAGGAACACTCATTTTATCAGTACTGCATGTACTACACATTGTGTGATGGTATATACTCAGAAACACGCTTTATATCAGTAAAACTTCTAAATATGATTTGTGGAATATTCAGCTCCTCCTTGCAAGAAATACTCTTCGTGTCAGTAGACCTCATTTTATACTAAATATATTGACAGTAGGCTATGTAAAGAAAGTCAAAGAAAGAGTTAGTGTCCACACTTGAGTTTCAGGTATAGACATAGAACCTGGAGATCTTTAGGATTCTTTCCTGATCTCTAAGCCTAAACTAGGATTGGTTCACACATCCCTTTCAAGTAAAGCACTGTAAACA
Organism: Pelobates cultripes; assembly: GCA_933207985.1. Taxonomy (NCBI): domain Eukaryota; kingdom Metazoa; phylum Chordata; class Amphibia; order Anura; family Pelobatidae; genus Pelobates; species Pelobates cultripes. Next base: position 16,028,968 of record OW240923.1, read on the forward strand.
TCAACAGCAAGAAGATGGCATCATTATAAATTGAAGAGAAAGCTAGGGGGCTGATAAATCAAGGTCCATTAACTGTAACTTCAATTTGTGTTACTGTCAGAACTGCCCACATTCCCACTAATGGACTTTAATGAAATACCTCACGTGTGTATAAGCCAAGATGGTTAACTAATTCAGGACTATGTCTGCATTTACCCTTTTCGAGTCCTAGATCTAGTATTCTTGTCCTTCTTGCCTAATCTCTGCACATGGGAGATTAGAGGATGACACCATTTAGAAGGTCAATGTTAGAGCTTGACCTGCATGATCTTAAAGCATGGGAAAAATAAATGCCTAGAGGATCTTCATCCATAATTAAAGCTCCTTGGTGGACAGATAGTAAAGTCATCTTGAGTAAACCTGAAAAGTGACTGCCATTTTATTTACATGATCTTTCAGAGTAACGTTGAGTGGAACGCAGATCCTACCTAAAGGAAATGGCTCTGTGTTGGGACAAGGGATCTGCTTCACGATTGAAGAATTTAATTGAAAATGAGGTTGGAAGATTTAATTCTGACCCCTTTGTATATAACTAGGTGTGCCTATTTCATAAATCCAGTGGATTTCACTGCTCCTTTGCCTGCAAGCAAATTCACAAATAGTTATTGTGGTAAAAAGTCCGCTAGTGAAGTGGTCCTTAGTTCACACCTACATCCCAGAATTTATACATTTACCAAATCTGTTTCTATGAGTCTGCTGACAAAACTTGGATCTTTGGTTTGCCTTGAGGACTGTGACGGGACACACTGCTGTAGACCGTGTATGAGTTCAAGATTTTAAGGAAGCAATGTGCAATAAACTATGAACTTTTATGTAAAACAAATAAAAAAATATTTAAAACAAACCCAAAACTAAGAGACTGAATAGCATTTGTATATAAGATAATGGTGATTATGAATAAAGATGTTGCTTTCAGACAGAGGTAATGTAAATATGTTACCATGGAGTCCGTACAAAAAAAAACTATTTAAAGTTTGCTCGGATTGCTTTTGTGGTCAAGCTATGGCTTGCCAGCTTGGCATGCAGGCCTCCTGCCAATGCTTGGCCTTGAAAGAGCACGAAGTGCCCACATGTCCTAAATCTGCTTTGTTAGTACGGTGTTTTTTTTAGGGATGCCTACCAGTGGCGTACTAAGGAGGGGGCGGTCCGCCCCGGGTGCCACTGGGTAGGGGGTGCCATGACCCTGGTCTGCGAGGGGGCTGTGTGAGCTGAATGGCCGCACAGTGCCCCATGGTAGGTAGGGTGCCGGGCGGCCAGAACAGCTCGCAGACGCTAAGAGCAGCTGAACTAGCCGCACAAAATGAAAGTGGGGCGGAGCCAAGCAAAATTGGGGCGAAGCCAAATCAGCAGCTGGGCAGGGCTTAATACTGCCCTTACCTGCTGCTGTTACTGCTGCACATGGAGGTGCATCAAGAAGTAATCCCTGCCTCTCCACCTAACAGGCTCCAGCCTCCAGGGAAGGACTTCAGGGAATCCACTCCTCCTCCAGCTCCTGTATGTAAGTAATTGTGTGTGTGTGTGTGACTGTGTCTGTAAAACTGTCTGCCTGTAACTGTGTGTGTGTGTATGTGTAACTGTCTGCCTGTAACTGTGTGTATTTGTGTGTGAATTGCATGCCTGTAAGAGTGCGTTTGTGTGTGTGTCTGCATGCCTGTAACTGTGTGTGTGTGAGTGTCTGTCTGTCTGCCTGCCTGTAACTGTGTATGTGTGTGTGTGTGACTGCATGCCTGCACCTGTGTGTGTATGTCTGCCTGTAACTCTGTGTGTGTGTGTGTGTGTATGTGTGACTGCATGCCTGCAACTGTGTGTGTGTGTCTGCCTGTAACTGTGTGTATGTGTATGTGTGACTGCATGTCTGTAACTGTGTGTGTGTGTATGTGTCTGTCTGCCTGTAACTGTGTGTGTGTGTGTGTGTGTGTGACTGCATGCCTGTAACTGTGTGTGTGACTGTCTGTAACTGTGTGTGTGTGTGTGTGTGACTGCATGCCTGTAACTGTGTGTGTGACTGTCTGTAACTGTGTGTGTGTGTGTGACTGCATGCCTGTAACTGTGTGTGTGTGACTGTCTGCCTGTAACTGTGTGTGTGTGTCTGTGTGCTTGTAACTGGGTGTGTGTGTCTGCCTGTGACTTTGTGATTTTGCCTGTAACTGTGTGTGTGACTGTACTTGTGTATGTGTGTGACTGTATATGTGACTGTCTGCCTGTAACTGTGTGTGTGACTGCCTGGCTATGACTGTGTGTGTAACTGTCTGCCTATAATTGTGTGTGTGATTGTGTGACTGTCTGCATGTGACTATGTATGTGTGACTGTCTGCCTGTGACTATTTAAAGTTGCCTGTAAACGTGTGTGACTATCTGTCTGTGACTGTGTGCATGTGCCTTTTACTGTGTGTGTGTGACTGTCAGACTGTAACCGTGTGTGTGTGTGTGTGAATGTATATGTGATTGTCTGCCTTTAACTGTGTGCATGACTGTCTGCCTGTAAATGTGTGTGGGGGGCACGCAGGGGTTTTGTAGAAGAGGCTGACAGCGGTTTTGCAAAGTTTCCAAATTTGTTCAATACATAAAAGAAAAGAAAACATTTAAAACATTTTACAGGTTTTTTCTGGGGGGTGGAGGGGGGAAGAGTGGGTGAGGGGGTGCCCAGCGCAGGATCCGCCCCGGGTACCAAATGCTCTAGGTACGCCCCTGATGCCTACTAGCATGAATTATATAGCAACGTTGAGAATTCGATAATTCCAAACTCAAGTGATACATAATCTTTTAGTGTTTAGTGTTTCTCATTTTAGAAATTGAAGATTCTGCTCTGTTTGCATTCTGGACTCCAGAAGTTTATGGTTTTGCTTTTTTAACATTGGTGATTTGGAAAGCCGAAACATCTATAATGGATGCAGATTTATTCTAGAAGATTGTGCTGGATAATTCTATCTGTGTGTTGGAATATCGGTTACCTTTAGGAAAATAAGGCAGAGAGAATTAATTCATCTTTGTATCTTAGAGGTTAGATGCATTGTTGGGAATTATGCGATTAAAATAGATGCACATATTAATAAGAATGTGTCCATTAAATAGATTACAATTACTTATATAGCACACATTAATATGAATGTTTAACCCCTTCAGACCAATGCTTGCTTTGCATTACTTCAGTAATACCTTACAAATCTCAGAAATGGTTTCAACCCTAAGCACCACAGTTTGTTTTATTTTGTACAAATTGTGATATATTATCACATATAGCCCCTTGTAGTCTCTCTGGGTATATACATGACTTCCTTGGTGGAACAGTGGTTTCAGTGCAAGGTGTTCGTTTTAGATCTACTTCACTATATTCCTAAAACTATAGTGCCATCTAGTCCCTTGCCTTTCAGCCCCCTCTCTGGTAGATAAACAGTTTAAAAAACATTTACTCACGTGATTCCATCACAGATGTCCCTTGACGCTTCGCCTCCTCCACTGTTATTTGTGAATTGATGGACGTAATGCACATGCATGGTATGCACATTATAGCTTCCCATAGGAAAGCAATGCCTCAATGCTTTCCTATGGGGATTTCACTGATGATGAATGTCCTCATGCAGAGCGTGAGGGCATCCAGCGTCAGTTAAAGGGACACTGTAGTCACTATAACCACTTTGTCTCTTTGAATTGGTTATAGTGCCTGGAGTGCCCTGGCACTGTCCCTCTATTCAGTGTTGCACTATGTTTGTGCAGTATGCCACAAAATAAGAGTCCCTGGCCACCCACAGTCCGGCCCCTTCTGTATGTGTAGCTAAGGCAGAAATTACACACTTCCTTGTGGTCATACCCATTCATACCGTCAGTTGGAGCTCTGACAGGTTAAAAGCAGTCAGCTGACACTCTCAGCCAATCACAGCTGCCCATTGCCGCTCAGGGTAATACTTCCTTATTAGCCAAAGCAGCACAGAGGGGATGGACTGCCGGGGTCTCTTGTTTAGCATTAAAACATTACAACATTAAAAACTGTTTAATGCTGAAAGAAATGATGGCACCAGGGGACTCCATACATTATAACCAGTTTAATGAGATGAAGCAGATACAGTGCCTACGGTGTCCCTTTAAGGGACTCGGAATCCAGGAAGTGCCTCTAGTGGCGATCTGATAGACGGCCACTAGAAACTCTCTTAGTCTTGCAAGGTAATAAGGGATCGACCAATATTGATTTTTTTTAGAGCCGATACCGTTAATCTGTGAACTTTCAGGCCTATAGCCAATAACTTACTGATATTCTGTACATTTACCATTTAAAAAAATAAACTATTTCTACACAAATCTACTGTTAACTGAACATGTTTATTATTTATTTCTTTTTTTGCAAATTTTTTTTTTATTAAGGTAAATGCACAAAATATACATGCCAGTCAGAATGTTTTTATGTTTTCAAGAATATATGTGTGTGTAGTGGATGCAGTGAGAATATTTGATTAGTGAATGCAGTGTTTGTGTAGTGGATGCAGTGTTTGTTTGTGTAGTGGATGCAGAGTGTGTGTTTGTGTAGTGTGTGTATACTGAATGCAGTGTGTGTTTGTGTAGCGTGTGTATATAATGAATGCAGAGTGTGTATAGTGAATGCAGTGTGTGTGTTTGTGTAGTGTGTATAGTGGATGCAGTGTGTGTGTTTGTGTAGTGTGTATAGTGGATGCAGTGTGTGTGTTTGTGTAGTGTTTAGTAGATGCAGTGTGTGTGTTTGTGTGATGTGTATATAGTGAATGCAGTGTGTGTTTGTGTAGTGTGTATAGTGAATGCAGTGTGTGTTTGTGTAGTGTCTGTATATAATGAATGCAGAGTGTGTGTTTGTGTAATGTGTGTAGTGAATGCAGTGTGTATGTAGTGTGTGTACAGTGAATGCAGTGTGTGTTTGTGTACTGTGTGTATATAATGAATGCAGAGTGTGTGTTTGTGTAGTGTGTATGTAGTGTGTTTGTAGTGAATGCAGTGTGTGTTTGTGTAGTGTGTGTATATAATGAATGTGGTGTGTTTGTGCAGTGTGTGTATACACCCTTTTCCAAATTATTATGCAAATTCTATTTAAGTGTCACAAAGATTAAATATTTTGTTTTTCAGTTTAACTCATGGATGGCATTGTGTCTCAGGGCTTTTTTGATCACTGAAAACAATCTCGGACACCTGTGAAAATTAGATTGCCAGGTGAGCCCAATTTAAGGAAAAACTACTAAAGGAGGGTGTTCCACATTGTTAAGCAGAGCACCATTTTCATGCAATATGGGGAAGAAAAAGGATCTCTCTGTTGCCAAAAAGAGTGAAATAGTTCAATGCCTTGGACGAGGTATGAAAACATTAGATATTTCACAAAAACTTAAGCGTGATCATCGCACTATTAAGAGATTTGTGGCTGATTCAGAGCACAGACAGGTTCGTGCAGTTAAAGGCACATTGATGAAGATTTCTGCCAGATCCATGGATCGGATCAAGAGAGCAGCTGCTAAAATACCATTACATAGCAGCAAACAGATATTTGAAGCTGCTGGTGCCTTTGGAGTCCCACGGACATCAAGGTGTCTTGCAACTGTGCATAAACCTTCTATTCGGCCACTACTAACCAATGCTCACAAGCAGAAACGGCTGCATTGGGCAGAAAAATACATAAAGACTAATTTTCAAACAGTCGTGTTCGCTGATGAGTGCTGTGCAACCTTGGATAGTCCAAATTGATGGAGTAGTGGATGGTTGGTGGGCGGCCACCCTGTTCCAACAAGGCTGCGATGTCAGCAATGTGGTGACGGAGTCATGTTTTGGGCCGGAATCATGGGAAGAAAGCTGGTTGGTCCCTTTAGGGTCCCTGAAGGTGTAAAGATGACCTCTGCAAAGTATGTGGAGTTTCTGACTGACCACTTTCTTCCCTGGTACAGAAGGAAGAACTATGCTTTCCGTAATAAAATCATCTTCATGCATGACAATACCTCTGCATCAATGGCTGCTACGGGGATAAAAGGAGAGAAAGTCATGGTGTGGCCTCCATCCTCCCCTGACCTCAATCCTATTGAGAACCTTTGGAGCATCCTCAAGCAAAAGATCTATGAGGGTGGGAGGCAGTTTACATCCAAACAGCAGCTCTGGGAGGCTATTCTGACAACTTGCAAACAAATTCAAGCAGAAACTGTCCAAAAACTCACAAGTTTAATGGATGCAAGACTTGTGAAGCTGCTATCAAATAAGGGGTCCTATGTTAAAATGTAACGTGACCTGTTAAAATGTTTAAAAAGTTAAAATGTTGTTATAAGTTTGATTGAAATAGCTTTTGATTTCAGTAAATATGCTGCAAACACAACAAATGACAATTTTCAGTTCTTTACAACCTATAAAGTGTTTTGAAATTTACTGTGCATAATAATTTGGAACAGTGTAAGTTTTTATGTTTTAAAAAAAATACTGTTATCATTAGGAGGTTTGTTCAATAAAATTTAAATTGTACTCTTAATAGTTGATAACATGAGAAATATGCTGACTGTTATTTACATCAATTATTCAGGTAAATTAGAAAAATATAATTTGCATAATAATTTGGAACAGGGTGTATAATGAATGCAGTGTGTGTTTGTGTAGTGTGTATATAATGAATGCAGTGTGTATTTGTTTGTGTAGGTATGTTATTGTTAAGTGTGTAAAATGGGAGGGTTGGGGGGGCATTTTTAGTTTTGTAAACTAAAACCGATATTGCTGAAAATGCTGAATATCGGCCAATAATATCGGCCAGACCGATAATCGGTCGATCCCTAAAGGTAATCATTGCAGTTTCTCTAAATGTTTTACATTGCAGGACTAAGTGGGACAGTGACACTGCACCCAGACAACTTCAATGGGCTAAAGTGGTCTGGGTGTCTATAGTGACCCTTTAACGATGAGCAGCAGATTTATAAAAATAGTGGTCATGAAAAGTAAGTTACTATTATGTAATTTCAAACTAGCAGTTGTTAAGCCTGGTCGGCAGGAACGTATTAGCCGCGAGACAAACAAGGCATTTGCCTTGGGCGGCATTTTCAAGGGGGTGGCAAAAAAAGCCGCCCCCAAATGCCCAGGGCAAATGTCTTGTTAGCCGCCCGCAGAGTGAGGCTGGGAGCTGGAATATGATGTCATCATGATGCGCGAGGGAGCTGAGCAGACCGTTCAGGGGAAGTGCTCCCTCGCCAGTGCCGCCCGCCCAGCAGCCCCACTAGACCCCAGGGAGAAAGAGAACCCCCCCAGCATTCCCAAAGGTAAGGAGGCTGGGGGGGGGTTAAATAAAAAAAAATGTGTTAATGTGAGTGTGTGTATGTCTGTTAGTGTGTGTGTCTCTGTGTGTCTGTTAGTGTGTGTGTGTGTTAGTGTGTCTGTGTATGTCTGTTAGTGTGTGTGTGTGTATGTGTCTGTTAGTGTGTGTGTGTGTGTGTGTCTGTCTGTTAGTGAGTGTGTGTGTGTCTGACTGTGTGTGTGTCTGACTGTGTGTGTGTCTGTTAGTCTGAGTGTGTTTGCCTGTGTGTGTGTGTGTTTCTTTTAGCAAGTGTGTGTTTCTGTTAGTGTGTGTGTGTATCTGTCAGTGAATGTGTGTGTGTGTATTTAGAAGGCGGGGCGGGTGGGAGGGGGCGCCTGAGTTTTGTCCTGTCTACGGAGTCAAGATGTAGGAGCCCAGTTTCAGGTTAAAGGGACACTTGAGCCTCTGTAACTGCTTTATCTCTCTGAAGTGGTTATAGTGTCTAAGTTTAAGCAAACATTTGCCTGATTGATAGATCCATTTTAAAAAAGATCTAACTAACATTTTATTTCCTAATTTATGGAATGATTGCATCGTACATATTGAAAAGCTGTATAGATCATATTAAAAAAAAAAATCTCATAATTCTGCCAATGATACCAACAAAGATACGTTTAGAGTTAAAATAGGATTTCTACGAGAAAGAGGAGGAAAAAAATCAAACTCTTTCTTTTTTTTTTGGCTTTATGTATTCAGATATATTTTGGAATGGGGTGTTTATTTGTAAAAATGTAGATGTATATTCTGTACTTAATCAGAATAAAATGAAAGGCTGAAATCTGATTACCTATAATAATGAGATTAAACTGCTGTAATGAAGAATTTATGCAAATGTTATTTACATGATATATGGAAATTTCACACAGCATACAAGCTGATTTAAGGCTATTACTGAATATCATTGAAATTATATTTTTTTCCACTTGCACTGAAAGCTTAAAATATCCATAAAATGTGCAGTTGTAAAGTATTAAAGAGAGAGATGTGAAAATGTATTTTTCAAAGTTTCCAAACCATACTCTTAGACAATGTTGATTTAAAAAGAGAAATGCATGGATGCAAAGGTCCAAATCCAGTGACTGGTTTAGTTCATTTAATCCTTAATGATACACGGAAGTTGGTCTGACTGCTCCCCGTATTCATTATTTTCTGTGTTTATTATTCTCCCTGTCTCTACGTTTCCTTTTTCTTTGTGGGGGCAAAAACCACAGGAGCCAATGCCAGAGGAACATGCTTCACTCAACCTTTTTTCGTAAAACACATTTCCTTTTAAACGTGTAGTAAAGATTAAGCAGGTGAAATCTCCATACAGTTTAGCCGGGGCACACATTTCACTGGAGGAAGAGAAACAGAAAAAACATGTCTGTCTCTTCTCTGTTAAGACATGGCTTATGAAATTGACTGATTGACAAGGAGCCAAAATGGAAGCACTCAATTCCAGGATACAACTACATACAGTGGTGTAGATTTCTACATTTAATTTTATTTCTCAGACCTCACATACATGTATTTGCAAAAGGTACACTCTGGGCACCATAACAACATTATCATCCCAGCTGGTCTTACCTTAAAGTGGCCCTGTCACGTCAAACTTGTCATTCTCTCTTAGTTTACCAAAGGAAGTTCAGCATGACTTAAGCTCTGCTGTTTGTTAAGATTGTCAAACACAGGAAAAACACATAAGACAAAGCAATCCCTGTTTTAAAGAGAAATGGATCAGAAATGAAGAACAGATTCTAAAAGAGGAAGAGAAGAGGAAACAATAGGAAAATGGTACGTTTGAGGTGACAGCCACTTTAAGGACACAAACATTTCAAGCTCAAACTTTGGAAGATGGAGCCTGATTGTACTGCTCCTCTACTTCCTTCTTTTGTCTGATGCTTCAATCAGGAAGCCTCAGATCGGGTGCTGCTGAGAGCGTCAGCAGACGTTCTCAGCCTATCACTAGCTTAATAAGTACATTGCAGATTGAAGCCAAGAAAGGAAGAGGGACAGAGCGATGGGGCTCCATCTTCCCAAATTTGTTGTTAAACAGTTTTGTTAACAATTTCATCCATTACGTTAAGATATCACCCAGGACCTCCTTGCACTATAACAACTTTATTTTGAAGAAAATTAAGGTGCCTGATGTAGTCCTTTAACCCCTTCCTGACCGCGGACGTATCAGGTACGTCTGACAAGAAAAGGTCCTTAAGGATCGTGGATGTACCTGATACATCCGCAGTGAATTCCAGCCTCTCTGATGGTATGTCGAGGCCTCCTGCAATATGCCCCCTCACTGCCGGGCCGCCAGGGTGATCGCCATCAGGCAGGCTTCCGATGCTCTGTCTGTGCTGAGTGCCTTGAGGGTTCGAGGCACTCAGTGAAGAATAAAATAATTTAAAAAATGTAAATAAAACAGTAAAACATATTACAGCGATGATATTGTCAGTGAAAGTGGCGTTTTTTGAATTTTTCACACACAAACGGCACGTTCACTGATGAAATCATTGTTGTAATACGTTTTACTGTTTTGAAACACTAATATCTGTATTCAGCGAAGTTTGCCGAGTATAACAGTGCCCCCCATGCAAAGGTTCTATAGTGTTTTTGAAAGTTACAGGGTCAAATATAAGGCCGTTTTTTCACATTGAAATTTGCCAGATTGGTTATGTTGCCTTTGAGAGCATATGGTAGCTCAGGAATGAGAATTACCCCCATGATGTCATACCATTTGCAAAAGAAGACAACCCAAGGTATTGCAAATGGGGTATGTCCAGTCTTTTTTATTAGTCACTTAGTTACAAACACTGGCAAAAGTTAGCATTCATAATTGTTTTTTGGATTTTTAACACACAAATATAAATGCTAACTTTGGCCAGTGTTTGTGACTAAGTGGCTACTAAAAAAGAAACTACAAAATGTAGAAACTATTTAGCACGGGTGTTTATTGGCGTTTGTAGATGTGGAACAGATTTTGGGGGTCAAAATTTTTTCATTATATTTTTAATTTCTTCAATAGTAAATTATATGATATAATGAAAATAATGGTATCTTTTAAAAAAAAACATTTAATGGTGAGAAAAACTGTATATAATATGTGTGGGTACAGTAAATGAGTAAGAGGAAAATTCAGCTAAACTCAAACACCGCAGAAATGTAAAAACAGCCCTGGTCCTTAACGGGAAGAAAATTGAAAAGCGGTCACACCCCCTTGGGAACCCCCATGTTATCATTACATGTAGATGTAGAAAAACAATAACTTTCCCACTTGCATAGTTTTACATGTGTGTACAATCCTGAAACACACACAGCATAAGCGTAACCTGGGCAGTTTGCAATCGAAAAGCACTCTCTCATGGCAGGACGCTTCCAATATGTAAGCAGAATATACAAACATTTTACTGTCTTACAAAAGACACCGTGACTACTGCTTTTATGGGAAGCCAGGATATAATCCAGTAAGGCTGTGAGAATCAATATCCTTGTGAAATGACATCGTGTGCAAGTTATTTTATGTTACTATGATGGTTAGCTAATTTTGGAATGGAGACATTTCTCTCCCAGGCAGACATAGTATAATTTAGTGGTAAAAATGTCAATCTCTTGGGTGGAATGCCTGTTTCAGGGCAAGAAAAGGGCAGATTTATTGATGGAAATGTATCTATATACTCAGTGAAGAACTCTGACCTAGAATATCCATTTTGGTTATAATTTTGTTTTGTGAAAATGACATCAACTGCAATCAGTAATGTGGCAATGACACTAGACTGCTTTATTTCATGGACTGATTTAGAAAGATTCCAGCTTCAGCTTATTGCCGATGGATTCTCAATGGCAGGAAAATTATGGCACCAAATATATCTGCTATTTTCTTTGTTCATAAAAATTTACAAAGGAAAAATGTGCATAAAAAGCAAAAAGAGGGATCGATTCATCAATGTTTTATGTTACCTGTTACTTGGTTGTTTTCCCATTATTTTCTATGCTACGATGGTCATATAGCACGAACATAAAGAACTCAGGCGCTGGGGAATTTTTTTGTTAATATTTATACCGAAATTTCCGATCATATCTTTTTCCTTTTTTTTTTTTTTTATATATATATTTAAAATAAAAAAGGGCTAAGGGAACCAGTGGAGGAAAGACAGTTTTTAATTTACACACACCAACCTCTTTCAGTGACTTCCAAAGGGTTAATAAGCACTATACAATGCCAAGTTTCACACACCTGGCACTGGAAGGGTTAACACAAAATAATGTACGTCAAAAAGAGTTTTTATTATACAGTGGGTGCATAAAGTAATCTTAAAATGGAACACATTATCATAGGGGTCTACAATTATTCTAGAAGTAGCCAGGTATATATATAAAAATAAATATTGGGGACACCTTCTTCCTGTTCTTGCTCCATCTTCCTCAAGAATTAGTTGTTCTAAGTGTCCTTGTCTTGCACAAAGAATCTTTTTTTTTTTTTTATGTGCATTGTTACAATCACATATAGCAACATAATTGCGTATACGGAGTACAAATAATGCTGATATTCATTGCTATATATAGACTGTATATATGTATACACAATAACTTACCTGCATTTTTTTGTTAAAAAAAAAAAAAAAAGCAGTTGGAAACATTTAAACTGTGTGTATGTTGCAGATGTCATATATATGGAAAATCCCCAAAATTATAATGCATCTGGCACTACTGGAGATACTCCAGGTATACACTGATAGCATGTACTGGAGCCTTTACTGTGCAAAATGTTGATGATCTCAGCCAAGTAGGAGGGGTGGGGGCAGAGCCAACCGTGGCAGAAAAAGGTAAGTTTAAGGGGGGTGGCCTCCTAAATAGTGTTTTTAACACTATTTGTAGTCCTGATAATATAGTGTTCCTTTAAACTGTAGCTGAGGACATACATCTTAACATTGGACAGAGTGGGAAGAGAGAATGACCGTCTCTTAGTAACCATAACTCATCTGGATTTCAATATGACTTGTAAACCGACGAAACTCAGATCTGCACAATTCACTGCCACTTTGTTTCTGTTTATGCAGCTATTGCCACACCTCCACTGGCTCTGATTGACACAGCTTGCATGAACAAAAACTGGTTTCACTTTCAATCAGATGTAATTTACCTTAAACAATGTAACACTGTACAACTCTGTAAATTGAACTTTAATCACATACAAGAGGCTCTTGCAGGGTCTAGCAAGCTATCAACATAGCAGGGAATAAGAAAATCTAAATTAAACAGAACTTGCAATAAAGGAATGATAAACATTAGATGGCTCTTTACAGGAAGTGTTTATGAAGGCTTTGCAAGTCACATGCAGGGAGGTGTGACTAGGGCTCATAAACAAAGTGATTTAACTCCTGAATGGCAGAGAATTAAGCAGTGATCTATACACCAAAACTGCTTCATTAAGCTAAAGTTGTTTTGGTGAATATAGTGTCCCTTTAATCTTTCTAAAGGTAAACTTCTTATCTTTCCACCTTCAAGCATCCTTCCTCCTTTATATATTTCCCTTCTGGTAAATGGAACAATAACTACCAGCAAACTTGGTGCTTGCAGGGCGGTGCCCGATTGGTCAGGGAAAGGTGAGTTTTAGTTTCCTGAAGCTGCCCCTGATTGCCCTCGTGACCTACTCCTGTGGGATCCTCTTTAGCTCCTAGTGCTTCATCTGCCAGGGTCTGACATCAGTTCTCTCCTTTTTTTGAAAGTACAAGAGTATAACACTAACTTCTATGGAGGATCCCTGGAGACCGATGTCTCAAAGGCTGAACATTTTCTATGAAATGCTCTACCTGCTCCTATTCGACTTTTTTCCTAGCCTTCATTGCTTTAAGAAATTACTTTAAAATGCACTTCTCTAGAAAAGCTTACCCTCTCCCTAGGTAGAGTGTCTCATTACAATCCTACCATCCCCCACACACATAACCTATGCTTTCCAAGTCCTCAATTCTTTATCTCCTTCCACTCTACATTGCCTCCATGCACTAATTTCACACAATTAAGCAAACACAGACATCATATCCATCATCCTATCCTCCCCCTTGACACATTTTTCATCCTCTTGTGTTCCTGTTTCTCTTCCTCTTAAATTGTAAGCTCATTTAACAGGGGCTTCTTTATATGCCACTGCTTTCTTTAGACCCCATATATTATTGTAAAGTGCTTGGAAATATTTTGGGGCTATTAAAATGGTATTGGTAATAATACATATATACATTAAAGATGGAAAAGGTCTTTATAAAGGCCTTCCCATTCTTTGAAAATTAGAGTGCCTTGATTGGTTGGCTTGAACAATCACAGCACTCTTACAGCAAAATTGCACCTGAGCAACACTTGCCTGGTAATGTGTATAGATGTAAATTATTTGAATGTTGAATCTGCACAGAGCCCACAGTGTGCTAGCATTCTCCAGACTTTGTGTGTGGGTATCATTCACAAGTCTTTGCATCTTGTTGTATTCACCAAGAACAGTGGTTGCCATTCCTGCAGTCTGCTCCTGCACTGTATAACTTAAAGGAACACAAATATGTACTCCTTATACTTTGGTTCCTGTGTGGATGTTTAGGTCACTGGCCCCCCCTTAGATCGCTCTGAAAAAGTGATTTACTTACCTTTTTTCCACATGCCGCATCAGTCTTGTCCCGCCTGTCTGGCTGTGATAATCAATTTTGATGATATCCGCCAATCCAATGCTTTCCCATGGGAAAGCTATTATGCATGCACAGTAAAATGCGCCAATCAGCATCTGCTCATAGAAATGCACCGAATCAGTGCATCTCTATGGTTAATGTTCAGCATCTTCATGCCGAGCGTGGAGACGTTGAACGCCAGTTTTGAACACTGTGCAGCACTAACCCAGCATGCATCTCTATTGGCCGTCTGAGTGACTGCCACTAGAGATATAACTAGCCATCAATGTAAATCAGTGTTTATAGTGCTCAGCCTGAATGGGCAGGCTATAGACACCAGAACCACTACATTAAGATGTAGTAATTCTGGTGAATATAGTGTCCCTTTAATGAAACGGAGACTTGGGAGATGCATTATCTAACATAGAGAAAGCATTAGGTTAAAACCTTTCTTACCCAGTCCCACCCAAAAAAAAGTAGGTAAAGGGAGTTTACTACTTCAAAAATAGTCTTGGGTGCTTTCCTTTTTCAAGCAAAACTAATTATTATTTATAGTGCTTTACAATGGAGGGTATAAAGACAACACAATCTATAGACATAGAAATACAAACAGAACACGACAACCTGAGTATGAGTTTAGAATCCAGCATACCACTTTTGGTTTGTTTTTTTCCCCAGTGATTACCTCCATTTTCACTTTTTTTCTGTGTACAGGTTTTGGTGTGTTTTTTTTCTTCTTAATTTTCTTTTTTCCAATTCCTGTTGATTAGTAGAAAATCCATTGCTGTGCAAAAGATTGGGTATTGTGCAATGCGTTGGGAATTATCCTTGATTACTCTAGTAATTTACTAATCAAATCTGAAGACCTGCTAATCATGTTGAATTACAAGGCGCTGGATTGTTATAGCCCTGTAAGCAAAAATTACTTATTCTGCAAAGTCTTTTACAAGGAAAGTTAAGAACTTTGTTCTTCTCTCTGTACAATAAATTCTCAGCGCTTTACAGTGCAGGTACACATAGAAAAGATGCTAAAAGGCTCAGCACAAATATTTAAAGGGACACACTAAGCAACATTAGCACCTACAGCATTGTTCCTCCTGGACACAATTGATATTGAGGTGTAGTTTCTCCAGTATCACGGAGGCTGAGTAGGGGGCAGTCTCTGGTCGCTTGGGAGAGTCCAAGATTTCAACAAACTGCTTCTAAACGATTTGACATGAAGTCACAAAACGCCCCCAAGAACTGTAGTGTCTGTATTGCTAGTACATCCCTTTAAGTGGAATTTTGTGGAAATCTCTTTTGTTTTGTTGAGTTACATGTTCGAACAACCATACTTTCATACGTGGAATGTTATATTTTTCTGTAAATTAATATGTATCTCTAAAGGACACTATTGTCACCAGAACCATTACAACTTAATGTTGTGATTCTGGTGTCTATAGCCTGTCCCTACAGGCTGAGGATTGTAAATGCTGCCTTCTCAGAGAAATGGCAGTGTTTGCATTGCCGACTATGGCTATTTCTTGTTTGGTAAGGTCCTACAGATGTTTGCAGAACATACGTTTAGCGGGAAGATGGTGAATGTTCCCCATAAAGATACATTAATTCAATGCATCTCTATGAGGAGATGCTGTTTGGTGCAGCATGGTGTTATGCCACACATAAATGGGCGTCCGCAGGAATTTTTCCGGGGGGGGGGGGCCAGCATAATTGTAATGACATCCATGCTTGGTCCCTTTTTGACAGTGTCATGAAAGAGAAGGGACATAATCATTATCACATAAGCCAGGGTGAATAGCGTTTTCACAACTATGGTGTTAGGAATACAAACATGTTTAACTCCTCAAGTGGTTTAACCCCAAAGGCTTCCTCCAGCTCCAGATCTCCAGGTCGCTCAGTGGTATTCGCCTTCTGAAATGGAGTGTCAGGAAGTGCAGATTGACGTCAGGCATGGGTGCTGCTAGAGTGGTCAGTTTATGCTCTAAGCCAATTGCTAGTTCCCGGTTCATAAAAATGTTTTTCTTTTTTATGAATGGGGAGCTATTGATTGGCTTAGAGTGCCCAGCGGCACTCTGTGCTTCCTGACACTCAGTAAATAAAAGTGAACACATTAACACTGATTTTTTTTTTACCTGGGGAGATGAGAAGGTCCAAAGTTTACCTGCCAGGCCCAGGTATCAAAGCCTTATGATGTGGTGAACAGAATAAAGTGGAGGGTTCACTTCACTTGTCCTTCCTGCTCCAATCTCCTTTTCTTCTCCTTCATTTGACACTGTCTTCTCTCCTCCTTGGCTCCTTCTTCTCCTTTACCTTTCTACTACTTTCTGCTTATTTTGTGCCCTTCTTCTCCTTTCTCTTTCTGATCCCTTTCTGCTCATTGCAAGCCTTTTCTGCCCCTTCTCCTACTTTACCATTGTGCTCCTTGCTGTCCCTTTCTGCTCCTTTGCCTTTGTGCTCATTCTGTCCCTTTCTGTTCTATGCAGACCCTTCCTTCTCCTTGCAGACCCTTCCTTCCCCTTGCAGACCCTTCCTGCTCCTTGCTGCCCCTCCCTGCTCCTTGCTGCCCCTTCCTGCTAATTTCTGCTCCTTCTCCTACTTTACATTTGTGCTCCTTCTCCTACTTTATGTTTGTGCTCCTTCTGCCCCTTCCAGCTCATTGCTGACCCTTTCTGCTCCTTGATGTCCTTTCCTGCTCATTTCTGTTCCTTATCCTACTTTACCTTTGTGCTCCTTCTGTCCCTTCCTGCTATTGCTGCCCTTTCCAGCTCCTTGTTGACCATTTCTGCTCCTTCTACTTTACCTTTGTACTGCTTTACCTTCCAGCTCCTTGCTGACCCTTCCTGTCCCTTGCAGACCCTTCCTGCTCCCTGCAGACCATTCCTGCGCATTTCTGTTCCTTCTCTTTACTGCTCCTTCTCTTACTTTACCTTTCAGCTCCTTTCTGACCCTTTCTGTAGGCTCTCTCCCCATCCCTCACTTACGTGATCTATAAGCTGCCTCCCCTCCATCCCTGATCTATAGGTTGACTCCCCCCATTCCTCACTTACCTGATCTGTAGGTGGATCCCCCCCATCTCTCACTTACCTGATCTGTATGCTGCATCCCCCTATCTCTCACTTACCTAATCTACAGGCTGTCTCTCCCCTCCCCCTCCCTCACTTCCCTGATCTGTAGGCTGCCCCTCCCATGCCTCACTTCCCTCATCTATAGGCTGCCCCACCATGCCTCACTTCCCTAATCTGTAGGCTGCCCCCCATGCCTCACTTCCCTGATCTATAGGCTGTCCCCATGCCTCACTTCCCTGATCTAAAGGGTTCCCCCCATGCCTCACTTCCCTGATCTATAGGCTGCCCCACCATGCCTCACTTCCCTAATCTGTAGGCTGCCTCCCCATGCATCACTTCCCTGATCTATAGGCTGCCCCCCATGCCTCACTTCCCTGATCTATAGGCTGTCCCCCATGCCTCACTTCCCTGATATATTGGCTGCCCCCCCATGCCTCACTTCCCTGATCTAAAGGGTTCCCCCCATGCCTCACTTCCCTAATCTAAAGGCTGCCCCCCATGCCTCACTTCCCTGTTTTATAGGTTGCCCCCCTATATGCCTCACTTCCCTGATCTATAGGCTGCCTCACTTCCCTGATCTATAGGCTGCCCCCATGTCTCACTTCCCTGATATATTGGCTGTCCCCCCATGCCTCACTTCCCTGATCTAAAGGCTGCCCCCCATGCCTCACTTCCCTGATCTAAAGGCTGCCCCACATGCCTCACTTCTCTAATCTATAGGCTGACCCCCCTATGCCTCACTTCCCTGATCTATAGGCTGTCTCACTTCCCTGATCTATAGGCTGCCTCACTTCCCTGATCTATGGCTGCCCCCCATGCCTCACTTCCCTGATCTATAGGCTATCTTCCCCCATGCCTCACTTACCTGATCTGTAGGCTGTTTCTGCTGGCTGCTGCATGTGCTGCTCCTCTGCAGTTTTAATCAGCAGAGAGAAGCAGGGACAAGATGTAGCTATCCCTGTCTCTCTCCTTACATAGCGCTGGCCGGCGCTGTTATTGTAGTGCATTTTCAATCTCACAAAAAATAGCAGAACAAGCTGAAAAATCCTGGAAGGGGAGGGGGTCAAGTGCCCCCCCTTGCCCCTCCCTGCGGACGCTCATGCACACATACTCCCTAATTTCCACATGCTTCCCTACGGGGTAGAACTTTAAGATTGTTGAGCTCAGCCATTGAGACATGGCGAAGAAGTAAAGGTACTTTTTTACTTCTCCAGCACTGTAATGGTTGGAATACATATTTGTATTGCTAAGTAGTGATGTCCCGAAGGGTTCGCCGCAGACTCATCATTGAGTAAACTTTGACCCTGTACCTCACAGTCAGCAGACACATTCCAGCCAATCAGCAGCAGACCCTCCCTCCCAGACCCTCCACCTCCTGGACAGCTCACTAAGAATGCAGCTTCACAATGGATGCTGTCCAGGAGGTGGGAGGGTCTGGGAGGGAGGGTCTGCTGCTGATTGGCTGGAATGTGTCGGCTGACTGTGAGGTACAGGGTCAAAGTTTACTCAATGATGAGTTCGTGGCGAACCGTTCGGGACATCACTATTGCTAAGCCATCCAAAGGAATACTATATTGCGATATGTAACTGTACTTTGACTTTGCTTTATTATTATTTTTACTTCCTGTCGGTGAAGAATATTACGGGTTTATGTCTGCAAACATCTTGGTTTCTCTGAGATCCCCATCTGTACTTAGGAAATTGTCCTGATAAGCGCACAACAGGACAGCTCAAAAGAATATTCCCTCAAAATCTGAAAGACAAAATCTTGAGACACAGAGAAAGAGCACATAGCTTAAGTTTCATATTAACTTACTAAATCTTATGAAAAGGACATAGCAATCTGGAATGGCTGGAACTAGTAAAAACTGAATAGCTATAAATTACAGCAGGGTTTGAAAATGTTGTTTGGAATCTAGGAGCCATCTAAAAAACTTAGGAGCTGTTTTTTTTCCCCAACTAAAAAAGGTCCATTTTAAAAGAGAAAAATGCAATTATAATTATTATTAGTGCCATTTAAATAGTGCCAAAGGGACACTAATGTCCCCAGAACCACTACAGCTGAATGTAGTTTATCTGGTGTCTTGAGCCTGTCCCTGCAGGCTTTTCATTGTAAATATGGCCTGTTCAGAGAAAAGGTAGTGTTTACATTGCTGCCTAGTAAGACCTCTAGTGGCAGTTACTCAGACGGCACCTAGGGGGTTCTGGGTCAGTGCTATACTGCATGCAGGAGAAGGCATGGAGGCACTGAATGTTCTCCATAGAAGTGCATTGATATAATGCATTTGAATGAGGAGATGCTGATTGGCACCGTGCAGTGTTCTGCTGCGCATGCACAATATCCTCCCAATGATTTCCTATGGGAAAGCATTGGCTTAGCTGAGCTCATAAAGATATGAGCTGTGAATGTGGGACCAACTGTGGCAAAACCAGCACGGCGTGGAAAAAAAGGTAAGTAAAAACACCTTTCTCATGCAATCGGATGGGGGCTAGTCACCTAAGTAGAGAGCCAGAATATGACATCACTCTGACCACGGCACCACAGCGTGCCATTGAGAAGAGAGGAACTGCAGTAAGATTACTGCTCTATCGCTCCCCACCTGCCTGGTGCCTCAGCCCGCTGGCTCTAATACTCCCTCTGGCGATCATCTCTATGCTACCCCGGATGTCCACATTTGGACTAACAAAACCCAGGCACCAGGACAAAATTTCTAGTAGCCATGGCGACCTGGTGCCTGTGATTTGTCGAGCCCTAAATTACAGTCTCTTACAGTGGCTACAAAAGGAAACAAACAAATAAGCCCAAGCACATGGCTGAATGGTTTCTTATTTTCTCTATTCGGTCTAATCTGAGTGCAACTCTATAGATCTCTGCCAACCATGCATTACACTGCATGTGTCCTAGGGAGGTAGCCCCATACCCGATTTAGTATGTCAGTACAGCCTATCTGTAAATCTGGTGAACTACTGTGTAGCCAGTCCTGATGTAGATTGTAAGCGCTTCACCTAATGTGCCCATATTTCAAATATGTTTTCTTAGATGTACTTATATTGCCTTGTTTTGCCTATCATACAGCACTGTGGATTATGTTGGCAATATATAAATAATTGTATCAGATATTTACAGTTGTTTATCATAGCTAGAATAAACCACATTGAAGAAAATTAGACCCCATGAAATGTCGGGATTAATAATATTATTTGTGTTTGACAAAAACGCATTATTTTGTTTTAAGCTTTTCTTGATGATTTTACGAATATCTGGAAAATATTGTAGTAGTATAGAAGACTCTTAACACAGAGAGATCTGTTAATGTGTAGAAACATAAAGTTACAGACATGGTGGGTAGGAGCATATTTATTTTTCTCTGTAATGTTTTGTACATATATGTACTTTGTCCCAAGTGAATAGCCATATCATCTTTAAATAAACTCTTATTTTTCAATGTGGTTTATTGTCCACTCTGCCTCTCTACTCGTTTTCTCATTTTATGAACGTTATGAATGTTTCTCTGGGACAGTGTTTGCATACAGTAAATGCAAGATGGAAGAAAGACTCAAGGCACGTTTGATGAATAGTGTGGTAATTACTGGGGCCATAGCTCATGTAAATTAAGGATGTATGAGTTAAGGTAGAAAAATTTATGTGTCTAGGTTTAATCCCTCCCCCCCCCCAGTTTCTCTTACCAATGCATATTTTTTAATGATTCGAATAAAATAAATTGTGCTCGACTCTGCTGTATTTTTTTTGTGAAGGGAGACATATTATTTGAATGAACCCTGATACACATGATGAGAACGCATCATTCCTTTTCAGCGCTGTAAACAGGTCCACTTTACAGGAAGCACAATGAAGCATTTCGGTTTCATACGTCTTTGTCTTCTCCCCGATAAAAGAAGTGGCACTCCATTTTTCCCCTAATAATAATAAAAAAAAATATTATGATGGAAAGGCTGCAAAGTATTATAGCTTTTAATGCTTGCAATGTGTAGAACTAGTGCAAAAAAGATATGCCTGTATGCTTCTGTGTGTGTATGTATGTATGTATATATACACGTGTGTGTGTGTGTGTGTGTGTATATATTTATATATATATATATATATACATACACACATTGATTAGTCACAACATTAAAACCACTGACAGGCAAAGTGAATAACATTGATTATAGCGTTACAATGTGGCCTGTCAAGAGGTAGGATATATTAGGCAGCAAGTGAACAGTCAGTTCTTGAATCTCATGTGTTGGAAACAGGAAAAATAGTCAAGCGAAAAGATCTGAGTGACTTTGACAAGAGCCAAATAGTAATGGCTAGATGACTGGGTCAGAGCATCTCCAAAATGTCAAGTTTTCTTGGGTGTCCCCACTATGCAGTGGTTAGTACCTACCAAAAGTGGTGCAATTAAGTAAAACTGATGAACTGGCATCAAGGGTCATGGGCACCCTAGGCTCGTTGATACATGTGGGGAGAAAAGTCTAGTTCATCTGGTCCAATCATACAGAAGAGCTACTGTATCTCAAATTACGGAAAAACTTAATGCTGGCCTTGATAGGAAGGTGTCAAAACACATAGTGCACACCCGCGCACAACAGAGATGCCCATTTTCAACAGAACATCGACACCTAACACTTAATAGCTAAGGACAAGGATTCAGGCACCACAGAGGAGGTGCAGAGAAACCTAAGCAACACTCGGGCTCTGCCATAGGTAAAAGTCATGGGGGAAACTAGACCCTGAGCAATTAATATAAGCTACATAATATGTGTAAGCTTCCACTTAAGATTGAAACCTGGAGTTTCACAAAAACTAAGGTGATAAATTCAATGTTATAACAGAAGTGAGCAAATATGTACCCTAAAGTAAGGAGAGGTTAACTAGATCTACTCCCCAGAAAGTCGACTCTGACCTGCGAGTCCCATTATGACATGAGCCGGCAAGCCAATGGGTCTTCAAAACGTATATTTCTCTCATGCATCCCGAGTTTTCCTTGTTTATGTTATGCAAATGTTATATAAATGTTTAGACCTGCGAGTCTTACTGTTTAACTTACGATGAACCTACAAATAAATAAAAACAAATATAAAAAAAAGCACACAGTGCATCGCCGTTTGATGCGTATGGGGCTGCTTAGCCGCAGAACAAGAGTGCCCACGATGACCCCTGTTTGCTGAAGAAAGCGCCTTTAATGGAGATGTGAGCCTCAGAAATGGACCATGGAGTAATAGATGGACGGCAGAGTGTGAGTGCATAATTACCTGGGGAAGGGATGGCAACAGGATGCATTATGGGAAGAAGGAAGGTCCGCAGAGGTAATGTTATGCTCTGGACAATGTTCTGCTGGGAACTTAGGGTCCTAGCATTTATGCGTCCATTACTTTGGACACATAAAGATTACTATGATATTGGTGCAGACCATGTACACCCCTTCATGGCAATGGTTTTCTCTAATGGCAGTGGCCTCTTTCAGCGGGATAATGAACCCTGCCACACTCTATAAATTGTTCAGGGATGGTTTCAGGACCATGACAAATAGCTCAAGGTCTTGCTTTGGCCTCCCAATTCCCCGGATCTCAATCTGATTGAGCATCTTTGGATGTGTTGGACTCTGATCCATGGAGGACCTGCTTTGCCACTTGCAGGACTTAAATGATCTACTGCTAAAGGTCTTGTGCAGTCCATGCCTCGACGCATCACAGCTGTTTTGGCAGCCCAACTGGGATCTACATAAAATTAGGCAGCTGGTTTTAATGTTGTGACTGATCAGTGTAGATATATAATTATTATTTTGGTTGTATAAATTTTCACAGTGCCTTGCAAAACTATTAACTATTATAACCTCTGATTGATCCTCTCATGTCACTGAATTGCAAATACATCATTGCCATTGTATCCTGTATTGCATCTGCAAAATAATTTTTTTTAAGGGACCGTGGTTTTTATAATTGAAATTTCATAAAAGAATAACAAGTACCTCACTGTTTTGCTTTGAAGTTA
Source organism: Pelobates cultripes (assembly GCA_933207985.1). Taxonomy (NCBI): domain Eukaryota; kingdom Metazoa; phylum Chordata; class Amphibia; order Anura; family Pelobatidae; genus Pelobates; species Pelobates cultripes. The sequence goes on from OW240923.1 coordinate 16,051,963, forward strand.
ACAATCGCAAGTGGCCAAATTTGTAAAAAGTACGAGTTGTTATTTATATTTATTTGTGTGTGGGTGAAGTTCTTGGAGACTATTGTATTGTTTATTTATTTTTGTTGTATTTGTCTTCACTATGATTTGCTTTTAAGAAATGTAAGAAAAATAAATGAGCTAAAGTGATAAAAGACACTCCAAGGTAAATACTGGACGGCAGCCTGTTCTAGAATCTGGGGAGGAAAGTCACTTGTCCTCAGGACTATTAGTCCAAGTGCAAGACCAAGCAATATTGAAAGGACACTCTAAGCACCCAAACCACTTCTTCTTCATCAACTGGTTTTGGCGCATAGAAACTGCCCCACAGCCTGGCAATGTTTGGCCATTAAGAGCCATAAACACGTGTATAGTAGCTGTCAAATTGGCATCCACTAGAGATGCTTCCTCGTTAAATACATTTGAAAATCCAAGGTCTTCATGTTCGGCATCATCATTGATGCCAAACACTGTGAATTTTTACCTGACCACCTCGGCCTGTGTTTACTTGCAAGGGTCAGCATATATTTCTGCCTGCCGGACTGCCAACTCAGGTAAGCCCTGACATAAGGAACTGACCATTGGAGTCTGCAGAGTTGTGCTCACCCCTGTCCCAGCAAGTGTCCAGCCTGGCCCAGACTGTTTCGGAGCTGCAGCGAGAAATTTTATTTCTTAAAGGCACAGTACGCCCAGCCCCGAAGCCTGCTTATCCAGAACCCTATGTCATACTGCTTGACAGGTTCGACGGTTCCCGTTCCACTTTCTCGATCTTCAAGATGGACTGTGAACTCCTGTTTGCCTTGAAACCCAGAACCTACGTCTCCGACTTTATCAAGGTCCGTTCTGCTATCAGTGTACTTTCTGGACGGATTAAGGCATGGGCATATCAGAAGCTGCAAGAGAATAGGAGTCATTTGGGAGTCATTTATGTCCGCGATGGACTCACAGTGCTTGGCTTCTAAGAAGGAAACTCCCAAACCGGCTCAAAGTACGCGCAGAGCTCGGTTACCTAAGAAGACTATGTATAAACTTATCAAGTTCCCGTCTCATTCGAGCGCGAACCTACCGTAGGAGAGCCCGTGGCCTGTGCCTATACTGTGGGAAAAGAGGGCATTTCATCTCTATCTGCCCAATTCGTCCCCACAGACAAAGACCTCTTCTATTGGGTGCCATACGGACTTATCCAGTGTTCTCAGAAATACCGTCTAGAAGCCCAGAACCTACGTCACCGACTTTATCAAGGTCCGTTCTGCTATCAATGAACTTTCTGGACAGATTAAGGCGTGGGCATATCAGAAGCTGCAAGAGAATAGTACTGTCTTGGACACTTGGGAGTCGTTTATGTCCGCAGTGGACTCACAATGTTTGGCTTCTAAGAAGGAAACTCCCAAACCGGCTCAAAGTACCCGCAGAGCTCGGTTACCTAAAGAAGACTATGTACAAACTTAACAAGTTCCTGTCTCTTTTCAGTGTGAACCCACTTCCAGGAAACTGTCCTGTTACCCTGAGTGTACTCCAGCTAGCAATAGCACCTAGTTGGACAGGGAGGAACCAATGGAGATCGGATTTACCAGGACTAGGTTGCCTCTAAAGGAAAAAGACCGTAGGAGAGCCCATGGCCTGTGCCTATACTGTGGAGAAAGAGGGCATTTCATCTCTCTCTGCCCAATTCGTCCACCCAGAGAAAGACCTCTTCTATTGGGTGCCCTACGGACTTATCCAGTCATCTCAGAAATACCGTTTAGAAGCTGCCAAGGTTGCTGCCAGCCATGTCCCCGTTCTGTGACACAGAAGGGTACTCAGACTATGGTGAATAACATACCCGGTACTCCTGAGAAATCTGAACTTCCGCCGGAAAACACTCATGTTAAAGCTGGTACCATCACCACCTCCTGTCAATCTAAGGAGGAGTTACCTACGGACTGTACCTATGCCTCCAATGGTACCATTGTTCGCAAAACAGATTTGGTGATGTTTGAAAAAGCTTTGAAAGCCACAAACTCTGCTCCTGGTAATGTACCTAAGGAAAAAGTTTCAGAGAATAAGACTACTGGGATCAAGGTACTTGCCGCTTGCACCAAATCCATTGCCAACCCTGACCTCTCTCCAGTAGTACCTGAAACTGCGAATTGTTCTGTGAAGAAAGATCCTCCTCCTGGCTACACTTGTGCATCTGATGGGACTCTTGTTGTTTCGGAACACTTGCATGACTTTGAAAGGGCACTGCTACCCATCAAGACCGCTCAAGCTATGTCCTCTGCTCCTGCTGGCAACACCAGAACCAAGAAATCTAAAAAGTGGGCCGTAGTTGTTTTGTTTTTTTTGCCTAAAGGCGGCTTTGGGGAGGGGGTACTGTCAGGGTTCCCACCGTAACTTTTGGAGTGCCAGATGAGGTCGCCCCAGGAGTGCCCAGTAGCGGATTTGAACCTGGGTACCTTGCAGTCCTGGGGCTCCTATGTTAACTCTGAGCCACCTTTCAGATTCAGTATGTCAGTATCTAGCCCTGTCTTGTATCCAGCTCTGGGGGCTGAACATGTATTGGAATTACTCCTGGTACACCTGTTATTGATGGTCTCGTTAGCCAGGTATAAAACACTGCCTCTCCCAGAAGGCAGTGTCAGTTCCTTGATTCTGGTTCCGTATTGCTGTTTGTGTTCCAGTGTGCTCCTGTTGATTCCTGACCTTAGCTTGTTACTCCGTATATCCTGACTTCTGGCATCCTCTGACCTCGGCTTTCTTCTTGTTAATCCTGATTTCTGGCACCCTCTGACCTCTGGCTTACCCACGACGATTCTCCTGCTTTATCCGTTCCTGTACTGCGACTTGGAGAATTATCCTGCACAGCCCCCGTGCGCCGACTCACAGGCCAGGTGAATTCTGACCTGATTACCTCGGCCTGTGTTTACTTGCAAGGGTGAGCATATATCTCTGCCTGCCGGACTCCCAACTCAGGTAAGCCCTGACAGAATGATACCTTTAGAGAAGCATTGAATTGGCCCAGGATGATCAGATCATCTATCTATCAGAGGGGCTGTCAAAAGGAGACTTTCTCAGTGCTAGATTATAGGTCATTTTAAAGGTGGGTGAGGCTGAACCTAAAACAAAAAAATAAATAAACTAAAAGAATGCTTAGGGTGAAATTAAGTTAAAATTAAGGATATATATATGTTTATTGTTTATATGTTGCTTCAGGATAAAACGTTGATTGTCAAACACTTATTCAAAGTCCTGATATCAAGGCGTAGGGAACCAGTGATATTTTCACATTTGTGATAACCAAGTGACCTCCAAACTACCTAAAATACCTGAAGCAGGTTTCAGATGGATGGGCTCGATTCATTTGATACAGACAGTAAAGATGGTAGGGGCCCCCAAAGACTCAATACTGTTATTGCAACAAATAGCTCTAGCAAATAATGAGGAAGGATTATTACTTAGATTTGTTTTCATTATTCTTCAATATATTTTCCAACATAAAACTGTTATCACATTTAAAAAGTTGATTTTTATTTTTTTATATATATATATATATTTTTTTTTTTTTTAATTTAGGCATTCAGTCAGTGGTCTGAACACTTTTGCACAGCCCTTTTATTCTATTGTATCCTTTAAGGATTTGAATTACGGATCATTGGTTTGTTAGTTTGCTGTGCAAGCAGCTTTCAATAACTCATCAATACACAGTTTCTTTGTATCATGAACAGAGCAAACAGGCCAAGACACTGATTGAGACACTCGTGCTCAGTTTAAGAGACACTGGAGCCTTTGGGGGGACTGTCCCAGGGGACCAATTTTGAAAATCTATGCATTATTCTACTCCGTAAATCACAAAATGTCCATGTGCTTTTCCAAGAAGGATGATGGGTATGTTAATATTTGTTCTAATAATAAAATAGCTGTATATATTAGTTTATCGTTAGAAAAGTAATGTAATAAGGTTGATAATATAAAAAATATATATATATTTCCATTTTTTAAAATTCTTTTCAAAAGAAAAAAAAGAGGAAGGGAGTATCTCATTTTGTGAAATTTTTTTACTTTTATTAAATGTCTATTAGTGTGTAGGAATAGAGTATAAACGCACTGCACTGCAGCTCAATGGTGACCTTTCAGCATTTCTCAAAACGCTGCTTTGAAATACTCTGTAATTGTATAGCTTTTACCAGGACAACCTACAGAATAATAAAGGTATAGCTGAATTCCACGGAGTTATTGTTACCTCTTTGTGTCCCGAAAGTGATGAGGATTCACAAGGATAAATGCACTTATCAAGAAAAACAAAATAAAGGAAGAAGAACAATCTCTACAAGAGGGTCTAACTGCCTGGGGAAGGGGACATCACATGGATATTTCAGTCCTGAGAAATGCAAAATATTGAACTAAAAATAATACTAAAGATGAAATTTGCAATGAATCTCAAGCTGTTAAATCCCAGGGGCCAGATTTGCGAAAGGCTCTGTTGGTTTCCTCTGTTCTTTGCTGTCTTTATTTAAATATTTCATACCATTTCATATGTTCATGTGTAGTACGAACTGTCATTTATATTTCATTCTACTCTAGAATGAATCTTAGAATACCTCAAGCTGAGAGCTGGTTCCTGCACTTCACTACAGAGAGTGAAGAAACGAAGGCTCATATTAAATGCAGCTCCTGTGTACCTCTATTTTGCTGTCATGTACTTTGCCTGAAAACTGATTTGTAATTTTATAGTTTTTGTGACATTATGATAAGGTGCATTACGAGTACACTTTCCATTTAGGAAGACGTTGATGTGTTCTAGAATCGAATGACTACAGGATTGCCAGATTGTGACCAAAGGGTTTAGTTGTTTACCAACAAAAGCATGCATCATTGTGAAGTGTGCTGCCTTGCGTTCGAGTACAAGGCATTAGCTTGTAGAGGAAAACTTTTTATAGATTAAATGACTTGTCTTCTGTATGTCTCAAAGCATTTTACCTGGGTTTTGAAGGTCATAATAATTTAATTATAAGTGCTTTTCGAGTGACTGTTTGAAGTATATCTGAATAGAATGTTTTTGTCTTTGGTTTGTGTAATGCTGTTGACATGTATGATCATCAAAGGAAATTTATTGCTGCGGTAGACATAGTGAAAGGGACATTGTTTCCTTGATATAAAGCAGTCAGAAGTAGCTTTGTCCGGTTCTACCTGGGAAAATTATTTAAAAGGATTGTTTTAATTTTTTTCCTGCCCCCTCTTGTGGTGAGGCAGAAAATTCAGATCTTGTATTAAAGGCCAGAGTCAAATATTGCGCTTTAGTGTTCTTTAATTTCTCCTTTAGTAGCAAGTAAAGTAAGTATTGATACTCAAGAAGTTATAGAAGAAGAATGAACACGAACAGTAGAGTCATGGACCAATCGTGTTGTAGTATAGTCCTCATAAGAATATATCAGAATGTTCATGAGATGATGATCAAGAAATATTTTCATGTTGCTTCTCATGTAAGCCTTGTCTCCAACCTCTCCTCATCCAGTTTCTTCATATTCCAGTCCATGTTTGGCATTCATAGGGAGGAAGCACAGAAGACTCTTGTACCCAGAGACCCCGAAATTACCCGATATAAGACTGTCTTTTGAGCGGCCTGCTCAGGCTAGCACAGCCCAGATGGCGCTGGCAGCGTGGACAGAAGTGGAGGCTGAGGAGGAATTCTGTGAAGAGAGTGAGGATGTTACCTCACCCCCAGCATCAGATTTGGAGCAAGACTCAGACTCCGACGAAGACTCTTCTGTAGCAACTAAAAGGGACATCAAGAGTCTCCTACAGGAGGTGAGGAAGGTATGGAAGGCCGTCCTCCAGGAGGCTCAAACAGAGATTAGGGTTTCTTAGACAGAGAATTGACGCAGTGAAGGCAAAAGAGCTGCACAATACCCAGAATCAAGAAGACAGTGTAACGGCTTACCGTGGTTGGGAGTCTGTAGCACAGATATATGCTCACCCTTGCAATTACACACAGGCCACGGTGGTCAGGGAAGAACTCACCTGGCCTGAGAGTTTGTCACCGGGGCTGTGCAGGATTATGCTCCAAGTCACAGTACAGATACGGACATAAACAGGAGAATCGTCGTGGGTAAGCCAAAGGTCAGTGGGTGCCAGAAATCAGGATAAACAAGTAGAGAGCCGAGGTCAGAGGATGCCAGAAGTCAAGATACACAAAATAACAAGCCAAGGTCAGGAATCAACAGGAGAACACGAAACAGCAATACGGAACCAGAGTCAATGAACTGACACTGCCCTCAGGGAGAGGCAGTGTCTTATACCTGTCTAATCAGTGATCAGCCACAGGTGAACCATGAGTGACAGGAGCAGTCTCCGGTAAATTCCAACCCCCAGTGCTGGATTTAAGGCAAGATCCAAACAGGCTATAACTTGAGCTGTATGGTGGCTCAGAGGAGAAACAGCAGGCCCAGGCCCCCGCAAAGTACCCAGGTTCAAATCCTTTATTGGGCACTTCTGGGGCAACCTCGTCTGGCAGTCTGGATGTCGTGGTGAGAACCGCGACAGACAGCCTGACTGAACAGGTTCAGACACTCACTAGATCTGTCACAATATTAGAAGCCAGACACAGAAGACGCAATATACACCTGATAGGCATCCCAGACCAGATTGGAGGGGATGCACTGCTACCCTTCACCCAGAAGCTATTGGCGTCTATGAGCATAAAAGGAAGCACAGACCGCGCAATGCTAACATCGGCCTTTAGAGTACGCAAGGCAGCGGCCGCCCCACAATGAGCGCCCAGAGACACCATAGCAGTGACAACTGATGTCGCAACCCGTACCGCCTTCACAAGCCGATCCAGGGAGCTTGGTAATATGCACTTCAAAGGTTATACAGTGGCGATCTATAGGGATCTCCCATTTGCCGCACTACTGGAAAGCAGACAACTAGCCCTGATAGCCACATAGTTACAGAACGCTACTATTAAATACCGTGGGGGAGCAGGCGGTTCCCTGATTATGACGCAAGGAGCTACAGCGCTCACCCTGACTTCTAAAGAGGACTCTACTGCCTTTTTGCAGAGATCTCACCTACCCAATGCCCAACCGACTGGAACCCGGGCACAGGGAGCCCTGACCTGAAACACACCATACTAATGACGACCGCAAACGCAGTCCTACACTCATATTGATAGCTACCCAGTCCCCAACTCAGAATGATTAATTACTTTTGATTTACCTACCATTTTTCATTTTATAGTTTTATACACCACGTGTGTGCAGCCTAGCTTAGTCAGTTAATGTTGAATACTAGGGACATCACACACCACATCCAGCGAGTTTGTCTCTTGATTAGACAACACATAGCAATCTGTGATGAATGGTAGCGGCTTCTTCCTTAGTTACTAAACTATCAGTTCTCACACATTCCCAGTTATATTCTTTAGTGCACTGTAATATAGAGGTGCCTACTCTCATATGCGCACTAAGTAAAGCCCTAGAAGCTGCAATGCATAGCCCAAGCCATGTATCGATACACACATCTCGCTGCCTACCTATGTATGCATGTATGATGTTGTATATGTTACATTCTTGTTATTGTACTACTATATATTGATGCAGAGGCTTTTTGGTATTGGAAACTTCAATAAAACACACATCTTAAAAAAATTAAAAATATAGAAGTTTTGAACAAAAGTTATTTTTCAGATAAGTCCCCATTATAAAGCCAATGCTCCAGTAATATCAGAACCAAGTTCAAGTCCAATTTACGCTTATGTCATCCTTTCATATAAAAGGATATTTTCCTATTGGAAAACCATTCATAAATGCTGATTGTTGTATATCATTTTCCTCCTTCATAATATGCTGAAAAAATTTATGAGCCACACTAAATTTGCTTGTATGGGAGCCACATTGTATTCCAAGCAATTTAAATACTAATGCTGGATTTGACATCAAATAGTCAGGGACATAAACACTTAACAGGACACTATGGTGTTAAGAATACACATTTGTATTACAAACGCTATAGTGTTTCTTTAACTTACAAAAACCCAAAGATTCATTCCCAAACTTGGCAATAACATACGTTTTCTAATGGATGTGGGTGCCTAATAGATCTGGAATTATCTTAATACTCAGATATTCACAGATATTCACAGAAATTCTGGAAGTTTTGAAAGTAGAGAAACCCACAGCCAGGGCCAGATTAAGAGCCCAGTGGGCCTGGTGCTGACAGTTATAATGGGCCTAATTACAAAATCTTATTTACCAAAAACACTAAAACAGTCCTACCTCCTAAGCATCATATATGTGATGTAGATGCTGGAGGGAAACTCATAGGATGCAGCAATGAGAAAACACATACCCTATGCTAATCTCACGCTTTCATCTTCAAGTAAACCCATACCCCTTAACAGCAGTGTAGAGTAAAGCAGAAAGTCTATGGATGGGGTAAAAGGGTGGGCCACTGACACAAATCTGCCGAAAGGGGGGAACATACACAAAAAGGGGGCATGTCTGTGTCCTCATGCCTCCCAGTCCCTTAGTGTCTGTGTCCCCATGTCTCCCAGTGTCCCCATGTCACTAGGACACTAGGGGACATTGAGAAACATTGGGAGACATGGGGACACTGAGATACTAAGGAACACTGAGAGACCTGGGGACACCGACTCTTGGGGACACTGGGAGACATGGAGAAATGGGGACACTGGTTGACTTTGGGACACGAGGGGACATGGGAGACATGGGGCACTGAGACACTGTGATACATAGGGGACACTGTGATATATAGGGGACACTGGAGACTTGATAAAGACCTGGTTACAGGTCAAAACGTTGTGGTGTCCAATAAACCTGCTTAAATCTATCACAGTGAGTGCCTGAGATTTTTTGTTCTTCTATACTAAGGGACACTGAGACACTTGGGGGCACTGTGAGACTTGGGGGCACTATGAGACATGGGGACACTGAGAGACTAGGGGATTCTGAGAGACTAGGGGACACTGAGACATTACGGATACTGAGAGACACCAGGGACACTGGGAGACATGGGGCACTGAGACACTCTGATAAATAGGGGACACTGTGATACATAGGTGACACAGAAGACAGGTCGAAACGTTGAGTCCCTGATAATTCTTCTTTTATACTAGGGGACACTGAGACACTAGGAGACTAGGGGACTTTGGGAGACTAGAAAACACTGAGACACTAGGGACACTGGCACACTATGGACATTGAGAGACACCAGGGACACTGGGAGACATGGGGATACGGAGATACTAGGGACACTGGCTGGGAGACATGGGGACACTGGGAGTGCCCCATGTCTCCCAGGTCTCAAAGTCGCCCAGTGTCCCCATGTCTCTCAGTGTCCCCTAGTGTCTCAGTGTCTCCATGTCGCCCAGTGTCCCCTAGTGTTTGTATCCCCCATGTCTCCCAGTGTCCCTGAGAGTCTGTGTCCCCATGTCTCCCACTGTCCCAATGTCACTAGGACACTTAGAGACATTGGGACACTGGGAGAGACATGGGGACACTGGGAGAGACATGGGGACACTGAGATACATAGGGACACTGAGAGAATAGGGGACTCTGGGAGACTAGGGGACTCTGGGAGACTAGGGACACCAAGAGACACCAGGGACACCAAGAGACACCAGGGACACTGGAAGACATGGGGACACTAAGAGACTAGGGGCCACTGGTAGACATGGGGCCACTGTGTCCCTAGTGTCTCAGGGTCCCCATGTTCTCCAGTGTCCCTATGTCTCCCAGTGTCCCAATGTCTCAACGTCCCCAAGTCTCTCACCGCCCCCATGTCTCGCAGGCTCAGAGTTGCTGTCTGTACTCTCTGTGCAGAGCTGCTCCCCGTGGATCAGTGAGTAGAGAGAGGCAGGGAGGGAGATGCTGTAACTACTCATCCCTGCCTCTCTCCACACAAACAGCAACCCCTACTGGCCGGCGCTGGTATTGCAGAATAATCTCTGTTTATACTGAGACAGACATTTGTATTGCCGGTATTACTGCAATATCGGCACCAGCTAGGCAGCCTCAAATACCTGAGAAATACTTCTGAGAAATACCTGGCAACCATAAGAAATACATGAGAAATATCTGGCAACCCTAAGAGTAGTGTGTGTGTGTAAAAAAAAAAAAAAATCAATGGGCCTATTCCATGGGCCTGGGCCTGGGCCTGGAGCTGCAGCTCCATCAGCCCCTATGTTAATCTGGCCTTGCCCACGGCTGAGGTGGTCAAAGGAATGAGGGTGTGATTAGAACCTTTGTTCCTGAGTCAGTCTCTGGCTGAAGAATATGGTCAATTATTGATTAAAACATAGATTTAACAGAGTTTATAAATAGTCCATAATGTAGCATCCAAGTCCAATTGCAGTTATCTGTTGATCTCCAATCTGCAGTACATTTGAGAGAGAAAATAACTCAAAGGCATTAATATTTATTTTCCAATCTAAAAAGAAATGCCAAATTTTTTTGACAGATACACTAGACACTATTTTGTTCTTCTCAGAAAAGAAGACGTAGCTATTTACATTGTCTGCAAAACTTTTGAGTGCAATACTTTTATACCAAGGTCTGAGTCTTTTGACATCCATTTGCCATATGTCATTATTTGCTCAAACTTTAAATTTATGTTGGATTTTTTCACTTGAATGAGTTTCATTTACCAAGGTAACTTTTTTCTTTTACCTCAAAAAAGAGGGATTATTTCCAAATAACTCAAAACATTCTTTTAATATCGAGCTTTGAGTCTTTGAAGCATGCCAATAAGATTACTGCCATCCATGTCAGGTTTTCCAAAGAGACTTCATTCCGTATTAATTCTCCTCAGATTTCTGTCCAAACTGTATTCATTTGTTTACTTGTCAAATTTAGAGAAGCATCTGTAGGTTATACCATCAATCCCAGATTTTGGGTGGGTTTGACTATACAAATACTTGAAGGTGATTTAGAACTTGCAGTTTGTGTTCATGTCATAGGCTTCCCGATTGTCTTTAGTTTCTGATACATCATCAGTCGTAAGAATACTGATACCTTACTAAATTATTTTCAACAAACACCAAGGTGCTGGAAATAGCTTGGTGGGAAATAAAGAAAAATCTTCTTCAAAGGACATGTTGAAATAATGAATACTTTGTTTTGAGTGATTTTTCTCCATCTGTTTAAACCAGTACCTTCTATATGGTGTCATGTAATTACTAGTGATCCATTCAGATAACCTGTGGAGTTTTATGTTTTGTTTTTTTATTTCACTCAGATAAGGGCTTTTTCTATATGCCAGGTTATTCTGCCATATTTGTTTGGTCTAATTTGCAGTTAGAAAATTTCCTCCTAACAATCTATTTCGTGACTAGTTTTACAATTTGTGGAAGAAATATCTTTCTTGAAAAACGATGACTTTCTTGTTTCTGCTTCCATACAAAGGGATGACCTTGTGTGGAACTGCTGAACACGTATCACTCCAGCCCATGGCTGGAAGATATCAGAATATTTTTTAATCTTTCCCTCTGTGTTTTTTGCTGTTATTTTGTGATGTTTCTCTGCTTTAGTCTCTGGGTTGCTTTCCCAGATCGAATATGATGCTTGATGACCAGTGTTTGTCAGAGACTGACTTTGGACTCCTAACATTAACCCCATAGTTTCTGACATAGATTAAAACGTCAGCTAATTATAGTGGGACAGGATCAGATGGAGCTGCTATGGCACTGGCTAAGACACATTTTTATTTATTGAAACATCCGTGAGAGCTTGGATATGCTCCTCATTAGGGCTATCCTCAGGTTCATTAACTTTCATTTCTTTAATTACCTCAGTAGGTGGATCCATATTAATATCTTGAGCCTTTGTAGGCATTGATCATTATTAGTATCAATTATTCGGCGGTAAAACTTTTATCTTAGTGCAGGGAGCCTTAATAATATATTTAATAAAGGGGGATTAAAATGTATATAGATTGATTTCATACAACAATGGCCTCAATCACAATCCGTTTTTCGAGAATCATCTACACGTAAACGCCAATGAGCTAATAATGATCTTGATGTTATAACAAACGCACATTAATGGAATATTTTGACAACCCTTTTGCATTATCATTTTTGCAAAAAAGTGCCCTATACCTGAAATTAAGTTGTCTCATTTAAGTAATCATGTAATTTCAAGTAATCACAAAATCACAGATATGATTTTCGAGTCATTTTTAGTAAATTATGAAAACAATTTAAACCTGGTTTTAGGTACAAAATGGTTTTACACTTTGATGACGTAATTAACAGAAAATGGTTAAAACATTATTTTATCATGATCTTGTTTATAAGATAAATGCAGCATGCCCTAACCTTACCTTACTCCCTACCTGTGAGTCTGACAGTACTAGGTGACAAGTTCTCTGGCAAATATAAACTGTGCCATTTCTCTAAGATGGCAATTTTAAATCGCTTGTGAAAATCGATAGAATCGATGCAGCAAAACCACTTCAGAAATTGATTTTTCTGCTTAGAATGTTTCTTTAAGAACATTAACAGACACATTTTTCAGTTTAAAAACTGCAAGCCCATTCCTCAGTTAGGACTAGAAAAAAACTGGCGCACATTAGTCACTGTAAGTTCTTGTGTTCAGAAAATTATTAACACGGAACCTCCCATAAACTATATTGTATACTGCTCCATTCAACTTTGATATCATGGTTGCCTAACTAAGCTTTAGAAATGCGATTATTTTTATCTTTCGAATAGTTTATGAATGCTGCTAATTAATGGGAAATTTAGAATATCAATTTTTATTTAATTTTAATTTTGTATTTTTTAGCTTAATAATTTTTCATTTTTTATTGTCTGATCACAATTTTTTTTTATGGGTTATCAAAAATGGAATATGCCAAATGTAGCGGTAATTACCTTACCTGGGGACCGGCCGAGGTCCTCTCTTCCCGCCGCGCGCGGCTCTCGGATGAAGGCAGGCACGGACCGCAAGATGCGGTCACGTGTCCCGCCTAGCTCTAAGAGCGTGCCGCGCGTCTCGGGCACGCTCTTAAAGGGGCAGTGGGAGCCAAAAAATACAACGGTCTCCCATTGGCCCCTGTCATCCCACATTCCCCATACACTCACATTTTGGGGGCGTGGATATGACAGGGGCCAATCAAAGTAAAGGTTAGGGTATTTATACTTAACTCTCCCTTAACTCCCTGCCCTATTATGGTTTCTGTTTCAGTTCCCTTTAGCGCTTGTTGTGTTCAGTTGTGATTTTCGTGCTTGACCTTGCCTTTGTATCTGACTCCGTTTTTCTCTCTATCCCTGTTTTGTCTTGTTTGCCGGCTTACTGACTACTGTGTACCAGACCTTGGCTAGTTTTTGTTCTCACAATCTCTTTGTTCCATTGACCTCGGCTCGCTCTTGACTCTATCTATTCTCTCCTATACGGCGAGTCCGGACATTCTAAGGTCAAGTAAGACGTATCTGCTCTATCTGTCGATTGTTGGACTAAATCTTGCCTGTTGGGGTAAACTACCGTGACACCAAATAACTGGCCCCATAAGTGCTCCTGGAACAAATCTGACTGCTTCTGGTTAGAAGGAAGAAGTGCCCGGGCCAAAACAAATGATAAAGGAAAATCGTGCAACTATTACAAGTTTCTTTAATTATCAGATCTCTTAATAACCAGTCGGTTAAGCTAAAAAGATTTTCCAGTGGGTGATTTGGTATTGAGGGCTCATAATTGAATTTGCCCCTATTTACGGCTAAATTTTGTTTTATTTACACAATGTTTTATTTTCTAGAGAATCAAAGCTAAACTTTTTTTTTTTAAACATAGTCTTATTTAGCAATCACATTAAAGCTAATTATTTTCTGGCATGTTAAGTAATCAGTGGTTAAATCACTTCTCATTTTAAGAAATCTTTTTGCAAAGATAATTATTTTAATAAGCTTGTTGCTTGTTTTGTATTTAGATACAAGGCTGGCCTTGCACAAGAATGTTTGTTTTTCTTTTTCAAGTTTTTTTTTTTTTCAATCCCTTTTGGTATAATTCATATCCTCACGATCCCTTAAGGTTGTTAATAATAACATTAAAATATAACAAAAGCAGATGAAGATTTTTTTATTTCAATGTTGTACGATGCGCAATAGAAAAACACAGACATACCCTAAAGGTCAATATTTTATTTTATTGTAGTCTGCTGTTTTCCTATAACAAATAGGTCTAGTCTGCATTAAATATGCATGTGATTCCTCAGTTCGAGTTTATAGACAACAAGAAAATTCTTACAAGATTGTAGCAAGGGCCAGCTACTGGTTGGCATTGTGCGTAAGATGCTTGTAGCCACACAGGTACAGAGAAATGCAGCTGTGTCTCAACCAAGGGTGCTGTGCTGAATAAGACCCACATTATGTCTGTCAATGAAGATTCTTTGAAGGCATCAAGTGAACCCATTATTACTCATTTAGAAGCAAAATAGAGAAATCCTCTTCACATATCTTTGCACATTTCAAATGGACAAAGAGGGGCACTTTAGTCACCAGAACAGCTTAATGTAGTTGTACTGGTGTTTATATTCTCTCCCTGCAGGCTTTTAATGTAAACACTGCCTTTTCAGAGACAATGATTCAGAGATGCAATGTGTACATTATTGCCTAGGAACATCTCTAGTGGCTGCCACTCAGACGGCCCCTAGAGGTGGTTCCTGGGTCAATGCTGCACAATGTGCAGCAGTGATATTCAGCGTCTCCGCTCTCTTAATGGAGACGCTGAACACTCCCCATAGAGATACATGAGGAGATGCTAATTGGCGCAGCACAGTGTTTTTCCGCGCATGCTAAATACCTTTCCAGTACTTTCCTATGCAAAAGCATTGGATTGGCTGAGATTGTCAAATTTGATGATCTCAGCCATGGAGGCAGAGCCAGCCGTGGCACTGAAAAAAAGATGAGTAAAATCACCTTTAAAAATAAAGAGGGTGCCAGGGACCTAGATAGTCATTTTATAGTGTCAGGAATACGTTTGTGTTCCTGACACTATAGTGCTCCTCTAAGTCTAAGGTGTGAGTGGAGGTGTGGCCAGGGGCGCGGCTGTTTTGACAAATTCTAGGTGACTTACTAAAAACAATTTATGCAACTAAAATGTAATTTAGAACAAGAAAAAAAATATTTTATTTACACAGACTGAATTATAAACACATGTAGTTTATATACACATTACTGTGAGTGTTATTGCTGTGGAGATCTGCTGTACACTCAGACACACCAACAATATGGAGCTTACAGAAATGAGGGACATTATGATAGACAGACAAAGTGATTTGGGCCCAAAATAGGGACTGTCCCTCCTACACAGGGACACTTATGAAGTATAGAATTCATTATTTGAGAACATTTCTTGGGTAGTCACTAGAAGAATAAACAGAAATACCAATGTAGACTACTTTTGCAGCTGTGATCATAATGTCTCCTGTCACTCCTCTCACAGCCTGCCTACCCCTGTCAGACTCTCCCCTAGTCTTCAATCCTTGAAGAAGTCCCTCAAAACCCATTTTTTTCACAAATGCTTATGGCCACCAAGAGGGCCACACTCCACTCTCACCTTCAGTTCTGTTACTTTCCCACCATGTCTGTTTGCTGTCTCTCTCAATATCCTTCCTATTGTGTTTTTTATACCCCACCGCCTCTAGACTGTAAGCTCGTTTGAGCAGGGTGTAGCGGAATGGACATTTGCAAGCTACTTTTTATCCCATATATTGGCTGTCTGTATCTTCCCCTGTTATTTCGTGTATTTTGCCCCGGTTATTTTGTGTGGTTCTTCTTTTGCCATTCGGGAGACTTCATACGAACGGAATCTAGTCGTCTCCCGAACAAGGACCACCCCTGTACCCCATCATAACGTTAACACCAACCACTTGCGAAACCGCAGGGGAAACAATGAGTGCTTCTCCTGGGTGGCTGTTCGTATAACCGAACACATGGCTGGGAGAATGGCGGCCATCTTGTCTCCCGAACGAGGGCAGCGGTACTTGGTCATTGAGGGCCCTGAACTATCTTCAGCTTGGCACTCGCGCAAACAACGGTAAACTGTCGACCGCTGCCCGTTCCTGTTCCCGACCACATACACGAACGGCGTTCGGAAGATATAAAGTACCGAACCGGGAAGAGCATTCGTATCGTGAAAGCAAGAGATTCCTTTGTATGGTTTTTGCACAGGAAACTCTCGAACAGAGACTGGCCAGGGCACCTATTCTCCTGGAACTATTTTGGGCTTCCACCTCATGCCTAGCCGGTCAAATCTTCCACACGATGCCGTTTCCGTTCTACCAGACTGTCTGGGGGACTTTTGGTATTTTTTTTTGTACCTGAGAGTTAATTAATCTCAGGCACAAGGGATCCTGGGAAACCCGTGCATTTTCTGCCTGTGAGATCCCTTGCATGGGAGATGGCATTAAAGCTGTGTATGTGTGAATACAATTCAGATATACTTATTCCGCAGCGCTTTACTATAAAAGGGGAATTTACCAAATGAGACAATAACAAAATGTAACAGGACCCTGTGTAGCGGAGCCTTAGTCCTTGCAGGGACTCTTCTCTGCTGGTTACTCCAAAATATACTCAGGAAAAAGTAAAACAATCCAATGAAACGACACTCAGCTCTAGAGTCCAGTTGCTGGGGATGAGGTGGGAGATTCCTGGATTATTTTGCTGTGCCTGACTGTTCCATTGGATTGTTTTACTTGTTCCTGAGTATATTTTGGAGTAACCAGCAGAGAAGAGTCCCTGCTAGGACTAGGGCTCCGCTACATTTGGTAAATTCCCCTTTTATAGTATAGCGCTGCGGAATAAGTTGGTGCAATATGAATACCAATAATAATAACCCAGGTACAATTTGTGTATGTACACCTTGTAAGCCAAATAGAATGTTGGCTGAGCTAAATAAGTGTACAAGTGTCACGCAGTAAAGAATACTTAGTAAGCAATAGTACTCTCTGTTGCAGGTATGCACATCTGCACTCTTATATTGTAGGAGAAAGTGACTGACTTTTAACCCCTACATATAAAACAAATCACCCAGAAAGAATAAAAAAACAACCAGAGTAGAGGATAATGCAATTTATGTTGGGCATAGATGAGCTCTGTTTAAAGTCACCATTCATTGAAAATTGTGCTACTCTCTCTTAAAAATGGCTTAAGTACCAGTTATTGATCAGCTTTTATAACCGTGAAAATTTCCATGGAAATTTAGTTTTTAAGCCAGTGCCCGAAATGAGACTGTAACTTGGGGCGATTCTGCTTCCAGACTCTTCAAACCTCATCTCTTTGAAGCTTATCATTCTGTTTGTTGCCTACATTAAAGTTACTTCTTTCTAATGCCATTGCTTAAAAAAACAGCACAGATTGCAGAGCAACTCTCTGTAAAATGTAAGATTTTCTTGTTTTTTGAACAGATCCCCTTTTGCAGTATTGATTAAATTTTGTGACAAGGGTTTATTTTCAGTATTTCTTTTGATTAATAATCCAATTACGCTGGTGCTCAAAGTAAAATTAAAAAGGTCTCACAGTCTACAAAATACCAGTTCCCTAAGGTCTTCATTATATATAATTATAAACTTGAACAGAATGTTTAGACAGCAGCACTGTGTATAAATTGGTAACTGTACTGGACATAAAGGCAGGGAGACCTGCCTCCTACACTCAGTTTGTGCCTAGTATTTGTAAGAAAAGAGATGTTGATTCATTTTAAAATCCTTTCATTTCCTGAGTGTATATAAAAAAAAGTAAATACAAAAGGGTGTTTCTTAGCTACAAGCACGATGCTGATAAAAAGCTAAGCAATACAAGTTCAAAGAATATAGTTCACTTACATGTTATATTCAGAAAAGAAATACAGTTTTATATGCAGTGGTAGCATTCAAATATCAGTGCAACACTCACTGATATTACAATAAAGTGGGCTTCTTTATTTTTTTTTAGTGTATCATTGCTGGAAACAGACCTGTATCCTTTAAGTCAGTACTGAATTTGGGCCAATTGTATTTATTTCTATACGTTAATTAAAGCATCATAACAAATATTAAAGGAACACTCAAGGCACCATAGCGGCTTCATTGGAATCCCTTGTACTAGCTTACCTTTGTTTACAGACTTTTTAACCACAAAGTCTTTTGTCTTGTGCCATTCAGCTTCGCCCCTTCCACATCCATTTGAAACAAGAAGCCTCAGATTGGCCTCTGCTGACAGCGGCGACCAGTCACAAAATGGCTTGAGAAAGGTATGTGGTTTTCTCAACTTCCTGGTATGAGGTCTACCCAGGGTGTAATGGAGTCCTTTCTACCACTGAAACAAGCACTTGTACAGCAAAGGCTAATTAATTCTTACCTTAGTAACATAGGCAATTGAGGGGGCAGGCGTAGAGCTACAGAGATTAGCAGTGGAGCACTGTTTGTAAACCAATGGGTGGTAAATAGAAATGGTTGAAACTGTAGAGTCAATGGTTGGTGTATATACACTCACAAACACACACAATACAACATGGCAACCTGTGAAATAAATATATATTTTTGGAAAAGGGATTTTAAGAACATGCCAGCTTGTTTCCTGAAGTTCAAATTTCAAGGTTACACAATTGATTATCTTTACAATGTATCGCACTAGTATTCTGGTTCAGTTCTCATTCAGAATTCCAGTTAGATGACTTTCCTCTACCCAAATCCCTGCAAATAACTGCTTACCTTTAGTAGAGAGCGGTTAGTTTGCAGCCTGGGTAACATCCCATGATATTCCTTTGAAACTCAATTGAAGAAAATAAACAATTTTTACCACTGTAGAAGGCGCAAGCCGCAACCTTTAAATTAGAAGCTTTCATTCCTAACATGCATTGTTTAATCCCCCTTGAGGAAATTTCTTTGAGTTGAGGTATGCATTGCTTATTGGATAATATCTGCATTAGGTTAATTATTTAAGATGCCCTGTGTGGCCTCCATTATTAGAAGACATAAAACAAAAGTCCTATCACAGATATAGCTGTTATTTTATTTTATTTTCTTCAACGCTGAATGACTGTTAACTGTTCCGATTTTTGGGTTAGGGATTACTCAGATAGCGATGCCCTTAACGGAACACTCCAAGCAGCATAAGATCATATATTGTTTGCATGGGTTGTGAGAGTAAGGAGGTCCTGCCACACTGCCCCTTATAACTTTAGCAATATTCAAAATTCACTCCAGGTATAAGCCTGTCTCTTTAGTAACTGGTACCAGATCTGCTATTTCTATGCCCATCCAAATAATTGAACAGTGCGTGCCAACAGTTAGTGCAAGGTATGTAAATCCCCACCTCATCCATGCCAACGGCCTCTTTCACAACTTACAGTAAAGGACCTTGAGCCAAATTACACAATAGCCTCTGACAGCTCCTTTAACATAAAACCAACAACATCTGAAAAGAATGAGGGCCTTCTGATTGGTTTAAAAAGGGCTCATTGCCAAATCTTAAAACCAAGCAAATGTGTAATCTGTAAAGTTTAATATTATTATAATTTTCTTTATGTTTTAAATAACGCATTTGTAGTCTGATGTTACATTGCTTTTTTCAAATCATCAAAAAAACAAATTAATCTCCTTTATTTAGAAAAACTAAACACAACTAAAAATTTTGGGTGTGATTTAGCAATTTTTAATGGATTTACACATCTTTAACATGGTTGTATGTTAACAAACAATAGACAGTTTAAACATGAAAATAGTACACAGCCCAGAGTCTAGATAGCATCACCGTCACTTGTCATGAAGTCTTTATCAGAATACAATTTTTGATCTAACTGATTTTTTTTCTTTTTTCTTCCTATATTGATGGTTAAATCAGTCTGTGCTTCTGTGACACCAACTTAGGGCTAGCTTCTCCTCATATCGGTAAATATCTGCTATCAGAAGATGTTATTAAGAACCGCTTTACCGGCATGTTTCCAACCTCATTTCAGTTTTGTACTGTTTGGCCGCCAATAGTGCAAAGATACGGACGCGAAACAGTCGCAAACTAGCCATTGGCTGGCAACTCATAGAAAGACACTGTATATAAGGTGTCACCATAGCAACCACACCATGGCCGATTTAAAAAAGAAAAACACCCAACATGGTTTAATATGTTTTAATATGTGCTTTAGGGTTTCCGTGCACCTTTCCTCAAGGATGTATAGGGATACTTCATGCACCATAGATACTACAGTATGCTGTAGGCTCGTTTGAGCATGGCCTTGTTCACCTCTTAATATCCATATTCTATAATTGTAAAGCGCTGTGGAACATGTTGGCGATTTATAGGCAGCTTAGGGACATGTCTGAATGGGGCCCACAGGTGCTTACACTATGATTTGAGCAGGGAGAATATGGATAGAACTGGCCCAATGAACATGTAATGACCAGATTAACATGATAGAGCCGAAGCTCCATGCCCATAAGTATGGAAATGTAAAAACCTGTGTGGACTGGCTGACAATTAAATTAGTTAACATAAAGCTGACTTTGCGCACTATGCAAATGCTCTTCCTGCTTCAGTCTCTCTAACATTGTAGCATGTTCCTTTCTTCTACTCAATACATCCACCTTTTCTCTGTCCCAGACTGCATACCAGGAGCTACTGCCTGCTAGTAAGACGGTAAGGGGGAGAAGTGGACAAGTGAGTGCTAGGGGACAGTCCCCAGAAAGCGTAGAGCATGCGCATCATTAGACGCATTTACTCCAAGCTCTGGGCTCTGTAGGCATGGTACGCACAGTTTGCCAGTATGCAGAATTGGCAAGCAGCCTTACATGCATTCACGCCAGGCTGACCTTCCAATTCTTTGGGAAAACTTGTCTTCTTTTTAGACATGTCCGCCCCTCTTGACGGTACTGGTTACATGATTTGCATCAGTAGCCCACCCTTTTATCCTGCCCACCGGCCCTCTGCGTCACCGGACACTGCTGTTAGGGAGCATTGATTTGCTTGAGAGATGAAAGCGAGAGATTAGCTTAGGGCAGGCATAGACAACCTTCTGCACTCCAGATGTTTTGGACTACACCTCCCATTATGCTTGGCCAGCATTATGGGTGTAAGAGCATTATGGGGGATGTAGTCCACAACATCTGGAGTGCTGAAGGTTGCATAGCCCTGGCTTAGGGTATGTATTTTCTTATAGTTGCACATTGCATTTTTAATTTATTTTTTTAATCCACTTAGTTCTAGGGACTGTCCTGCTCATAGTAAATTGTGGTCATGTGATGCAGAAGCCCATAGGAAAGCATTTAATACAACACTTTTCTATGGTAAACTTGAATCCCTGTGTGGCACTCGCTGTACATGCACATGAGGTTCGCAGTACTCCTCTAGAAGAAGCATTCATTAGGACCACACACCCTTGATGATGTTGCAGGAAGCGCATTGGTGAGGAACAGTGAAGGATCCCCAGGTAAGCAGCGCAGAGGGCTCCTCTGTGCTGGAAAAAGGTGAGCTTTATAGAACTAGGGATATGGACACTATAGCATTAGGAATACAGGTTTCTATTCCTAGCACTATAGTGTTTCTTTAAGGTAGAAAGGACACCCTGATGAAAAATCCTGATGAAAGTTCAGAGCTAGGAACTGAAACGTTAACATTCGTGACAATAAATATTATTGCTTACAAATCTAGGAGTGCTGGCAATTCTCTATTTCCTATATATATATTTATTTTATATTTACAATTTATTTTTTATGTTTTTCAATTCCATTCTTCGTTTTCTATTTATTTTTATTTTTTTTTTCTTTCGTTACTTCTTGTTTTTTCTCCTTTTCATCATTTCAGTATTTTAAAAGGCTCTGGGAAATGGCCATGCATAGATGCTATATAAATCCAAATCCCTTTGCTTATGGGAATCAATGCTGCCTATCCTAAGAATATATAACCATCACAAAAGTGTCTCTCTGAAATGTCTGCAGTATTTTAAAACCATGAGGTCCTTAAATGATGCTGAGACGAAAACAGATTGCTAAAACCAAGCTACCTACGAGGTAGAACAATGTCTGAAAATGCTCGGGCCTGTGTGCTCTTTTTATTTTATGTTATTACACCCTTTTTAACTCCTTGAGAAACCTGTGCATTGGCCAAGGCCCTGTGATATGTGAAGGGTTAAATATGTACATTATTAAGGGACTTTAAATTCTCTTCACGTCCATTCAGGCATTGCTAGGAACAGTAACAATAATTTTCTTTTTTATGTTAAAACCTGTTACTTTGCATTTTTTACTTCATAGGTGCTTTGTTTTAATTATCAGAATAGTTACCAAAATGTCATTTAAAGTCTCTCTTTAGTAACTTACCAGATACTAATCATCCTTCTGTTAAATGTCCGAAATCCTGTCTGATATTTAAAGGGACACTATAGGGCACCCTGACCACTTCATCTCATTGAAGTGGTCTGGGTGCAGTATCCCTGTCCCTTTAACCCTGCAATATATAACATCACAGTTTCTGAGAAACTGCAATGCTTACATTAAAATGTCAAGAGTTCCTCTAGTGGCTGTCTTCCAATTATGCTGGACTTCTTCACGCTAGAATCAATGCTTTCCTACGGGGAAGGCCTAATTGGTGCTTGGCACTCACCCCGCATGCGCATTAAGGTCCCCTGTATTGCCAGTTTTAATTCAATGCCCCAACATAACATATGTATGGCATTTGAGTATGCTGCACATTTTTTTTTTATAACCGTTTATAGTCCAGTTGAATTCTGTCATGCCCAGGCTTTATAGTGAGAGGGAAATATTGAGTTATGCTGTATCAGACATGGTGAGTATAGGTGTAAGATAGATTGTGGAACATGCTAGTGTCAAAACAAGTAGCAGGTAAGATTTTGCTTATAATGCGTTAGCTTAGACACAAGATTAAGGAACAGGCTTTTTGAGACATCTACACAGCTAGGGTACAAGATTCATGGCACACCACAAACTTTTTGTTCTTATCTACAGCACTACAGGGAGCCCTGGGCGGTAAGAGCAAAAATAAGGGGGGAGGGGATCTGTGGCTGAGAGATTGCAACATATGATAAAAACCACTCTTCATAATACGTTTAGTCCCAAGGTCTGTACACGTTTTCCACCCCTCTTGAGGCTGGATCTTTCCGTCCTAGGTTGTGTCTGAATTGGGGTTGGTGTGTGACAGCTGGTTCTGTGTGTTGGCTTTTTGGACCCGGTTTTCGTGAGCGGCGCTTGCCTCAACACTTGGGGTGTTCTCCCTTCTGTGGTGAGAAGGGGGTTCTCCCTCCTGCTTTCGCCCCCATGGGGTCTGCTGTTGTAGTGGTGTTGCTTCTGAGCTCTCCAGCTCCCGCTGTTCAGGTGCTGTATAGAGCCGATCCAGGTATGTTATCAGCTTCTCTCCGCGGAATATGGGATCCGCTTTGCGCGTGGCTACCGCCATCTTAGGTGAGCGGATTTTCTCTGCAGCCTCCCGTCTTTGCCCATCTGGTAGGGCCTGTGTGTGCAAACTCTGGGCTGTGTGGATGCCGTGGTGGACCGGGATGACCCCCGCTGGTCCATGGGGGGGGGGAAGGATAAGCGGTGTCCTGCAGGACTTTGGGGCTGGGAGACCGGCCGCATCTCCCGCCCCGCATCAACTGCTAGGCCCCAAGTCGGACCTGCCTCGGTAAGTGCGCCCGGATGGTGCATAGTGCCTTTGCCCCGTTCCCACTGGGTGCTCCGTGGGGTGGGTAGTTGAGGTACCCGTTTAACTTGGCTGGATTGCCGCAAATTGGGTGTATTTGTCGGCCTCTTGATCGGAGCTCCGGGTAGCTGCAACTTGTCTGCATGGCGGTCAAGCTTCGCCTCCGAATCAGGTACGTTTTAAAATCTTTTTTTATACCTTTACTTGAGGGGGGAGCTTGGACAATCATTTAGTGCATAGGGACACTATAGCACTTTTTTATTCCTAACACTATAATGCTCCTTTACCTACCTGACAAATCACGCATCTTACCACTCTGTTTAGTAAATAATGAGACAGGTGTAACATGAAAACATTTTTCTGTTAGATAAGTTGCTTAAATGGCAAAATAGAAGGAATGTCAGTGGTAAACACAAAAGACACCCTTCAGTTTTAAAATGTTTTTAATCTTCATGACGGAACTGAAAATCACTTTCTGTTGTAACATTTGAGTCTGTGCATGATGGAGCCAGCTTATTTGCTGTCCTTTTCAGACCTGCTATTTATGAAAGCAGTTGTCAGTCATTTAATTATTGTAACTGTTGTAAAGCACAAAAGTATTTTCCCTGGTTTATATCTCTTGTTTGCGCTGAACGTATATAAAGTAAAGTTTTTCTTGTACGATAAACCATGACAAATCTCTCTGATGTGCTGCACCTAAACGGCACGCAACAACAGTGCGAAATCTGCATCAACTAAATTGCAAAGTTGGTTAATTAGGAAGGACTCTACACCTTGAAGAAACATGATACATTCTACCAAATATATAATTTAGAATGGGAAGACCCTCGAGGGCTCAGATAGAATGAGGTGTCCCTGGGAGAGAGGGCACAGTGATGAGTATTTATTCAAATCGTATTTAGTATCAGAGTAATCTTGGCTCTGAGAAGCCGTGCACACAGCGTTGTGCTAAGTGTTCTTCTAGCTAGTAATACAAGATGAAACCATTCTATTAACGCTTTATACTTATAAAGATATGTTTTACTTTTGTCTGTTTGAGGTTTTCTATCGCTCTAGATTGTAAACTTGTATCAGCACCTCATGATGCTGTTCGTCTTGTGCTGTATACACACTGTGCTATTATGTTGAGGTTTATTTAACTATGAGGACACAGTTCCAAGACATGCTGCAGGAATACCAAGACAGAGCACTAAGGAAAGATGTTTTATTTATTTTTATAATTACTTGTCAGAAATTATTACTGTCATTTTTTTCTACATTTTATAAATGCAACTGATTATCTCTTTTCTTTTTCATTACCACATTCTATAAAACAGAGATAAATTATATAAATGTGGTTTTTTGTATGTGTGTATATATGTAATTCTAAAATTATCAGGATAGGACTAAGAAGAGAAGATACTGCCTTTTAGAGATAGCTAGATATTCACTTTTTGTTCTGTCTCTAGAAAACCCATAACATTTATTGTACAGTCATATATATCCACATAAGAATATATATATATATATATATATATATATATATATATATATATATATATATGTATGTATATTCTTCTATATATGGTCTTATGTGGATAGGTATCCCCATTCCCTCTAGCATGTAAGCTCACTGAGCATGGCACTCCACCCCCTCTGTTCCTGTACATCCAGTTGTCTGTTTACAATTACATGTCTGTTAGTCCACCCATTGTACAGCGCTATGGAATCTGATGGCGCTATATAAATAATAATAAAATAATATCAAAACAGTGGGTTTCGGTGTTATTGTGGTGACTGCTGTAGTCCTGTTATAGTCCTGTGTTAGAAAAGGTCTGTATTCTTATAGCCTGAGCAATGTGACCTTAAACTTGTGGAATGTCTATTAGCCAAATTAATTAACAATGTGGTCCCTTTAACCCAGGCAGACAAGTTACCTTAGTAAGCTTCCTGAGAGCAGGTGTGCCCGCTGTTAACTTGATAGTCCTCGGGCACTGACAGTGCTATAAATTGTAAACTCCTCATAGTTCATCAGGCTTTACCTAGCAACCAATGATGTGTTACTATACATGGCTATGTGGGTGCAGCTGTAATTCACAATGGCAATATTAAATTATACTAATAAAGAATGATGTTTTAATGACACTATATCACTAGAATCCAGTGCCATTATAGTGTCCTCTGAGTTTTAATAACTCATTTCTTTTCTTGTAGTATTGTAGATGCCATGTGCACTAAATATGTATTTAGTAAAAGGATTGAATTCATGTTTGACTTGGAGTTCTTTTTTCCACAATATGTTGAATTCTCTTTTTTTTTTTTAAGCAAATCTTAAAATCCTCACATGATAAAACAAATTCCCCTTAATGTTTGCGATATATAACACAGTATAGGCAACTTTTATAAAAAGATAGATGCGTATGGTAGTGTGAGCTGCAGCCGGCCTCCCCACCTGGCATGAAAACAGTGCCAGCAAGAGCATCTTCCAGAGTTTCTTTATTTCCGATTCTCTGTTTAAGATACATTCTCAATTTTTGGCAAGTATCCTGTTTTGTATGGAGCTGAGAAATGCCACGAAACAGCTTTGTTTCCATTTTGAGAAGTAAAACATTCTGCAGCCATTCCTGACAGTAGGTTCTGCTTGCAGAGCCTGCCTGAAATTATTTTTAAACAGTGAATTTGCCGTCTGTGCACAAACTGATTTGTATATTTTTGTCTTAATCGGCCTCACAAAACCAAGAAATCCAACAGCAGAGGACACGCAGTAGTAAATGTTATGTGAAATTAAAAACTGCATTACTATTTACACAAAAATCATTATCGGGGTATTTCTGGCAGATACGATTGGGTAGAATATAACACATTATGATTCATTATGTCTGCTGAAAATTGGCCATTGAAGTCCCTAATTTTATTGCACTTTTTTTTTTTTTTGCAGTGTCTACAAAACATAAATCAAAACAAGGGCTAGTTCACCTTTTGTTTTCAGTACTTTGACCCTCTTCAACCCCTGCCAATTTCTATCTCATTTTTGTTTAACTTTTACATCAGAGTTTAATTTTAAATCTGGTCCAGGAGACAGTGATGTATAGGATACATCAAGAGCAGCCCAAATTACCCTCTCCCCAATGATTTGAGAATGAAAGGAGGATCTTTCTTGTTCAAGGGGGTGGGCGACAGAAAATGGGCTTTATAGTCTTTCTATAGACAGCTGTGCTGTTCACCAACTAATTGTGCTTGTTCAGCATTATTTCGTCAATACAAAAAAAAAATCCATTATTTCCGTAACTATATGTAACTACATTGTCTCTTTTTTTATATCTGTGCATTGTATTAGTTACAGGTCTAACAAGTGACCAGATACAGTTTATATTTATATTGTAGTTTAGATCTACTTATCGACATCCTAAAAACCAAGTACAGAATTGTTCTGGCACAAAGTGAAACATGGCGGCCTGCAGTGAGTGATTGAAAGCTGAGACCCCAATTCAAACTTCAGGCAAATGTTGCTTTTAATGTATTTGTTGGCAGTTCCGTAAGCACAACGTATAGATTTGATTACATCATTTATTGAACTATGCATAATCATCCACATATCTGTGAGTGTCTTTAACAGGAACACAACTGGCAGGCTAATCTTTCCATAATACATTACAAATGTTTCTAAAGTTAGGATTGATGGGTTAAATAGTTCACCCCCAGCTCGCTGTTCCAGGCGATGTTGGATTAGTGGAACTGAAAGCAGGCATGCCATGACTTACACGTAATGTGCCACAAATGACAAACCAATTTTAGTGGCTTCACATAAAAAGGGTTCCTCTGGCACCTGCAGCTCAGCACCTTTCTGCTGCTAAGACTATATAGTTACAAATAAACTAGTGGTGGTGCACAGCAGTGATTGGCTGAGAGTGTCCATCACTGCCACTCATTGCTGGACTGTTTCTGTATGTGTAAAGAAAATGTAACATTGCTTGATGTTTTTTGAGCAATACTGGAATTATCCCCGGCACTTGAATCATTTTATGTATCACTAACACAGAGAAAATAAATCTGAAATGGTATAAGGTTCTGTAAGCTACCTAACCAATTACCAGTCACAGAAATTCATATGTGTTTTCATGTCATTTGATACAAACCACAGAGAGATCTCTGAACCCAGCCATAAAATGAGTTTGGCACTTAGGTCTCACAGGGAGACCTAGTTTCGGTTATTGTGTGACCCACCAGCCTAAAAGGATACTGCCCTTTATTCAGATCTCTATTTCTAAGGGTTCCCCAGGGGGAGTAAAACAACTCTAATCTGCTGCACGATTAAACTGTATGTGTTCTACACATAATATTAACTCAGTCATAGAACTCAGTCATCTTACTTTTTGTCATATATATATATATATATATATATATATAAAATATTTCAAAAGTCATTTTTGTGTTACTTTTTCACCTCTTCCTTTTGCCTAAACCTTAGATTATGCTACTTGTAGATTTTTGTTATGTTGGAAGCTCTGGTCACCTTATGTGCAGTTGTTAAGATTTATTTCTGAATTTCTACTTTGCGCTACTCTTGTACTACTTTAAAAAAGAGGCAATCAGGTGTCACTGGTGCACAATCGTTGAAGGTGAATCCCGCTTACCCAGGGCCAGATTAAGAGCCCTTTGGGCCTAGTGCTGACAATTACGATGGGCCCAGTTTATCGACAGAAAACACTAAAACAGTTATACCTCCTCAAGAGTCATGCATCTGGTGGAGGTGGTGCTGGGGAGAAATTTACAGGATATAGCTATAAGAAAACACATACCATATGCTAATCTCGCGCTTTCATCTTTCAAGTAAATCAATACCCCCTAACAGCAGTGTCTGGTGAAGCAGGATTTCGGTGGGCAGGGTAAAAGGGTGGGCCACTAACGCGAATCACATAACCAGAACTGCCAAAAGGGGTGAACATGCCCAAAAGGGCGGCGTGTCTGCCTTAAGAATTAGAAGGTCAGCCTTGTGTAAATGCATGACAGGCTGCCTGTCAATCATGCAGACTGGCCAACAAAGGGCATACCATGCAGACAGCACTCTGAGCTTGGCATAAATGTGTCTAATGAGGCACTAGCTCTACACTTTCTAAGGACTGTCTCCTAGCCCTCACTGGTCCACTCCTCTCATAACCTTTTTACTAGCAGGCAGTCTGGGACAGAGGAAAAGTGTATGTAGTGAGTATAGAAGAAAGAGAACATGCCACAGTGTTAGAGAGACTAAGGCAGCAAGAGCATTTGCATAGTGTGCAAAGTCAGCTTTACCTTAACTAATTTAATTGTCAGCCAGTACAACCAGTTTTGTTCCCCTACATCCCTCTTCAGTTTTTTCTTTTATAACAATGGGCCTATTCCATGGGCATGGACCTGGAGCTGCAGCTCCATCAGCCCCTGTGTTAATCCAGCCCTGCGCTAACCCATACAAATAGTTTGAAAGCATAAAGAGGAAGGTTCATTGCACAAATGGACACCAATCTGAGAGATAGGATTTGAATGCCTACAAATCCTACAAGATTTTGCTGCTTGAAAATGGTTAGAGGAAAACTGAAAAAACTCCATCCATACAATTCTTGAACCTTTTTTGTTTACTAGAGTCCCATCACAAAATTGAACTACCCACAACATCAACATTGCCCATGTTGCTACTTCTGTGAACAAAACAAAACCACAAACAACATTGTTCTTTGTGCAGTTTAGCTGCATTACTTTTTTATTAGCAAGAGAAATGTAACATTCTTAAAAAGCAGTGTGATATCTTGGAATATGTAAAAAAGTACTGTAACAAAAGTAAGACAATGAAACTTTGAGGATCTCACGCTTCTATTGCCTATTGTTTCTGTAGTAATGTAATAATGTTAATGTGTTCTATCATTATTTGGCTTGCCTGTTACATATTTATATTTATGCATCTCTTGTAAAGTTTTACAAATTGCAGAGTATAATGACACTAAAAGATTGACAAAAAAAAAAATCAATTAATAGTTTGTTCTAAGATGCACAGTCTATCCTAAAATAGTTTCTTCAGGTTCCCAATCTGTAATCAAGACAATCACTTCTGAAATAAGCAATCTTACAAAATGTACTTCTATATTTTTATTCACTTGTCAAAAATCCATGTCTAAAACGTCTCCGTACCTGACAAGCGGGTTGGCTAGCGTACAAAACTATTACTGAAAATAAAAATAGATGTTACATCTGTCACGAGTCCACAGTGATGAGGGTTACGGTTTGAAACAAAACTTTCTAGCAATAAATATGGTGATTACAAGGAAAGGTTAAAGGATCTAAACATGTATAGCCTGGAGGAAAGACAAGACGGGGGATATGATAGTATTAGAAACATTTAAATACATAAAGGGAATCAAAGGAGGAGACTATATTTAAAAGAAGAAAAGCCACCACAAAAATAAGACAAAGGTTTAAAAATAATATCAGGAAGTATTACTTTACTGAGAGGGTAGTGGATACATGGAATAGACTTCCAGCTGAAGTGGTAGAGGTTAACACAGTAAAGGAATTTAAGCATACGTGGGATAGGCATATAGCTATCCTAACTATAAGATGGGGCCAGGAACTAATGAAAGTATTTAGAAAATTGGGCAGACTAGATGGGCCGAATGGTTCTTATCTGCCGTCACTTTCTATTTTTCTATGAACAGTCTTTGCAAAAGGCCAAAAAAACTCCCTTGTATTTGTCTAATCATGAGCAAAAGTATATGGTAAAAGATAATCGTACTTAATGATTGCTCTGTGTGTGGCTCGCACATATTGCATGTAGCTCTCCCAGTGATCCGGACACTGATGCCTGCATATGATTGGTAGTTTATGTCTAAATCTTCATCAAATAATATTAGATCAAAAACATAAAGAGCAACAATTTATTATAAAATGATACTTATCTACTGAATCAAAGTAAAGTTTCTGTTGTAAAACATTAAACAGCAGAGACCTAGAATTACTAGAGTTGGAAAAAGGTGACAAATGACTGCCACCTAATATGACCAAAAGTGTTTAACAATTTCTCACGATCTATGGCCTTCAAACAGGACATAGATGCTCTTGTTATTAATGGTGTTAAGATTGTCCTTGTTATGTACCCAGCCTGGAGTTACTGAAGCACTTCCATGATCTTTAACTGACATTCCCATGATGACCTGGGTGTGCTCATGCTCACTTGCACATTGCTTAGAAAGTGCTGTATACTGAGGGCATCCAAGTCTTTCTTTGAAGTCTGTGTTTACATGCTTTGCTAAGGCTGTGCATTGACAGTCAGCATGTGTTGAAAATTTTAGAAACAAAACAAAAAAAACCACAATTTATATATATATATATATATATATATATAAATTCAATTTGAAAAAAAAACACTAGCCACAGCTATCTTGAACTCTGGAATGGAATTCTCCACTTTAACAAAGAAATATCACAACTGTATTATACAAGAAAAACACTTGGTCTAACTTCAGCATCCGCACACAAGCTGTTGATTATAAAAGGTTTTCGCAGTGTCTTGGTTCTGCATGATACCTTGTTAGATCAGGCCCTGGTTATTTCAGTTCTCATTAACTGGAGAGTGGGTTCATCATTCAAAGCTGTGGGGCTAATGCTTTGGAGAGCTGTATGGTTCATTGTTTAGTGTATAAAAAGCTGCTGTGTTCGGCCTGTGGGGAGTTAGTAGAGCAGTTGAGCTCAATGTAGTGGTTGTAGTACTATGGGTGCCATGAATAATGGAGCACTTCACCATCCAAGAGTTCAAAAATTATTATTATTTTATTTTTTTTAAGTATATCTTGTGTATATTTAAGCCAAACCTGTCCTTTGAGTGTTGAGCCGGACTTATGAGAATCCACAGGTTACAATACAGAAATACTACTTGTAAGCTGAAGTCTGGTTTTTAATGACAGCAGAGAGATGTAGCTACAGCATGTCCACTTATGACGGTCCTACAGTTTGTGATTAGATTGTATTCCATCACTAATAAAATACATACAAACGCACATATAGTTATCATGCAGAACAAAGGAGACCCTTACTCCATTGATCTGTTGCTTACTTTGTACCTATGTCATCTATATATCTGAAATGTGAGTTCAGCAACGTAATTAAGCAAGTTACATGGCAGATTTCTCTCTATATGTCTCAGTACAAAGCATATAACCTTTTCATTTAAACAGAGAGGGGATTTTCACTCTTTCACAAGCGACGACCCTTCCAAGTTACCCCATTCCAAGATCACTTTCCTTTTACCGCTAGCCATTCCGCGCAGCATTAAATCACAGCAATTTGTACAATTATTATATTTTTTAAAGTTAACGTACTTTCACACATTGTGTAACCTTTAGTGTTGTGTAACTATCTGAAAAGGTCATTTATTGCAATTGAATGTATCATTTCTATAATTGTTCTTGTATCCAGAAATCCCCAGCCATAGGATACAGTAGATGCCTGAATGCATTGTTATGGTTACCAAGAATTTGTAACCGTACTGATCGCTCTAATGAACTAAGATGGGGTCATCTGTTTTGTGATTGGATAAAGGAGGATAAATTACAATTCTGAGAAGATGGACATTGCAATGAATATATAGCTAGAGCTTTTGATTTACTTGCAAATGTCAACAAAAAGCCACACTTCATTATGAAGATGATGTAGCATTTTAGTCCCAATGGACAACGTGCCCCACGAAATGAAAATTCCTACCTCTCCAAGACCCTAATTATATGTGTCCGTGGAGAGTATCTTCCATAACCTTTCCCTGTAAAAGAAAAAACACAACTTATCAAATCCAGCAGTAAATGCACATATGTTAATAGCAGGTATCATTTTGCATCCTTTAACATATTCATATTGGAGAGTAATTTCTTTATTACTTTGGTCAGTATTAGAGGTAATTCAGAAGCTATACCATGTTTAGAAATCATACAAATGTCCTTTCTTATGGAATTTACAAGTCAGTTTATTTTTGTAAGTGTTTTTTTTTTGTTTAAGCATGCACCAAATTGCTCTGAAATCTATTTGCACATTTGCAGTTAATCTCTGAATTTGGCTCAAAATTGCCATAAGTAAATACCCAAACTGCAGTTTTGAAACACATCTATGGATATTCCCTGAACACTGCAGTTCACAGAAACTTAGTAGAAAACTCATTGTTAGGCGTCCGTTCTGACTTCCGTAGAATTGATAATGCATGTTCTGTATAAAGAACAAATGTGGAGAAACTTAAAAAAAAACAAAAAACTGTGAGCCTTATGGAATAGTCCAGATCACTTCTCCATATTTAGAATTTGCGACACAATTACCTTATATATCGGGTAAGTTGAGCATTTACTTTGTCATTTTTATACATGTATGTCTATTAAAGGAATATTCTGAGCACCATAACTACAGCACCATGTAGTGGTTATAGTGCCAGGACTGCACTGCGCAGTGCACTGTTTTAGTACCGTTCCACATATATTGTTTTGAGGATTCTTCTGCAATCTGGTTATCTCTCTCAGCCAGTAAGGCCCAACGTGGGCTGTGCTTAGCTGAATAGTACCATGCAAACACCCATGTACTGAGGAAAGTTCTCGAGCCGTTTTAAAATTTGGTGGATATGGTGCTTGAAGGTTTTGTTTAATTCGGATATGGCCTACAAAGAAAAATAATAAAGATTAAAGTGGCACTGTCACCCCCACCCCACTAATAAAAAAAGTATTCCATAAGGATGTAATCTTTATAAAATACTTCAGTGAAATTCCAACCCAGTCAAGAGATATACTGAGAGAAAATAGGGACTACTTTGTCTCTGTATTTATCCTCTGCCTGACTTTCTTAGACAGAGCCTAAGAGTCAATCCCTGCAGCCATCATGAGTGACAGTTGCAGGGAATTGGCTGTGTCTGTGGATCCTGCATAGACCTCAGTGCTGTACTCTTCATGCGTGCATGAGAGTACCAAAGTAATTTCAGCGCCAAGGAGGACCAAGATGGCAGCACCCACGAGGGACAGGTTCAGGTAAGTAAACTCACAAATACTGTAAATATAATGTAAAGTAAGCAGAACAGACTCTGTCACTGGATATAAATAACCCACTACTATAAATGGTGAAAGGTAAGCAAAGCAGCCATAATAATAACCTACCACCACTACTGGTGACAAAGAGTGGGCACACAGCCTCTGTCGCATAGTGATAACAATGTAGAGGTGACTGTGGGAGTTAATGAACACATTAGACTTTGTTAGTAATAACCTGTTACTATGCATGCCGGTTTGCTTATTATAGCGGATACCTTATGAAATGATGCACTCGGTTAAATACTACCGTGTCTATATTCTAAGTGCAGTTTAAAGTACTTCTATCTGTATGTGCCATATTTAATTATAAGTTTATGTATACACATTGTTAAATACACAATATTTTCTCACCCAGTTCTAATCAATAAACTTTAAGCAGTACCTCGTCTTTCTTTCTTTAGCTTTTTGTTGTTGTTTTTTTCGCTTCACTGTAGCTTTTAGTAATTTCAGGAAGACGTCTGTACAAATATGTTGAGCCTGTAATATCTTAGAGATATATGATCCTTATCAAATTATGTATTATAATGACATCAAGCAACACAGGGCACTTTGCTAATCCTGCCCTAGAATTTGCATGATGAATATGCTGCCAGAGGTAGAGACTTGTTCATAACTGGTATTAATGAGTATAGGACGGAATGGTCTGAACTGACCGCCATACAATAGAACCGAGTTTAATGCTTTGTTTTGCACATTTTTGCTGAACCCTGTGGCAAATTAAAGGGTTTATTTCATTAAAATCATAGTTGTAGCTAATTACAAACCAAAAGACAGCATTTAGGCCAAAGTTGCAGATTTGGATATGTTCTCCAACTTGCATGAATCCACAAAATAGCTTTTAGCTTCAGTTTTGCCATTCAGATTTTAATTCAATCTAATTCAGTGTTTCTAATGAATAATTGTGAAAGAGTAGATTTAAATAAATTGATAACAACGTACCAAAGCTTCTACTAGGAATTAAAGGGGACTGGTCACTTCCCAGTTTTGTTAATGTTGTTTTTACGAATCCCTTATCTTTAGCAAATCTGTGTTTGTGAGGTGTGAACAATAATATCAAATGTAGAAATTCACAGTACTGTATTTAGCTCCTTCCTGAAAATGAGCGCCTCCTCCGGGTAGGTTGTTATACGCTCCGCCCCTTTCACCTGTCAATCACCACAGAGAAACCATAGAGAGGGGAAGTCCAATTAGACTAAATTCAACTTTATTATAATTATACCATGTACATACAAAAACAATAAAAAATAGTTGGAGTCTGATCAAAAATACAGTAACAATTGATAATACAGTAAAACAGAGAATGTAATTCATTAAACTTATAGCGGTCCACATAATACCATAATACATCTATTATATAAACAATATTATCCATCAATCATTACTTTAACAGTAGTACATATAGCCATTACACAATAGAGACTGCAATATTATACAATACAACTATATAGCCTCCATCCAACTAAAACATCTATCCAATATAAACCCCATACTCACCTGCAAATAAGTGCATGAAACTACAAATACAATTAATACAATCTAGTGCAAATATATTGCATAATTTTCAACAACACTCCAATATTACATGAAATAAAGCACAAACCACGATTCAATTAAACACATTGAGCATCTGTGGGAAGTGCTCGAATAGAATATCCAATCCATGGTGTCCCTACCTCACAATTTGCAAGAATTATAGGATCTGCTGCTAATGTCTTTGTTCCAGATTCTACAGGATACAATGTTTTTGATGCATTAGAGTTGTTGTGGCAGTACAAGGGGGACCTACAGGATATTAGGCCGGTGCTTTTAATGGTGTGGCTGATCAGTGTATGTGTCCTGGCTGAGCCGGAACTGAACTGGTTTTAACACACATTTAAAAAGGAAATGAAGTGTGATATGTTTTATTCAATGGTGTAATGTCCAGACAAGTGACTGTTCCCCTCTAAATAAGAAATACCTATGTTCACTTATATCTCCACTCAAACAACAGTTGAATTGCTTTTGGTATTATCCAACAATTTGTTGATGCTTCTAATCTGCTGGTATTGACCTATCAGTCTGCGCTGTTGTTTTATGCTGCCAATGTTGACCTTTTGCACTGTCGGACCTTGCCTTTGCCAGTTTTTTTAACACTATCCAGATCTAGGATGAGGCTCTCATCTTCTGGTGCTAAAATCCCATGCTATTATCTCTTTGAACAATTATAGTCATGCAAACAATTGTGTAAAACCTCCAATTTCAAAACAGAAGTCATTGCTTTCGCAAGGGATTGCTATCCGTGATATTTGACAGTAAGAACTGCAGTATGTTGACCTGCACACTATTTCTACCTAACTGCAGTACTTGAAATATCCACCAGTGCGCACTAAACAGAGAAACTTGATAAAGTAAATGACACGCAGTGGAAATTAAGCCCCAGAAGTAATAGGGGCTTTTCCTTAATAGATAATTCAATGACATATTATGGTGTGGAAGGGATTTTATAATAAACCATTTAAAATCATGTATTGTACATGTCTCTAGAGATTGATTCTACAACTCTCCCAGAATGCAATGTTGAACATGCAAATTAGTGCTGATAATGTTCATATTTGCATGCTGAGAATGGCATTTTAGGAGAGTTATTAAAACACAAAGTAAAAGTGTTTAAATAAAAAAATTAAAAAGTATATCATCTTCAATCCTTAGATTAATTTGTGCATACCTGTGACAAGTAACTTAATCTTAAAAATAAGTGAAAATACTTTTCCATATCCATAACACGACAGTCTACCTATAAATAAATGTATATTTTTCTAAAAATGTACATATATTTATGAGGCATAAATGATTATTGCTTAGTCTGAATCTGTCAGAGGAATTTCAAACTGTGGTCCAAACACCGACAACACCTGAAGGGCCATCATGAATGATTTTCAAGGAATAGTACGTACTGTTGACTTTATTCACTAAATAGTGAATTGTAGTAAACTTAAAACCACATTGCTGAATATAGGCAAAGGTCATTCAGATTTCAATTCACTACAATATATTATTTGCAAATTTGTTTTATTATAAATGTGGTCATTGCACATCAGTACATCTGAGAAGTGTGTTTGTGTGTCTATATATATATAATTATTTTTTTTTAATTTATAATCTTTTTTAATTCTATGTTTCTATATGTAGAATAATGTACACATAAGGATCTATTCACGAACTGCTTTTGCAAATTTGTTCTTTGGTTTATTGTATTTACTAACAACCAAATTCCAACCGAATTGAGACAAATGCACTCCTGCTATTTTCAAATGGATCTCATTGCTGCCATGAGATTAATTTCTTAATAGCTTAAATGAATTGCAACTGGATTCCAGCTGAACTGTAACTGAATGTAACAGCTGCAAAAAGCGCAGCTAATGTAGGTATTCTGCTCTGGGGGATTTAGGGTTAAGGGGGGTTTGGGGCAATAGTAGAATGATTTAGGATTACGATGTTTAGAATTTTGGGTTCAATTTCCCTGGTCACTATCAAGGGAATTAGAACAACCGAATGAAGGCAACTAAATAGCTTGTGAGTAGCCAAATCCACATTGTTATACAGAGACTAGACTGATTTCATCCAAACTGCAGCTGAACACAAGTGTAAATTGGTTTGAAATAATTGTGGATAGCTGAATGGGTTAAAACAGCAAATTGTGACAAGTGAATCGCATTCATCCTCTGTTATCATTCAGTGTTTAATGAGTACACCCCATTGTATTCACACTTAAAGGATATACAGTTTTAGCAAGTGGTGACTGAAAGTTACATTTTATACCATGCCCTAAACAGAACGCACATTTGCACACACTGCTGGTATTAGACTTTTAAATGTTCCATAGCATTTACATAATAATGTATTTAGGTTAGAGATATTTTACCACCAACACTAGTGAAGCATGATGGGAATCAGGGTTTATCATGGTGTAACTAAAAATCTGTTTAAAATTGGGGTGTGACGCAGATCGAAATCACTGTAAGGTGAGTGTAAAGTGACTGCTGTCTGTAATATAAAGAACATTCATTAGACTTTAAGGGCAATCTAAGCACCATAATCACTACAGCTCATTGTTATTGTGCTATGAGTTTATGGACAATGGCAAGAATGGGAGCTCTCTCCCATCACCCAAAGCCTGGCCCCTCTGCAGCGTTATGGATAATGCAGAATGTACAGCTGTGTTATCTATATATTCCGTCCAAGCTTGACGCACTCTAATCCTATCACTCCTAACACTGCTGTCCAAGGTGGGACAGGTCTGTATGGATAATGCAGAAGGGTAACTTCCACGTGATCCATGAGGCTGTAGTGTATCAGGATGTGAATGGTATTTTTATTTTTTTGTCAAACATCTCTAACTCAATTGACAGTAAACTGGGACCAGCACCCATAAATACTACAATCAGATATAGTGTTTATGGTACCTAGAGACACCCTTTCAGTAACAAAGCAGCTTTGCTGTATAGATCATAGCTGTGCAATGTCACTGCTTAATTCTCTGCCATTGAGGAGTTAAAAAACTTTGTTTATGCAGCCATTGTCACACCTCCCTGGCTCTGACTTATACAGTCTCTATGGGAAAAAAAGGTTTGATTTTTACAGCACAGTTTGCTCACTTAGTAGACCTTATCTCATGATCTGTTAATTGAACTTTAATCAGACACAGGAAACTGTTGTAGGCTCTAGCAGGCTATTAACAGAACAGGAGGTAAGCACTAAATTCAACAGACTGTGCAATAACGGAAGTCTTAGACTTCTTTTTCAGGAAGTGTTTAGGAAGGCTGCATAAGTCACATGCATGGAGGTGTGGCTAGGTCTATATAAACAAAGTGATTTAACTCCGAAATGGCAGAGAACTGAGCAGTGAGACTGCAGAGACATGATCTATACGCCAAAACCGCTTCATTAAGCTAAAGTTATTTTGATGCTTAGAGTGTCCTTTAGGTACTGAGAATGATATTCAGTATGGCCTTGTATTCATAATAACCCCCTTCTTTCTCATTTCACATGCCCATTTGAGCTAGTTTAGTGAAACAGGACATTTTGTATTTATCTACACTTCAATTAAAGGAGTGTTATGGAAAAATATAATAGTAGTAAGTGATTTAAGGTCCGGCTATATGGGAAGGCTGAGCCTGTAGCCGGAGCCTGTAGTTGTGGGAAAGGTTACCTGGCCTATAAATACACAGGCCTCCCCTTCTTCTGGGCCGATACTGACTGGTTCAGCCCACTCAATGCTCCTTTTATCACACCATTCAATTTTGGTAAGCACTCTTTTTACAGGCCCACCCAAACGTTGGTTTCGGCACACCACAACCAGTGGTGTATCCTGGTTTTCTTCTGCCCTAGGCATGACAAAACTCAGGCACCCCCGCCCCACCTTCTAAATACACATACACACATAGTAACAGACACACACACTAACAGACACACACTAACACTCACTAACAGACACACACACACACACACACACACACACTAATAGACACACACACTCACTAACAGACACACACTCACTAACAGACACCCACACATTCACTAACAGACACACACACACACACTCATAAATAGACACTCACATTTTTTTTAAAATTCCATCCCCTCAACCTCCCTACCTTTGGGAATGCTGGGGTGGATTATCACTTTCCCTGGAGTACAGTGGGGCTGCTGGGTGGGCGGCTGGTCAGTGCTGTCAGCGAGGGAGCACTTTCCCCTGAGCTCTCTGCTCAGCTCCCTTGCGTGCCGCATAGTGATGCTGGGGCCGGAATGACATCGTATTCCGGCTCCGGCATCACTGTGGTGCGCGCGAGGGAGCTGAACAGGAGGATAAGTGCTCCCAATTGGGCGATTGGGGGGTGGCTTTTTTGCCGCACCCCAGAAAGTGCCACCCAAGGCAAATGACTTGTTTGCCTCGGGGTAAACACACCCCTGACCACAGCCGACTTACACCACCACTGTTATGGCTTATTGTCACTGACCACAAATATAAATATATATAGAGAGAGAGAGAGAGAGAAAGAGAGAGAACATTTTGCCACTTATTGGATGTTTACGTTTCTGTCAATTTAAAAAAAAAAATCATTATTCCATTATTTTAGTGATTAAGCTTTTATGCATATTGGAAGCCAGTAATGGTGACATTTAACAGATTTAGGAAATGCTTTTAATTTTGCAGAATAGCTGAAATGATTCTCTGTATCCCAGTATTTCACAGCATTCCCATATAGCTCCTTATTGTCATCTGTTTGTGCAATCAGTGTAAGTGTCTGCCTTATACATGTGTCATGGGCATACATGTCTGTTTGTATGTCATTCCCAACAAGAACAATGTCACCGTACCATTTGTATTGTTGTGATGTGGTTTATGATATGTCATGCCTTCTGTAATATGTTACTGTATGTCAGCTTGTTTCTAACCCTGTTAGTAGGCTATAGGGGGTCTCCCTAATCCTGCACGGGGTATGTTGGGTGTCCGTAATACTGCCCTG
This sequence comes from Pelobates cultripes, assembly GCA_933207985.1. Lineage (NCBI taxonomy): Eukaryota > Metazoa > Chordata > Amphibia > Anura > Pelobatidae > Pelobates > Pelobates cultripes. The sequence goes on from OW240923.1 coordinate 16,092,162, forward strand.
GTACAGATGGGGATGCAGGACAGTAAAACTGGAAAGGGATAAGTGGAAATCTCAGTGAAGCTGATCTGGGATAAGTGGGGGTCCTATCAATATTTAACTGGGATATGTGGGGGTCCTATCAATATTGATCTGGGTTAAGTGGGGGTCCTATCAATATTGAACTAGGATAAGTAAGGGTTTTAGCAATATTGAACTGGGGTAAGTGGGGGGGGGGGGTTTAGCAATATTGAACTGGGATAAGTAAGGGTGTCAATAGTGAAAGAGGTATAAATAGGCAGCTCTGTGTTGTCTCTTCATATGTTTAAATACAATCTGGCTACCCCTTGCCCATACAGCGTGTCCTATCCCCCTTCTAAGAGTTACATCTCCTTTATTTGACCCCTTTCTGAATACCATCATTTGGACTGCCTCTCCTATCTCTGTTTTACCCCCTTGTCTGCCTATGTCCCCCTCTCTGGATGTGGCCCCTTTGTGGCTGTGTGCCCCATCTCTGGCTGTGTGTCCCCTCTCTGTGGCTATGTCCCCCTCTCTGGCGGTATGTCCCCCTCTGTGGCTGTGTGTCCCCCTCTGTGGCTGTGTGTCCCCTCTCTGGCTGAGTGTCCCTCTCTGTGGCTGTGTCCCCCCTCTGTGGCTGTGTCCTTCTCTGGCTGTGCCCTGCCTTTTAAAATTTGCACTGTGTGTGCAGCAATTTATGAAGTACACATCCAAGAATAATCCCTCCTTGTTACCTATCACCTTATTTAAATTAAGACCCAGAATGAATAATTTATTGCAATATATTATAGGAGCAATATGAAATAGATGATATTGTCTGTCGGTGGACAGGTGCCTTGCTTAGATCACAGGGGTTGTATTATTAAAGGGACAGGCAGTAACAAGTCGTTGATTGTAATTATATAATTTAAATATTTTATTGCGTGCAACAAATATGATTAATTATTAATGGGAAAGACACGTATTCTCCTCACATAAGTCAAGGAAAACGTGGTGCCAATTAAATCACGAAGATAATCCATTTATCTTATTGTGCATGGGGCTCTGAAAGGAATACATACATTTAGAAGCACTAATTGTGAGAGTGATTTATTTTCTCTTTTTTTTTGTGTGCATGTAAAATAACATAGCATTTCTAGTTATCTGGTCACTGTGTTTAACCCAGTGAGTGCCAGGGACTGTGGTGGGAGGGGGAATGAAAGGGTTAAAGATTCCTTCACACACACCAAGCTCAGTTGGGGGGGCCATGTTCTATCAATATATGAGATAATAAAATAGCTCACTAGGTAAGAGGAGACAACCATTAAACGCCATAAATGTAAATCCAATGCTAATAGATGGGAAACCTGCTCACAATGTATACAGCATTTCTAATGGCCGGAATGTGTGTGTGTACATTATAATATCTATATAGTGTGTACATTAAATATAACAAGGATTGGTTTGTATCCTGGATCAGGAACTCCAGGGATAATGATACAGGGGTAATCAAGCATTGTTTGTTACAATAAAATGCATCCGTTAACAATCAGTAATCGATGGGATTATTGCATTACAGACTAGTTGCTAACTTTACATAAAGTAGGAACTGCCAATTAACTAGTTTAATTATTGGTCCAGTAATGCCCCATCGATAGTGCAATGGAGACTGTCTCTTTCCCTGTGTCCTCACTTCTAAAAGGAATAAAAAGCATGATAGCTGGGCTCTAGGATATACACTAGTGTCACACTTACAAAGTGAGTGTCAGTCCAAGAACACCACAAATACTATTCTGCAGTGGCTGCTGCTGTTGATTTGTGTGTGTGTGTGTGTTTTTTTTAATGATTAATTAGTTTTTCATTTAAAATTTTATGAATGCCAGCCCTTGATATTAGCAGAATTCCTGATTACAGTGTATTTCACGGTAAACCTCTGTGTTCTATAAGGCCACAGGAAGGGCAGTCCTTTCCAGATAGCACGCACTTACCTGGGGAGTGAGGACAAGCACCCCTGCTCTCTAAATACCTGCTATGTGTATCAGATAAAGCTGGCATTATAATGGAACTAGTGCAGGTCATCCCTCCGCAAGCGACCCTCTAACCTTGACTGACCTTGAAACCTTTCAATTCTATAAAGAACCCACCTACCTAGAAGAGTACCTTAACCTGATTCTGAATGGCATGCCACTTATTTTAATAAGCTTAGTGTATTTATTTTTTAACACTCTTATTTTGCAAAATCTAAATTTTTATATATATATATAATATATGTTTTTTTGTGTGTGTTTTCATTTTTGCAATTCGTGAAGAACTCCCGTTTTTTTGTGCTACTGATGCACCGCTAATATTAGCATCTATCAATCTTGTGCAGATGTAGGTGATAAACTTTAAATTGTTCCTGATCCTGTCTCCCTTTCCCTCCTCATCCCCTTCACAGCCCCAGGTCCTTAGCACTGTGCTTTACACACCAGGAGGAATCTGTGTACAGACTTCATAATATGTCAGAATTGGAGAATTTACAGACACAGTGCATCTGGTTCGTTAGAAAATCACAGAGAATTAAGAAAAAACAAACTTTGCTGCTGTACAAATTCACTTAGCAGAGATATTTACATTGAGCGAGGCTTAGCCAGGATTTAAACACTTTGTATAATAGGAATTTAAGAGACTTCAAAATAGGTTGAAGAAAGAAAAATGCCTCTTTTTTTCCGTACGAATTTCTTAGTTCCAAGCGAGACAGGAGTGGAAAAAAATACATAATTTCGACTCAATATAGTTTATGCGGCCAATTTGGAATTTCACGAAACATACATAGTTTATTTAGTCCTGTAAATAAGGAAGATCACATTTGATTTTGAAGCAACTAATTTTCGTATTTACAATAATTGTTTGATCTGTACATTCTTAATAAATAGTGAATAGTTTGGGGAAAAAAAATTTAAATAAATAAAAATAAAGTAAAACATATTAAAATAGGAAGCCATTAATTTACAGATTTCTAACATGCTAAAACATTTAATTTAACGGTGTTTCAAAATAAAAACAAAATAGTATTTATGCGGAGCTCCAAACCTCGTTTTTAATTTTTTTGTAGAGATCAATTGGGGGGCAAAGTTCAAAAAGTGGAGCAATCAGCAGGAACATTTTAATGGTTTCCATGGTGACTGCTATACCTTTAGAACTTTGCCCCAGATATGCCCTTTCTAATAATACTCCTTTATAATACCCTTATGCTCCAAAACATTTTATTTTTGTGTCAACTGTAACGAGGAGATCAACTTAGGACAAACGTTTCCAGTGAAATGAAACAGAAATAAAATATAATTTTACAAAATGGATTGGAAGGAAATACAAAAGAGCAAGGTCTTACCAAAATCACTGCAATAACTGAGATTTGTAGTAAGGATATTGAAGAGGGAAACACGTTAAAGAGAGGTGAAGAAAGGTGATTTATCATCGAGGAGTTAATTTATCAGAGTAAAAGCTCTCAGTAAGTTTCTCTCTGTAGTGATGGGACTGCAGCAGCCTTGTGCCTAATGCCATTTAAATACCTCTCCTCGTGCCAGCTGTGAGGTGGGCACACAGTCTGACTTTTTATTGGCACACACAATCAGTTTTATGTCCTTATAACAAGCCTGCTACATTAGGAAATTACTCTTATTCACTTAGATCTGATTGTGTTACAGAATTACATTAAAAAGTCTCTTAATATAGAGCATCCTTTCTGCTGTGTCTGTGATTAGCAAACTGTATGTAAAAAAAAAAAATGTTTATACATGTGTGTCTGTGTGTATTTATGTATAGGAGTGTGTGTATTTATTTATAAAATATATATGTACGTGTATATTTAAGTAGATGTGAGAGTGTGTGTATTGTATAAGCATGTTTACATATATATTACACACTTTAATAAGGACGAAAGCAAGACCTTGTCCCAAACATTGCGGTATGATCATAATGTCCTGGCTTTTCAGCAATACAGGACATTGTGGCATATTAAGGGCTGGGAATTAAAGACTAGTGGGGTTATTGTTTTTAAATAAAACACTGGCAGTCGCTAGTTTTTGCAGTGGGTGGTGAGCCCTTATCCCACCTCCAGCACTGTCTCCTGGATGGCAGACTGATAAAGCTGCACAGGCCTGGAACTGGGCTTAAACCCAACAAAGGGGGGATACAGGTTGCAAGGAAGGATGTGGGGCATGCACTGGAGATCTCAAGGATCAACAAATTACACCAGGACTTGTGTGAAGGATTGCTGGGAGCTGGGCAAATCCTGCAATGAAATGCTTAATGTAACTAAAATAGACCAGGTCTGTACCCCCCCTCCTCCCCAATAAAAACCTAATATAATATGAAAGGTATAATCACTAGTCATAGGTTAATCGATAAGAAAGCCTCCACTCCTTTTTATTCAATGACCACTTGGCAAACAAATGTTTCTTTTATTTCTAAACCATTACATAATGAGCCTAACCTAAAACGAATTATTAAATTGTAACTCTCAATATTATTCCCAGGCATCTACTAATCCACCTATTTATCTAATAAGGGGCTTGTAAAAAAAATAATATTTAATTTCATTGTAGGAAATTGATTTCTTTCCCAGTAATTTGTATTTTTTTATTCGCACACATGCTATTTTTATTCTTTTTTTTTTAAAGCTTAAATGAAAGTGGGAAGTTTCTCTGCATTGAAATTACATTTACTGGTGATTAATTATATTTGCACAAGCTGATATGATAAATGATCTATACCTGGGCTTTTATATTTATAATAAATAAGCTAAATTCAATCTCATACAAATACAATACATTATATAGCATTCGTAAGAGCCACGAACCTGCCTGTGTGAGTATTTCTATCTAGCAACCTATTCCAAATTGACCTACAGATTTCAATTCCATGTGATTGTGTAACAGTATCAGAGCGTGAATACAAAGTGTACAGTTTAACCGAAACTTGTACCTTAGGCTCTACGCGCAAAATAACTTTATTTTAAGCTCACCCCTCATTATTATTAGTAAGAAATAAAAGGCTCGCATTTTGTGTAGCATTCTACTTAATTTACAGACATGTTTCTTTTATGAAAGTATATATATTTTTTTAAATCCACACAAGTTATAACTTTTAAATCTCGAAAATAATTCATGTACCTTCCTCCCTTTGTAATTCACTTGCCAATAAATAATTCAAACACTTCAGCAACTTCATATATATTTTGTTTAAGTTCTTTGCATGATTGATAGAAAGATAGATAGATGGAACTAATACATTTTGGAATTCAATGCACTTTGCTATGGAATGTCTAAATTAAATATTCAAACCAGGGGTTACGGAGGGCTGAATTAGTCTTTATGCTTCCTTTTCCAATTTTATTTAACCCTTTAAGTACCAGAGACATGCGTTAACCCCTTTGCCCCTTGAAATAGTAAATCTAAACTGTGTTGTCTCATTAAGGGAATCAAGAGAGCGATGTGAGTGTGTCCCCAAAGTGCGAATCCCTTCCGTTGAATGGCAGGCGGTGTGTGTGTCTCTGTGTGTATGTCTGTGTGTGTGTGGTGGGTGCACAGTGCAGCAGTGTGACACTGATGGATGAGCCAATGGTTAGACGGACAGATGTTTGGGCGGATCTAAAGCCAATGCCATAGCAGCAGATAGAAGGAGAGAGGAAGACAGACAGAGAGGTGGGAGTCAGTGAGAGAGAAGGATAGGCTGCAAAAACCCCACGATTCTCGGAATATCACCTCATCCTGATAGACACCCTTTGGACGTGGACATCATTACCTCTGCAAATCACACCTCGGCTTCTTCTGATCCCCACAATCTGCAGCTGTGACCAGGGGTTCTGAGCAAAACAGCTCATACAAACTCACCATTTTTCCTTGTCTGATTTGCTATTATATTTTTTTGGGGGGTGTTTCAAATTCCCCCAGAGCAGAATTTCCAGAGGACTTCAGGAAAACTGCCATCCCTCATTACATCAGATCCAGCAGCTTAGAGGATCAAGCACTGAGGGAAAAAAGAAAAGAAAACAAAAACAACATAAAGAAAAACCAAACAGCAAAAAAACTTCAAAGTTCTAAAAACACCAGTATCCCTGCAAGTTGGTGTCCACACGATCCTCTGGCTCTCAGTACAGGATGTGAAGGAGCAAACATCTGCCTCTTAAAAAGGTATTTGGACATATCCCAGGTCCTGGAGGATGGGGGCGGTAGGAGATTTTTTGATCTTGTAAAGAGATCATTCTCCTTTTTTATATTCTCTCTCTCTCCCTCTCTCTCTTCTCTGTAAACTCAAAATAGGGGGTAAAATGCTACTGGTATCTGCTTCCCTTCTTTAAACAAGACAAGGCAACCTGGGACTTGAAAGGAAGCCTCTGATTTGCTGTAGCTGTCATGAAATATCTATTAGCCTCACAAAGAAAGGGAGAAAAGAGTGCAATTGGCAGCCAGGACGGTGTTTGGCAATAGCCTGCAATCCATGTTCAGAGAGCTTTGAAACATTGAGTCCATCCCTCCCTTCTGATGTTACAGGATTGCAGCCAGGAATGTGCAATCGAGCCCAAAGTGAATCGATTTGCCAGAAGCTCAGCCTTGGGGTTTCCTTGCTGTAAACTTGGGACTGAAAGTGATACAGTTTCTCGTCAGATTGAAGTGATCAGAGGAGTCCCCTATGTCGTTGGACACCAGAAGTGATCTGTTCTGATTAAGAAAGCCTTGCAGGATCCTATAAGGAAGAGATCTGGTGTTCCAGATGTTTGAAACGTGAGAACATACTTTGATCTGGGACCAAGAAAGTAAATCTCAGCATTAAACACAGAAGCAAAACCTGTTACTCAACAATAAATACAACCTTAAAAGAGACAAAAGTAAATTAATAAATCATACAATCAAAACAGATATAAATAGGCAGTGTGTGCTGCTGACAGATAATTCCTGATGCACCCCTGGGAGGAAAACAGAGAGGTACAATTGAAACTCCTAACTCCTTTCCAGTAAGCCAAGTGGGGTTTTCAGTTGGAGACAGGAAGGTGTGCCCTCTCAATCATGCGTTGATCTGTGTATGTGTACATGGAAAAACACATCTGGCAGCTCTCCACAAGAACAATAGCACATTTTGTAAGTACATTTTTTACGTATCTCTTTTCAAAACAGAATTAACCCTTACAGGGCAGAAAGAAAAACTGTATTGACCTCTAAAACAGAGTAGCTTTTTTTTACAGATGTAAATTTCTGATTGGAAAGTCAGACACACACAATCCACTTGCCTTAAAGGGTATGAGTGTGTGTGTATGTATGTGTGTAAGTGAAAAGGTATGCCATTGTCCATATTTGTTCAGTAAAAACTGAAGTGAATTGCTTAACATTTAACCCCCTCATGCCAGAAGACTTACCTGGACTGTCAAGTGATTGTCCTGAAGGGGTTAAGCCAATAGGTGATGTGAAAAGCTGTGAGTGCTGGAGTAATGAAGGGTAATGTGTGTTAGGAGTCTGGGAAGTCTGGTGTATGTGGAAGAGGAGAATTCACACCAGTGTTTGAAGTGGCCTAAAGTCACTTTAAACAAATGGCGTAGAGCAGCTTCAGCCTAGGATGAGAGATGGCTGTTCCAGATTTATAAACTCCTCTAGCCAGCTACATTGAATGGAGCCTGTTTAAAATAACGAAAACTTGTGCCAACTGTCTTCACTCTGGGAATGTGACTCAGGACCATTTAACTGCCTCCCACTATCTGGAAATAGATGATTAACACAGCAGACTAAATGCACAAAATACTGTATTTGTTTTAGATTACTGGATCCTTTAGTGTTTGTGTGTGGTGTCAGGGCTGTTAAAATAATGCAATTCTTCCATAGTAATAGTAACAGGACTGATTTGTAACTCTTTGTGTACCACAGTAGAGACTCAACATCTGATGCAGGCATGGTTTAAATGGAGTATGCTTTATGTGTATGGATAGTAGATCATGTAGAGGCCTTATCCTATGCATGTTTATCATCAGATCTGCATGTTTAGCTCATCTTTATGTAGACTGTCTGGGTATAGATGATATCTTCTATATATGCCTGTTTAGCAGTTTGTTATAGAGGATATCTTCTATATATGCATGTTTAGCAGTTTGTTATAGAGGATATCATCTATATATGCATGTTTAGCAGTAGTTATATGGGATATGTTCTATATGTTAATGTTTAAGTAGATGGTTTTGTGGATGATTATACAGGCCACATTCTATATTTAAATTTAGTAAATGGATAGATATGAAATCTTTATTTAGTAAAGTGTATCCCCTGTATATGTATAATTTGGAGTTTAGTGTATAGCATGTGAGTGTGTGTGTGTATATATATATATATATATATATATATATAAAATATGCGTAAGTTCTAGAGATGGTTCTAGAGGATATCACCTACAATACTTCTTATATCTCCCATTTGTCCATGATTAGTAGACATTAATATAGAATTTATTCTATTAAATATTTAGTTGATTATTTAAGATATAGATATGTGTGTGTACACATAGAAATATACATGCACAGTCTGTTAACGTATACTTAGGACTATAAAACCATATACTAAACTTGCACTTATAGGATAGAGTTCTTTTTTGCCATCCTCCTTCTTTCCTTAGTAGATTGTTGTAAATATTATTTCTTTAATGTGATTTTATTTAGTAAATAGTTATGTGTAGTTTGCCTTACGTGTATGTTTACTGTGTCATTCTGTAGAAAACAATATTTATGTACATGTTTAATAGACAGCTATATAGGATGTTTCCTATATATGCATGTTTATTACCTGGTAACTTCGTGTACCTTATTTATGTATATTTGTTTATTTGTATATGGAATATATTGAAAAATCTTCTTTATGTGCATGTTTAATAGCTATGTAGGATATGTTCTGTGTATATGTAGCAGTTTGTCATAAGACACACACACACGTATGTATGTGTATATATATATATATGTGTGTGTGTATATGTATGTATATGTGTGTGTGTGTATTTTGTAGCTGGCATATACTATTGCACTGAAATGTTGTTTTTGTAGCTGTTATAGAATATGCCCTATATAGGTTATCCTGTAGTTGTCTGGTTGCTAAATATAGACGACACACAGTATATTTTTAATATAAGATAACTACTATATTTATTTAGTGTTTGGATGTACAGGATATACCCTATATGTATTTAGTATTTGGATGTATAGGATGTGCCCTATATATTTAGTATTTGGATGTACAGGATATACCCTATATATTTAGTATTTGGATATATATTTAGGATTTGGATGTACAGGATATACCCTATATATTTAGTATTTGGATATACCCTATATATTTAGGATTTGGATATATATTTAGTATTTGGATGTACATGATGTGCCCTATATATTTAGTATTTGGATGTACATGATGTGCCCTATATATTTAGGATTTGGATGTACAGGATGTGCCCTATATATTTAGTATTTGGATGTACATGATGTGCCCTATATATTTAGGATTTGGATGTACAGGATGTGCCCTATATATTTAGGATTTGGATGTACCCTATATATTTAGTATTTGGATATACCCTATATATTTAGTATTTGGATGTACCCTATATATTTAGGATTTGGATATACCCTGTATATTTAGGATTTGGATATATATTTAGTATTTGGATGTACATGATGTGCCCTATATATTTAGTATTTGGATGTACAGGATATACCCTATATATTTAGTATTTGGATGTACATGATGTGCCCTATATATTTAGTATTTGCCCTGTAAGTTATGTAGAGGTGGCTATGGTGCCAGTGTCTGTAGCATTGTCCTGCCAGCAGTGGACGGATACAGAGAAAGCAGTGCATGCCTCCAAGCACGGTCACTGCGTGCTGTGCTTTGCCTTGAGTGCCACACACATCCGGGTATATTCATGTCATCTCTTTGTTAATAAGGTGCCTGCCAGTGTGTCCCCTCTTGTGTGGGTTCAGCTATTAACCCTTTCAGTGCCAGGGAGGTGCTATTAGTTGTATAATTGTGTGTCAGCGGAGTTGGATCTTGCAGTATGACAAGCTCTGTGTGTGCTGTGATGTTGGTGCCATTTAGAGTATGTAAGCAGGAAGTGTTTGGGTAAGTTACCGTCCAGCTATACGAATAGGCCTACTCCCAACCAGTGAATGCAAAGCTTGTATGAAAGTGTCCTGTTTGCATGCAGACAAAACAGAGGGTTAAAAGGCCATTCTGTGTATCTGACTGTCTTATCAAGCTCACAGCTTCTGTTACCTACATTTTATAACATCTGTGGCCAAAAGTTAACCCCAGATGGTGTAGAACTACAGCTCCCATGAGGCTGCCAAACCCTTAAGGGATGTATAGTTCAACAAAAAATGGGGGGTGGGGAGGTACATCTTTAAGCTGCAGTCTGACATTGTGGCGGGTCTATGTAGTTGTCTACCAATATATACATTTCACAGCCCTGTATAGAAACCAGTAAAAATGAGAAGTACTTTGATCAATAATTACACACTGTGTGTCCCAGACAGCAAAAGAGTCAAGCAGACTGCCACTTCCTGGCTGAATTGGTCCCACTATAGTCAGTAGAGTCGCTCTGTATTGGTGGCTGTGAGCAGGCATGCTCTGTACGCCCTCCCTACCATATACAGTTAAAAGATAAATCACAGCTCCTCCCCAATAACCTCTTAAAGGAGCAGAATAGCAGTGTCTTTTATAAGTTAAAATGAAAGCTATCAGTGCATGGTTCTATAATCGGCAAGTAATATGGTGACTTCACACCCTCCTGGAAAGAGTTTAAATGACAGACCCTCCAGCCCAGCTCCCCAGGAAATAGTTGTTTAAAATCCCTGCTCCCCTCATCTCAGAGTTAATATGACAATCTCTGCTTCCCAGGAAGGAGTTAAAGTGACATTCCAGGCTCCCTCCAGGAAGGAGTTAAAGTGACAGTCCACGCTCCCTCCAGGAAGGAGTTAAAGAATCAGTTCAGGCTCCCTCCAGGAAGGAGTTAAAGTGACAGTCCTGGCTCCTTCCATCAAGGAGTTAAAGTGACAGTCCTGGCTCCCTCCAGGAAGGAGTTAAAATGACAATCCTGGCTGCCTCCAGGAAAGAGTTAAAGTGACAGCCCTGGCTCCCTCCAGGAAGGAGTTAGTGACAGTCCTGGCTCCTTCCATCAAGGAGTTAAAGTGACAGTCCTGGCTCCCTCCAGGAAGGAGTTAAAGTGACAATCCTGGCTGCCTCCAGGAAGGAGTTAAAGTGACAGTCCCCCTGCTTGCTGTGCCCCTGTTCTCACACTAGTAGTTGGAGTGACGCTCAGTTCTCTCTTTAAGCTCTGCCTGTTGCAGCTCAGTGTGTGGATCAGAACAGCCGGGGAGCCTGGATTACTGGCTGGCTATCCCCCAGTCCTCTTTCCCATGCTTTGCTGTGATCCAAGCCAGGGGAAACCCACTCCCCCCCGCACACACATCTCATCTCCTCCCCTCTGATCTCTGCAAACCGAGGGAGACATTGCTCTGTGCACAGATCTTATTTTGATACATTTGTGTCTGTATCTTGTTGTCTGTTGTTTCATTGCAAACTTCCGATCTACAGCCTGCCTCCTCTCCTGAATCGCTCTCTGTGGTCGTTGCATGAAATCTACAAGAAGTGGATCAGCTCAGAGGATCTGTGGGGCCAGAATAACTCTTCCTGCCCCCTCCCCAAAAAAGCCGAGCCAGGCACAGCCAGCAGCAGTAGCAGCAGCAGCAGCATGCCGAGGAGGAAACAGCAGGCTCCCAGGAGGGCAGCAGGTACTGTATGAGCTCTGTACATTGTGATATGACAACCTATTACCCACCCTTTCCCCAGATGTGTGCCCTATACCCTTCCCCCTCTCCCCATCCCATGCCTTGTGCTTATTCCATGCCCCCTTTGGGGACAAATTGGCTTATAATTTCAAGGTGTTTTTTTGGATAGGGTTATGCAATAGAGCTGCATTCTGCGTGGCTTGGGAGACCCTTAACCGGGTGTATATGTAAGCAATGAGGAGGGGGTGGCTGTGGATTAAGCATGCTTTCTACTTGTCTGCTGTTAGAGTGCACACTGGGGTTATTTGGCTCTCAATGGGGTATTGCGAATTTGCAGAACCGGAGAGGTAATTGTTTTATTCTTTCCTGGTTAGAGGGGGGCTGGGATGACACAAATATCTTTGCAGGGATTGAACCAAGAAAGTTGTGTTCACAAGGGGTGACTGTGATCTGTCTGAACTGGGGCTGTTCAGGCTCTTTTCATTCTACTTTTATTGCTCCTTTGATTCATTTCTGGAAATGAAGCGGTTCAATGGGGTCAGGGCTTGTTTGTTCACAGGAGGAGGTTATGGTGGGATGTTTTTAAGGTTATTGGGGTAACAAGGGGCCAGGGAAAGTTCAACCAAGGACCCTGTTGAGAAGGTTGTTGAAGGCACCATGGACTTCATATGGGAGCAAGGGGAAGATGTTACAATGCTATTGATTTTTCATTTCTCAATCTGACGAGCTGTGAGGGGAAGAAAAAGATAAAAAGATCTGTTTCTTGTCAGCTGTCTCTCTAGCTTTGATCCAGCTTTTAAATATGTCTCCACTTTCTATGTTCTCCTTTTTAGGTGTAACTATGCGTGTATATACATATGCAATAATGTGAGTGTTTATGCATTTATATATACACGTATGCTTTTTAAATTTGTTTTGTGTATGTGTGCTTTTTCCCATGGATGGCTGTTATTACGTGTAGCATTTGTTCCAAATGTCAGCTCTTATTACGATTTAGCAATCTTTTTCTGAGGCTATAGGGGGTGAGGAGGGAGGGTGAAGTAGGTAGGAACAGAGGCAGGGGAATAGAGCCAAAACATTATTTTGCAATAATGTTCAGTTAGGACATGTGGAATGAGAGAGGCTTTTATTTTATGGGCTGTTGCCATCCTCCATTTGATGGCTGATTGATTGCCTGTCATCTAGCTGTCTTTGATCTATTCATTCCCAATAAACATCAATAAATCACTTGCCATGGTAACATCAGGCCCAGTGACGTCAGCTTTGCCCTGTCAACCTCCTGCCCAAGCAAATTTTTTTTACGAACTGTATCTATAACCGGGTTCGTGTGGGCTCATATCTCCTAGCACATCTGGGGCCTTGGTAAAAGCTTACTTATATTCCTGCCTTTTCTTTACACCCCTTCATAAACGGAGAATTCCACACGTTTTCCATGTATCTTAGTCCTCCCCCATTAACTCATTTTATGGTTTCAACAATAGCTAAAAAAAATGTGATTATAATGAGAGAAAATATATTTTTCACCTTCCTTTATACTAAAGTCCCTTGAGTAATCATTTAATATGTATTTAATGAAAGGCAATTGGGCTATGAACAAAATCATGCCTTTCTTATATTTTCATAACGAAATCTAATTTAAAAAGACTGCATTTAAACTATACAAGTGTGTTCGAATTTCATTTGTGTGTGTTCATTTATACATTTATGTTTGTGTTTTAAAGATGCATCAACGTATATTTAGCAAATCATACAATCACATAACTTAAGTTTAAATAAAATAGCTTGTGATTTTTCAGATTTAGTTTTTTTTGGATCTTTGTATTTTAGTAGGTTCTCTTGCATTTCGATTAGTAAAAGTATGATGATTATTAAAAGTAAGATGACATCATCATAAACTCCAAAAACAGTTACTTGCTTCAACGCACATTACTCGAAAGAACTAGGCCTCCTGTAGCTCTGTTTAATAAAAATCTTAGCAATGCATATTTTTCATAAAATAAAATGCAAAAAAGACTTTTAAGGCCATTGCAATCGCTATATAGGTAGAACAAGTAGGATTAAATAAATATTAAGTAAAACATGGATACAGTGTAAAATAAATCTACAATTACGTCTGTGAATCTAAACATTGCTATATGTGTCAAACAGATCCGCGGTGACATTGCTCTGGTCACTATTAAATCCATGCAGCAAATAAGGCTTGTTTGAGATAAATAAGCCAGTAGGTAGATATGACTGGCAGGTTGTACTAATGGTCAGTTTTAGGTTAGGTTAGACTTCGGCTCTTCACATCTGGCTTAAGGAATCGTTATATAGCACATTAAAAGATTTGTACCATTGCTGAATACAAATTTAATGCGATACAGATGACTGCTTTTTTTTCTTTTTCTGTGCCAGTTATATGTTAAAGGAGACTCTATGTGCATTCACACACAATGTTTGTGCATGTATATAGTTTGGGGTTTTTTTGTGTGTGTTTTTAAAAAAATTATTATGGTTTCACTTACTACAAATCACAAATGTTCGGGGTTCTTGCGAAAATGTATTTTATTTAATTAGAGGTTTATTTAGGAATATTGAGAATAAGGGGAATAAACTTAACTGCTATACTAATAAAATATGGAAGAATGGTTTTGCTTTATCAAAATGACCCGTCAAAACGACTTTGTTTCATATTTGATTTAATTGTCTCTCTCATGACAGGCACATTCATCAATAGCTTAATGGCCATTCAGAAGTTGGCAGAGTGAATGCTCTCAGTCTCTCTCATGGATTGACTCCTGTTTTACTTATCAAAATGCTTCTGTCTAATGGATATGGCTGGGGAAATGTCCAATGCACAAATTGTTACTTATTTAAGTTGAGGGAAGGTGAAACAAATATCACAAATGCTTCTGATGGAAGCAGTATGCAAAATTATAATTTATATTATGTTTATATTATTTATGGGGAAAAAAAAAACTTTGAGAAACTTGTAATTTCAATTTTCTTTTGGATCTTTGCTGCTGTACGTTGTAGAATTTTTACTTTCTATGTTTCGTACTGAGCAATTGCTTTGTACTGGTAAGAGTGGGGGAAAAAATTCTGATTGGTAACTCAGGAAATTCATTCACCACCAACCTTGAAAATACTTGAGGATTTTTTTCCCCCCTAAACTGAAAGGTCTGCTCAGCCGTAACAAAAAAGAAAAGTTGTTTTGCCAGCTTCATTAGTGCTCACCTAATTAGCTGTAAATCTGATGGATTCTTGACAGCTCTAATGATTGGAGATGACAGTCTGCAAGCAGTGTCATCTAGCAGAATTAGGTTTGCAGCTAGTTTGATGTAATCAACTTGATATTACACAGTCCTGCTTGCCTTTAGTTGTGCATTAACTCAATTTTCTGCTGCAGGTGACAAATGGATTTTGGTACCTGGATAATCATTTCATAGGGATTAGGCCTTTTTAATGGGGGCTGGAGAAAAATAACAACTACTAAGAGGTTTCCGCAGCACAGACATTGTATATTTAACAGACAGGTGCATAATTCCTTTCTGCCAAGCAAGAGCTTTAATACTGCACCGGCAAGAGCAGAAACCGATAATCTTAATCAATAAAACATATAATGCACACCGAGATTTCTATTCTCAGTTAAAGCATTTAGTTATCAGCAGCACATTTTGTAATGATATCGTCAAGTGTCACAATTACTTTTTCTGTGTCTTCATTTAAAAAAAAAAAAATTTTTTATTACAAATATTGTGGATCCCGGTTTAAAGAAAATATTTTATTTTTTAATTTTTTTTAAATGCAAGACAAAAAAGAGTATTGCATGAGATGTAAGATACACGGCATGGCCCTCTAAACACTGGAACTTAGTACTGTCACAACAGCCCTGTGTGCATTAGTCACGTAAAGAATTGTGAAACATTCAGGCCATCCACTTTCCTTCTTGTACCATCAAAGTACTTGAACTATGGATGTCTAAACAAACATAGCATAAAGCAGACAGTTATCTAGCTTAGAAACTGACACCATTTTGGAGGAAGCATTGACAAGTGCCAATGCGCCTTTTTCGTAATATATATGAAACAAGAATATATATCGAAACCAAAATTATATATATATATATATATATATATGTGTGTGTGTGTGTTTGTGTTTTAATGTATACAAGCATTGTACTTCTTAATTTAAAATAAGAATATGAAAAAAGTGAGAACTGGCATTTAATATTAAAATAAGTATGTGAAAAAGGGAAAATGATCCAGGCTCCGTACGATTTTACTTTTGAAGTAGGAGAAATTCTGTGCATTTTAATATATCTGATTAGACATTTCGAGAGCCTTCGAATGTGTTGAGATTGTACATGCATTGAAACCACAATGCTTTCTATTAGAAATGCTCTTACAGTCCCACACTGGGGCACATAGTGTGGCTACAAAACTGCCAGGCCTATTGGATGGAGATTCTCCCTAGTAGCAAGATGACAAAATGATTAGTTATGGCTGTCCTTTGCTTCTTTTCTGCATAGAGTAAAGAACAATGTAAAAAGGAGGATGATCCCCCCTCCCTCCAAATGTAAGCATGGTTGAAAGATTCCACTGAGTATCCTGGTGGAAAACAGACATTTTCAGAATCAGCTGCCATTTCTCCCATTAGTCTGACAGCTGTCAATTAGGGCCCTCAGTGTTCTCCCCCGGTACAGTTTACTGGATTCCGTTGATGTTGTCATTTTATTCTCTGGTTTGCCTTGAGCACTATCATGAGCAGGAGTGAAATAGTCAATAACTGATGTATCAGCAGTTATTTCTTAAATTGGCTCACAAGTCTGCATTTTCTTTTTTCTTTTTTTTTTTTTCTTTCTTTCTTTCTTTTCTGTTTTTTTCTCCTCTCTAAAGATTGTTTTGCCCAGTGATTAGAATGAATTGTGACTGTTGTGTAGGGAATGCAGTGCAGGGTGAGTTTATAGGATCAGTTCCTTAGTGCTCTTTGCAGAATTCTAGTGATGTGGGGACAATTCTCTAAATGTAGGGAACGCAGCATATATTTGGCGCTGCGTGTTACATCCCTGTGTAACTGTGACATTATCGTTATTGTATTTGAAAAAGGCTGTGTAAATAGAATTCTATTCACCTCAAGGGAACACAACTTTGCAATTAGCTTACTGTTAACCTTTTTACATTAACTAGGCTAGTAGACCTCTCAAACGCGGGTCCACGTTTTTAGTAAAATGCCAGGAACACTGCACGCTTAACCCACATGCAGGCACTGTAGTTTTCTCTCTGACCTTGGATGTTTCATTGCTAGTCTAGTTGTTAAAATTCCCAAGGAGCTGTGGATATTTTTTTTAGACTTTTTTTTTTTTTTTTGCTTTAAAAGGTTGCAATTTATTGCTGTCCTAATTAGTGTGTAAACCCAAGAAACAGACGCATGGTTTAGAATATTGAGAGCAGCTCCAGGTGAATTGCTCAGAGCGATATTTATCTACTAATATTCTTTACTGCAGCTAGTAGTGGGTGGCTAAAATTGGGAGTTAGGCACCCTGTATTGTGTTTAACAAGACAGCATGGGCAGGTATCTTCAGATGGATAATATGCAATGTAATTAGCTCAATAGACCGCCTCTCATCCTTTCATTTTTGCTACATGCATAAAATGCTCATATAAGATGAGTAAATTATAATTTTATGTAAAGTTGATGCGGTGTCCATACCCTTCAATTTAATTAATCACAAGCCTTCTATTCTGGAATATTCAAATGTGGGTTTTGCATGGTTAACATTTTGTCTTGTAATCTTTTTTTTATATATTTTTTTAATAAATAATATTTATATATATATATATATATTTTGGCCGTTATCAACTCTTTAAAAAAAGACATCTTCTAGCATGTGAAAATCACGGCAAATTGGCTGCCTAAATGATGTTTAACTGTTCCCATTTAAAGGATTTTAATCCATAATTAGTAAATTAATCAGTGTTGCTCTGTAAACAATTAATGGGTTATGTAACACTTAGAAGCTCAGCGAATAGTTGAGGTAGTTTGCCATTGCACCCTCGATCATACTCGCATCGATATTTAATGTGTAAGAGTCCTGGAGAATAATGTAACTTTCCTTGTTTGTCCTTAATTATGAATTATTAATTCATTCTGTCAGAACACATGTTATTAATTATGGCTCTTTTTCACCTCCACCAGCTGTTTGGGAATGAGGGGACCAGGCTTAAACTCTTGTAGGAGTTGTACCAAATTCGCCCATATTATCAATATTTAATACGATTAATGTAGAAAATACTAAATATGGATTAGTGCTAAAATATATAAAGATAAAAGAACAATTAAGAAATTAACCAATTTATTTACTTTGTGTGTGTGTAAAAGCACACTTGCACACAAATATCTCCACAGTTTTTTTTTGTTTTTTTTTTAATTATTTTTTTTTTTTCTGATTTACTTTTTCTCAAGGGGAGGAAAAATAAACATTCGTAGTAATGTTTTTTTAAAAAAAAGTTGTCTGGTGTTGTTGTGACTTCAGTAAGGATGTTACAGTAGGAGATATTTTGAGAGCAAAAAAAAAAATACAAATATTTAGTCAATATTAATAACTATACAGCCTTATAAAACATTCAACAAACATATTATTTTTATTGGTGATGGAGAATTCAGTGTGATAAATTTTGAATCTAATATTGTGTAGCACATGTTAACCGTGGACAATTGTAGAGTGCCTTGTTCCAATATTTCAGGGCTGCAGTCAGTTTAGTAATCTTCACAATTTTCACTTGTATTTTCTTTCAAAGATTACAATATGCATACAATTAGCTGTTGGCTATCATAATGCACTGTTCAATTTTAAATGGTATTTGAATATAAATGAATATTAATGAACTTGGATGAATTTATTTTGCATAAGTAAAGATGTATAACCCTTTCGTCCATTAACTACGGTCATTAATAAAATCTGGTCATTATTTAAGAACATATTTATTTTGATCTGATTTTTTGCATTTCCTCTAAAGAGACAGGCTCAATTAATTATTCAGCGTTGACAGCATTTAACAGGCTGCAGTGTATATGTGCTTGGTAACACGTCATTTTACATACCTGAATTTTGCATACACAGCAGCAGTGACCTTTTGGGTTTTTCTCTCTCTCCCTCTCTCCCTTTTTTTTTTTTTCCTTCTTTCGTTTATTGGTGAAGATTAGTCTGTCCAATAAATGTGGATTCAGTTTCTCTTTCTCTCTCCCTCTCTGCTAATGTCTAACGCATCCACAAATGATGTGATATTTTATAATTAATTCTCCAAGATGTAATTGCTGTAATCACTTAAATGTTACACACGGCAAAGACTGTGCACTAAAACATATGGAAGAATATAATGTAAACACCCTTGTCTAAATCTCTAAATAAGCATTCGTATGTGGTTTGAATTGCTAAGTTGTCGGCTGGTTGTTAGTAGGAAAGGTAAGATTCTGTCTTTGCTTTGATTACCATTTTGAAACCAGTAAATGGAGACTTTAAGCCTGGTAAAAGTAGTTATTGGTATTGCCACTAGCTAGAAAGTCTTAGTTCTCTATGTGTTCTAAGCAAATAGGCCAGCAGTGATGGCTTACGTTGGCACCCCAGCTCGTTCTGGAATCCATTCCTTATAACTCTCATCGAGCCACGCTGCTTGTAGATTATTAACGTCTAGGGTGCAAAGGTTAGCCATCACTAGTATAGGCAGATAATGGGGGTGCTGAGATTACGTTCATAAGCTTTTTCAATGGGTTCCCCAAAATTATAATTTTATGGGCAATTAACCATTGTTCTGTTATGACCCTTTATACCTGGGACTTCCGGCTGGAAGGAAGTTAACTTTTCATTGACGCTCCTTTAGTGAGCAATGAGATTTGATGCATTGACAAAGTACAAGATACATTTAGGCCATAATATCCGTATTTGAACTTTGTTTCCAAATTTGCTCTTTGCATTAATTTTTATAAATATAAGATAAAATGCTATCTCGCGAATTGTGCATATTCTCCGAAGGAGAACAAAAACAAGAAAAGGAAACAAATAGTGGAGGCAACAACAAACTGAACTCCTGTGCCAGGGTGCTGAATCCAAGAGAACGACTGCTGTTATACGATTTGTCTGGACACCCAGGGTTTGGTTAGATTTGGCCGATTAACCCACATAGCATTCTATTACTTTGTATAAAGAATGCAGTAACAATATTAAGCCTCTGCTGCATAATGAAATTTCTGTGTACCTGTACAGTGCTGCCATTTCTTCTCAATCATCAGCACTGTGCTGCTGCTCACACGTATTGCTGCACACACTGCCATGTTAGAAATTTAGTTTATTTCCCAAAATATTATTTGATTTCAGTCTTGCCATACAAACAGATGTCCTCAACACTTTGTAGTATGGCAGTGTTTGTAGTTTTGCAGATGTACTCATGGGTCCTGGAGAAACATGTTTTCAGTCCTTATGTATTCAGCCATATTTTAAAATATTAAGGAATGCCTGGATGTTATAGAGGGAGAGTGTGAGTGAATGTGTTCATAGCACTTCTTCTGACGGAAAGGCTTTGCCTTTGTCACATTAAATTAACACATTTTTATTGTATAATATTTTACAGAGTAAAAATACTGTAGGTGCCAAATATTGAGGTGTCTTTAGAAATCGTATAGAGCAGCCTTTCCCAATTGGTGGTTCCTCCAAAAGTTTTGAAAAATAAAATGGCCGTGGGCAGGAGGGAGCAACGAGCAGTGATCTCCCTGCTCAGCTTCCTCGCGCGCACAGCAGTGATGCTGGAGCCGGAATATGACGTCACTCTGGCATCACTAAGAGGCGCACAAGGGATCTGAGCAGGGAGATCACTGCTCCCTCACCGCTCAGCAGCACCTCTGGACCCCAGGGACAGCACGCCAGCCGCTCAGCAGCCCCACTGGACCCCAGGAACTCTATACCAGCACTCCTAAAGGTAGGGGGCTGGGTGGAGTAAAGTGTGTCAAGGTTTGTGTCTGTGTGTCAGTGTGTGTATCTGTGTGCCACTATCTGCCAGTGTGTGTGTCAGATTCATACACACTGGCACATACAAACACAGATACACACACCTTGATACGCATACAAACACCGATACACACACCTTGACACACAGATACATAAAGATATACACTGTGTGTCAAGGTGTGTGTATCTATGTGTCAGATACATACACACACACACTGGCACATACAAGCACAGATATACAGACCATGACACACACCGGCACATACAAAAAAACGGCACAATTATTATTATTTTTTTCCCCCAAGGGGGTGGGGAGTTTCCACGATGTTGATACACTATGTCAAAGGGTTCCACTGGAAAAATTAATTGGGAACCCCTGGTATAGAGTAACAATGTAGGCCTCAGCATTGTCACAGAAACACATAATGCACAATGTGAACAGATAACACAAAGGTTTTAGGAAATCCTGGTTAAGCTACATTCAGATTCCAGCACTGGGCTATTTTAGAATTCAACATTTGATGGTGAAGGTTTTACCGTCCATTAGAACCTTCAGAAGAGGTTTCTCTTTCACAATAACATTTCAGTATTCTTTGCTACGCACTAGCTTTAGGTAACACTGACTTCTACACATTTACACGTACTAGTTATTGATTAGATTGTTTGTTTCCAGCTATACAATGTCTGACAACCATATCGTTGGGTAACATATTTTACTAATGCTGGGTCCACGTCAACCTATTGTTCCTGAAACATTTTGTAATTGTCTTATCTATTGTTACATTTCCCCCTTTATAATATAATATAATGTGTTGGTGCTATATAAATGACGATGACAATAAAAATAATAAGCCATGCGCTTTGTACTGCACATCCTATGCAGCGTTGGCAGCTATACCTCGTATATAACATGCCAGCTTTGGTTATGTGTGTGTGTATATATATATATATATTCACATTTATTTTTTTTCAAATTCCCTCCCACCCCCCCCCAATTTAAAACCTGTTTTTGTTTTTCTCTCAACTTCTTGTACTTTGTGTATATTTTTTTTGTATATTTGTTGGCTTTTGAAAGGTAACGATCCTCACTTTGGCCAGCGCAGTGATTGCTGTCAGAAGCAAGCTAACAGGAGACAGGAGCTAAGCAGCTGCACCCAAATGTGTTGCTCACTGTTGGTTGGTCGGAGTATATTTCTTAATGAATACTTGTTTTTTATAAAGCTGCTGCTCATTATTTACTATCGCTGCACTACCTTCATTTGATACTGGGAATAAAAATTATTTGGGACTTTCTAGTATACTTTACAATACAGAAGAAGAAGGGAAACTGTTTAAAAACATGGGATATAATATACATACAAAATACACAGTCCATGTATTTATAATCTGCTTTAGTCTTAGTCCGATTAAGGGACCAAAGTTCGATTTGCTTTCTGTCTTCAGGGGTCCCAGTTGGTTTGAGCAGGCAGTTTATAATCATCATCCTTAAAGGACCACTATAGTGCCAGGAAAACAAACTTGTTTTCCTGGCACTATAGTGCCCTGAGGGTGCCCCCACCCTCAGGGTCCCACTCCCGCCGGGCTGAATGGAGAGGAAGGGGGTTAAACACTCACCTTTCTCCAGCGCCCGGCTCCATCCGTGCTGGGGACTCTCCTCCTTTGGCCGCGCGCGCATTCAGCTAGTCCATAGGAAAGCATTCTCAATGCTTTCCTATGGACGGAAGCGCCTCTAGCGGCTGTCAATGCGACAGCCACTAGAGGCTGAATTAACCCATATGTAAACATAGCAGTTTCTTTGAAACTGCTATGTTTACAGCAGGCAGGGTTAATCCTAGATGGACCTGGCACCCAGACCACTTCATTGAGCTGAAGTGGTCTGGGTGCCTATAGTGGTCCTTTAAGCTATAGCTTAATGTAGCAACCTGGTCTCCAGGTTTGTCAGAGACCATTTTAGTACTGTGAAAAGTCTGCTCAAGGTGTTTAGTAGACTCTTTGTGTGTTATCTGTTACAATGGGAAAATGGACCTCTAAGAAAAGATGTAAGAGCCACTGAGTTAGGGGGAGCCAGTTCATTTTCTACTCGTAACTGAAAACAATTTCTCAAAGTTTCCTAACCTGCAGAATTGCTGCTACAGAAAGGACAATACTAGGGTTGCTTTATTATTTTCAGTATCTTTTGGGTCTGGGCTCTGTGCCCAAACTTTCTTTCCTGCTGGGTCAGGCCTGTTGCTGGAGGCCAGATTCTCAGCAGGGGCCCCTCCTGGAAGCTTGGCGGCTGCAGCTCGAGACTGGCAGCCATCACTCATCCATCTGCGACACAGAGTCTGTTTTTGATGGCAGGGTTGATAAAAGGCCTGGGAACTGTATAGGCCCTTGTAATCAGGGCCAGTACTGACATCTTCTCAACTTTGACAGCTTCTTCCTTTTCTCTCTTCACCGCCAAGACTGTCTGAACTGATTTTTTTTTTTTCTCCCTCTCGCTCTTGTTTCATGTAGTTGATCATTCTCAGATGCTGGGAATAATTTTTTTGTGTCTGAAGGGAGGGGGAGTGTTGCTTTGGGTTTCTGGGTAGGGCAGGTGTGAGAGGAAGTCTGTACTGTAGGCCTGTTGCTAATTAATGTTCCTCTATAAGATTCTGTCTGAGTTGAGTAATGTTTTTGATCTTTATGTCTGATAACTGCATACTTAATGAGATTTCAAAGCTGTGAGTGCAGCTCCCTACAATTATTGACAGATGCCTTTCCTTCGCCATTGGGTTCAGCTTCATAAATCCTCTTTCTGTAATGAGGTTCTGAAGTGCCACCCTGGCAGTGAGCTAATGAAAGAGGGGGGGAGGGAAATGGCTCATGCCTGTCTGACACATTTTTTTTTCTTTTAAAATTTACTATGCAGATGTCAAGCTGCAAGATGATTACTTAAAACATGCTAATTTTTATTGTGCATATTGCTATTACAGTGCCTGACACGCGACCCCTGTAATCTTTAACCTGTGTCACCCTTTTGGTGTACCGGGTGCCTGGAATTTATTAAAAATACCAAAGTGTAATGCAACACTAAACAGTTAAACACTCTTTGCACGTCATACAGGCAGGGGGGCTCATTTTGTGCACTTTTATTTTACACCTGCAGAAACAATTTAAAAAAATAAAAACAAATGATATATTATATATTTATACGTACGTAAACATATACAACAGAGAGAATTGGCCTGCATGTGTGTATATAAAATTGTGAGGAAGCTTGTTATTTTATCTAAAGTTGTTTATGAAGCTTTGTATGCTTGAGGGCTTTAGAGGTGTGTGTGTATGGCACTTTGTAGGCCTCTGTACATCAAGCTGTCCTAACTGTGCTCTTGAAACATTGTAGATTTGATTTTGCAAGTTCTGAAACCGAATCCTGGTGGGGGAAAGCCTTGCCATGCCAAACAGTCGATTTCCTTTTCAGCAGAGTCATATATCACTGACCCGCCCTTTCCTCCTGACAGAATGACATGTGTCATTTATCAAATCGGCCCTGGCAGACAACAAGGGAGGAAAAGAACGAGGTTTCATAAAAACGCTGTTCTTTTCCCTTTACTTCTGTGTTGCAAGAACAGCAACTGCAGATTGCAAGTCAAAAGGAAAATGTATACAGTGGGGGGTGGAGAGGGGGGGGGGATGGAGGGAAGGGGTGTGAGGGGCACTGGGTGACAGTTTGGTGCTGTGACCAAAGAAGTGTTGTTGTTTTTTTGCCTCTTACAGTGCTGCTATAATCTTCTTTTCCTTCCATATGCCATATCCCTTTTGAAAGTCCTTTTGTTTTATTTTGAGTTTATGCACTCGCAGGAAACCCAATCGTTCTGACAGATATCATTCAAGTTGCGCCAGCTTGCTGGGGGTTTTGTAAATGAATCCGGGAGCTCACAATTTCACAGGATTCAAACATGCATTATGTAAGATGGATGTTCTTTAAGAAAGATTGATGACGGATATCAGACTTATGTTGCCGTTTATCATTTGGAATAGTATTTAGACGTGCCGTGTAGAGCTGTAACTTGAGAGGTGGACATGCCGGAACAGAATGGGGGCCGGGATGCTCTGAACTTGATGGATGAGGCTTTGCTTTCTTTTATTGTTTGATACCAGACTCAGCCAGTTATTGCGGTCTTCGTTTACAGCTACTTAAGTGTTAAACTAGTGTTTGTCAACATGGGGTGAGGCGAACTGTAGTTATATTTTGTGGATTTGTAGCCAGTGTGAATTAACGTTGACAAACAGCATTTGATCAGACCTGTTAACCTGTTGTGAGAAATTGTGTTTTATTTTGGTTTACTGTACCTCTGTTAACCCGATGAATGGTAAAAAGGGTTGCATTTGTGTAAGTACTCATAAAGAGTTAAACTCCATTGCAGCCACAGGTGGTTTAAATAGAACCTAATCCCAGAAAAGAATGTCCCTCTTTGAGACTTGCTCAGTGTTTGTAATGGTTCATTAAGTTTTTTAGGGGGTTTTCCAATTTTTGAGGGATGTATGTAAGCATGAGATCTTTTGTGCTTCAAAATTCAGACTACATTCACATCCTCACCAGGCATTCACCTGTTGCAAGGAGATCATTTAAGAAAGACCTTTGCTGCTAATAGTAGTATTAGCATAATTACAATTTATTTACGCTAACATGTTTCCCAGCACTTTACATCTTTGAAAGGGATAAACACAACAAATAAAAGACAAACTATCACAAATGATGGTACAAAATATGTATATAGTGTTCTCTTATGACAAATAGCGGCAGTCCACCTAAAAGGAGTAACCACACCTTGTAAATACCAAGCAGATAAATACAAACAAATGGTGAGCCTCGCTTAGTAATTAAAAAGGATTATACATACAATCAACGGAGGAGGATAATTGTGAGACTTATCTTTAATAAAGAAATGTACAATAGTATAATACTGTAAGAAATGCAGTAGATATAAAGACAGTGCCAATAGAACACTCACACTTTCCAGAGCTTCAGTTAGCTCTAATATTGCACGCCAGGACGGAACAATCCCCGTCCAAGGATATAATGTCAGATATCTTGAGCAGCAGTCAGTAATGTATGTGGAGGGAAGCACAGATAGGATAACCAATGGTGTAGTCCAATTATAAAATTAACATAAGTCATTAAAGGACCACTACAGGCACCCAGACCACTTCAGCTCAAAGAAGTGGTCTGGGTGCCAGGTCCCTCTAGTTTTAACCTTGCTGCTGAAAACATAGCAGTTTCAGAGAAACCGCTATGTTTCACTGAGGGTTAATATAGGCTCTAATGGCTGTCTCACTGACAGCCGCTAGAGGTGCTTCAGCGATTCTCAAGGTGAAAATCAAAGTGAGAAGACGCTGTACGTCCATAGGAAAGCATTGAGTAATTCTTTCCTATGGGCGGTTTGAATGCGGATCTGACGTCAGCAGGAGGAGGAGAGGTCACCAGCACTGAGGGAACCTGGTGCTGGATTAAGATAAGTGGCTGAAGGGGGGCCCTGAGCGTGGGGGTGACCTAATGATCCTATAGTGCCAGGAAAACGAGTTTGTTTTCCTGACACACTAGTGATCCTTTAATGACTTATAATGGGAGCCTGTGGAGATCGCATGATATGTTACTTCCTGTGCGACTTAGTCCCACCCACCCGGAAGTGACTTCACCACACAGCTGATCGCAATCACATTGATAAAAGCCCATATAAAAACATAACTTTTGAAGCTGGACATTATTCACTTTTGAGAAAGCTACGGCGAAACTGGTCAATTGAGGTTTCTGGACTTTCAATTCCACTGTGGACTGGTATACATTTATAGTTTATTTTGTTAGTACCCATTTTTTAAATCACTTTTATTGTTTTAATAAAGTACTTTTTTTTTAAGTAAGTATCCAGCCCTTTGGATTTTTTTTTCTCAGTTGGCTCTCTGGATATCCATTAAATCCATAGGTGGAGATCATTCCACCCAAGTGCTCCATACCAGAGCAGGTTCATGCTCTGGAAATTGTAAGTAGAATACTTACCTGTATAGTATGTTCATTTTATAATTGGACTACACCATTGGTTTTCCTATCTGTGCTTCCCTCCACATACATTACTGACTGCTGCTCAAGATATCTGACATCATATCCTTGGACGGGGATTCTTCCGTCCTGGCGTGCAATATTAGAGCTAATTGAAGCTCTGAAAAGTGTGCGTGTTCTATTGGCACTGTCTTTATATCTACTGCATTTCTTACAGTATTATACTATTGTACATTTCTTTGTTAAAGATAAGTCTCACAATTATCCTCCTCCGTTGATTGTATGTATAATCCTTTTTAATTACGAAGCGCGGCTCACCATTTGTTTGTATTTATCTGCTTGGTATTTACAAGGTGTGGTTACTCCTTTTAGGTGGACTGCCGCTATTTGTCATAAGAGAACACTATATACATATTTTGTACCATCATTTGTGATAGTTTGTCTTTTATTTGTTATGTTTATCCCTTACAATAGATGTAATCCTTTTTAATTACTAAGCGCGGCTCACCATTTGTTTGTATTTATCACAAATAATAACAGGATAAAAGTTGTAATGAGGGTCATCCTCAAATGTGTTTATAATCTAGATGAATGTATATGCGTTAAAACTAAATAGTGTAAAGCGAATTGTCATTTAAAACAAACAGTGTCAGTAATCAAAATATAAAGAGGAGGGGTAAAATAATATTTGACTATTTCCTTGATATCAATATATCCCATACATAAATGGGTAGTGATAACAAAAAAAAAAAATAATCCCTTTAATTTTATTTTTTTCTGATTTGTATTCTGGAATAATGCAAGTTTTGTTTCACTTTTCACCCATCTATTAAGTTCCCTAAAAGTGTCTACTAATGCCAGGCCTCTTATGTAATACAGGGTGCAAATACCCTTTGGGATTTTTCCAGATGGATTTGAGGCCACTCTGTGGTGTTTCCATGAAGTCTAGGAGTGTAGAGATACACTGTAACCTGTGCAGGCTGTGAGGCCTTGAGAGAATTCTTGGCACAGATGGCTGATTTGGTGAGAAAGAGAGCGAGTAGGGGGCTAATTGACATACCCACCTAGTGATCCTCCTGATGTCAAGGAGGGGGTGGTTAGACTTAGTTTAGAAGTTATCTCCTGTTTTGTAAATTAAATTTAAATCACACACACACACACACAAGGCTCCTACATGGTGTAGAAGGCTATTAAAAGTGCAGGAGATAAAAATAAATTCTAAATTCAACAGATTGTGTAATAAAGGAAGTTTAAACATTAGATCTCTCCTTACAGGAAGTGTTTAGGAAGGCTGTGCAAGTTACATGCAGTGAAGTTTTTGCAAAACATGTGACATCATGGTTGTTCTAAGAATCACTAATAGGGGCAAAGAGCACACATTTTAGTGTGGCGTCAGATCAAATATTTGGCTATAAACCTCATAATTTCCTGAACTGCTTCTTTAAATAACACTGGGGCATACCTACGCACTCAGTTTAACCTGCATGCCCCAGATCCTAATTTATGTCTTTTACTGTTTGCTATTTCATATTTCAGTTTAACCAAAACCTTTGTTTCCGCTACAACCATGTATTGCAACATTTGAGACATGTATTTATTTTTTAAGAACATTTACATTCAACGTACATTTTATTTCAGTAAAAGCTAGGAATCCTCATTTGATTGCTAGTGTTGGAGTATTTCAGACAAAAAAATTAAAACAATAATAAAAAAAAAATGTTTTAGATCTTGTCTGCAGACTCCTTACTTTATAATGTATCTGACTCCACTCTGTCTGTAGAGTAATGACATAACAATGAGCATTATAGCATATTCCTCCTCTGGCATTTTGTATAACACTGGAAACAAGGCTGTGAATCCAATTCTCATGTTTATTTAGCTTTAGACATTCCAACAGCTGCCATTAAGGAACAGCTCTGCCCAAAGGCCCAGCTTTTGTACCTTGAAACTATTTTTCAAATTTAATAAAACGTCCTATCAGACAGATCCAGAACCAACTACTTAGAACTTGGTTTTGGTGCATTGAAGAATTAAAAGGAAAAAAAACAAACTATAAATATCAGAGATTTTGCAAAGCGGTTTGTGATGAGACAACATTTCTGTATGTCTGACCACACCGTTCTCTTCTAAATTCCACCAACCCTATGGCAAAGACCAGGATTTCATATTTGCTTAGTCAATTATCGTCCAATTTACTTCTAGTGTTGCCATGCAACTGACAAGACAAATATCATGGTGTAAGGTTTACATGTCAAATAGAAAGAGCTTGGAAGAGTGTCAGACCCGTCATTTTGGTCCTGTTTTGCAGGACAGGTGCAGCGTGCTCTCAGACCCCCCTCCATTACTTTTTCTCTTTAGAAACTCTGGTTCCAAACACTTTGATCCAGGATCCAGATTTTTAACTTACACTTTTCTGGGTTTTAGATTTGGTTGTGTTATAATTTCACTCCTTTTTTGACATACAAACTATTTTGTTTCGTTTTTGGAACTGACCATGATGGCCCTTGGTGTCTTACATTACCTGGTGTGACGTTTCTTTTTTTTTTTCAGCATCATCAGACAGAGGTAACATTTCAATGGCACCCAGGCCAGTCCTTTGACATTTTGATTTAATTCTACACGGTTAAGTTTGTCAAGAACAAAGTCCATTTCAGGTATAATTGGGAGGGAGCTGTACTCATGAGAAGAAAAAAAATCTTGTTTTGTTTTTGTTTCATCTTATTCTCCCCCCAGTTTTATAGCAGGAGACATGATTTATTGTAGCTATCCATCTTTGGGGTTCATCCATCATGGCCTGGTTGCTAGGCAATCATGGCAGCAGCTGCTTGCTTTGAATCAGACAGAAACGTTGTCAATCATCAGAGGCAGGTGAATAGCATTGGAAGCCCGCTATTGTCAGACGGAATAATTAATCAAAGAGAGAAAAGATAATTAAAAAGATATGACCCTTGCAAGTACTTGCTCTGGGTTGCCTGGAAAAAAAAAATTAGTAAAAAGAAAAACTGCCTGGTCTGTTCTAGACACTTAAGCAGCTGAAAGCTGATAAAATATGCACTCTGCAGTGCATAGTTTTTAATTAATTGAAAAAGGTTCAACATTCAAAGACGAAGCCGGGGAAAAGTCTGATTATGAGCAGAAGTAATATTTATTGTTTGCATGAAAGGCCTGACATGAAGTTTTAACGTCCTGTCACAAATCTCCTGCATAGTTTGCAATAAGTCGCTCTCAAGGTTTGGATCTCCACTTTGGAATTGCATTAAGAAAAAGGAAGGAAACAAAACCATAAAGTTTGAAGAACTTTGATTCAACCTTTTTTTATAGAGACTCCATGTTTCTTAGCCTTTTTTCAATTGGTTTCTGGTGGGGATAGGCTTCCATTTTGCTCACACAGAGCGGTGCCATATTAATGGAATTTGGAATAGTTGATTATGGAAACAAGTGTGCAGTTGGCTGCTGTGTAGGTTTTACATTGAGGAGATTTTATGCTTTTGTATTTTAGATGAGCTAATGAATTCCTTCACCATTGCCATGAAAATAATATCCATACATCAAAGATTGCATGTTATTTCAGAGTTAAAGGAAATCTAAGTGAAGTACACTGGTTGGTCAGTAACAGAATAGAATTTTCTGTTAGCGGACACTTACATTTTGTTCTCCTCTTTCGGTCATAGGTGAACCTAAAAAAGATAAGTGTTAAAAAAAAAATGAAAAAGTCCAGGTATTTTGTGATGTTTACAAAATAGCTTGAAATGGATGTGCACTCACATATCAATGAGACAAAGATCCATGAGGTTTCTGTGGCTGCTTCCCAACCTATTCCCAGTTATAAAGTCTGGCCCTTTTAACAACAGGAAATAAATAATGTACTAAATCATAACATGTTAAAAACAAACATTTTAAGCGTCTTTATATGATGGTATTGTGGCACACACAACGTCCACTCTCAACCCATCCTAACATAGTGACGTCCATAAAAATGTGTCCTGATTATCGTCCTGGGGCTTTGAGGAAGGTAGTTAGGGTATAAATATTAACCCTTATTTCATTCAAAATTAAAGAAAAAAAAAACACATCAGTAACACAGAGCAACACGTTGACCTCTTTTATTGGGGTCATGTACAGAGCTGTAAAAATACTTCTCTGTTTACTGTCTCCTCCATGTACCGTAATGGTTTGTTATATGTTAAAAGGCCCACAGTCCATTGTTATTTCCGTCAGTCATGTCATATGGACAATGGTGTTTGTGGATTTTAAAAAGTAACCAATTAATAAGAAAGAGACTGGTTTACTCACCTGTTTTTAAGGTATGCCCATCAAAGTCTTATGGTTTTTTTAAGTTCAATTCATCCTTGACCTCTGTAAGAACCTGCCATATTAATGTTTTTTTAGTTGTGAATTTAAGGGGGATACTTAATTGAATGAAAATACTGTACTGTATAGTTGCGATCTACAAAACAAAAACACTTGGGGGCACTGTACGCACCATAACCACTACAGCTTATTTTATTATTTATGGTTCAAAGAGTCTGTGTGCGCTGTCAGCCCTGTTTAGTGATTATTGGCAAAAACTGAGGCTTTCCAGGTGTTTAAACTACTTTGCTTGCCACTTGGCTAACAGTGAACTAAACTTCCACATTACCCAGTCCTTCTTTAGGCAGCAATGACCGTCTGAGAGAGCTGGGATGGGTGTCATGCTTTGAGTGTCCCTTTAATACATAGTTTATTCAGTGGATTTTTGATAATTTTTTTTAAAGTCAAATTTATTTTTTATTAGAACAAACCATATCACCCAATTAATGATTTTTAGCAAAATTTAATTTTTTGCAAATAATTAAATTGAACCCCTCTGACAAGCCAAGTGTTATGCCATTTTCAGGTAGAACAGGCGTCATAACTTGGTTGTGTTTTTTTTTTTTAATTTAATTTAAAAAGTGTTTAACTAAGAAGAATAAGTAAAGATTGTTCTTGCCTTCAGGCATGCCCCAAATAGCTTGGACAATGCAGGGTTTAGCATTTAAACAGAATTGTATTTCAGATAATTCAGAGTGTTCTTCTCTAGGCAGTGTAGGTGTTAATAGAGCATTGACGTGTATGTAGCGCTGACATGTATATGTTAGGATATGCATACACTTCCAGTTAAATGTTCAGGGTCATTGACCTGACACACAGTTCTGCTTACATTCCTCCTGCGCTGGGTGCATGGAGGCGTCTGGGCAGAGCAATGTGTAAAGCAGAAGGTGAGCTGGAGCAGAGTCCCACATCCAGCTTGGCTGCCGAGCTACACGTTCCAGCTCTCAGAGCGCTGACCCCAGCAGTGAGATGTGCAATCCATGCTTTCCACAGTGCTGCGTAAGTAACCCCTCCACTTCCAGGGAGGAGAGGATATTCTGCGCTTTATGGTATTGTTTCCAAAATCTCTCTGAACTTTATTATAATTTTTTTTATATATATTTATTTGCATGTTGCAAGACCATTGGTAACCGTCTTTTTTTTAAGTAAAAATTGAGTTTGTCGTAGCTGAAAGCGCACTGTATCCTGTGTGTCAAATTTCTAATATGATATGGTGAAAGGTCTCCCCCTGCCCAACCTATCTTCCTATTGTGTTGCATAGAGAAGCCCGCAGCGTTCTCAGAGTTGGGAATCACTTGACAGGTCACGTGACACTGAACCACAAGTTTTAAAGATGGAGTTCTGCTTAGGAGTATTGAAAAGTTGTTGACATTATTTCAAAGTCCATGCACACAGTAACTGGCATGTTCACTAAAAATGTAACGTCACCTTTAGGCTA
Source organism: Pelobates cultripes (assembly GCA_933207985.1). Lineage (NCBI taxonomy): Eukaryota > Metazoa > Chordata > Amphibia > Anura > Pelobatidae > Pelobates > Pelobates cultripes. Next base: position 16,124,722 of record OW240923.1, read on the forward strand.
AAGTAGCTAGGCTATGGCACATTTTTTACCTGAAGTTTGCAGGTTGCTTTTCAATTCAGTACAGATCAATGTTTAGTGAATAATCCCCTAAGAATAACTGTAGCGTGATAAATCATCAGTAAATCATCAGTGTAATGATTGCAGTTAGTGTTTCTTAGGAAGGATAGTTTGGAAGTAATCTTGGAATCTATTGCATTTGTCCTGCTTTTTGCAAGTTGGTTTCCGGCTCACCTATATATACGCACTGTTTAGCTCTGTTTGTTATATAATGTCGTTTTGCTGGCTATATATTAAAACCCTATGTAAAACTTGCTCGGAGAGAGACATTTGGGCATCTGTTTGTTTATATTTCTCTAATTTGTGATCTACATGACAAACCTAGATTTTGTGTTAACCTTTATGTGAAGTTCTGTTTTTCTTTTAATTTTTAATTTTAAGATTTTCGCAAATGGCAATCCAGTTAAGTCTTGGCGCTGCCAGTGTGCACATTGCAAGTGGAGATGGAAAGGGCTACAATGATTGACTTCTATTTTCTATAAATTTTCACACCTCACCAATACATTTGTTAAATATAGGGTGAAAGAAAACATATTATTAAAAATCATGGGAAATGTCAGTTTGCTATTAAAGGACCACTCTAGGCACCCAGACCACTTCAGCTTAATGAAGTGGTCTGGGTGCCTGGTCCAGCTAGGGTTAACCCATTTTTTTTATAAACATAGCAGTTTCAGAGAAACTGCTATATTTATGAATGGGTTAAGCCTTCCCCCTAATCCTCTAGTGGCTGTCTCATTGACAGCCACTAGAGGCGCTTGCGTGATTCTCACTGTGATTTTCACAGGGCACTGTTGTTTTCCTGGCACTATAGTGGTCCTTTAAGCATCGACAGCCCCACAATAGTCCGTTGCCCAAGAATTGATTTTGGTAATGCAGAATTAGGATCTCTTTATTGATATCTGTGAAGAGGGGGCACGACCGCAGGGACCAAAGTGACTCAGGTAAGTGTCAAAAGTTTGAATACAGTTGAACTGTTCAAGAGACACTCCAGCCCCCCAAAAGCACCAAGTTCTTTAAGGGTTAATTATGTGTTCCCTCTAGTTTATTATATAACCGTTTCTGTGTTCCAGTGCTGGTCTGGGAGAAGCATCTGATTGACTTTGTAAAGAGTAGTATAGTGAGTTTGAAGGGACAAGCAATGTACCCTAAATGAGTGATCCCTACCTTTCTCCATGGGAGCACATCATTTGCATCTTTGTAAGAAAACAGACAAAAAAGAGGGGATAGTAAATAACAAGTGAGCTCCACTGTGTTTTACTTGCAGGGTTATCCAAATAACCTCTATCTCAACCGGAATAGTGACCATTTGTAAAGATGGTTTTAACCCTTCCCCCTCCAATGTATAGATTTACTGGATGTCTTCTCCTACACGACTGTGCTGAGATGGAATAGAATTAAGTGTAGTGTAAAGTGAGAATGCCCGTCTTTTTTTAGTCTTTGCAATAAACATTTGTTTTATCTGGTATGACCGTATATTTTCTGAAAGCTGTTGCTATTTTAGTTTAGCAGATAAACCTTTTCAGTTTTATTTTCTGTGCTATGGAGAATCGAGGGACTTGCTCCCTCTGATCTAAACTGCATTAAGGAGATGCACTGATAGCCCCTTTAGCTGAGGGGTTCTGTCTTTTGGTCAGCAATGTGATAATGGTATGAATTGCCCAACCTGTATTTGTTTTTCTCATCTGATATTGTACTTCTTCTATTTAAATTTCTTCTTTTTACACGTTGCTACTCTCTCACATAAAATATACATGGATTTTCCCTTTAAAAAGCTACACCGTAGGGATATCTAGCACTTCTCCCACATAATACCCCGCAAGGGTTGGGATTTTGCTTTTGGAGCTGCACAGCATTTTGGCAGCTCACAAGTTAATCTCACTGCCCTATTTTAGGATCATAAAACATGCCTCGTTTTCTGATTAATCGGTAGGCATTGAGGAAACACAAGGATCAGAATGTCTCCACAGACTAACAGAAAGCTGGCCGAATGACAACCGTCTTCCACAGCAATTGTTCTCATTTTCTCACACTGTAAACAACCATAGGAAACTGCCGTCCGTGCCACAGCTAAAAATCCCCCCCCTTGTCTCATGGTCGTAAATAGGTAAAGAACCCAAAGCTCAGCAGGAACACAAGCCGGCCAATTACATTTTCTTAATGACAAATTTACTGTCTAGCCACACTGTTAAAGAAATATGAGGTATAGGAACACAGTAAGGTCAGCCCATAAATGGTTTATCCTTCATTTCCTTATTCTGTCCTAATTTCCCCATGACAGACCTCATGCAATATTCTGTCTTGCCCTTAAAGGGAGTGGTCACTTACCAGGATTTTTTAACATGTTTTTTCCTTTCCCCCTATAATGAGCAACTACATTTGTGTAAGGTCTAAAAGAAAACAAAAATAAAATGTAGGTATCCACTTTTGTATTTATCTTTATCCTAGAAGTGGGTGCCTCCATCTTGGTTTCTGGTCAATCACTTCAATGCATTTTGCACTTTTTTGCCATTTATAGTTATTGGAAGAGAATAAACAAACAGTGGTTCTGTTCCCCTCATTTGCATTGTCTGCCCTGACTCTGCCTGGACTAAACTGGATTCTTAGGTCATTTGTTATATCTTTAATGTACATGTAAAAGAAAACTGGGCATCACTTGAGAAAAATGTTAGCACGAGTTATAGGTGATTTTTAATGTTTTATTCAGTGTTATAAATTCTCTGGTTTTGCAGTGTTGTGCTTGACACATTTAACTGTGGGGTTTATTTAAAGGGACACTAAAGGCATTCAGACCACGTCATCTTAATGCAGTACCCCTGTTATTTTAACCTTGCAATGTAAACTTTGTTGTTTTGTAGAAAAGGCAAGTGTTTTCATTGCAGGTTTAACAGACCTCTAGTGATTGTCTTCCTGGTTGACTCAGTTATACAATTAAGTGCTTCTCATAGGAAATGGTTGATTGGTGCAGCACGTTTGCTGCCGCTAGCCTCTCAATGCTTCTCTAAAGGGAATTATAGGATTGACTGAGAGCATTAAGATTGATGATCTCAGGGGGGCATACATAGGTTGGGTAACACTAAAATGTATATAATTATCTTATCCATACTGAACGATCACCACACAGGTAGGGAGGAGAGACTATCTCTGTATTAGTATCTGTCTGTTTCAAGGAGATGTAAATAGATCGCAGAGGCTGTTTAGGCAAGGAGAGAGCAGCATTGATCTGAAGCCAGCAAAATGCTTCTTTCAAGAGATTTTGAGATGGTTTAAGACTTTTGGCTTCGTTGCACAAGCCTTTTATCAGGTACAAGAACTGTATTGTGTTGCTGCACAAAACTGGCACTCTACCAGAATTAGTGTGTTACTGCAGAATCTCAATGGGGGCATTTAAGTTTGGTGTAAGTTTGCTAGGTTTTTTTTTTGTTGTTTTTTTTTTTTTTAACTGGTGCACACCTATGTGAATTGTTATGCTAAAAAAGCTGGCTCTGTTTAGTAAAAGGTTTGTTAACCCACAGGGGTTATAGTGTCCAGAACCTAGGCTGAAATGTACATTGTACTTTTATGTTGCAGTTTGAGTAACTAAGGGGTAAATCATAAGGGCCTGAACCTTACACATCAAACAGAAAAGATTGACAGATCAATATTGACAGCAGTTCTGAAGGCTATTACATGTCAGGGCAGGATACAGGAGATCAGTTATCTCATGATCAAAGAAAACAGCATGGGGGATGAAATTAGCACAGAGAGACCTGTGAGATATGGCTTGCATACCGTCTTTTTTGATACAGCATTCGTAGACTATACATGCAAGCCGTTTGCCAAAATGTTAAAACAAACAGGTTATTCAAAACTAAAGCCTCCATACAGGCTGTTAAAACATCAGAATCACTTTCATAATGTGTATAATAAATCTGTAGGTAAAAGTGTGTGTTTATGTGAGCAGGGTTGGACATTACCAGCCCAAACTCCCGTGACTGGTATGAAGATCTAGCCGATGAGTAGAACAATCAGGTTTTCTCTCTCTCGTTCTTCACACATTTTGAGTGATCTACCAATGCTGTCCGGTGTGTGCTCTTTGCAAATGCACCAGCTGTGGCAGAGTTAATGCAGGTAGTTCCGGTGAGAATAGCTAATACTGCTCAGTGTTCAACCCTAAAACCCCTCACTTAGACAGAAAGAAGTGCCTTAGCAAGGCTGAGAGGGCAGTAGCTATCACAGATGCACTCTGTGTGACTTGTAAACATTTACGTACTCCGTACTCAGCATCTCTGGTCCTTTGCACTGCATGTGGCCTTAGAATGAGGGATTTTGTTATAACACGCTGCACATACTCATTTTAACCCTTTTGCCACCAGAGGTGTACTTCACCTCCAGCAGCATTATTAGCCAACTTAGAACAAGAGTTTATCAGCGGACACTCCCAGCCAATGAATAAGCGGCAGGATTGGATGTCGTAAGCCCGACGGGACCCAGAAAAGAGGGTAACCCATTGTAAGACAGTCTGTCCCATTACCGAGGAATGGCACCAGGGTACTCCTAGCATCATAACCACTACAGTGGGGTCCGGTGGTTAGAGTAACCTTTGGGTAGCAGGGAAATACTCTGTCAGCAAAACCCCCACTACATGACTGCCATTATCGAATCTCATCAATATAGATTGGTAAGCAAGCAGTAGCTGAGATAGAGACATAAAGGAAGAAGTAGTCAAGGCACAAATCTATGTGTTTCACAATATTACAGTCATTGAGCTTAATGACTTTGTGCAGTCAGATGGTTCTCATAGAGAGACATTAAGGACACACTGCACATGCGTGACAATTGCTGCAATTTTCCAATCCAGTGCTTTTCTATGAGAAGCATTAAATCCAGTACTTCTCACGCTATGCATGCTGCTGCCAGGCGTCAAATTAACTTGATAATTATATCTCGTTCAGTCCGGAAACTCTAGTGGATTTCTATCTAACAGCCTCTATTAGGCTTGGAAACCTGTACAGCAGCTCCTATGCACCCAAATCACTTCATTAAAATAGTTATTTCCGTGCTTGGACTGCCCCTTTAAGGTCAGTTTTATGTGTAAAATGCATTCAGTGTCTCTTGAGATACCAGGTAGAGATTGGAGATCAAGGGCTCCTTATTTATAGAAAGGAGGGAGGTGAGCATAGTGGGAGCACCCTTCTTCCACTCATCATCCGAAGCACGAAGGCCGGCCCTGTGGGTTAGGAAAGTTCTTCTGTGGCTTCTAAACTTTAGTGAACTTTTTTCCAGCTGTCATAATGAAGTTCTTCTCTTTTCAGCACACTAGCTGTTAAAGTGACTGGCTAAGCATCATGGGAAGTATAGTTTACAGCAACTAAAGTGCCAAAGGTTAGCCAACACTGTTTTATGGCATTGTATGCTGGTTCCAGGAATGCCATGCAACAGCAAGAAATCACCAAAGCTATTTGGAATGTGACAAAAAGTATTTGTATGCAGATATGATCACTTAATCAAAAACCTCTGTCTTAGGGTAGTCCAGCTCTGAATACTAGCAGTATGTCTTGCACTGTATAGCTGTGATATTAAGCAGTCAGGGCCTTACCTAGTCACATATTGTCTCAAAGTGAAATCTGGCACATTCTGGGGTTTATGTCTGTGATAGGTATTGCCAAGTGGTGATGTGCAGAATGATTTCAGACACCGATATGGTTGGAATTTGGTTTCACTTTCAGGATCCAGTGCATCATAAAGAAAGTAGGATTGTGGTTTCCATTAACTCTGGGAATGCCATGGGACCAGCAGCTGATTGTGGTGTTGATAGATCTGACAATTAAAGTGTTAATGTAAGAGGCGACTACTTTATACTTCCCAGGGTGGAAGGAGTAAGCTTGTGACGTTAAATTTAACCCTCGGAGTGCTAGACATTTATCCATTCACTGGTAGTAAAAGTTATTTTGGTTCTTTGTGTTCGTTTTCTCCTTCTACGATAGTCATCCTTTTAATAAGACGAACAGAAAGACTTCTAAACAACAAGAATGCAACCCGGTAGTTGCCTGTTAAATTTATGCCAAAGTAAGATCTAGAACTATTGAATGCTCTTTCATGAATTGTCCCCTTAGGAACCACAGCACAACTTTCGAGAAGCAGATAAGGTAATTTGCATCTAAATGTCTTTTTCGACAAAATGACATACTTTTTTTTTTCTCATTGACAAAAATATAGTTTTCACATCGGAGCTGTATGCTTGATTCAATAACAGGATCATATATAAAACACTGATATTAAAGCCAGATTTCATTGGAATCCACTAGGCAGGGAAGGGTTAAACTAAGGTCTGGTTCCTATCTGGGTCGGAATGGTTAATGATCCGGCAATATAATGATGGTTGAGCATAGAATCCCCTATAAACATTGGGTGTTTACAGTACAATGCACATCCATAAAACCTCATTTTACGAGGAGAATAAGTGCAGAGAACTGTGAATGTACTAAGGAAAAACATTGAGTTGTAGATGAAAGTGTTTCCGTCATAGATTAATACTTTAATTAATTGTAAATGTGCCTGTGATGACTGTTTAGGATATATGACCTTCTATTTACACTCTGGTCTAATATTTGGATCATCTGGAATGCACTCCTGGCACCATAACCACTGAATGTTACTTTAATAGATATATGTGTGTTCTAGAGCTGGTCATCCTTGATGATGGTGTTCAGTAGGAATACTCAAGGTGACTGTGATGTCAGAGTATGGTCTCTTACAGGTGACTGCAAATATCTGTTGGATAGGCAGAGGGATATGTCTTGTCACACCATCAGAAGTCCAAGGGTTAAATGCTTGAGTCCCCATAGCTGAGATATCTCTGGCAGATTAATGTGGTAAAACATGTCCCATTGTCATCACCCATCTCTGCTGACTATGCAGAACGCTGCTGTCCCTGAAATCAATGTATAGAACTGAGTTCTAATCATTCTGTGCTCTTCTTCAGTCTGACAACTTTATCTGCATTTGGGCTGCTGGCGTCGCACCTTGCTGTGCTGCTGTGTCATTTAACACCTCCTGTGCAGGCAGGATATTCTCCCATTCTGGATTTACAGGATATATAAACTCCAAATTCTTGTCTACATCCTTGAGAGTTGGAGGTTTAATTCAGAATCTACACTATGTTTGTTTGTTTTTGTCAATCCAAGTTTATTGACATTGATAGAAGAAAGTAAACACAAATTGACAACTGAGCAATCATAACAGTCCGTTACACTTGCTTGAACAATAGTCAGTGAGACTCTCACAGCACATGGTCCAATCCTGCTAACTCTTTAATGTTGGAGTCAAGGCAGGCCTCAGGCCCATGAACCCCCTCTATGAAATGTAGGACTGGCATTGCCAACTTATTTCTCATTATCATTTGATATTATGTGGCTCTTCCTGTCTCCCACCTCCTTTGCATGTCTCTTTCTATCACCCCTACCTCCCCCAAATCCTGTACATGTCTCTTTATCCCCCCCCCCCACCTCCTTTACATGGCTCTTCCTGTCCCTCCCCCATACCTCCTTTACATGGATCTTTCTGTCCCCAACTCTTTCAATATGTTTCCTTACCTTTTGTAGCATTACCGATCTTCATGATGGATGGTAGCCCTGGCTGTTCCTTCCCTTCAGTGTTGGAACATATCTGCAGAGAACAGTAAGGTACAATGTGTGTATTGGGAGAGCCAGGCAAAACGTTATAGTGTGCCTTTGCCTCTCAGCTTTACTCACACTGTTCATACGACAGTACAAGTAACTGCTCAGTGCCTCAAACTGTGACAGCAGAGTGTCTCACTGCAGCACTCTGGGCTCTGTGGCAGCACTCTCCGAGTCTCCGATACCCCCAAGGCCTGCCCTGGCATCAATCTGATGACTCATAACCTCTACAGAAATACTTTTTAAATATATTTTGTAATAATGTTTTATTTGAATATTTTACAAGCTGTTAAACGGTGAGCAGGGCTTAGAGAGAATAATATTTACCGATATTGGTGCTAATTGCCTTAATTACATTTCTCTACATTCCAGAATTTCTCAGAATATTTAACACAAGTGACGGTGGTCTAAGTTATACATTTTTTGCACCCATTTTAGCATTACATTTTAACAGTCCCGTGACTGAGGTATTTGTACAGCGATCGTTATTACATACATTCTCACACATCTGTTGTGCATGTGGTCACAGGCTTAAAGGAGCAGTAAGACAAACTGCCTTTGATGAGATAGCATTCCTTAATAACCATGTAGTGCCAGGAAAATGAGTGTTTTCCTGGCACTATAGTACTCCTTTAAGCACTAGATGAGAATGAAACCATATCTTCTGTGAAGCTTAGGCAGGAGCTCTATTTATTGTAGCTCACTAATGGAACTGTGGCCGACTGCTGGAACGCATGTCTCATAAACCTATGTGACCTGAAATGTGTTAATAGACAAGGTATTTAGTATTTCTCAAATTTTGACTCTATGTTCGTTTCTCTTACTATGAAATGATGTGATTTTCAATAAGGGCCTCTGTGGGACTAGGCTTGTTATTTTAATTCTTTTTTTCCCCCATATTTAAAATTAAATTAAAACATAAAACCCACTTTGTTTAAAATGTTCACATCCAATACAATTTGATCTTTGGGTTATTATATGATCATTCTGATTGTATGACTTTTTGGCATATCTATGCAAGCCTTTAGGTATCAGAAATCATTTGCATCCAGATGTCTTCTTGATATAGAGAAACATGAGAAAATATTTTACAAAAGCTAACTTTTGTGTAATGCAGAGTATTGTCGTATATCACCACAAGGTCAAATACAGGACTCAATTTCAATAAAATGGCCCCAGGTGAACAATGTTTTATCACAACGTTGCAATCCGTGGCTGGAAGCATATTTCTCTGACTCAGAACTGGTTTGCAAAGCTTTCTTTTTATATTTGCAAGTTATCTTTTGGGGCCAAAATTCCCTTGATCAGGTTTTTTTGCAGTTAAGAGTGAGCGATTACAGAAAGCACTCTGTAGACAGGGCAGGCCTTTATCATGCATTCCAAGACTTGCTGTGTAATGTAATGCTTCCAATCTTCATAGATTAAAATGCTGTTTTACTGATTACCATCGTTACCCTTTATTTAATTAACAAAGGATTAAGAATTGCAGCCCCAGAAGCAGGCTTAGAAATCTGGGAGTTGAAGTCCGACAAACTAGAAAACCACTTGTGGACATTCTTGCCTAGTAAATTTTATCAAACATGAATGACATTGATAGGCTACATGTACTGGACTATCCTAATGAGAGAGGGAGGGGTCCTATGTAGCGCTAGGGACAGGGACACTAGCGTTAGTAGTACAATTTGTTTTGTTTTTTGTAATTCTGGACCCATCAGTGTATATATTTAGTAAGCGGAGATTCCAATACATTTTGGAGAGTGATAGTTGTTTCCGATTTACTAAAACTGTGTGCGTAGCAATTATTTATTCTTCACTACAGGTAGATTTTAATGTTAATAATGGTTAAGTATGAACTCATTTACAGAGTAAGTATGTAGAGCCTTGTGTCAGTTTGTGTGTCGTATTTCACACTGATGTGTCCCATTTAAATCCCATAAATTCCAGCAAATGAAAACCAGCCTGGCTCTAATAAAGGAGGTTTCACACAGTGTCACTAGTGCATCAGAGGAAAATGGGCGACAGTCCGTGTTTGTGACTCTATAAATTGCAATCTTGGTTCTTTGGGCTAGGTGCACTCACCATCCTAGGGTTTATCAGTCACTAGGGATTGTAGATGATCTTGAAACTGTAACAGCAATTAAACCCGCCATATTTCGATGGTTTAAGATACATTAACTACTGTACTCATATCCTCCCTCTTCTGGAGTGTTGTAATATCCTTTACTCACTGCTGTGCTGTCAAGGTGTCATTCAAAGCATGATCTCTAGCGTGTGTTGTTTAAAAGAAAACTCTCTGGATTATTTACTAAAGTGAATTTTGGGTTTAAGGCCTGAATAGCCAAAGTAAAATGCATAGCTGACTTTTTCCAGTTTGGCTATTTTGACTCTAAATTTGATTCACTTTGAATTCTCACCTTAGTGAATATCCCTAGTTGTGCTACAAGGGTAATTTCTCTGATCCAGAAGTTGCATTTTTTATAAAAATGTTGATTTCCAGAGAAATATCACAATGATGTGTCTTATTTACACAGACAGATTGTTAAGCACATGTATTGTAGTTTAAAGACACATTAGTGCTGGTATGACTGCTGTGGGCTTTTTGGTATAAATGATTGGCCCATGAGTTGTCCACAAGGCTTGCAAGTTAAAATCCTCTGATCAGACACTGTCCAGAACAGATTAGAGATGTAGGTAAAGGAGAGTGTACAGTAAATGCATAAATTAGTTTAGCAGCTAATATAATGTAGCAATTTTTTAAATGCCCCCTATCACCTCCCTCCCCTCTCCATCCCCCCAAAAAAAAGTTTTTTTTGTTTTAACCCCTTTAAAGCTGTGCATTGGTGAAGAGGTTTTAAACATTTTTCCCCCATGAATTGTATTTGATGGAAAACTGCATGCCCTATAATCCAATGTGTATGAGCAAATTCTTAATACATTTTTATAAAGGGGCCACCATTTGTCAAGGAAAGGACTTTGATAAAGCCTGCTCTGTGTGATATATCCCATCTCTCGCATTGTAACAGTATATCAAAGGCCAAAACCTGGAGATCTGTCTGCATCATATACCTGCTTAAAGGACCACTCTAGGCACCCAGACCACTTCAGCTTAATGAAGTGGTCTGGGTGCCAGGTCCAGCTAGGGTTAACCCATTCTTTTATAAACATAGCAGTTTCAGAGAAACTGCTATGTTTATGAATGGGTTAAGCCTTCCCCCTAATCCTCTAGTGGCTGTCTCATTGACAGCCGCTAGAGGCGCTTGCGTGCTTCTCACTGTGATTTTCACAGTGAGAGCACGCCAGCATCCATAGGAAAGCATTGTAAATGCTTTCCTATGCGACCAGCTGAATGCGCGCGCAGCCAGCCGATGGGGAGGATCGGAGGAGGAGAGCTCCCCGCCCAGTGTTGGAAAAAGGTAAGTTTTAACCCTTTTCCCCTTTCCAGAGCTGGACGGGAGGGGGACCCTGAGGGTGGGGGCACCCTCAGGGCACTATGGTGCCAGGAAAACGAGTATGTTTTCCTGGCACTATAGTGGTCCTTTAATTTAACACAGCTCATCCCCTCCCCATCCAGAGGCTGGGGCACATTTCTCCATTCATTCTCTGCACAAATCATGTACATTCCCGGTGCCCTGCTCTCCATTTTTTTTTCCTTCATTTGTTTGTGTTTCAGTGTCAGAAATGCCTGATTCTAAGACAAGGGATTACTGTGTGTATGAAAAAGAGGTGAAGTGGATTCCCCTGTACATCATAAAGAACATTCTGTTAATAAAAGGATCAAAGCAGCTCTTTCTTTGACTGTAATGTCTGTGAAAAGCATTCATTTTGAAAGGAAATATGTGTCTCCTCCTGAGGGAATCTTTATAAAAGAGATTTGCTGTATTAGAGATTTCACCCATTTCAGACACATTTAGAGAGAATTTTTCACATGATCTGTGATTATACTGCCGGGTCTGTGATAAATTCTATCAAAGTAAGCTCCAGTGCCTGCTAAGAAATAGGGATACACTGGAAGACCAGCACAATGCTTTGCGGATTCTAAACAAATCAGGTTTCTGTTTGAATTGTACAGAGTGCATCCGCGCCAGCCAGCAGTCACTACATTTAGATTAAGCCTGTTTTCACCTATATTTTGCTCATTTTATGCCGTGATGTTAGAAAAAGTGTCCCTCAGCCAGAAACATTTAAAGCTTTTATTCTTAACCCTCCCACTCATTTTGTGAAGGACTGACAGGGTGGATTTTGCCAGTCCCTCTGTGGTAAGATGACCCTCCGTATTTATTCTAATTTACGAATTGTTCGTTCTTGAGCGGCTTGAGCTATGTTGAGGCATTTGGGGCTGATATAATCAGTTTCAGAGAGGAGCCAACTGGGCAGGATCCTGATACAGATTGTGAGCTCACTGTGCATTCTTGGGCAAACGTATAACCCTAACGCTTTAGTGTCCCTGTCCATAATTATGGAGCCCCCTCGTCCCCATTTGTGTGCTGCTTACCTCTCCTCCATAACATGGCCTCCTCCAGCCTGGTCCAACCCAATGCTCCTACACACATTCAAGTTCCCACTTTGGAATGCATTGACTCAATGTTGTCCTATGGTGGCTTCTGCATCACTTGAGTATTACTGTGTCTGTGCGGTGGAAGCATAACAGCCACTGGAGGTGTGTGTTAATCTTCAAGGCAAACATTGCCACGTCTGCAAAACACCAATGCTTTACATTGACTGGTTAAATTGACAGGACCATTGAGATGAAGTGGCCTGTGTGGCTTTAGAGATTCACAATTTCAGCATGATGCATCTCCATTTAATCTGTCTATAGCAAATTATGAAACATTCTTTAACAGTATACTGGCAATTAAAGGACCACTCTAGGCACCCAAACCACTTCAGCTTAATGAAGTGGTCTGGGTGCCAGGTCCCTCTAGGAATAACCCCTTTTTTTAAATAAACCTAGCAGTTTCAGAGAAACTGCTTGGTTTATAAATGGGTTAATCCAGCCTCTAAAGCCTCTAGTGGCTGTCTCATTGACAGCCGCTAGAGGCGTTTGCGTGCTTCTCACTGTGGAAATCACAGTGAGAAGACGCCAGCGTCCATAGGAAAGCATTGCGCTGCTCCTGCCGCGCATGCGCATTCAGCTGAAGAGGAGGATCGGAGGCGGAGAGGAGAGGAGGAGGAGAGCTCCCCGCCCGGCGCTGGAAAAAAGGTAAGTTTTAACCCTTTCCTCTCCCAGAGCCCGACAGGAGTGGGACCCTGAGGGTGGGGGCACCCTCAGGGCACTATAGTGCCAGGAAAACGAGTATGTTTTCCTGGCACTATAGTGGTCCTTTAATGCTGCAGTTTAGTATTAAAGGACCACTATAGTGTCAGAAAAAGAAACTCGTTTTCCTGGCACTATGTAATCCTTAGATTCCACCAACCCTCAGGGCCCCCCTCCCTCTGCGCTGGTGACCTCTCCTCCCCCTGCGACGTCGGCTCCCAAGTGGAGTTGAATGCACATGCACGGCCAGAGCCACGCGCACATTAAAAACACCCATAGGAAAGCATTTCTCAATGCTTTCCTATGCAATTTTCGCATTGAGCGTCGGGGAAGTGCGTCTAGCGGCTGTCCGTAAGACAGCCACTAGAGGCTTGATTAACCCTGCAATGTAAACATAGTAGTTGTGATGTATTTTAAAACACTATCTTTATTCTGAAATGGACAGATTCTGAACCTATACTGCATTTTACTAACTATGTGATTCCCTAGGGGGTAGAAGTTTGTTAGCTATGTTATTGGTATTTTATATTTAAATGTAAACTTTTGGCAAATATGCATTCCTTATTTTTAGTGCTTTATACAGAAGATGCATTAATAAATATACTTACTTTCAGAGTTTCAGGCTGTGTGTCTATTATCCATACACCAAATGAACCAGTTGTACAAAATTGACACAGTCGAAGAGAACGTAAAGGCTCCTTAACAGCAGCCTGGCTTGTAGTTTGCAGAGAATTTCACAAATTACCGCAGTTAAAGCCACTCTCAAATAGAGAGTGGATGCAGTGTAGTCTTAAAGTGCAAAGTAGTTATGGTGCTTAGATTGACCTCTAATAATAAACAGAACCCAGAAATGTTACATTACCCACAATGCTCAGCCAGATGGGCATTGTGGAAATGTAGGTCCCAATCATCTGAAATATCAAGGTTAGTCATCACTGACCTGTATGGGAAGATGCAGACCAACGGGGGATAGAGAAATCTCAGGAATACATTATTGCAATATGCCGTTCATAGGTTTAGAGGCAAATTATTAACATTATAATGGGATTCTTGATTGTGTGACGAAACAAAGAAGTAATTACGGAGCCTGAGATTGAGAGCCATCCGCGTACTCTTAATATTCTCCATTGAAAATGTTCTAGCTGAGCAGCTCCGGTGACTTTTATCATTCACCTCGAGACATTCATTTTCCCTGAAACCACAATATACGCAGAATTTAATGATAAAATCTCTGCATGTCATTTTTGTTTCAGTGTAAGTGTTTATGATAAAAGAGTCACATTTGAAAACCAATATTTTTTTTTCAGAACCTCTCGAAAAGATTTAGGAAAGAAAACGTGAAACTATCTTTCTGAAAGGGAGTACAGCTTAAAATATAGATATTTTCTTTTTGTAAATTCTTTATTTTGGTGGTTTTCAGTATTGTAAAGAGGTTGGGGTACAGAATAAAGATAAGGGGTGGGGTAGCAAACGTAGTTACATTGGAGTTTGGTAGCTTAGTACATTGTAGGTTACATAGTTTATTTACAGCAATTGTATTTTTGTTTATATTGGGACCAGAGTGGTCTACATCTTGGGTTTTTACCCTCTTCTTGCATGGGGGGGTTTCCGTTTATAGATATTTTCTTTTTAAATGGGATTGGCACTTTTTTACATTTTAATAACGATAACTTGTCTAACTACAAATAATGTAGAATTAATTCATGGCTATAATCAATGTAGTGTGGCTGGGGTTTCATTAATTTCAGACATTTGGGGATTATCAGATTCTGTTATCTTCTGTTCCGATACTGACCCACATTTATTCTTTATTTATTTTTTGTCCTGGGATTAATCCACATTTGGCGTTAAAGTTTATACCTGTATTTAACCCCTTAAGGTAAATATGTATTTTTACTGACAATATCATCCATGTACAGGTTTTATGGTGTCCTAAAAAGTTACAGAGTTAAATATAGGGCTTTCAAGCCAAATTCTCTGGACTTTCAGCCTGGGTTGTCAGGCAGATCCCTCAAATTGTAATTAATAAAATGACTTGATTATATAAATATATTTGTACAATTTAAATATATATATATATATATATATATATATGTATAATGTCATTCTAAATGTATTTTGAATTTAATATCTATATTAATATCAAAATACAGTTAGAAAAAATTAAAACTGGTTTAATTTTTTATACTTTTTATTTTCATTTTTTTCAATTTATTATATATAAATTAACATCATTCTACGTGTATTTAAATATTTATATATATATTAATATAGGCTTTTATTAATGGTTTATGTATGTGTTTGTGCATATAAAATGTATGTGTTTGTGCATATATATTTATGTATGTATGATCCAAGTACTTTTATTTACTTTATTAAACTTTTTTTATTAACTTTTGTAAACTTTAAAAACTTTTTTTGCAGGCATTAGGGGGACAGCCTGAGAGCTCAGGATAGTCCCCCTGCAGGCACTGCATAAGCCGGTTATTCCGGCCATGTGATCGCAAGGACCCTGCGATCACATGGCTGGGGGGGGGTCGTGCAGAGGGGGTCTGGGAACGGAGGGGACCAGGTAAGTACAAAGGACGGCGGGGGCGTTCTATGCCGCCCGCCGGCATTTAGGACCACCTCAAAAAGGGCAGCATAAGGAACACTCCAAGCACCATAACCACCACAGCACCCTTTTAGAACAGTTTGACTTCTCACCTGGAGTCTACCAAGAGGTGTTCACTGCCTATTCAGCTAGCTGTCTTGAGCTAAGCCCTAATGTACAGTTTATTGATTGAGAACATCAGCTGATTGCTCTTGGTAAGTGGGCTTAGCCCAGTACTCCTGGTCTTGGCTCAGGCAGGGAGTGTCTGCTTTCTGTAGGCTGTAGCGGACACCTGGTAAGAAGTCAAACCGTTCTATTTGACTACTTACGCCTTGGCAATCTTGACACCATAACAACTGTACCATGCTGTAGTGGTTATGGTGCATGGAATGATTCTTTAAGCATATTTATTAAACCCCATGAACTAATTAGGAGAATCTTGTTTGGGTTTTCACTTAAAGGACCACTATAGTGCCAGGAAAACAAACTCATTTTCCTGGCACTATAGTGCCCTGAGGGTGCCCCCACACTCAGGGTCCCCCTCCTGCTGGGCTGGATGGAGAGGAAGGGGCTAAACTTACCTCTTTCTCCAGCGCCGGGCATGGAGCTTTTAACCCTAGCTGGACCAGGCACCCAGACCACCTCATTAAGCTGAAGTGGTCTGGGTGCCTATAGTGGTCCTTTAACTGGGATGGTGGAGAATTTATAGCTTGCAGTTCTCTTAGGTACAGTGTTTAGCAAATAAAAGCATTCACATAACTTAATACAAACCTCCATTCAGCATGGCATAGATGTCTGGTCTCACATTCCTAGTTTTTACGGTTATTTTTAGAAGCGGGAGTGGGGGGCGGACACTAAAAAAATTTACTTTAACAAACTGAGACATCTAAGTAAAGGGGGAGAACTAGCCAATAAATTTCTTGAAGTATTGTTGGTTTTTGTAAACCCCATTCTGAGAAAGGTGTACCATAGGGACACTGTCTGGTCTCTTCCCATCACGATGGTTTTAGTACGACAAAAGGCAGTATCAATTGCATTTACTTTATTACATCCCTGCTGAAAAATCCAACTTCGGCCTGCTTGTAGTAAGCTGGTACATGATGGATAAATCCACTGACCGTTTTTGGAAATTCGTCCCTAACTGTAATGCCAGTTTACCATACGATGTGATGTTTATGTAGTAAAGTATTGTGAGCTGTGATCTCTGTTTGTTACCTGTTTGTGAATTCCTCCAGTGTCTCTCTGGGTCAATGTTCAGGACTGTGGGAGACTGTAGCTGTGTTGTGGAAATCACCACGGGATAAACTGCAGACTATAAATATCCGTCCGTTCAATATGCTGGGCAGTAATTAAAGTAGTGTATTCTGCTGTGGGTGGCTCGTGGCAGCTTGTTAGAATATTGGTGCTGGCTTGATGTATTTTAACTGCCATTTACACAGTGATTGAGAAAGTTAATGCTGAAACTTCCTTTATTGGCTTGTAGCAAGAACTGAAAAATAGATTGTGTTGTCTTCAAGGCAGAAACTAATTGTCCTTAGATTAGTCTACTCCTTCTGTGCAGGACCGGCTCCATGCTTTTCACTAGACATTTTGTAAGTATGTGAAGACTGTTGTTACTAAGCACTTATTCTCATTTTCTGCAATTTGTTTCTTGTAATTGCTGTACTAACAACCGTTCCTGCTATTTGTGTAGGTGTGGACCGTCTCGCCAAAATTAGGTACTGTTGTCAACTAGAGATTGGATGTTTTTTGGGAGTGTGGCACAGGCTCTGGCGAATATTGGCAGCAAATTCAACAGCCTCTCTGACAATGTAAGCCGACTTCTGTTTACATAGCGAAGAAGAATCTCTGAATCTATGTGCAGTCTCCGTATATATGCCATATAGTGTATACCCTTTGGGTGCTACTATCCACTGAGTGTTATCTATGCCTGTCCAGCCACAGCGATCTCTTGAGCTCACTGCCCCCTACTTTGCTTCGGTTATTCAATGCCTCTTGCTGCACTAAAATGCTTAAAGTACAGCTCTCACTTCTTTAATAGTTACTGTTGTTCAGCCCCTCACCCCATCAAACACAAATGGTGCATACTGGGGTGAGGAGTGCAGTTAAAGATGGGTATAAAACACACTTCCCTCTGACACACTTCCAGTTGTGGGTGACATTACCACACCACGATTCTTTAGGCAAGCATTAAAGGAACACTCAAAGCACCATAACAACTACAGCAGTCTGCATGCTTGCATGTGCCCTTACAGTGACCACATGCACAACATCATGGAGTGTAAATAACTGTACATTGTATGTTTGGCTGTGCTACAACATCCTGTTATACCAAATAATTTAACAAACCATTTGTATTAAAACAAACATAATAATAAAAAAAAAAAAAAATACAATCTCCCCAAAAAATGTAGTTAGTGCAAAATTAGAAAATCGACGGTTCCACTTAAATTATTAGCTGGGCAATGCTTACGATTCATCTTAGAACTCTGTGTGTGGTTTTATAAAAGCCATATTCTTTATTTACACACTATATTGCATATTATATATAAAATGCACAATGGCACGAATTCTTTTATTCACTTCTTTAAAAACCAATTTTCATATAATAAAATGTAAATATATGTAATATGGGTCATCAATTCTATACATTTTGTAACTGCAAAGTCAGCTCCAAGTTAATAAGGTTACAGTAAATTATTGTCTGAGATTCCCCTGTAGATCGGTAAAGCGAGTAGTGAAGAGCTCTGTTTTTACACTTAATTCTGACATTTTCCTATTCCCTTTGCTGTGTTTAGATTTACCACCTCAGCTGGGGGTTAATGCCCTGATCCTGTAACTCTTTCTCTGTAGTAATCCCAGAATTGGAAAGTTACGGCTTGACCTGTGACCCAGCACTCCTGTCTCTGTAAAATGATTCTCTCACATGTTAAGCTCTGCTGGGGCAAGTGAGCATTTCTATTGAATCCCCCTATACATAGCAAGGTCACTGAAAGTCCACTGACACCTAGAACTTCAGCCACGGGACACTGCCAACTAGTGGAACAGATGCACAGTTGTTTCTAAGTTTATCATTACAGCAAAGTAGAGGTGTTTGTTTTTATTTTGTTTTAGTGTATAAAAGTGTTAAACAACATGCTGAATAATCATGCTGAAACAACATATTACAGAATATATTTAATATCTGATTCTGATTTTGTGTAGGATTGAGGATAAGCAACTTTACGTGTCTTTATGGTAACAGAGTAACATTGACCTTCATGGCTAGAACATTGAGAAATGCAGCATTCTGTGACCGAAAGGGGTTACTGACTAATGTTTCACATTTTAAGTCAAAGTAACCGAACTGGAAACATGATTTTTTTCCGGCTATATTGGCCTTAAAATGGAAATTTGCTTTGCAATAACTTGGAATTCCTGACAGCTCATGATTTATTGAATAATCCTAATAACATGCCATAAGGATTATTTTTTGACCTGATAAAGGTACATAGAGACAGACTGGATTGCTGCATTGCTTGTGCAAGTTACAATTTCTCTTTTAAGACATACAGCAAATCCTAAATAAACCCATGTCCTGCATCCCGCGGTAACACTCAGACAGCCCTAGCTAGCGAGAGAACACTGCCGAGTTTGATTCTGGAATCTCCTGGGGCCCCCTATTCATTATACTACAGTGTCCACAGACACACATTTATATTTATTTATATATATATATATTATATTTAGTCATGAGAAAATGAAAGTACACCCGCTTTGAGTTTTTATTGCTTCTCAATTTTGGCTTTATTTTGGTTAACTCATGACATGGTTGTATTTACCTAATTTTAAGACCTGCTAAGGAACAGATGATTGTTATTATGTCCTGATATGTAAAACCATAGAAATCAAAGAGGGTGTACTTTATTTTTCCCATGACTGTATATGCACATTGTACTCCGGGACTGGCAGAGGGGAGAGTGGGTACCGAAGCTGTCAGATACTTTGTTTTTGGCCTGGTGGCAGCGAATTACAAGATCATAGGGAGACTTTATCTCCCCGAGCAGTCTGGGTCCCCCTGGACCGCCTTGCCCGGACAACAGTCACTGTGTCACACCCTGATGGTGGCTCTGGATGATCATTCTGAATGCCTCCATCTGCAGAAGAAAGAAGTATTAACTTTGCGGTGTAATCTTATTGTGCCGCTCCCTTAATTAGATACAAAGATTCACTTTTTTATATCATCTACTTTTCCCTCCAGTAAACCAATTCAAGTCCTCTGCACTGATTAATCACTCTCCCCCTATTGGCTGAGGAGAGGTCACTGCCACCCACATGGATTATATGACATTCTGAGTTACCAACTGCTTATAGTAAAAACCGTGAGGGACTGGAATCGGGGAATCTAACATTATACTGCAGCCTCTCTTGGCATTGGGAGAAGCAGTGTTTGGTTCCATTCAAATATTATTACCAAACATATTTCCTATGTATTTCACAGAGAGCACTGTCCCAGGGTTAAGAGATTTCTAAAAATCATCCTAAATTTGCAGTAGAACTCTATTCTATCTACTAAACCATGTCACCTTATACAGGCAAATAATTATCATCTGTCACACATACACTTCTAAAGTCATCTTTGACTTTCTTCATGGACAGGAGGAGGAGGGCCTTACAGATGATTAGCTGAATTATAGATTTATCCAGGGAGATTCTGTGCTAAAGCCATAGTTTCTCCCTAACCTGTAGTTATTCAATAGAAGCATAGGTAAAGCATTAACAGACTTAGTTTGGGAATTTACTTAAATAGCATGAGCTGTTTGTGCTACATGCCGCTTTAACCCCTTCAAGGGAGCCTCGTGCTTCACACTAAAGCTTGTAGACTGCCTCATTGGTTTTCTTTTCACAGTAAAAGACCCTCCACACGTAATGTAACTGTAGTAGCAGTAAGAGTTTGGGGCCTGCTGTATGATCACTACGGCATGATCAGCTGTGAGACAGTGCCGGGTGTCAGATGGCCTGCACCGACCGTGTCACACACATTCCCAGAGCGAAATAAGAGTTTAGTGCTTCAGTCATTTTCTACTACATCAAAAATTACATTTACATTTTTTTACCCATGAACAACTGCATCCTCGTGACAACAGATCTCATCCAAGAATAAATCATTTTACCTTTTTAAATTATGAATTTACACATACAGTGGGGGAAAAAAAACACATAATACAGCTAAAAAGACTTTGTCTTTGTAAAAATAATACACCGAAATCCCATAGGATAAAAATTGTTTATTGAATAACGCGGTTACATTTCAATCAAAATAGCCAGGTTGGGAAAATAATTTAATTCAGCAGAGATTTTTTCCCAACTTGGATATTACAGATTACATTTTGCCCTAATAGCTGATTTGGCTAGTGAATGACTCACATTTTGCCTAAAATGTACTAGTTTAATTTATCAAGCTGGTCTTCCATCAAACCAATTCCTCCCTTCTAGACGGGCAACAAGGTAAAGATTTATATATATTCTTTGAATAGTTAACATTTTCTTGTTTTGTTTTGTTTTTTTGTTCGTTAAACCTCACAATACATATGGTTTTATCTCGCAAATCTGGCAGAGCAGAAGTTGTAGAATTGCAACACATTTTGTCCAACTGTGAGACCAGCAAAACAAACATGTTTCCTTGTTGTAGAGCAGCACTTAGCAGGGATAGCCATATATCTCTTTATTATGTAACTTGTGACAGGAGTACAGACCTGCAAACCGGAGTGTTCTCTTGGGCAGAGATTGTGTAATGTCCGCATTGGTCGGTGTTCCCATCTACTCGGCACTCGTTCTGTAAATTAAACCAAGGTTGATGGGTAATTGAAAAGGACACTTAAAAATGTATTCTGAGTTGTCTAATTTTCCAGTCGATTTGGTGAACAATAAGTAAATAAATAAAATCTTCAACACACACTGGGTAAGATTTTATTCGTGAGTGTTTTCAGTTCACCAGTTCAAGATTTAGTGAGAAAGATCTCCAGGTCCATTCACACTGCAGGGCATTGTCCTGGACATTTTACGTGGCTGAATTGGAAAGATACTGTTAGGCAGGATTGGGCTTTGCAAAGTCATACAGGCTTCCAGTAAAACAGGAGTCTTATCAATTTAGCTGCACTCAAAGGGTTAATGACAATTCAGCATGGTCACTTAACATTGATGCATACGATATGTAAGGCGAGACTTCTTCCGGTGTATTCCAGGCAAGGGGATAGGCTATACCGGTGCTAAGGAATTCTATGTAATATTTGAACCTTTTTAGAACCGTATGACAAAAATCAGATAAGCTGCAACCATAGAGTTTTATCACAATAATACTATAGCCGCCATAAGCACTACAATAAACTGCAGTAGTTATATCTTTGCTTTTCGACCACTTTCGAGAAAAAACATCAGTTAGTGTTTCTGGCTGCAGTTTGCGTGGGCACAGAGTTGGTTTGCTTCCTCTGCAGTGTGTCAGGTCTGCTGTGTGGAGACTGAAGCTGACCTGTTGGGTGACAGGACAACATTGAGTGATCTTGCATATAAATATTTTGAGGACAATGAATTATACAGGTAAATGGTTGGATTAGTCTTCCAGACAAGAAGAGGTTAGGAGCAGTATTCAGCTAGCCAGTATGCACGGCCCCTAATATTACAAGAAATAAATCTCATCATCTATGGTAAAGCGCAAGTTTTACTTTTGTTTTTGAGTTTTCCATATAAAATGATTCAGCTCAGTTCTAATTATGCACCTTTCATATAAAAGATACACTTTTCCAGCCGTATTTCATTTACTATAGAAAAAAAAAGCATGCGTTTACCTTGTACTGAAAATGCTTGTGCATTCGGTAAAGAATGCAGAATGCTGCATGTTTATAAGAACGACGGTAAAATGCCATTATTTGTTCCAGTCAATTCTGGCCATGTGGAAATTCTGTGTTGGAGTCGACATGCAGAATGCAGTGTGCATAAATTGCCTTAAAAATAACCCTACCTGGCTAGATCTTTATTTAGCTTGATGTAAGAGCAGTGCCTTCTAATAATTGCTGCTCCCTATCACGTACTGCTCAACAGAACTGCAAAAATTTGGCAGATTTAAGGGTCAACCATTCACGAAGCAGGTGTACACCTCTATTTAAAATTGTTAGTCAACGTGTTATGGAGCACGATTTGAGGCATGAGGCTGTGATGTTCTCACAACAATAAGAGAGACACTCCAGAGTATTACTGTGTCCTCAGAAAGAATCCACTTACTGCCCATTAACAGAACTCACACCCTATCTTCCACGGCATTCATATACGTGTGTCTCTAACCATCTGTTGCAAAAATGATTGGAAAAGGGAGAATTGAGAGGCACCCAGACTCTATTAGCACTTCTGTGTGGTTTTTATACATGCATGGGGTTTTAGGGGTTTTATTGTGAATTTTCAAATTATCTACTATACTCTCTTCCAATAAGGTTTCTATCAGACATATTTATATTACCATTGAAACACAATATCAAAGACTGAATAAGCAATTTCATAAAATTACAGGAACACAAAAAAGAATAAAGCCCTTTGCAATACCCGTTTTATGTTAAAACATTTTGCAGGCAAATATATGTGTTTATAGATCATTTAAATGGGAACTCATAGATGAGACACATTCTGCTTTTCAAGAAAAAGCTTCAACCTTTCCTGAATATTTGGACAGGAACAATTAAAAGAAAATCCCTTGTTGTGTTTTTGTGTACTGTATTATTGTATGATTGACCTGGGATAGAGTGGGTGTATAGCATTACTTTCAAACAGTGGGAAGGGGTTGGGATAGCATAGTGCTGTGTATACGGTGTGATGTACAATATATAATTATACACGTTCAGGTCCACCCTCTTCCTGCTGAGTGAAGGGTGAAGAAATTTTTGTTTAATATGTTTAGTAGTCTCACTATAATGAAAGTGGTTATGATAAACCGTTTAGATCACAATAAACATGAACCTTATCTATCAGCTACGACCTCATCACCTCCTTTTGTATTTGTAGCACGGGCAACTTCAAGACATTAATAAATATTTTAAATCAAAATTAAGTGTATGGTTAACCCTTTCATGGCAATAAAATTTTGGTGTTAAATAGTTTGAGAGATGTACTATACTGCACCCACAATTTTTGCCTGTCAAGCAAAGACATTAGCTAATTTTAGTGTTGAAGGGGTTAAAGTGACATTAACACAGGCTGGTCACTGTAAAGAGCTTTAGCTGTTACAGGATCGGATGGGCCTGTGAATCTAGTAAATTAGCATGTATATATTAATTACTGCGGGGTAACTTTCCCTTCTCCCAAGGGCAAGTGCATAATGCAAAAGCCCTGACAGAACATGTGGATTGGCTGAGTCTGCCAGCGAGGAGACTGTGAACTCCTAGGCTTGTGTGTTATGTCATACGGCAGTCATAATGTCTGGCTCGGTGGTGTCTTAATTACGCATCCTGTTTACATCCTTTGTTTTTAATTCCAGTGTGCAGCTTACAGTTCCCCTGTAATCATCAGCACCCTTTCACCTACACCACTAATGGTTACAACACTAAGAACGTGAAGGAGGCTTGCAAAACGAGAAAAATCAATGCCTTGGACATAAAAATATAAGTGCATTTAGCATCATTAGACCGACTTTCAAAAAGCTTTCTTTGATTTCATTACCCCTGGGGCTGCAATAGCAGAGTATGTTAATGTTCGAGAGCTCTTCAGACATTCAATGAGAAGCAAATCTCACACTGACCCTGGTTGCAGCCGGAGAGTGTCTGCTTCAAATCCTCTTCCTTGGGCCTTGGCATCTCTTACGCTTTGAGTTATAGACTCACTGTACAGGAAATAACCACCATCGTTTGTTGTGTTTTTTCCCCCAATATGGTTTGCTTGGTATAAAAATCTGCTTTCAACTCGCGCACAGGAATTTATTTATATACAGTGTAATCTTATTGCACTCTGGCGCTGTTTTCGGCGTCCTGTTTGGATTGAACACTAGCAATATTTAGCACTACATGACTGCAGCAAATCGCACCATTTCTATAGCACAGACTGTTTGATTGCAAAAGTCCTGATTGCATCATTAGTTCCAAAGTGCTGTGCTCACTGAAACAAGCGAGCATCTCGTGGACATTAAACTGGTATCCTGTTGTTTATGAGGAGAGGCTTCATATATATAGCACTTCATCTTACAAACCTGCCTTCCCCAAGAGCATTCGTGCAGCATTAGGTAAACAATTATACCAGATGACTTTAGTGGTAGTTTCTTCCTCCTTAATTCATGCATACACGCATTCTGCATGCACGAGAGAAGAAGGAGGGGGGGTTCTGTAGCGACCCATAAAAACTAAAAGATTTCCGCTCTGTAACCGAATATGCAAACCATCACAACCTTTTCCGTCAAATCCAACAGTGCTTTGAAATCCAAAGCCACTCATTTGCATTTGGGTGTGCGTCTTGATATGAAGTGTTGGGGGTGGAGAGATTTCTAGAACAGTAATTAATTATTTTGAGCCGTTCATTCTTGCCTTAGGTTCTACATGATTACTGGACAATCAGTGCGTGCTCTCTAAACAGGAAACAAAAAAAGGGGCACTATGTCTCTTTAACATCTTTGTCCAGCTGGTTATATTTTATATGAGCTCAGCTCACATCACTTTTTATTAGCTTAATAAATCACCTTTCTTGTCAATCAAGCAGCAGAGAATAATTGGATATGGTTGAAGCCTTCGTGATGGATTATAAATCATTCAAGATTAAATTAAAAGATAATGCACAAACTTAATGGTTTGTGTTTTGCAGTCTAAATTGCCTGGGAGCACTGCTGTTTCTAGTCATTGCAGTATTCTTTAAATAAGAAAGGAAGAAAGCATGCGATTTCTGCTCTTATTGTAATTCCAAAATCTGTTTTATTTTCAATTGTTGATGATCAAACCCGGTTATAAAAGTTGGAGCTGTTGATCTGATTATTTAATGTAGCCGTTATTAAATGTGTAGTTTTAGGGTAAACTTACCTTTTTAGATAATATTTAACCTGAACATAAAAACTTTGTTACAATATAACTTGCAGCTAGAAAGAAGCTATATTCTGAATTACCCCTCTCTGAAAATCTTTCCTAAGTTTAGTTAACAAATCATTAATTATACCTGTAGCAATTATAGGAAATAAAACCCTGACGATCTTCGTACATACGATCTATGTCACAGTATGTTCTGCCTAAGAATTATTTTTTGCTTTGTCAAATCAGACTGTGTTCTCACAAATTCACGTATCATTGTCACCGCAACATCTGTCATTTGTGTTGTGTAAATTCACTGTATTAATTTTTGTTTGCAAGTCATTTGACGAAGAGGAAAGCTTGATTCCATCACGGCTGCAAGTTGCGACGATAGCTAACTACCACCCACTGCTGACAATCGGAATGTGATGGTCACATCTGCATGTCAGTACCATACGGCGAGATCCTCAATCTGTCACAGTGTAAGGAAGCGCATTAGTGGTTTCAATTCTGCTTTATTTTCAACATGAAATGGAAAAAAAGCCGACAAAAAAACCCAACAAATAAGGAAGCTAAACAGTGGCGTGAGAGCCGGCAATTTGCTGGCTTTCTACTGACAGACACTGCATTATCATAATTGTCTCTGCTACATGATAGGACAGAAAAATAATAATGTCATTTTATTTATAGCTGGGATGCCCCTTTTATGAGAGTCAAGCAAGTTCCTGCCAAGTGGAGTAGGTCAAATGACATCTTTTGATCAGGCCTGTCCAAAGAGATCAAAGATGAATGGCAGGTAATGGATACCCAATGACAAACCAAATCTAAAACAGAAATAGGCCTGCCACAGCCTGCCAGTTACCCATTAGAGGCTCACCTAACTAAGGCAGTATTCCTGACACACTGGCCGACCACCTAAATCAGCCAGGCGGCAGTGCTAAAATTGTGTATTATCATTGGAAATGGCTATTATTTCCCCAGTAACATTTGTGTTAAGGATTAGTTTGCATAGGGATGGCCTGGCAGCAGCCACCTTCATAGAATATTGACTGGGTTAACGCTTTCCTCTCCATATAACATCTCACATTCTGTATATTTCTCTCCCTGTTTGCAGGGCAGACATGGAATTGCACAAACACATTATGTCCAGCAAATATACTGATTTCATATTAAATGTGGGGCAAATATTGCAGACATTACCACCATGATGCATATATGCACTTACTTGTAAAGCCCCAGTGTATATTTATCTCTGATAGGTAAAAACAAAGAATAAAGTATGTTAACTGTTTGGGTGCCAGAATAGTAATGACCAGGCTGAAGGTCATGTTAGAGTTAATTATACTGGGTTTGTATAGAAGTAAGCACGCCTTATTGATTACAATGTGAGCAGCACCCCCTACTGATTACAGGTGTAGCTCAATGTGAGCAGTGCCCACTACTGATGGCAACTAGATCTTTGAGTAAAATCTTTAGTTGCAAAAGTTCTCTGTAATGTATCAAGCTCCTGCAAATAATGTTCTATATCACCTGCCTAGTAGCAGAGATTTTGTAAGTATATCTTAGCACAGTTTAACAAAATCTGGGGCTCTATAACACCTACTGCCCATGCTCTCTGCTTACAGCTTAACCCAGTGCTTGCAGCCTGTTGTCTTGCCATTAAAATACGCTGTAGTGATTGCTTAACCTTTAAGAACAGAGGCAGGCAATTGTCCAACTTCTGAACCAAAACAAAGCTAGTATTTGTGCTAAGTGTTTGTTTTACAGTTAAGTTTTTCCTCTTTAAGTGCTCCCATACATATCTATCAGAGGGATGCCCTCTGCTGATGTCCTCAGATCTCACAGTACAGAGCTCTCTGTGAGCGCCCTCTACTGTGTGATTGCAGCTTGAGAGGGAGATGCCCCTCACATACTACAGCTCTGGCATACTGTTACATGTTACGGAGGGCAGGCTGAGGGAAGATGTGAGCAGCACAGAGCCATTGGCACTCTGTTGCCAGTATGCTGACAATAGATGCCAAATATGCACAGAATTGACAGCCTGGAATTTATGTTTCGATCTGGTTAGTGACACTGCCGGAGGTGGAGTTACACATCAGGCAGCAGGGGTAAAAAACTCTTTATGTGCCACGTTTCATAGCGAAATGCTTAACGTACAAACTCCAAATCACTTAAGTAGTCTCGGTGCGTGGAGTAGCCCTGTAAATGTGACAAAAAGCAAAAACTTTCCAATACCGCAATCATAAACTGGAGTGTGAGCAGAATGGCCAAGACTGTCTTAGTTCTGCATATACTAAGCATCTGAAGAAAATCAAACAACAAACAGCCACATTGAAAAACACATGAGGCTGCAAGTCAGCTTTCAATTCACCAAAGTCCTGGTTAGGGAGTAACGCCCCTAATTTCTGTCTGATGAAATGAAAACTGTGCACTTCTGTAGTGTGTGTCTGCCTATCACTTTCCAGGTTTAGTAACACAATGGCATTCCTCTGTGCGGGCTATGGGAGATATATTCCATACTCAAGAGCAACAGGTTGAGTCTATGCAATCTACAATTGCTCAAACAACCATATTGATAGCAACACTTCAAACTCAAACAATTAAAAGCCCTAGTCACGGTTGAGTTCTTGGCTCCCCTAAAACACATATGCATAAAAGCCATATCCCCATAACTCAATTAAGAAACAAAGAAATCAAGGTGTCACCAGTTTCTTGAATTCTTACCCTAATTTGACATTTTAAGTCTACTTAATTTTTTGTCTTCCAAAAATGTGCACTCCTCTGCAACCTTCAGTGGTTGGAAGTCATTATCGAGTACTGTATCTCTAAATATGTACTAGTATTGAGAAAGCAAATCACCTTTCTATCATCCACTGCAATTTTACTTCTTCTTTATTGTAAAGCCAAAATCGCTTTCACTTACAATGTTCCGCATTTCCAATCTATCAACAGATTACAGTTTTGTTTAATTTTAATGTGGCTAACTTAAGATGTTGTATAGTAAATTTATGCAACTGATCACAGTTATTAAATTACTGCATCTGCACAAGAAGCAATCAAACCTCTTATTATAGTTTTTGTGTGTGAATGTTAAATGTCAAGGATCTACCAATGCACTGCGGGGAAGCACAGTACAGTTAAGGATGCATAAAATATCAGCACTTTTTATGCCTGTGCATCTAACAAAGACTCCCATCATAATTAACTAGTATGCAAATAAATAATTTTTACAAACTACCTTGGAAACAGTTGTACAGACAATTTTTTTTTTCCAGTCAACATCTTAACGCAGCTCAGTGATATTTAAACCTTTAGACACATCTCTATCCGAATCATGTATGCAATAAAATATTTAAGCCTCACAGAGATGGGAAAATTGTATTATAAATCTAAATCTCTGTGGAAAAAGGTAATTTATGATGATAAATTTAATTGTGCTTTTTACAGTTTGTGAAATGCAATTTTTTTTTTTGCTTTCCTATTGTGATTTACCTCTGTTATTCCAAGTAGCAACATTGTAGGTTTTTCCTGCATTATATATTTCTTTGACTCTGGATGATTTGCAAGAATTCTTAAATGATATGCAAGGTGTAAAATATCTGGAGATATGTCATTTAGGTTGAGTTTAAATTTAAAATCTAAAGAAAAAAAATAAATGCTAAAATTGGATGAATTAGTTGTGATGAGAATTTGACCAGATGAAAAGAAGTTAAAATAATAAATGACTTGACACCCTCAATTGTGATGTAGTGAAGGTGCCATAACCGTATCAACCGGCATGGACGGTTACAAGAATATTGACCTTGAGCTTAAAGGGACACTATAGTCACCAGAACAACTACAGCTTAAATTTTTTCTGGTGAGTAGAATCATTACCTTCAGGCTTTTTGCTGTAAACACTGTCTTTTCAGAGAAAATGCAGTGTTTACATTACAGCCTAGTGATAACTTCACTGGCCACTCCTCAGATAGCTGTTAGAGATTCTTCCTGGGTCATGGCTGCCTAAAATGTATCCAAACATTCAGTGTCTCCTCCCTCTGCATGCAGTCACTGAACTTTCCTCATAGAGATTCATTGATTCAGTTCACCTCTATGAGGAGATGCTGATTGGCCAGGGCTGTGTTTGAATCATGCTGGCTCTGCCTCTTTGTCAGTCTCAGCCAATCCTAGGGAAGCACTGTGATTGGATCAGACTACCACTTCTGATGATGTCAGCAGACTGCTTGTTTTTATGAGTCTAACAGCATGCAGAGTTACAGCTTCAAGCTTGAATACAGTAAGATTTTTGCTATATTATGGAGGCATGCGGGGCCCAGGGGGGCTAGAGGTGGTGTTAACACTATAGGGTCAGGAATACATGTTTGTGTTCCTGACCCTATAGTGATCCTTTAAATATATTCTGTTTATGAGGAAAGTGTTTATAGTCTGCTACTTAGATGTTTAGCAACTTGGAGATCTTTAGATATTGATATGAAGTAGTGTAATGCTAGACCCATTTTACAGATTAATAAAAGTGTCCGTGGAACTTGTGAAATGACCAGGATGTATTTAAATATTACTACCAAAACAAGTTTTAAATGTCAAGAGTAGTTTCAGTAATGTAGAGTTGGTGCTGCTTTAAATCAGTCTGACTGGGGTGTGTCTAACTTCAGAATGCTGAAGATGCAACTCCCATCATTGTCCACTAGGAAAACAAAAAGTGTGTTACATACACAGCATCAACTGTGCCTGTGAGGGTTGGGGGTCCCCCACTCTACCCACAACTTCTAAGGCATACATTTACACTGTGTGGTTCACATCAGGGTACCCTGTGTTGTGATGGCTGACAACATTATGATGCTTGCTCTTTAAATGTCGCCATCCCAATGCTTGCAAACGTTTTCACCATGATAATCCACTGTAGAAATACAACATTTTATAGTCATTTTTTGCCCATTGTGAGTCCATAGAATTTATGAGAGGTTAATGCTGGTGTCATTTTTTTAATTTGTAGCTAAGCATGAAGACGTTTATTTGATTTGAAGCAGATAAATATGCATCGATCATCAGGATGTGCTCATATTTGCTTATATCTAACATTTAAGGCAGGATGGCATCTTTTTGGCTGCAAGGGAATGGGAGGAAGTTAAATTAATCTCGCTGGCCCATAGATCAGGCCATGACTAGCCTTGTCACTTCCTGTGTGTGTTGTCAGGGCTGAGAGATTTACTACATCATTTAGTCAGAACAAATACAAAATTGCAGTTGACGAGTAACTAAAAAAATCTGCTTCTGCAGATCATGCAAAGCTGACCTGTTCATCCCAGCTTTGATTATTTCTACACATAGTTTCTAAATTCTTAGGAAACCGTAGTATTTTAATTTTTATAAAACTATTTGAAAGTCCATCTCCATAACAAAAAATTATATTCTTTCAAAGAGCCTCGTAGTGCAGTTTGTCTTTTCTGCAGCCTCTTGGGTAATCTCAATATATGGGGGTCTCAATGAGAAACATGTTGAGTATGCTTTATATTCTTAGATCAGAGAAACTCTCATCTTTCCCATCATATAAAGAGCTTTGTTAAAGGGGCACTTCAATCATCATGGCAGCCTATTTTAACTGAGGTGTTATGGTCTCTCCAACCCCCCCAGCTGTACATAAACTTGTTTGTAGTGGGACTGCAGAGTAACCCCCATTCCAAATGAACTGTGGACACCACTGCAGTCACAGTACATTAAAAAGGAGATTGTCCTGCGTACAAGCATATATGTGCAGCCAGGGGTACATATAGCTTCCCTACGTGATGTCTCAGAGTGAGGGACATCGCGTAGCAACATAGAGATGGGAACTGGCAGTTCCTCCAACACATACACAATGAGCATACATTGTTCTGATGCTCAGAGTAGATAGTGTCCTTAAATACATTCCACTGACCGCACAATTTATTTTAGATTTTTAATACAAATACACATTTCACACATTTTCCTTAGTAAAAACAAATCCAATTAAGAGTTTAAAAAGATCCCCGACAGAAGCTGGCTCTGTGCCAAACAGCTCTATTGCATTACACAGCCACGCAGCCTTCTGAAAAGGATCTGAATCCCGTGTGCAATGAAGGGTTAAACTGAGGGAAACCCTTCTCTACTTTTACAGACATTGTAAAAACATATATATGGATAACTTCCTCTTATATGTAGAAATTGTTTCCATTCCTTGTTTATGGCCTTTTATATAAACACTGTATCGTAGAGAAGGATGCAAGATTAAATATTTATTAAAATATATATATATATATATATAATACACAAGATCCAGCGCACTCACCTATCCACTAAACAGCAACTTCAATGTTGAAAGATTTTTTTTTTTTTTAAAACATCTAATCTAGGCAAACATTATGGGGGTTTAGTTACATTATATGATCATACATTGCATAAGCCTGCCACAACGTCAATGTACCCCATCTTTGGCAGGTCCTACAGTAAAAGCCTAATGTCTGCTCTTATGAGATTAACCTACTTGGGGAAAAAAATTCCATCTGGGGCTCTCTGCAGTACAAGGCTAAATAGGGCCCTGGGATGAGGCACCTGTGACAGGGAGGGGTGCAAAACCAAGGAGTTGGCTAGACTCCCAAATATATATAAAACAAGAGGGGGTTGGCTGCACTCACCTTAACATGCATAAATGGGGGTGCTGCTGGGGGCCAAATAATACAATACACAAGATCCAGCGCACTCACCTATCCACTAAACAGCAACTTCAATGTTGAAAGATTTTATTTGTTTTTTTAAAAACACCTAATCTAGGCAAAAATAATGGGGGTTTAGTTACATTATATGATCATACATTGCATAAGCCTGCCACAACGTCAATGTACCCCAACATTGAAGTTGCTGTTTATGGATAGGTGACACTGATCTAATGTCTGCTATTTGGCCCCCAGCAGCACCCCCATTTATGCATGTTGTGAGTGCAGCCAACCCCCT
The DNA here is from genome assembly GCA_933207985.1 of Pelobates cultripes. Classification (NCBI taxonomy): domain Eukaryota; kingdom Metazoa; phylum Chordata; class Amphibia; order Anura; family Pelobatidae; genus Pelobates; species Pelobates cultripes. The sequence goes on from OW240923.1 coordinate 16,157,254, forward strand.
CTTGTTTTATGTTATCAGGGAGTCTTAACCTGCCCTCTGTCAAGGTGCCTCATCCCAGGATTTAGCACTATTTTCTTTTCCCAGAACCAATTTTTTTCCCATTATCTGTTGACCTGCCAAAAGATATAGGCCGAAGGCTTATGCAATGTATGATCATATAATGTAACTAAACCCCCATTATTTTTGCCTAGATTAGGTGTTTTTAAAAAAACAAAATCTTTCAACATTGAAGTTGGTGTTTAGTGGATAGGTGAGTGCGCTGGATCTTGTATATTATATTTATATATATATATATATATATATATATATATATATATAATTATTGTTATATATATTTATATATAATATAAAAAAATTAATATGTAAATACGTAAAAAAAATAAGTAAAAAAAATAAAAATATATAGATGTGTTATTTCGTTCTAACGGTATTGTGATATTAATATATATATATATTTATATCAAAATACACGTAGAACAAAATAATATATATATCTATATACATAAATATATACGTATATATCACTATATATATACCTATATATAAATAAAAATATTTTAAAAAAATTATACATATATATTCACATACGTATATATAAACATATATTAATTCTACATATATTTATGTAATATTTTTACATAATTGGGTATCTTAATTAATTACAATTAGCGGGACCTGCCTGACAACCCATGCCGAAAGTAAAGGGAATTTAATTTGCTAGCACTATATTTAACCCTATAACTTTCCAAGACACCATAAAACCTGTACATGGGGGGTACTGTTCTACTCGGGGGACTTCGCTGAACACAAATATTAGTGTTTCAAAACAGTAAAATGTATTACAACGATGATATCGCCAGTAAAAGTGACGTTTTTTGCATTTTTCACGCACAAACAGCACTTACACGGACGATATTATTCCTGCGATACTTTTTACTGTTTTGAAACACAAATATTTGTGTTCAGCGAAGTCTCCCGAGTACAACAGTACCCCTCATGTACAGGTTTTATGGTGTTTTCAAAAGTTACAGCGTCAAATATAAGGCTTGTGTTTCATTTTTTCACATTAAAATTCGCCAGATTGGTTACGTTGCCTTTGAGACCCTATGGTAGCCCAAGAATGAAAATTACCCCTATGATGGCATACCATTTGCAATAGTAGACAACCCAAGGTATTGCAAACGGGGTATGTCCAGTCTTTTTTAGTAGCCACTTAGTCACAAACACTGGCCAAAATTGGCGTTTTTTGCATTTTTCACATACAAACAAATACTAACGCTAACTTTGGCCAGTGTTTGTGACCAAATGGCTACTAAAAAAGACTGGACATACCCCATTTGCAATACCTTGGGTTGTCTACTATTGCAAATGGTATGCCATTATGGGTGTAAATTTCATTCCTGGGCTACTATAAAGTCCCAAAGGCAACGTAACCAATCTGGCGAATTTCAATTTCAAATGTAACGTGCTATATTTGACCCTGTAACTTCCCAAAACGCCATAAAACCTGTACATAGGGGGTACTGTTTTACATGTGAGACTTTGCTGAATACAAATATGTGTATTTTATTGCAGTAAAAGCAAACAGTATTATGACATTGACAGTTAAAATGTCATGTAGAACTAAAACAATCAAAAACAATCTTATTTTCTCCCATTTTTTTCATATTAAATTATGTTTCAGCTAAATATTTGATATTAAATGAAAGCCCTGTTTCCCCTGAATAAAATTATATATAATAAGGGTGGGTGCATTTAATATGAAAGAGGTGAATTACGGTTGGACAGACATGTAGCGCAAATGCCAGGATTTGTTTACATTTTGTTTCATTCACAACGTGTACATTTGGCTCCGTCCTTAAGGGGTTAAATACTTTGTTGTTATTATTATTATGGACATGCACCCCCCACCAGTTCCACAATACCTTTCCCTTCCATCACTCTGTATTAGTCCTACCAGAATTGATTGCTCTGGATATTGCATTACTTGCCTGACTCAAGTCTTTGGGGGGAAAAAATATGTATTTTGTGCAGGTTCTAATACACTGTGGGGTATTTATTATTTTCATTAGGCTACTCTTGTACACAGGACAGGCTGGAGTTGTTGGAATGCAATTAATACTACACAGGGGTCCTACGGGAGAGCAATTGAGCGGTGATTTGGCGTGGGCACCTCTACTAGTCAACCTGGCATACCTGTGCACCAGCCTGTCAGTCTATGATGCACACAGCAACTCTGACACATTCCTATGCCTCCCAGTATTGGGGAAATGTTTTGTTTACAGTGATTGTCATTAACTAGCTAGTATAACCCTGTTAACTCTAAAAACATACTGGATTGATTGTTTTCTATTTGTAGTAATACATTGCAGTATTGAGATACTATGTTAACATATATTGGAACCATAACATGGTGGTTGTGTAGAAGTAGATAAGTCTTTATTCTTACAAATGCCACTAGTTGCCTGCAACTGATCTCGATTAGAATACGATCGTGGCTGCATCACCCAATGTGGGGCACAAACAAACCCATCCTATCACTGCAGACCACAAATACGGTCTGGCTGTACTGAATTACACAGTAAATATCCTCTCATTGGATTCTATTGTCTTCCAGTTTCATGTATGGGAAGAAAGCTTTGCATTGTGAGAACAGTAAACTGGTTTACCTTCCCTTTGTCAATCCTAACAGATCATCGAAGATATTTTTATAAGCCCTAAGATAATATTTAAACTGAGGTCTTTTGAAGGTTTGTAAAAACAAATATCCAGTGCTTGCAGGTGGCGGGAGGTCAGCTCATGTTAAAAACGGTTCTGCGTAAGTAACAAAACACGAAAATATTTTTATGTATTGGGTTCTTTCATATTAAGATATTCCCATTCATAAGATGATAGTTTAGTTTTCCAGTTATATGTGTAAATGCTAAAATTCAAAAGGAGAAAAGTTAAAAATAAAAAAAGCAGAACTGGCAGACATGGGGCTGCTTCACAGACCTTCAAGACAGAAATTTCCCTATTTTTGTTGCACAGGTAAACGGTCATAAATGAATTCTCCCAGATCATACTATCTGCATATATTAGAGGGGAACTTTCATTTAAAAACATTTACAAATTACCTTTAAATTGATTTAGGCTTTTTTTCTTCATTACGATGCTCCATTTTCTTTTAAGTGTGTGAAAGGGAAACTATACTTACCAGAAGAACTACAACTTATTGCAGTGGTTCTGGGGTCCATAGCCTGTCCCTGCAGTCTGAGCAATATAAACACTGCCTTTTTCAGAGTGTTTACAATGCTGCCTAGTGACACCTATAGTGGCAGTTACTCAGATGCACACTCTGCATTGAGACTCATTGATTCAATGCATCTCTATGAGGAGAAGATGATTGGTGCTGCGAGACCTGCACAGCGAGGGAGAAAAGGTTATTTTAAATCCTTATTTCTTAACTCTGAGGTGGGCCGGGGACCTTAATAGGTAGTTCAAATCTATAATGTTAGGGATACATGTTTGTATACCCAACACTATAGTGTTCTTTTAAATGTTAAGAAATACCATCATAATCTAGCTTTTCCGTGCACACATTGCAAATATGGAGGAGAAATAGAAATTGTTCAATTTCTTCTCGTCTGTGTGCTTTATTTATGCTGACTAGGTGCAAATTGCAGAGCTTAGAACAGCGATTGACAGTAGGGATCGACCGATTATCGGTCTGGCCGATATTATCGGCCAATATTCAATATTTTCGATAATACATACCAGGACCGCCGGGCTTGTAATGCTTACTTACCTTCCCAGCACCTCCCTGTCTAAATCTCGCAAGTCCCACGGCCATCAGAGCATTGCCACGGGTTACCATGGCAAAGCTCCGTGCAGCACACAGACCGTGAGATTTACACAGGGAGCTGCTGGGAAGGTAAGTAAGCGCTTGCTGCGGGCCCCCCCACTGTACTTTCCATGCCACTGGACCACCAGGGAATGCTATATGCCCCCTCTCTGGCCAGGTAACAAGCAGGGAAAGGGGACTAAATAAATATATACATATATATTTATATATATAAATATATATATTTTTTTTTTAAATGCACCCTCCCCCCAATTTACATACCTGCAGAAACACTACACAAACACACTGCATTATATAAACACACTACACACACACACACTGCATTATATACACACACACACTGCATTATATAAACACACTGCACAGACACACACATACACACACTACACAAACACACTGCATTCACTATACACACTACACAAACACACTTTGCATTCATTATATACACACACAACACAAATACACACTGCATCCACTATACACTCACTACACAAACTCCCATGCCTAAGCACACTGCATCCACTACATGTGGCATGTATATTATGTGCTTTTACCTTTAGAAATAATTTATTTTTTCAAAATGGTAAATGTACAGAATATCGGTAAGTTATCTGCTATCGGCCTGAAAGTTCACAGATTATCGGTATCGGCTCTAAAAAAAAAAATCAATATCGGCTGATCCCTAATTGACAGGGATCTAAGATGGAGACCAGTTGCAGGATAAAGAGTTGTTGATTACTACAAATAAAGCAGCTTTGTCATCTTCTGGAGTTTATGCATATTTTGACTCCTGCTGGTGGCCTGGGGGTTCAGCCAAGGTAAGTCATACTTACCTGGGGTGTACTACAGGGTGGAGAAAGTGACCATTTGCGTAATGTAGATAAATGTATAAAGAATATGCAGAAAAATAACTATAAAGATACACATTTTAAACATTCCTGCACTTGCTGTAAGTCCCTTGCAGATCAGGAAGAGGCTGAGCTGATTGAACGCCTTCATTCTATTGAAAGGAGCCTGGGCCAATTCCACAAACCTCCAACCAGAAGGCATTCCATTCATCTATCTCATAGGATGAATGGAATCTACACACTGATAACAGCTGTACCTGGGCTCCTATTAGTCTTTGCAGCTGCAAAATAGCCTATTAGAAAACTATCACCAGTTTCAGTGTGTCTTTGCAAATGAGAAATCACAGAGTTATTTAGTTTTATTTTTGACCTATCCTGGAATTATAGCTTTTGTTGTAAGCACTGCCCTTTTCTGTCAATTAAAAGCAGACCAGCAGAGACAATGAGGGAAAGGAGTTCTAAAAAGCGTAATTAATTTTCAGACTCTATTCTGTCCGTATTTAGTAAAGGGACACCATAGGCACCCACACTACATCAGCTCCCTGTTTTCCTCTACTTAAATTATGTAATTTCATTCTCAGAAATATTAAATGCATGGATATAGAAATGTAAAGAGCAGGTCTGTAACAATAAGCCCCAATGCTGCTGATGCAAAGCTATCTGCGACACTTTGAGAAATCCCCCTGATGCATTGTATGCCCTGGCTGTGCCTACATTGTGATGACAGTTTATAATTATTTAGAACATCACACGAAAAAATGGTTTAAATACACTATAAGGTCATTTTCAATATTATTTCATTGATTTAATTTCCAGGAACGTGGCCGTTCATCTTTAAGAGGTTCTACATTTTACCTGTCTACACAGATTCAGTGAAGAGCTCTTGTGCTTAGCACTCTTAAAACACTAAAAGCGCAGCTTTCTCACCTACATGCTTCAGACTACTTCCAGTTAGTGTGTTTTTAGCACAGGTGCACCAGTTGTCGCATTGCTTGACCACTGGTAATCAAATTGTTCAATAATTGTCCAGCTGGAAACAAACAATATGGGGGCAGATTTCATACTCTGATAATAAATGTAGCATTGCTTTTGGATGACAGTGTATGTACTACTGTGAAGGGACACCTTTCAGGTATAAATTGAATGTAACCTGGAAATTGGTTTTACTCTGTGATCTCAGTTAATGAACATTGGGCACCAGTAGGGGCAACAAGACAAAGTTTTTTGATTTCGTTAAAACTCGAGTCTGATAGGAGGCCTATTATGGAAAAGGAAATTACTATAAGGGTAACGTGGGGACACTTTCATTTTAAATGGAAGCTACTAAAGAATTAAATCTCATTAATCTGATATTAAATAACCAGTCATCTGTAATTTTACAATTGGATGAAGATTTTTATGAACTTTCCATCTTTTCTCAGATTCGGCACGTGGCTTTTGTGAGAAATACTATACAGAACTTATCGTTGCCCTTTTCCACGACAGCGGCACAATAAGTACATAGTCTATGACAATCCTGAATCCTAGCAGTTGTGTTACGGACAAAATTGTACAAGCATGTTACCGTATTTACTCAAATCGAATGCATACTTTTTTTGGAAAATAAAGTTTCCAAAATTTGAATGAGCATTAGATTCAATCGCGCATTACATTTGGGGCAAAATTCAGAATTTTCAGCGAATTGCATTCCAGCAAATTAAAACTGCTGAATTTAAAGGGACACTATAGTCACCAGAACAACTACAGCTTAATGTAGTTGTTTTGGTGAGTATAATAGCTCCCTTCAGACATTTTCATAATCTCTGAAAAGGCAGTGTTTACATTGCCCCTAGGAACACCTCCAAGTGGCCACTTCTTAGATGGCCACTGGAGGGGCTTCCTGGCTCAGGGCTGCACAGTAAGCAGCCCTGCCGTTCAGCGTCCCAACGCATTTTGGCGAATTCACATAGGCAAATTTTGTTCCTGAAAGACTACTTAAGAAACAAGTAACACTAAAATTGAAATGCGATCAGTGTTACTATGGTAAACGGCAATAAACATTTTCATTGTAGCACAATGTTGTATAGTAGTATCTTCTTGTATAAATGCGCATTACATTTGCCAGCAAAAACATTTTGCAGCTTCCAGGTTTCAGAAATTGAGGTTCGCATTAGATTCGAATAAATACGTTATTTACTGAGCTTGTGGCAGGGGTAAGAACTACAATCTTTATTCTTAGAAAAAGGTGTCATCAAACTGTAACGAGTAGAAAATAAAGCAAATCATTATTTGCAGTACTTATTCATTTCTTACTTTTGAGGGGTGATGCAATGTTTGTTACATAGTAAATGTAGAAAGAAGCCATTTTTGGCCAAAAATCATTTTGTGAAGATAGTGCCCCTTTAAAATAAATAGATGATCTGGATGGTGCCGTATTGCTACGTGATGGCTTCTGTATATACAGCCATCAGAACTCATATGAATGTCTTTTAGTATAATATTGTGTGCTCTTTATGTTTGTGTCTGTTAGTGTTCCTGTGTGCAATTGTGCATGTGTAAAATGTGAGGGCAAAGTTCTGACTAATGTCAAGTACGATTCTAGGGCAACTGAGCTTTACAGGAACTGCAGTTTATAACATCCTTTATAGGCCCTCCAAATGTTTGTAAACTGCAGTTCCCATGAAGCCCCAACAGGGTTGAATGAGCATTACAAAAATTGTATATTCCGTCACTATTAAACAGCCATAAGACTTGCCCTGGCTGCATGTCACGTAATTTTCTGAACATTCACACAAAGCTGTACTGTATATTCACAGAAGCTTGAGTAAAAGGATTCGGGATACATTGTTTATTATTTCTAATATAAGCTTTATATAACATTTGCTGGCCATGATAGGGTTAAGGTAGACACTATTGTCTACAAATTCAACAAACTACATTGTAAAAATATACAGCTCAGACTTCTAAACCAGTATATAAATAAAAACTTCATAGTGACTTTGAAATGTTTTAACTCCTGAAGGACAGCGGGCGTAGTATGCAGTCCTTACGGATCCGACTCTAAATGCCGGGAGGCGGAATATCACTTCCATGCCGTCCTTCCCACTTACCTGCTCGCCGGCGATTGCGATGGGGGGGATTTACCTGGCATCCCAGGGAGTCCGCCTGCTGCCAATCCGGCCCTACTGGGCCATGTGATCACGAGGACCTGACGATCACATGGATGGAATAGCTGTCCATAGCAATGCCAGCAGGGGGAGTGCCTGAAATGACAGGTAGTCCCCATGCTGCCTGAAATAAAATGAAATAAAGTTAAAACAGTGTAAAATAAAACAATATATACTTAGAAAAAAAAATAGTGTATATATATATATAATCTATGTCCTGAGGAAAGTTCACCATGGTGAACTGAAACGTTGACTGTTTGGATTAAAAGCCTTCATACTTTTCATATAAGTCCTTGAGTGCTGGCTCTCTTTTTGAATCTCTATCTTCGTGCAGTTAAGCACCGAACCATTAAAAGGAGGAAAGCTGGAGTGCAGCAATTGTATGTGTGTGAATATATGTATGTGTGTGTGTGTGTGTGTGTGTATATATATATATCACTTACACATACACTGTCTAAGTGTATTTTAATATTAATATATACATGTAAAATGATATTAATTAGTTCAAGTTAGTTTTTTTGCATTTTTCACACACAAACAAATATTAACACTAACTTTGGCCAGTGTTTGTCACTAAGTGGCTACTAAAAAAGACTGGACATACCCCATCTGTAATACCTTGGGTTGTCTACTATTGCAAATGGTATGCCATCATGGGGGTAATTCTCATTCCTGGACTACCATATGGTCTCAAAGGCAAAGTAACCAATCTGGCAAATTTCAATGTGAAAAAACTGAAATATGTAACATGCTATATTTGACCAAACACCATAAAACCTGTACATAGAGGGTGCTGTGTTACACATAAGACATCACTGAATACAAATATGTGTATTTTATTGCAGTAAAAGCAAACCGTATTATGACATTCACAATTAAAATGTCGTGCAGAACTAAAAAAAATTCTCACATTTTCTTTTATATTTGATTCATATTAAATTATGTTTTATAGCTAAATATTGGATGTTAAATTAAAGCCCTATTTCTCCTGAATACAATAATATATAATAAGTGTGGGTGCACTTAATATGAAAGAGGTGAATTACGGTTGAACAGACGTATAGTCAAATTCCAAGTTTTTTGTTTACGTTTTATTTTGATCAAAAACGAGTACATTTGGCTCAGTCCTTAAGGGATAAAACCTTTTTTTTGGTAAACGCTGGATGCCGCTCGTAAAGATAAAATTGAAGTCGGGGAGGTTTTCTAGTAAAACACATATTGGTTTTGAAAATTTTTCAATCCAGCATTAAAGGTTTGTGAAACGTGTTTAATGTAAATACTCTGTCTCATACCCTTCATGTAATTGACAAGAGCAGATGATTAGCAGTGTTCTCAATGGTATTTTTGCATAAACTTCCATTTTGACAGACCCCGCACTATTTAAATTTTTTTAAAATTTTTATTGTCGTTATTTTGTTCAGTTTTTGACAAAGTTGGCTTTGTCATTTCAAATATCCTAAGTGGTCATTTAAAATGTTTGGTATGCACAGCACAGAAAGTACGGATTACAGGAAAAATACTGACTTCACTTACCTCGTGGGTACCTAGATTGTACATTTTGAATAAAATATCCACTTAATTTTAATTTAACAAAAAATAGGATGTAAATAGGCTACCGGTAGTTTAAAAGAAAAAGAAATGATTCAAGGTAAAGGAATCTGTGCTGATATTAACCCATTTATAACTGTGCAGTCATCACAATCTGGTCCATGCCTATAGCACAATACAAATAAGAGCAGATTATTTAACCTCTTGAGGACCAATGACCGTCTATGCCACCATAATAATAATATATTGAAAGATCATTTTCCAAAAGGAAATGTCTTACTTATTTAATGAAAAGAGTGTTGTCGATGCTCCACAAGCCAAATGATCCATAATGTTATAAGGTTCTTAGGGACCGGAATGATATTGGTAAATATTTGAACCTGAAGGGATTAAAGACCAGACTGCAATGAATATATATATATTGTTTTACATAAATCCAATGTGTACTGCAGTATTAAACTATGCCTGACAAGTTGAACAGACACAGTTATACACCGAGACTGGATTGCTATCCCAAGTAGCATTTCCATCGCAGCAACGGTTTACTGTTCCTCAAATATGGGAGCTATTAAGTCTTTTTTTTAAATTATTATTCTTTATTTTAGTCGTGCATAAAATAACAAACAAGTTTGCAGTGACATTTCATTAGATTGTTTGACATGAGTATCTATATGAGATGAGATGTCAAAAAATACTGCACAGGTTTTATGCTTTTTTTTTTTTTTTTTAATAAGAACACCAAAAACACAATACAGGTCAGGTATAGAGAGAAGTCAGAATTCTGTGGAATAGAATTGCAGATGGATTCAACAGGTAAGTAAGCACCACCGGATAGTTAGAGTTAACTATGGCAGGTCAATTAGGGCACAACTACAAAATTAGCCAGGATAAATCATGAACAGTATCGACATTGCCAGGTTTGGGATGTGGCTACCTGCCATTAAAGACAAACATGCAACATACAAATTAAATCTAGCGTCACTAGAAGCCCAGAGTATCATAGCCTATCATATATCATGGAATACCGCATTTTTTGAATACAGGTATCATAGCTGCAGAAACTTGATGATACTGTCACGGAGCTGTTCAGCCGATGCCAGTAGATGGAGGGACATGAACAAACGTATGCGAGAGTCCACCGAGTCGTGGAGGGGCGCCCCACCAACTTTGAGCGCTGGTGAGTGCCTGCTTTGTGCCTTAGTGGATCCAGCTGTGCACAGCCTGAGTAGCAGGGTCTTGGTACCGTCTTGCTGCACGTGATAGGCCTTGAAGTGCGGGAACCTTACGACAGCGTGATGTGCGACTGCAGATTCGCCTCTCTGGAGCGCTGTACTAATGCACGGTGCTGGGGTGCATCGGTAAGCTTTTTGCTGGGTCTAATCGGCTCCAGCCCCCCGTGATTTGCTCTTCACCATCTGTAAGGCGCTTGCGGGACATAGTGTAGGCTTCGCTTGATATCGGCTGCACAGTGGCCCAGTCTTGGATCTGCTTGCCAGGACTTTCAGGTGGGTTATTTACTGCTCGATTGTAGATCCTGTTCCAAAATCTGGAACACAGGCGATCAAAGACCAGTAAAATTGGATGCAAGTGGATGGGCGGCTGTGTGCAGGCTCGTGGGGTATATTCCATGCTCTCTGCCATCTTAGTGAGTAGGCCTCTGGTTTCCACGCTTTAGATAACGGGAATAACCCCCGCTGGTCCAAAGGGGGAGGGGAATTCCTCCATGCTTTACTGGATGCAAACAAAAATATATATATTTGATTCTTTAAATATCAGGAAATTATACATAACTCACCACTGCAGATTGTGGTACAAAACTGTAATACAGGAAAAAAACTAAAAACTTTGCTGTGATTTAATTCAGCATTATCTCTGAAGTGCAGACAGGCTGCCAATCCCATGCTTTTCTCACAGCTAATTTTTGCTGTTAAATACTGTTCTTCAATAATCCTTTCTACGTATCTGACTGAGGCATCATTGATTCATAAAGCACTCATTACTACATGTTACATTAATTTGCAATATAATAAAACGTCCCCCTTATTGTTTACACGAGTTCTCTAATCTATCTCAATAGATTTCCTGGGTACAGCTCATATAGATCTGACCAGTGACAGAGTTAGACTCGCCTTGGAGAACATTTACTTGTAGCTCTGAAAAGCTCACATTCATCAGCGGATTAGGTCGATCAGATTCTACCAGGATCAATGGCAAGCAATGTGATCCCTCTTACCCTCCAATCCACATACATACACATTTCTCTGTCTGAGAGCCATTTATCTTACAATGTCAAATTGCAATAATTAACCAGTATTGATCTTAAATTCAATTAACTTCATTAACACAGGTCATGATGAGGGTTCTTGCAAGTGAGCAGTGCTCTACAACTATCTAATATTCAGTGTTTGGCCCCCGTGTGTTCCTACAGTCCCAATATACAGGATAAGCACACAGTTAAGATTTATTTTTACCCTATTTGGCTATATTTGTATTTGGGTCACAATGTAGATAATCGTCCGCCGCAAGAGTATGTTTTCCTCAGACAAGTAAAATACAAACTACAAAAAAGGAAAAACCCGTAAATCTGCCATGAATTAAAATATTAGATTTCCTCATGGACAATGGGCAGTTTTCTGACAAATACAGTAAAGGTGGAATATTATTTTAAAGCAAAACTGACATTTGTTGGGTGTTTGCATTTCTCTCAGTAAAAATCAACTCTTTATGAAAATCTACAAAGTAATCGGGACAAGTTAGGTATTAAATCCATTGGCAAGTCATTAAATACTATCAAAATGATTGGCCATAAAGGGTTTATATAGGCCAAATCTCAGAGTAAGCGAATTTAGGAAGAACCCAGGTATGAATGGGATCAGATATTATATTTACATCATTTATTCTATATTAAAATGGATCATTAAAATTGGTATTATTTATGTTTAGACATTTTAATTTAATACAAAAAAAGCAGAGCATGATACATACTGCAAATCAAGTTGTATTTATAGGACTAAAATATCCTCTCAAAAGCAAACACCACCAAAGAGCAGTTTCCGTTAGGATTGATGTGGATGCCTCTTACTAACAGAAGGGATCATGGGAATGTTTGCACAATATCGTTTTTAAATAGAAGTTCCTCTTTTGCACGTATTGTAACCACAACTGACCTTCGCACAACAAAAGGATATTTTTTTTTTAATACATGCTATCCAGATAGAGAACAGATTTATTTGATATTGGAGCACTGCTAAGGATTCACGGGCACTCTCGCCTATTCTAGCAAGTAAAGTACTGGCATTGGACTGTTTTTTGGGGGCTGGGGAGGGGGTGGAGGTGGTAGTTCATGTAGCGATTACAGTACTGGAACTTGTGAAAGGCTCCTGAAATGAAAATGATAAAACTCACTTTGTTTTAATTAACCCACCCCCCCACAGGAGATATGGTAGATATTTGTTTAATATTGATACAGCAGCCTGTTCTAGGTATCGGGAGTGTGTGGGTGGAAATCAATTTGTGCTATAACAGGCCATAGTGAAAGGGTTATGACACGCCAAGGGACGGTGTGCATCCTCTTTAATCACAAATGAAAATCACCCAGGAAGTGCCATTATGCCAATTCATATGCAGTCCCCGCTGTACAATTAAATGTGTGTGATATATGTCTCCTACTTCTAGTATTTAAGCATTTTACCTTGTTTTTAATGGAGACTTTAACTGTCTTCGTACCAGAGGGGCCGCAATAGGATTTAGCTCTATTGATCTAACAATAGATACCTTGCAGAAGACTCAGTTTATTGGTTTATGTAACAAACACACTGCAAACAGAAAGATCACGGCATATTTTAACTCATCCTCTGCTACTAAAGAAGGTTCATGTAGAGAGGTGCCAGTATCTACATATGATATACATGTAAAAGGGCTAGATTTAAATGATATTAAGAAACCTATTTAACTGAGAATGAGTACCATACAATGTTATTTGGCTTATTATAATTAAGCTATTATGGGGCATTCTGCTGGTTTCCATGGAGATAGCTCAACTTTAAGAACTTTGCCCCAGATTTACTTTTTACATCTAAACCCCTTTGTCTTCTGAGAACCTTCTTTTAAAATAATTAACAGGTGCTGACTGTTGTGCAGTTTTCATTTAAAGATGAATGGCTAGAAGTCTAATTTATTATTCTTATGTGTTTCTCTCTGGGGCAATCACATTGTGCAAAGAAAGGTCTGCAAAACCTCCATCTCTCACCTCATCCTCTCCTATCTAGAGAAAGGAAAGAATATGTGCTTGGGACATATGGGGTTAATGGAAACGACTTAGTGGCACCCACATCACTTAAAATAAAAGTGATTATAAGCTTTTAAGCCATTTTCTTTTTTACACTCATGACACATCCAAAATCTAAATCATTTTTTAATTTATTGTAATTGATGTAAATTTCTTCCTTTGTACGAATTATATTGATAGTTCTGTACTTTATGTTTATTAAAGGTTGAGCATCAGAAATGTAATGCGGGGAAAAAAATGTGTGCTTAATTTAAATTGTGAATCTGTCTGTCAGGAAATGCATTAGGGGTAGAAAAAGCTTAAGACATATTAATTGACAGACAGGAACTGCTGTCTCTAAGGTTGATACAAGTAATTTATTACTTTAGAAATGAATGCCACCTCTAGAATGTGCTTCATTAATTTCAAATTTAGTTTTAATTTCAAGCTGTTGCCCCTTGAGAAGAATAAGGTAGCAAATTATGTTTGAAGAGCCTTTTTTTTTTTTTTTTATCCGAGAAGAAAACACTACAGTTTAACTATTTAATATTAGAAATAAATATGCAGCTGTTTATGATTTTTTTTGAAAGATTTGAACAGCTGTTGAGGTCACCATCGCTAACGCCTGTCTTTTTGTTTCTCATAGCGTATGTGTCTGACGAATTGAAGGCTGCCGTACTTGATGATGATGGGGAGACAGACGACACAGTGGCGGATGGCGAACCTTCTGCAAAGTACGTCTGTCCTGAAAAGGAATTTACAAAGAACTCTCCCATTTACCAACACTCTCCTGTCGGAGAATTTTCCAGCCACGAAATGGACAGTGATTCTCACGTCAGTGAGACCAGTGACAGAATGGCTGATTTTGAAAGTAGCTCCATCAAAAATGAGGAGGAAACAAAGGAGTCTCTGGTCCCTCTTGAAGACTCCAGTGTGTCTGACAGCTTAGAACAAATGAAAGCTGTATATAACAATTTTCTTTCCAACTCTTACTGGTCAAACCTCAGCTTAAATATTCACCAGGCTACTTCGGAAAAGAACAACGCAAGCAGTAGTAGCAGCAGTAGTAGCAGCAGCAGCTGTGGAAGTGGGAGCTTTGACTGGCACCAGACGGCTATGGCAAAAACATTACAGCAGGTTTCCCAAAGCCGGGTTCTGCCTGAGCCCAGTCTTTTCAGCACTGTCCAGTTGTACAGACAGAGTAGCAAGTTGTATGGATCAATTTTCACTGGGGCCAGTAAATTCCGTTGTAAAGACTGTAGTGCTGCTTATGATACATTAGTTGAGCTGACTGTTCACATGAATGAAACAGGACATTACAGAGATGACAACCATGAAACAGATAACAATAATCCCAAACGTTGGTCCAAACCACGAAAACGCTCTTTACTTGAAATGGAAGGTAAGGAAGATGCACAGAAAGTTTTGAAGTGCATGTACTGTGGTCACTCTTTTGAATCCCTTCAGGACTTAAGCGTACATATGATTAAAACAAAACACTACCAAAAAGTGCCTCTCAAAGAACCTGTCACGCCTGTTGCAGCAAAAATTGTCCCAGCTTCAAGAAAAAAACTGTCTTTGGAGCTTGATCTCCCCAGTTCTCCTGATTCTACAGGGGGAACACCAAAAGCTACACTTTTAGATGGAACAGACACATTGCAAAAGAATTCAAACCCATACATCACACCAAATAACCGCTATGGGCACCAGAACGGTGCCAGCTATGCTTGGCATTTTGAAGCAAGGAAGTCCCAGATCTTGAAGTGCATGGAATGCGGCAGCTCACATGACACTCTGCAGGAGCTCACCGCTCACATGATGGTCACAGGCCACTTCATAAAAGTAACAAATTCTGCACTGAAAAAAGGGAAGCCAGTCCTAGAGGCACCATCGACCCCTACATCTGTGCTGGATGAAAAGGTACAGTCTGTGCCGCTTGCTGCCACCACATTTAGTCCTCCTGCCAACAACAGTTTGTGTCTCTCCCCTAAACTATGTGTTGAAATTAAAAAAGAAATTGATAAAGAAAAGGGGATCCTGGAAGATAAAATCAAAGACAAGGAGAAATCAAACGAAGATGAAGAAAAGTTTGATGTTTCTTCTAAGTACCATTACTTAACTGAAAATGATTTGGAAGAAAGTCCTAAAGGAGGACTAGATATCTTAAAATCTTTGGAAAACACAGTAACATCTGCTATAAATAAAGCGCAGAATGGCACGCCAAGCTGGGGAGGATACACAAGCATCCATGCTGCCTACCAGCTTCCGAATATGATGAAGTTATCCTTAGGTTCCTCAGGGAAAGGTACACCATTAAAACCAATGTATGGAAGCAGTGAGGTTTTATCACCGACCAAAAATCAGCCCCTGGTTTCACCTCCTAGCAGTCAGAATTCTCCTGTGCCAAAAACAAACTTCCATGCAATGGAAGAGCTTGTCAAAAAAGTTACAGAGAAGGTAGCCAAGGTGGAGGAAAAAATGAAGGAACCAGAGGGAAAATTTTCACCCATTAAAAGAGCAACTCCATCTCCCAGCAGCAGTGAGATCAGTGAGCCCCCCAAATTGGACACTTCCAATGACATTGTGTTAAAAAGCCAGCAGAACAGCCCTATTTCACAAAAGGACAATTGTAAAGAAAATCCAGGTTTAGAACCTGTGGAAAACGGTAAAGAACATGTGAACTCCATAATAGGCAGTTTAGGGAGTAGTACTGCTATAATAACAGATCATCCACCTGAACAGCCGTTTGTTAATCCACTAAGTGCATTGCAGTCTGTTATGAATATCCACCTTGGAAAGGCAGCTAAGCCATCCCTACCAGCACTGGATCCCATGAGCATGTTGTTTAAAATGAGTAACAGCTTGGCAGAAAAGGCAGCTGTGGCCACTCCACCAATTCAATCCAAAAAAACAGACCACTTAACAGACCGTTATTTTTATCATGTCAACAATGACCAGCCCATAGATTTGACAAAAGGGAAGAGTGACAAAAACTGCTCTTTGGCTTCAGCGCTTTTGTCATCTACATCGACATCTTCTGCATCTTCTTCATCTACAGTGACAACGGCAAAGACATCTGCAGTCGTGTCATTCATGTCAAACTCACCGCTGCGAGAGAACGCCTTGTCAGATATATCTGATATGCTGAAGAACCTGACAGAAAGCCACACATCAAAATCTTCTACACCTACCAGTATATCTGAAAAGTCTGACATTGATGGTACCACAATAGAGGAGCCAGAGGAAAATACACCAGCTCAGAAAAGAAAGGGTCGTCAGTCCAACTGGAACCCTCAACATCTGCTCATTCTTCAGGCCCAGTTTGCTGCCAGCTTGCGACAGACTTCAGAAGGTAAATATGTTATGTCAGACTTGAGCCCTCAAGAGAGAATGCACATTTCAAGATTTACAGGACTTTCCATGACCACAATTAGCCACTGGTTAGCCAATGTGAAATACCAGCTTCGAAGGACCGGTGGAACCAAGTTCCTTAAGAATTTAGACACTGGTCATCCAGTGTTCTTTTGTAATGACTGTGCCTCACAAATCAGGACTCCCTCTACATATATCAGTCATCTTGAATCGCATCTAGGTTTTCGGATAAGGGATTTGTCTAAACTGTCCAACGAACAGATACACAATCAAATAGCACAAACAAAATCCCCCTCTGAAAAACTAGTGGTATCATCTCCAGAAGAAGAGACTGGAACTTCTTACCAGTGTAAACTTTGCAACCGGACATTTGCTAGCAAGCATGCTGTGAAACTTCATTTAAGTAAAACACATGGGAAGTCTCCGGAGGATCACCTCATGTATGTCTCTGAGTTAGAGAAGCAGTAGCATTGGCGTTTTATTACATTAAAACTGTGGTTTGCTTTGAGGAAGACTAGTAAAATGAAGCCTTAAAGCTACAGTGTACTGTTTTTGGCACATGTTCCTATTTTATCTCTGGAGAAACTCACTCTGAGAACAGAACTGTTTTATAAAACTGTACAGTGTTTAATAGAGGTGCATACTCAGCTGTTACTGCTACAATATGAAGGGTGAAATGCCATTGGTGTTTTGAACCTGTGTAAATTGCGTTAGCGGTATACATTGTCTAATGCGCCACGCTGCATGAATCAACAGACATTTTAATGAAGCATTTCTATTTAAAGCTGGTACACTATTTTTCATTCCACTCAATGTGTGCTAGTATTTTTCAGCCTTTAGCCCTCTGAGTACTTTGGAGCACTCATGTTTATTGGTAAAGATCTGTGTTTTTTTTTCTTTTCTTTTTTAAATATAAAATAAAATGTACTTGATACAGTTCCACTTAACCATATGAGCATCTGCATTAGCAGCTCTACAGAAGTTGCATTCACGGTTAAAAGCCTTTACCTCCCACTGGGGCAGCTATGCATTGCAGAGCAATGTATTGCCAGTTCATCTGTCAGAGCAGGGGTTAAATCCGTGTATATAATGTACAGACTCGCATTATGGAAATTGTGGTTGATGTTAATGGAATATTTTCTCCCCCTCTGGCATTTTTACGATTTTATTTTTTCCTTTGGTATGAGATGCAGTATGCCTCCTTTACATAAGCTGTGCCTATGTATAGTGTAAAATTTAATTTGGTTGACTTTTAACCTATTCAGTGCCAGAAGATATGTTTTGGTTTAAGATCCACTGGCAGTGAATGAGTTTTGGGGTTTTTTTTGTTTTTTTTTTAATTAACACCGAGCATTGTAAATTATTCAAAGGATACAACAAATAGTCTTTATAAAATATTCAAACAAAAATACTATTATTCTAAAAACAAAAAAGCTATAATTGTTTTACTATACATCTATATTGTTAGAAGTTCATGTTTAAATTATACATATTTATTAGCGAATTGATATAATTTGTTTGGAACTATAAGCCCGACACAAGCCATGGGACTTCTGCTTGGTGTTACTCAGAACGATTTTGCACAATATGACTTTAAAAAAAAAAAAAAAAAGTATTTATTACGGCAAAAACAAAGATCCGCTAAACATTCTCAGTGCTCGATGGGTTAAATCTATTTGAAGACAAGAAAAAAAAAAACTGTACTGTATTCCCAAGAATTGCTAATCCTTTTAACAAGAAAAAACTGTTTGTACTACAATACTTTGCTTAAACATAAAGAGGCATTCTGTAATATAACCTCTTCTACTTATTTATAAGCACCTGTGGGTTGTTATTCTGTATAGAATGCCTCCCCCCCCCCCACATTTTGTAACTTTCTGGTTTTTGTTCTGTCTAATTATTCTCCCAAGATGCAACACGGCAGCTTTATCTTAAGGCATATATAAAGGGTAACCCGTGGTTACCATCGCACTAACTCATTCCGTTCGTCTCCATTTTTGGCAGTTAATTTGCAGAAGTAACTGACAGCTGACAACATACGAGGAAACTGTGTATAAAATATTGGCATGTAAACAGCACAGACACTGTAATGCACTTCGTGTCTTTTTTTTTTATATTTTTTTTTTTTCTGACATTGAAGCAACATTATATGATTCTACATATATCCATTTTCTACGGCTACATTAAAATCGTTTGTTTTCTATTTTATTTTTTTGCTACAATATTGTGTTAGCAACACAATCCTGCATGTGATCTCAGTTTATGAGTTCTTCCCAACAAAAGCATCTTCATCAAGGTCCATGTAAAACGACTTTAGAGGACATGAAATGCATGTTCTACATGGAGTTGGTAAGATATAGTGCAGCAGATTAAAGATATCCAGTAAGTGGTGTACATACACTGCAGATGCAGGTATTCTATACGATTCTACACTTTCAGCAGAAATGGAGGGAAAATAGTGCCTTCGTAATGCACAAACAAAGCCACATATGTCGTTAGAGAGACTGCACAGACAGAGGTAACAATACATCTATGGAATTACAGAATTTAAACGCTCAGAATTTGATGTGAAATTACAAATACTTTTCCTAAAATCAGGGATGTATATTAAACACCAAACACGCAAGGTTCTAGTAAAAGGTTTTGGGAAATTGTAGTTTGCAAACAGCCAGTCCCCCTATATTAGAATATGCCTACTATTCTAATATGCACTGATATAAAACATCTATATTTCATAAAGATAATAAAATGTGAGTTCACAGACTATGTTTTAAGGAATAATTTCTGATATAGGAGAAGTTGAAAAACAATTATTTAATTTTAATACAAATGTATTCATACTAAAAAAACATGGGGTTCAAAATATAGCTATGACACATTAAAATAAAAAGGATTTTTTTAATCCTCCGTATAACTTTGGTAAATGTACTGTAATGTCTAAAAAAAAAAAAACCACTGTATTAAACAGCCTTTTACAATGCAGACATACACAGCTCAGAAATCCCCATGATGTAAAATGATAATCTAAAAGCATCAGGTAAGGTTTTGTGCTAGCAGGTTGCTTATAGAGAACTAAGCGATTGGACACGTTTAGATAATGTAAATACAATATACACCACCTCAACCAGTAGAACAAATATTAGGTTACGCCACAATTCTAAAAATTATATATTAAGATAACTTTGAAATATTACAAAAGTGTACTTACAGTAAAAAGCCAATCAGAAATATTAACAGTCCAAAATATGGGATATACAAAAAGTATCCCCATGCCACTGAATGAGAGTTACACCTGAGCTTGTACTAGCTCTACAATAGGCGAGTAGGAATATTATGTATTGTATACTTCCCATCATCTGCTCGTGACATATTCTCAATATTTACAAACAACCATCTTAAAGATTTAAATGAACAAATTACTCTTTGTGATTTTAACACCAAAAACGGCTTCCCAAAATATCACTTTAAATTTAAAGGGATACTATAGACACCAAAACAACTTTAGCTTAATGAAGCAGTTTTGGTGTATAGACCACACCCCTGCAGTCTGACTGCTCAATTTCGGATTTTAATTACTTTGTTTATGCAGCCTTAGTAACACCTCCCTGCATGTGATTTGCATAGCCTTCCTAAACACTTCCTGTTAAGTCATCTAATGTTTACACTTCTTTTATTGCACTGTCTCTTTAATTTAAAATTTCCGATCTCCTGCTCTGTTAATAGCTTTACAGGAGCCTCCTGTAGGTGATTAAAGTTCATTTTACAGAGCAGGAGATAAAAAAACAAAACCTAAAGTAGGTTGATATCTTATTAAAAATGAAACCAAATGTTTTCATGCAGGCTGTGTCATGCACAGCCAGTGGAGATGTGGCTAAAACTTAAAAAAACAGAAACAAAAGTGATGTAACTCCTAAATGACATAGAATTGAGCAGTGAGACTGCAGAGGCATGATCTATACACTAAAGTACCACTATAGTGCCAGGAAAACAAACTCGTCTTTCTGGCTCTATAGGGTCTTTGGGTCGTCCCCCACCCTCTGGTTCCCATCCCACCGGGCTGAAGAGGTTAAATTCTTACCTTTGTCCAGCGCCGGGCTCTCTTCTCCTCCTTCCGACGTCATCCGCTGAATGCTTTCCTAGGGACGCTGGCGTCTTCTCACTGTGAAAATCACAGTGAGAAGCGCGGAAGTGCCTCTAGCGGCTGTCAATGAGACCGCCACTAGAGGCTGGATTAACCCTCAGTGAAACATAGCAGTTTTAACCCTAGATGGACCTGGCACCCAGACCACTTCATTGACCTGAAGTGGTCTGGGTGCCTATAGTGGTCCTTTAATGTTTTGATACATATAATGTCCTTTTAAAATGTTGCTTGAATGACTCTTGTTTTTGCCCAGAAGATAATGTTTAGTGTTAATTATCCCAATCTATGCCATAACAGAGTAACCTTTTATGTGGGAGATGTAGCAAGACCTCCAAAACAACAACCTACAATTTATTTGGACTAAGCAGATAAAAACTTCATTAAGCTTCAGAGAATTAATGTGGCTGGAATAAAATTTTGTGATATTATCACAGTACAAGAAAATCATGTAATAGCAAGATTACATATTTGGGATAAACACACACGCGCGCGCACACACACACACCCAAATCAATCTCAAGGTTTGTGTGAACAGGCATCACATGGTTTCTATGTAACTAACCACTAACAGAGTGAGCGAGAATAAGTCCCCAAATGGGCCTTAATACATTGTAAGAAACATTTTACAAATGGCAAGTCTAGGAACACTGCTAAAAATGAACTCCCATATACATCTGCAGGCTCGTTTGGAGAGGTGACCTACATGTAACCCCACCCTGGCTGTGTAGTGTCTTCCCGCAGTACACCGTATATCTCACAGCCATCCCATTTATGCAGTATCTCAAAATAACATTTGTGATAAATGTGCAATTTCACTAATTTATGGCTCTGTGATGTGCTCAGGGCTACACGCAAGATGAAAATCTTAAATGAAGCTTGAACAGCTCAGTTCACAACAAGAAATCAATATGCCAGCGCTTAGAGAGCTCGTCACTGAAGCTAACATTTCAAATATCACTGGCTGCACAGTTATCCTGTTTATTGGCCCAGGAGGGGCACGATTACAGGGAAGAGAACCTGTGTGGACTACGGCCAGCTCTCCACTCTGCTCATTTAAAGCAGCAGATGCTACAGAACCTCTTGGGAAGAAAAAGCATCAATCTCTATGCTTCCATACAATGCCACGCCTTGCAGAGCAGGACAGTGATTACCAGCTATTTCCGCCAGAGCGGTCACGTAAATTAGAACAAAAATAAAGCGATAAATGCATTTTTAGACCTAATTCTGGGAATCACAGTTTCCACTCAGGAGATTAATAATGACAGGCAGCTTTTTTGACCTGGGGGCAATAAGGAAAACCTAATATAAAACACTAATGTATCCTATATAAGAAAATCATTTGAGACAGTCAGAAAAGATTGAGTACTTTGAGAACATTTATTAATTGCTTGAACTATTTTGTGGCACCTGAAAAGCAACAAAGCAGTTAATACTTCTGAAAAGCTCTTACCCTGTGCTTCATGTGTCTATCATACAGGTAACCAAACCTTTGTGAGAAAGCTGGACTCTTTTACTGCAGCTATAGGATATAGGTTCTTCCCAATGACCAAACAAGGTTTATAATTTAAGAACAACTTAATTAAAGGACAATTTAGGAATTAAACACTCTACATCTTAATCAAATTATTTTGGAGCATGTGGACCACCTCTGACACCTTGTAAGTGAAAACAATGCCTGCACGATTTACATTTTACAATGCTATGTCTTCTATTGACTGTCAGTATGAAAACCAGGGGCTTTCAATTAATTAATCTATTTGGCATCAGCAATAAAATCATGATGGGGCCAG
Organism: Pelobates cultripes; assembly: GCA_933207985.1. Taxonomy (NCBI): domain Eukaryota; kingdom Metazoa; phylum Chordata; class Amphibia; order Anura; family Pelobatidae; genus Pelobates; species Pelobates cultripes. The sequence goes on from OW240923.1 coordinate 16,180,210, forward strand.
CAGGGCTGCCACTAGAAATGTATGGGCCTCTGACACAGTTTAAGGTCTAGGGCCCACAACCGCCCACAGGGCCCGCCCCCACCCACAAGGATGCAGTGTGTGTGTACTGAATGTGGTGAGTGTATAGAGGATGTAGAATTTGTGTGTGTAATGGATAGTGTGTATAGAGAATGCAGATTGTATTTTTGTTTAGTGGATGTAGTGTGTGTACAGTGAATGCAGAGTGTGTTGGTGTTGTGGATGTAGTGTTTATAGTGATTGTAGAGTGTGTGTGTGTGTGTGTATGTAATATATATAGAGAATGCAGTGTGTGTGTAGTGGATGTAGCGTGTAAATGTTATATAACATAGGGGCTGCATTCTGTGGTGGTGGGGAAGCTTTTTTGTGGGGAAGAGAAGATGGCAGGGCCCCCTCTGCCGTGTACAGCAGCTGTCCCCCGGCGCCATGCCTTGGACCACCAGGGAGGTGGGAGATTACATTTCCTGGTGGTCCAAGACATGGCGCAGGGGGGCAGCTGCTGTACACTGCAGAGGGGGCCCTGCCAGCGCCATCTTCTCTTTCTCGCTGATCCTCTCTATTTAAGTCTCGCAAGGCTTGCTGGGGTGCCGTGCAGGGCTGCCATAGGAACCCCAGGCACCACTTTGACGGCCGCAAGGCTCGAGTGTTAGAGAGAATCAGCTGGAAAGTTAAGACTGAGTGTGCTGGGCCCCCTTTGAAATGTACAAGCAGCCAGGGGGCCTGATATATATATATATATATATCGTGATAGTCACTATATATGTGCACATAGGGAGTGTGAGGCCCGGGACTCCCAGAGCAGTCAGGGCCCCTCGGGACTGCAGGGCCCATGAGAACTCTCATGGTTGTCATGCCCTGATGGCGGTCCTGGGTGCCAGTAGCTTTGTGCATTCAATTCTTCTTCATAGAGGTTATTGCATTTAATGATTCTCATAGAGAAGCATTGGATTTTTGAATCCAGGTAATTGCTGTGAAGGCGCCATGATCTCCATGCTGATTTGACAGGTGGATCAGAGTGCTGTAAGGAATCTGTCAAGACGCTGGATAGGTTGGTAAGTAAGGTAAGTTGTGATTTTAAGAATATAAAAAGAGCTATATTATTTTAATTAGAGTATAACTATGCAGCAAATTCACAGAAACCACGCAGTAGTTTCACTCAATTTGCTCTGTTTCTGTTATCTTTTAAATTAATAAACAAGATAATCAGCGTAAATCTTAGTAAGTTACAATGTATTATATAACATTTGTATTTGTGACAGAGGGGGTGAATCCGAATCCATGTAAACCAGGGGAAATCGTTAGAGAAGAGAGGACAAAGCGTGGGAAAGTGAAAATGAGTGAGGATGGGAAGTAGATTAAGAGTCTCTGGACTGAATTGAGGATTAGCAAATATATTAAAGAAACACTCCAGGCACCAAAACCATAGCTTGCTCTAGTGGTTATGGTTCAGGAGTTAAACACCAGGGCGCTAGTCCACACCACCACTACCAAGGAGAGTTATCAGCATTAGTTCAGTGCTGAGAAACGTCCACTGCTCCGGGATATGGTAGTGAAGCCCCAGGTAAGAAGTAAAACCAAAAAAGGTTTCACTCTTTACTATAGGGGGCGCCAGGGCACCATCACCACAACATCAGGTTAGTAAACAAATACCATCACCTAAACTGTGAGCTAGTGTTGGTCACTTTATGTTTTCTTATAGTCTCGGGTAAATCAAACTGCAGCAATATTTCCAATGTTTACTTGTATAAGCAGTCCTATGGAGGTGAATTCCCCCATTAAATGGATTCATTCCCACGCCATCAGGTGAAATAGCAAAGTATAAAAGCTTTGTCAAGACTTTTTAGATGTCTCTGTATGGAGTTCTTGACAACTTTGAGGCTGAGAGGTGTGATAAACTTTAATAAATCTCCCCCCACTGTGCTTAAAACATTATCTGTCCTTGTATGTAAAGGAGATGACACCATGTTTGACAAGGGTGGAAGCGTTTAAGGAGAATGTGGAGGGTATGAGGTGTCTGGTCAGGAAACCTCATGGAAATGCTGGGTTAAAAGACACACAGTGGAGAGGGTTCTTTTTAACATATACCACATTTGTGGGTATTGAAATATGGCCAGGTGGGTGAGGAGGGCTGTCTGTGTCTTGTCATAATCTACGTTACAGACTGCAACAACAAGGATGTTGGAACTTTTCAAGCACGGTCCATTATTGGATTTATGTAAATTAATTTAGTCACATTCATTTGTTTCATGAATAAGCATATCCTAGCAAATGGATAGGGGGCAGAGCAAGTCCATATGTTTACACTGGGGGGGGGGGCCTTTGTAGAGAAGAGGAGCTCCCTCAATCTAAGGACACCATTAGATTGAGCAAACCTTCAGCTACCTGTTATTATTTTATTTATATAGCGCGAGCAAATTCAGTAGCGCTGTACAATGGGTATGGTGTAAAGGACAATTATTCTGGTCACCAGGGGCCAAGATAGCACTCTGGAACGCTAGTGAGCACTCAAAAGATTACTTGGTAGTGTTATCCACAGAGATAGTTTTTTGTTTTGTTTTTTAACCCTTCTACAGCGGTGGATTTGGGGGAAGAAGGACACTATACTGTTAGGAATACAATTTGTATTCCTAACACTATAGTGTTCTATTACGTACCACTACATAAAACACAGAACTCCTTTGTAAACTGTGTCAGTCCTACACACTATTCAGCCTTTGTTGTCAGTAAAGATTAATCATCAAAGTCCCAATATCCAGTTGGTGGATTTTACTGTGTCTTTGGGGATTAACCATTTATATACACATGCCCAGGTGTTTATTCAAGTTGGGACTCTTGTCTTTGGTCACAAGGGTGGTGGGCAGGGAGCATACACCCGGCAGGTGCAGAGCTGGACTGACCTACCAGGAAACTCTATAGCCGTGGCCGCCCGCTGCCTACTTGTGGCTTACAGGGAGGTTTGAGAAGTGGCAGCAATAAACCACTCCTTACAATGCTCAGGACTCATGGGCCCTGTATTCATCATGACGTCATCCCAGCAGCGTATACGCTGTTAATGGGCAAAGAGAGCATTAGGCAGGCTGCACAATCACTGCTTAACACCTTGGCAGCTGCTGGTAACCTGGGCTGTGTGTGTGTTAGTGTATCACAATCACATACTGCCAGCACACACCATAAGCAGATTAAACATAGCCAGCACACACCACTCAAAGCCAGAGCACATCACACACATGACATACAGCCAGCATACACCATACTTCTACCAAACACAGCCAGCACTCACTGCACATACATCACACACCACACACTATGAAAAAGGAAGAGATTATGGGAGGGCAGAGGGTAAGACACTCTGGGCACTTTACAAGACACATTATTTTGCAAAACAAACTCAAATGGCAAAAATAGCCATGTTGTGACTATAGCAGAGTTCAGCAAATAGCCCGGTCACTGTCCAAGGATCTTGGCAGGGGTCCCTATTTTTTTAAATTAAAATTAGTATGAGATAGGACAAGTAGATCATTTTACCTGTTTAGTCCCTTGGACAATTAGATTTATTTTAAAATTCCCCACCCCTGTGCTACAAGCAACAATCCAGTAAAACTATAAAACTCACAGTGTTGATATAAATGGGTTGCTGGTCAGATTATTGTCCCATTAAAGTTTATTCTTGAAAAGTAATGCATTAAACTGCTACTTGCCTAGTATCTTTGATTGTACATTTTGCAGATCATCACAAGCTCAGCACCCAGTGGTTTTCACCATATTTGATTTATGAAGCGACTGCCAAAGAGTGCTTAGAGGCACATTATAAGAGTTATATGACCTCTTACTGGGGGCTGGGAGCGCTTCCTCTCTGCCTATAACAGGAAAAGGGGTATCTTGTGGCTCTGACAGAATCAAGGAGATAATTTTTAAATAAACTACAGAAAGCTGTCTGAAAGATTTATTTCAGACACAGCATTTCAAATTGGAAAATGGTTGGTTTTATCAATCCAATATAAATACTAGCTTGGTCAGCACATTGCTGCCTGAGGATGCTGTAATGTGTCTCCCACAATCCTTTTCTTTTTTCCCTATCCATGTTGCTTTCTCCACCTCCCTCTTACACTCTTTAATAACACTATGGTCATCATAGGCATTTCCTACCCTTCAGACTTTCTCCCCGTCTACTGAACAAGAGGTGGCTGCGCTTCTCATTTCCTCTCGCCCCACCACTTGCCCGCTTGACCCTGTCCCATCTCACCTTATCAGATCTCTCTCCCCTTGTCTTGTGCCTTCCTTAACACATCTTCAACTGCTCTCTCTCTTCTGGCATTGTACCTGCTGACCTTAAACATGCCACTGTAGTACCTATCCTGAAAAAAACATCTCTTGACCCGTCCTCCCCCTCTAACTATTGTCCCATATACCTACTCTCTTTTTCCTCAAAGCTTCTGGAAAGACTTGTCTTTATCTGTATTTCTCATTTCCTCAATTCCAACTCTCTCCTTGACCCTCTTCAATCTGGCTTCCGCCCCCTCCACTCTACTGAAACTACTCTTATCAAAGTTACTAATGACCTAGTCGCAGCCAAATCCAAAGGCCACTACTCCATACTAATTCTTCTTGACCTCTCTGCTGCCTTTGACACCGTTGATCATGCTCTCCTTCTTCAAACTCTTCAATCACTCGGTCTCTGGGACACTGTCCTCTCTTGGTTTTCCTCCTATCTCTCCCAACTCTCATTCAGTGTCTCCTTTTCTAATGATACCTCCTCCATTCATCCTGTCTCTGTTGGAGTCCTCCAAGGCTTTGTCCTTCTATTTTCTCTTTATACTGCCTCTCTTGGCAAACTTATTGCCTCATTTGGATTCCACTACCACCTGTACACTGATGACACCCAGGTTTATCTCTCCTCCCTAGACCTCTCCCCTGTCGTCCTGCAACGTGTCACTGCTTGCCTTTCCTCCATCTCTGACTGGATGTCCTCACGCTTTCTAAAACTAAATCTCTCTAAAACTGAACTCCTCGTCTTTACTCCTCCTAATACTTATCCTCTTCTTTCGCTCTCCCTTCAAGTCAGTGATATCCTCATTAGTCCATCCTTGCAAGCGTGCTGTCTTGGTGTCATATTTGATTCTAGTCTCACCTTTGAGCCTCACATCCAGCATGTTACCAAATCCTGTAGATTCCATTTTAAAAACATAGCCCGCATCTGCCCCTTTCTTATGCAAGATGATACCAAAGAGCTTGTCCATTCTCTAGTAATTTCCCGCATGGATTATTGTAACCCTCTCCTAATTGGTCTTTCCAAAAACCGTATCGCCTCGCTACAGTCTGTAATGAATGCTGCTGCCAGACTGGTTTTCCTCTCTAGTCCGTCCTCTCACACCTCATCCCTTTATCAGTCCTTACATTAGCTTCCTGTATCCTATAGTAGTCAATTGAAAATGCTAACCCATGGGGGGGCAGGGCCTGAACCTCATGGCAGCCACACGTTATCTCAAGAGCTAACTCAGCTAACTATTGAAATCTCAATTAGCACCGGGTGTGACTTACCTGCCTTCTGAAACGAGTGAGAGCCCGGGCAGAACTTACGAGGTGCCTGCTGTTCAAACTATACAGAGCTCCAGGTGAGGCCTAGTGCAGGCATCGGAAGGGAGAGACGGCCGCTCTCCTACTCAGTGCAGCACTGCCTCGGCTCAGAATTCTCTCCAGTCCCCTCCCCCCAACAGCAGCTGGGGTTATCCTGGTCCCCGCTGAGCATACATACATCTTTCAGTGCTAATCAGCTGCACCCCCTGCCTTCCCAGGGAAGCTGAAGTTGCCAAGATGGCGGACGCTTTCCTTCCTCGCAGATAAGGCCTGACACTAACCCCACAGTACTCCATTGAAAACTCCCTGTTGAATCTAGACGCAATTTTTGAGCGCTTCTGGGCAGCACTGGAGGCACGGGCAACAGCTTCACAATCCCTACCTCGTGGAGATGATCGAGGGAAAGAGAGGCAAGAAGGGAGGGGGCCTCCTCCGAGCCCAGTGATCCCACCAGCACCTGTCACCATCCGTGCTGGTCCTCCCAGGCCTCAGACCAAAAGGGGTCAAACCCTGAAGCACCATCCACGCAGGCAGAAGATTGCACACCATCAGCGACGCACTATACCAGTCACCCATCCACAAGCAAGCACACACAGCATAGACCTCACCACAGCATGGAGGAGCAGTAAACTTGGTGTGGAGAAGATATCTCGTGGGTGCCCCCACCATCAGGGTCCCCCTCCCACCGGCTAGATGGAGAGGAAGGGGTTAAACTTACCTCTTTTTCCAGCGCCGTGCGGGGAGCTCTCCTCCCTCTTCTCCTCCTCTTCGGCTGAATGCGCATGCACGGCAGGAGCTGTGCGTGCTTTCAGCCAGTCCATAGGAAAGCATTCTCAATGCTTTCCTATGGACGCTGGCGTCTTCTCACTGTGATTTTCACAGTGAGAAGCACGCAAGCGCCTCTAGCGGCTGTCAAGAGACAGCCACTGGAGGCTGTATTAACCCTAACATAAACATAGCAGTTTCTCTGAAACTGCTATGTTTATAAAAAAAAAGGGTTAACCTTAGCTGGACCTGGCACCCAGACCACTTCATTAAGCTGAAGTGGTCTGGGTGCCTATAGTGGTCCTTTAAGATACCACTTATGAGCTAGCTAGAAGACCTTTATTTCTATGCATCTACTTACTTATAAAACTGATATGTAAAATAGCTTACTCTATGCTGTGAACACGCAGTGGTTTTCTCTCCTTTTTGCCTTATGCCTGTAGCATATATTAAGCCTCTCTGTTAATACTTGTGTGTCAAAGTACACTGCTTACACTTGTTATTACAACTATTGCTCTTAGGCAGTACCTGTTTAACCATAAATACTTTGAGTCCACATTAACACCAGTACATATCTCAGATTAATCAACTAATGACTAACATCGACAGGCATAGCCCTTATCTTGTTTTCCTCTTCTTATATACTTACAAACATGTTTATTATAAAAATATTGTGCAGTCTCATGTTTACATTAATGTTTACTTTGAGTTGCTAGTATTTGCTGTTGTGGCAGTACCGGCATGCATGTACCTTTTCTGCACATCACAAATAAAGAATTACAAAGTGCTAACGCATACCTATAAAGCACTGACCAATTCTAGCCCCTCTTATATCTCTTCACAGATCCATAGGTATGCCCCTTCTCGGTCTCTCCGCTCTGCCCCTGACTTTCTCCTGTCCACTACTCGCACCCTTACAGCCAACTCACGCTTGCAGGACTTCTCGAGGGTGGCTTCCTTCCTATGGAACAGCCTGCCTACTGCCATCAGGCTCTCCTCTAGTCTTCACTTGTTTAAGTAGTGCTTTTAAGGAAAGCTTATGGCCTCCCAGAGTAACCTCTACCTCACAGACCTGTCTTTTGCTCTCTCCTCCAGCTCTGCTTCACTCCCAACTATTTTGATTGCTATATCCTGTCCTAATGTGTTTTATACCCCACTTCCTATAAACTGTAAACTCGTTTGAGCAGGGCCCTCTTCAACCTATCATTCCTGTAAGTTTTCTTGTAATTGTCCTATTTATAGCTAAATCCCCCTTCTCATAATATTGTAAAGCTCTACGGAATCTGTTTGCACTATATAAATGGCAATAATAATAATAATAATAATCACGAAAAGGTATGCCGATGCTGGTCCTGTACAAAAGGTTTGATGCCCACTGCCAACCAACTGCCATTATTTTCACTTGGCAAAATATGGAAATGTTTATAATTTTTTTCTAAAAGCGCCTTATTACAGTTACAGTATCACAGACATAACTTAAGACAAGTGTCTAAGCTTTTCTGTGAGTACGTGACTATTTAATGCTATCGTAAGTGGATTTTTAAACATGTAAAACATAAATTTCCTTTTCAATATTAAATGTTAATAGCATTCTAGTAAAAGCAGCCTAAACACTGAGCATTTTTTGACCCTGTATGTTTGTGTCTCTACTTTTTTACTACCTTTTACTGTGGGTTCCCTTTTTAGGACAGCAGATTCCTGGACATATTTGTATCACACAGCTAGGTTACAATGCTGCCGCCCATCCCATGTGTTCCCTATTAAGGGTTAACAAGTATATAGGGGTGTATATAAAAAAATACCCCTTTCTGTCTCATTATAGATATTTTTCCCAGAAGCTCAAGGAAGCAAGGTAAAGGGTAAGAGTAGGACCTTTCTAGGGGGGTCTGCCTTGACGTTGGTAGGCAGCATTCCCTCCACTGGCCATTGGAGTAACTAAATGACCTTAATTTGTTTAAAGGAACACTATAGTCACCTAAATTACTTTAGCTAAATAGAGCAGTTTTAATGTATAGATAATTTCACTGCTCAATTCACTGTCATTTAGGAGTTAAATCACTTTGTTTCTGTTTATGTAGCCCTAGCCACACCTCCCCTGGCTATGATTGACAGAGCCTGCATGAAAAAAAAACTGGTTTCACTTTCAAACAGATGTAATTTACCTTAAATAATTGTATCTCAATCTCTAAATTGATCTTTAATCACATACAGGAGGCTCTTGCAGGGTCTAGCAAGCTATTAACATAGCAGGGGGATAAGAAAATCTTAATTAAACAGAACTTGCAATAAGGAAAGCCTAAATATGGCTCTCTTTACAGGAAGTGTTTATGGAAGGCTGTGCAAGTGACATGCAGGGAGTTGTGACTAGGGTTCATAAACAAAGGGATTTAACTCCTAAATGGCAGAGGATTGAGCAGTGAGGCTGCAGGGGCATGTTCTATACACCAAAACTGCTTCATTAAGCTAAAGTTGTTCAGATGACTATAGTGTCCCTTTAAATATACATAGGGATTAAGGAGAGAGCGCAGGTAACTTTTTTCTTTGTTTTTTACTTTATGTATTAGCTGATGTGTACTGTAGTCGTTGCTGCCACCCAGGAGTGATGGGAGTGAGCGCATGACTTTTCTTTTTGTATTTAGATTCCTGAACATGTATACTGTCACATCCTGGACTCGAGCAAATAGCTGAATCAGTAAATTATTCTATACTTCCTAAAGTGAGGGAAGAAATGTTCTGGCCAATAGTTTTTAACTCCTATCCAGCCACTACACATTCGTGCATTGCACTACCTGTCCTGTCCCCGAGCAGGAGAAAGTTAGCCATCACTCTAAGGAGTATCAGCCGACCTGGGGGCCACACTTTTGTCCTACTGGCTCCTACTGTAATTTTATGCTTTGAATATACTTCAGCAGGCCTGAGTAACACAGATACAATGTACTGTTTGAGGTAGGTAATTATCCATCGGACAAGCCACAAGGATGGTATATGTGCACTGCCACAAACAACAATCTCTGTGTGTGGTGCTAACCAGGAGTTACCTGCTCGAAGCTCATCATTAACCCCTTAAGGACCGAGGACGGTTCAGGACCGTCATCTGCATTTTTGCATTGCCGACCGGTGACGGACCTGAACCGTCATAATGGTCAGATGTACTTACCCGATCGCCGTCGTTCCCCCGGCGGCGATCGGCGGTGCTCCCGGTGTTGGGAAACTGCCTGCAGCCCAGACAGTCTCCCCATGGCAGATTAGGACCCCTGGGGCCATGTGATCGCTTAACAGAGCAATCACATGGTCACAATGGGTGTCCATGTGTCTGCCTGCAGGGGGACTGCCTGTGCTGACAGGCAGTCACCCTGCAAGTTTAAAATTTAAAAAAAAGTAAAGGTACATGTTAATAAAAAAAATAATAATTATATATGTGTATATAAATATGATATATAGACATATTATATCTATATATTATATGTCTATATATCATATATATAATGTCATGCTCAGTGTATTTTTATATTAATATAAAAATACACTTATAATTAAATTACACACGTATATATATATATATAATAACTATATATTGTGTATATATATATATATTATAAAATACAAATAAGTCATTTAAATTAAATAATTTTTTTAAAAAATAATAAAAGTTTAAAAAATTATATCTATATGAAATTTTATTCTAACTGTATTTTGATATTAGTATATATATATTTATATCAAAATACACTTAGAATGAAATTGTATATTTAGCTACGTATATATAAATAAATAAAAATAATACGAAATATACATATGTCCATATACAAAATTACATAAATAATTATTTAAATATCTATATATATTTAAATTCTACGTGCGTATTTATGTAATATTTTTACATAATTAAGTAATTTTATTGATTGCAATTTGAGGGACCTGCCTGGCAACCCAGGCCGAAAGTCCAGAGAATTTAATTTGCTAGCACTGTATTTTACCCTGTAACGTTCTAGGACACCCTAAAACCTGTACATGGGGGGGTACTGTTTTACTCGGGAGACTTCGCTGAACACAAATATTAGTGATTCAAAACAGTAAAACATACTACAACGATGATAGTGTCAGTGAAAGTGAGTTTGTTTGCATTTTTCACACACAACCAGCACTTTTACTGATGATATAATTGTTGTGATACGTTTTCCTGTTTTGAAACACTAATATTTATGTTCAGCAAAGTCTCCTGAGTTTAACAGTACCCCCCATGTACAGGTTTTATAGCGTTTTTAAAAGTTACAGGGTCAAATATTTTTACATTGAAAATGGCCAGGTTGGTTACGTTGCCTTTGAGAGCGTATGGTAGCCCAGGAATGAGAATTACCCCCATGATGGCATACCATTTGCAAAAGAAGACAACCCAATGTATTGCAAATGGGGTATGTCCAGTCTTTTTTAGTAGCCACTTAGTCACAAACACTGGCCAAAATTAGCGTTCAATTTAGTTTTTTACTTTTTTCACACACAAACAAATATGAACGCTAAATTTGGCCAGTGTTTGCGACTAAGTGGCTACTAAAAAAGTCTGGACATACCCCATATTGAATACCCTGGGTTGTCTACTTTAAAAGAAATATGTGCATGTGGGGTGTTATTCAGAAATTTATGACAGATAATAGTGTTACAATGTCACTATTGATACATTTTAAAAATGTATGTTTTGAAACCGCAATATCCTACTTGTACCTATAGCCCTATAACTTGCAAAAAAAAAGCAAAAAAGCACGTAAACACTGGGTATTTTTAAACTCAGGACAATATTTTGAATCTATTTAGCAGTTGTTTTCATTCGCTTTTGTAGATGAGTAAAAGATTTTTCAAGTAAAAGTAAAAAAACATGTATTTTTTTCAATTTTTCATCAAATTTTTTATTTTTTTTTAAATTAAATTACATGAGATTATATAAATAATGGTATTTAAAGAAAGCCCCTTTTCTCCTGAAAAAAACAATATATAATTTGTATGGGAACAGTAAATAAGAGAGCAGAAAATTACAGCTAAACACAAACACCACAAAAGTGTAAAAAGATGCCTGGTCGCAAATGTACAACATCGCAAAAATAATCCGGTCCTTAAGGGGTTAAAATATATAGTTGCAATTTGGCTAGAATTATGTAAATAAGAAAAATTAAAAAGCTACACAAAAATAAAAGGACTCAGCATCTCACGTTTCTTACATATCAGATAAAACATACATAGTTATTCACTAAAGTGTAAATTATTTAGCTTTCCATTTGAAATTAAATTTGAATTCCCAAGTAGCTAAAGAGGAAGCATAGCTGACTTGGCATATTCTGACAGTTTGGCTACTTTGACCTTAAAGTGTCAATCCAACTCTTTGGAGGGTTTGGGACCTTTAATGTGTAATATACCCTATTCCGCACTATGAATTAGGTATTCCCCTCTATTGGTCACTTCTCACTTGATCTTTGAATGAAATAAACATTTAGTGGCCAGTCACTTTTCTCCCTCCTATCCTATAACCTGTTTTGTGCGCCAAGGACAGAACACTGAATCACGAAACAAAACTGTTCGTCCATCACCGATTTCATTTTGGTTCAAGTTTCATCCATGTAGTGATTTGAAATTAAGGAATAAAGACGTCCCAACGATTGCTCAAAAATCTGAACGATCACAATTGGTAGTGCTACCGTGTTTCCCAGACAATAAGATATCCCCCGAAAATAAGCCCTACCTTATTTTCAGGGATGCTCGTAATATAAGCTCTATCCGGGGAAGTTTCCCCGAATATAGATACGCAAGATTCAATTCGCAAAAAAACAAATCTATGTTCAGGGAAGTTTCCCCTAACATAAATTTGCGGTATTCTATTATCGAGTAAGCTAATCTATGTTCTGGGCCCAAACATAGATTTGCAGGATTCCATGCCCTAGAGAACTGGTCTATGTTTGGGGGAATTCATCTTAGGATATGTGAGTGCCTTGTAATTCCAACAAACCCTTGTGAACTAGTGGGGTAGCAGAATTTTAGATGTTCCAGATGGTATATTGCTTTCCTCAGTGGCCCTTTATTATAAAGAGAAGGTAGAGGAATATGCATGTCTACATGAGAGAGCAGCGTCAAAAGAGCTGTGCAGCAAGGAGATACTCATCGTTTGGTTCCCCCAGCAAAAAGCATGGGTTATAATGGATGGATGAACTCAAACATGCCATATGATCCCCCCCCCTCAATGTCATTATGTGTCTGGGTGGGAGGCAGTTAATCTTTTTGCACATATGTATTACAAGAGAGTTGCCATTTTGTAGACATCAAAACACTAATAAGGTATATGAAGTGAGCATACGTTACATACCTGTGGGACCTACTATATATACTTAACCCATCCTTATCTGCAAGGTTGGGGTGATCCGGAGAATTTGCCTTTGTGTGGTGTGGTGGAGTGTCGAGTGTCGGTTGTCAGTGCAATACAAGGAGTGTCTATGTTACCTACAGAATTATTAATACTAATAAAAAAAGTTAATCCTGTAGCAGTGGGCCAGTGTGGTCCTGCACAAAATGGCCAATAGGAGGGTGGAGCTCTGTGCACTCATTGGTCACATGTTGTTTGCGCACCTACTGCGTTTTGCAATAAGGTGGTCACCTTTCCTGCCTTATTGTAGCGCCAGCCCTGAGAATGACCAAAATAGCCTTTTATTTGATATATTCTTTTAACCACGAAATCCAAATGAGGGGTTTTCTGTAAATAACAATATCTGAAGCGTAGGAAAATAAAGATTGCTTTCTCTTTATATGAGAGTAAAAAAAAAAAAAAAAAACTTTCGGAAACATTTCAAGAGAAACTGGGCATTAGCCAAGATCTCGGATCAAAAAGAACATTTTTTTTCCAGCCATTAAGAATTAGCATAGTAAAATACCCAATTCCACTTAGTTGTAATATTGGCAGATCTATTTTATACTGCAGGAAACCGGGGACACATTTATAACCCATAACAATAAATTAGTGACCTTTTTAGCCAAGAAAGAAAATCACTTCAAACTGAAATTTGGTTTAATTGCTGAATTCATAAAAAAAAGGTAAGGGAAAGAGGTAAAGTATATTGTTATATGGTCTCTTGGAAATAATCCGACCCACCTGAAATGACCCTCTTTACCCAGATGCTAGGCTTGACTGTTTCAAAGCCAAGGAGGAGCGAGCAATGCCCCATGACGCCCACGACAATATGATGCTTTATTCAGCCCTCTAGTGCTGAAAAGGTTATGGCTTGCAATGAGGTAGGTGTGTCTTAAAAGAGTCCTAGTAACAGACACTGTATTTCAGTTTAAAAACGGGAGGTACAGTCACTGCAGTTCTGCCTCAATGACCATGAGCCCGAGTCGGCAGAAGCTGAAGGACTCGGCTCCTGAAAGCCTCATCAGGACTTGTCATCGCTCTAATGAATATCATTTAAATTGCTTTGTATATTGGTGGAATTTGGATGTCGATTTAATTTGTGCATGTGTTTGAGTTCTTCTGCTTGGCTAGGCTAACAGAGAGCAACAGCCTAATGAAAAGTGAGTTGGTGACAGTGTGATAAGCCCCGTCCCAATCAAATGGGTTTGAAGGCTTGTTTTGACAGAGCTTTTAACCCTGTCAGGGCTGGATGGGTCTGCCTGGTTTTTTTTTTTCCATCCAAAGCTGGCATCTGGGCAGGCAGGTTAAAGTGATGTCTTGAGCAGCAGTTTAAGTGAATTGCCATGTCTTTGTGAAGTAATCGACCTCCCCACGTGTGGAAAAAAAAAAATCCATGCAAAAACAGCAGGGTGTATAACGCTAAAATGCCTTTATTTTTTTAAATGCTCCTGAGATAGAGTCAAGGTGTAGGTGAGAATGTGTGAGCATGTGTTAAATATACATATTTTTTCATGGATTACAACAAAAAATAAACATTTCATGGAATAGGAGGGGTGTGTGTATATATACACACATACACATACATAGTAATACTGTTCCAGATAGGAAATGCATGGTTTTGTTGCAGCAATGGCCCATGTGCTAATGGAGATGGGCACAATGTTGTCACAGAAACATTAAATACTATATAATCCACTGACATCTATGGCCAAAGGAAGCGTATCACATATCCATACATTTGTATTGCCGTTAATGCAAAAAAAAAAAAATGTTAACACTTTACTAATAGATTAACTGAAGTATTACGCTGTATATATTCCATTAATGGGATTCTTTCTATAAAATATTCTGCGTAATATTAGTATCAGTCAGTGTAGCAGCATTAGTACACAATTTATATTGGGTTTGTTTATTTGTTTTTAATTGTAATCTGTTTTGGTTTATTTATTTTTTATTCCAGTCTATAACGGGAAACAGGTAAGGGACCTGGCACTTATTTTCTTATTTTCTGTGTGCCTGAAACACACTGACATTTTAATAAAGTGGTTATTGGTTTAGCCCTATTGATTGGGCAGGGGTGCATGCCTGTTACTGCATTGGAAATGAAAGCAGATCGGCCCCAACTATGAGAGAACACCACTAACGGAGAACCAGAATGGAAACCTCACACCTTGACAGGGGCATCTTTTCAATGAAATACGTTATTTGTCCACCTTGTCACATTACCCCTGACCTTGTAATGGCGAGCATATGGAAAACACCTGGCAGCTTCGCAGCTGTTGTGGTTTTGCCAGTAATACAGAGAGAACTGCGAAACTGTTTCATGAGACAATGAAATCGCTTCTTGTGTTTTCTGTTTTGGAAACAGAGTGACAATAAAGAAATATGTAATATTAAAACTACACTCAAACATTGTATGCAGCAGGGGTGGAGAAATGTTTGTATCTTTTAGGAGCTTCTCTAGTTGGCGTTATTTGCAGCCTGCACAGAGACACTGAAAGCATTAGATTGGCTGAGATTGGCAAGTCTGATGATCTCTGTGTCAAAATCCACAATTTTGTCTGCATAGGAGATGTCCTCCTCCTAAAGTCACTAACAGGTTCCTGAACTTCATTTATGCTTTTCCCTGCATTCGATAGATAAATCTACCAAACACCGAGCACCCCCTTGGCTCATTAACTACAAAAAACACATGATTAAGTGCTCTCTCTCGGTGGTGTTCGTATAACCGAACGCCACGTGCTGAAGAAAACGCCGACCATCTTGTTGCACGAACACAGGCAGCAGGATTTGGTCGTCGAGTGTCTGGAACTCTAAGTCGGACACTCGACTGCACGAACATCGGTGAAACCATGCAAACGCCTGCTTCTTTCTGCGACAAGCCAGGAGAGGGCTGTTTGTATGGTTCGTAAACCGTTCAACAATTTATTCGTATGGAAACCTTATGAGCGTTCAGTCAAAAAACCTTACCCCGATGGAGATTTGACTGTATTCGTGGGATATGAGCACTATTTGGACAACTCCGGTCCAGGCTATCCGAGGATATAATATTTGTGAGGGTTCCTATATATTTATTATGTATTTTTATGTGTTTTATTATTTTATGTCATTTGTGCCAAGTCATGCTGACACTGTAAATTGTAACCATTTTGTGGGAGTGTTCTGGGCATGTTTTCAAACCTCCTGATTTTGTATATAAGTGGGCCAGTTGGCCAGATTAAACACATTCGTTTCTACCTTTCATCAAGTCTAGGCTGATGTTTGGGGAACTTAGGCTATAATCACTATTGCGCTTGGGACTTGGGAGATTTATAACGGATATACTCAGCCGGAGTATAGGGTATCCGTTACAATCTCAGCAAAGGAGATAGGGCCAGCTGCCACAAGACCGGCGTGACACTGGAAAAAAAGGTGATTAAAACACCTTTTTAAAGTAAGCAGAGGGTGTCAGGCACCTCAACTGAGTTTTTACAACAATAGCATCAGGAATACATGTTTGTACTCCTGACACTATAGTGTTCCTTTAAGACACACAAACACAGGCAAGAATGCAATGGATATCATATCATGTCAAAAATCAACAGAGTGCTCATTGCAAAATTTCCAACTTATAGAACAGCACTGAAGTGTACCCAAAATGCAGGGACTGTTTGTTATTTGGGGACTGAGCAGAATCATGTAATAATATTGTAACTGTAAATATAGAAACATTTCTGGTTGCCCTGCCAACTGCACTATAAAACAATAAGTAACTTAAAAGATTGAAACAATGTCTTAGAGGTCTTAGACCAGGAGTGGGGAACGTATAGGGCCGTGGTGAGCCAGCCCTGCTGTCTGCCTTTTTCGGGCCGGCCTCCTGGCATTTTGTTAAGGAGATGGCGGGAAGGAGGTAGGACCCAGGAGCCTGCTGGATAGGAGGAGGACCCAGTCCAGCAGGCTGTGATCCTCCTGCAAACAGGCAAATTGGAGCGTTGCCGCGTGTTACCATGCTAACGCTCCGACAGTGCTCTTCTCGCGGAAGGAAAAGAGTAAAGTCAGCCGGCAGCTGGAGGAGGTGCACACGAAACCACTGGACCACCAGGGATTGCAGTGATATGTCCTCTCCTTCCAGGCCAAAGGTAAGAAGGAGGGGTGCATACATTGGTTTTCATCTTTTTTTAACTAAATGTAAAATTATAGCTTTTGTGCACTGAAACATATACCCGTCACACACACAGCACCCCTCACACACACACTGCACCCCTCGCACAAACACTCTGCACCCCCCCCCACACACACAGCACCCCACACATACACAGAACCGCTCACACATGCACACTGCACCCCTCACAAACACCTGCACCTCCCCACACACACACAAAACCGCTCACACACACACACAACGGCTCACACACACACATTGCATCTCTCACACGTACTCTGGACTCCTCACACAAACACTGCATCCCCCACACACAAACACCACACCCCTCCCCCCCCACACACACACAGCATCCAAAACACACACACAGCATCCCACACACACACTGCATCCCTCACAAAAACACACACAGCATCCCTCACAAAAACACACACACACTGCACCCCCCTCACACACACATAACCCCTCACTCACATTCCGCAACCCTCACACACACACACTGCACACCTCACATGCACTCTGCACCCCTGACACACACACTGCACACCACACACACACTGCACCCCTCACACACACACAGCACCACACACACTGAACCCCCCACAAACGCACACTGAACCCGCCTCCACCCACACACAGTGAGTATTAACATCATCAATACCAGCTAACATCACACCAAGGAGTGAGTTATTTAAATGTTGACCAAATACAGCAGGCTAATTTTTAAGTTATTTTGTATGGCCCGCGAATGATGTTTTAAATATCCAAATGGCCCTGGGCAGATAAAAGGTTCCCCACCTTTGCCTTAGACAATATTAGAGAGGGCTATAGAAAAATTATCATTATGGCCTTGCTCAAGCAGCCGGTGCTAGTGATTCACAAAACTATTATCACAAAGTTTATGTAAGATGGTGATACAAAGAAATGCAATCAAATTTTTTTTTTTTTTGCTCATATGCTGCATGCATTCACAAAGACAGCGTAACTGCCGAACAATGCAGACTTCCTACTTTATGAGGTCAGCCTCAAAAGGCACTAGAATATGTTATATGTACAGGAAAATAGAGAATTAAGAAAGAAAAGAGGCTTGCATGGATTTATATTTTGCAAATCAGTTAATGGTTCAAGAGAATTCACTATTTAGTGAATAAGCACACAGTGCATCATAATAAAATAATATTTTCTTTGCCGCGTATATTGAGAGCCGACTGACACGTAATAATTCCCTGTGTTATTTCAGCCATTGTCTTGAGTTTGCACGGAGCAATGTATCACTGAGGTAGACTTTCACAGCTATGCATATTTTAATGGTTATTTGGCAACAAGGCTAAAACTAAAAGAAGCCTCTTAATCTAATTAATTGACATTTCTGAATCTTGCTTTTTCAACAACACATGGTTTCATGTTCTGGATTTTAGCACTTGTCAGGTTTTTTTGGAGAATGTTTTGGTCAAAATGACAAGATAATTTGTGACTGAGGCTCCAAGCAAGAGAAGTGTTTAAGGGCTATAATGATTTATTATCAGCATAGCATAACAAAATTTACAAAGCATTTCAGTCGAAATTCTAAAATGCATTTGCCACCAGGGTAGCAGAATGAAGTAGGTTTCATAATTCAAATACAAATTCCTGTTAGACGTTCTGCTAATAGCCATATTAAATTCATCTTGGTGTTTTTTTGACAAAGGGCTGTGTTTGTTGGGAGGACAAAGGGTGATGTAAGAGCTCAGTTTTTGAAGCCCATTCCCGCTTTTCTCCACAATCAGATTAATTTGGGGCAAATATTTAATTTTCTTAATTCGAATCAAAGAGAAAAAACAGAATCAAAACAAGTAATTAAAAAATGTCGCCTTACTGTTCCAATGATGTTTATTTCATGCTCCCTGGTGTCAGTGGTTTGTTAATAAATCTGCTTTTGGCCCACTTTGTTTTTGGCTGTGTCCTGGCCCTTAGCACTAAACTTACCTCACTCTCATTCAATAACAAGCTTTAGCCAAATCAGAAAACTCTGCCAAGTTAGGCAAGCTTACCATGCTCGTGTGAGAATGTAGGAGACTGCAGGTTCAAACATCCTTCTAGAGCTGATTGATTAAGGAATCTGTCATGGGTCATTATTAAATATGTTGTTCCCTTTCAATTAACATTTTTATATATATTATATATATATAGTTCTGCCGATAATTTTATTATTTATATAGCGCCACCAGATTTCGTAGCGCTGTACAATGGATTATCTGCCGATATTCTGTATTTTGCCAAATATCGGTATCGGCCACTATTGGTACCAATATTACAGATAATGTAAGAGGAGGTGGTGGTCCAGCACATGCAATCTACATCTCCTTTCTCCAAGTCTCGCAATGTCACAGCAATACAAGGCTTGTGAATCATGAGACTTGGAGAGATGCTGAGTTAGCATGTGTGCTGGGCTTCCTGGTAGTCCACGTGTTTTGGGACAGGCTGCTCTGCCAAATTGTGTCCTCATTGGCCCCCCTCTTGCCGATAGTGTCCTTCTGGTCTGGGTGATAAAAGTCAGGTATTTAATTTTATTTACTCCAATACTCAGTCTCTCACATTTCTCTGTCTCTCACACATATATATGCTGTAATGCCTTGCAAAAATCAAACTAAGCTGCAAATACATAAAATATATTGTGGATTCAGGATTGTGAAATGGATTTAGCCAAGGAAAACATAAAATATAAAGGAGATTTTGTTGTTTAGCTGTGAGCACATGTGGAATTACAGGGGATGTGATCCATTTTGCCCCCCCCCTCATGAATGGAACTACATTGCCTCAGAGGTTTATTCACTAAACTCTGAATTGCAGTGAAGAGACATTTAGAGAAAAAGATGCACTGGGAAGACATTAAAGGAAAACTATAGTGCCAGGAAAACAAACTTTAAAAAATCCTTCAGTCACTTACGTCTGGTGTCCCTCGGCACTGGCTTCACTCTCCCGCTGAAGTCAGCTTGCAGGGGAGAACTAATGCGCATGCGCGACAATGGGGTTCTGGATTATGGGGTCAGGTGAACTGCAGCTGGGAAGTCCCTGTAGTGGCTGTCTGGTAGACAGACACTAGAGGTGGAGTTAACCTTGAAAAGTAATTATTGCAGTTTCTTAAACTGCAATACTTATCATTGCAGGGTTAAAGGACCTGGGACACTGCACCCAGATGAGCTGAAGTTGTCTGGATGCCTTTAGTGTCCCTTTAAGTGAAAACCGACACTCAGTGAGAAATTTACAGAATGGAAAAAGCCAGAGGAGACATTTAAGGAATGCCTAATACAGCCATACATACTGCCTATTACATACAATAAACCATAAACACATAGCCCAATACATAAACCCACACATACACGTCCCAATAAATACATCTATACCAGGGGTTCCCAATTAATTTTTCCCATGGAATCCTTTGACATAGTGTATCAACATTGTGCCGGTGTGTGTCGAGGTGTGTATATCTGTGTTTGTATGCACCAGTGTGTGTGTATTTCTGTGTCAGTGTGCATATGTATCTGACACACAGATACACACTGACACACCTTTACACACAGATACACACACAAAGGCACATACAAACACACTGATATATACTGGCACATACACACACACTCTTTGACAGACACATACACTCTCACTGACAAACACACACTCTTTGACAGACACACACACAAACACACATACACTCATTTACAAGACAGATACATTCTCACTGACAAGCACACATTCACTCTCACTGACACGAACACATACAAACTCCCTAACAGACACACATACAATTTTTGGTTTTTTTTTACGTTTTACTCCACCCAGCCCCCCTACCTTTAGGAGTGTTGGCATGGAGTCCCTGGGGTCAAGTGGGGCTGCTGGCATGAAGTCCCTGTGCTCCAGTGGGGCTGGCTGCAGCACTCAGAAGGTCTGGCAGACAGGTGAGGGGTGTAGGCAGGCGGCGAGGAAGCAGTGATCTCCCTGCTCAGCTCCCTCGCGCGCCTCTTAGTGATGCTGGAGTCACGTCATATTCCGGCTCCAGCATCACTGCTGTGTGCGTGAGGGAGCTGAGCAGGGAGATCACTGCTCCCTCGCAACCCTCGGCCATTTTATTTTTACATTTTTGGGTGGAACCCCAATTAGTGTTCCACGGAACACCAATTGGGAAACACTGATCTATACACATATACTGTTATCTCTCTCTCTCTCTGTTTACACACAAAAAACACAGCAATTTAACACACACACACAATAAACAGTCCCCCTTAGTCTCCAGATGGGCCATACCAGAGTGCTGTGGAGATGAGAAGGGATCCGACCTGTGGGAAGTTGTTCTTCTTTCTGCAGGGGGAGGAGGAAAGCCGTGCACTCTGAGCACAGACTGCTTCCTGCTCCCTTCAGAGGGCATCCGGTGTTCACAGGCAGCATGTCCTGGCATCCCCTGCCTGCAGGAAGCAGTGTGCTCTGCTCGGGTGCTGGGGTTACAGTAAACCCCAGTCCCTGAGCAGGCAAGCAGCAGAGAGAAGCCCAGCAGATAAAAGGCAGCGCTGGGGGGTGGCTAAGGAGCAACTCGCCCAGCCCACCAGCACCAAACAGCAGCAGGGCAGCCCACTAGGAAACCTCTCAGTGGGCGCCCCCTACAGGTCTTATTCGCCTAATGGAAGCACCGGCCCTGGGTGTGATGCTGCTGGGAGAAATTCAAGTAAAATGAGGAGTGGTCTGCATCTGTGTCATACAGAGCAGAGGAGAGGGGACACATGTTTTTCTGTATAATGCCCAATAGGTTAACTTGTTTTAAATGAATTATTTAACAATCAAAAAGAAAGATTTACAAAAAAAATGAAACATTATCAATAAACGTTCGGCTAACGGCAGATTTGTGTAGAAATAGTTGTTGTTTTTTAAAACTGTAAATGCACAGAATATCGTTATAAGTTATCAGCTATTGGCCTGAAAATTCACAGATTATCGGTATCGGCTCTAAAAAATCAATATCAATCGATCCCGAATATATATATATATATATTATAATATATATCCCCACCAAAGTTACATTCAGCTTTGGAATCAAAGTTAATTCAGTAATACCCACACACAGGGTGGGACACATTGGTTGGGTGGGCAAAATATGTAAAGTGCTGGAAGTGCTCAGAATAAAGGCAGCTGATGTAAAGCTAAGTCCAGCAAAGACCTCTTTAACCTGAAGCCTGCAGGTTCAAATCCATTCGTCGTAGGTATGTTTATTTCAATATAAAAGCCCAGTATGCTTAGTATTATGCAAATATCTTCAGACGGTCTGAAAATGTGCACTATAGGCGCCCAGACCACTTTATCTCTGTGAAGTGGTCTGGGTGAAGTGCCCCTGCAACCTCTAGAAGTGTTTCCTGGTCTCTAATGGAGTTTAACTCCATGAAATTATGTTTGCTGTCCTCGCACTTTGCATGATGATGGCTAATATCTTCACATGCCCTATAAGAAAGCACTGATTCAATGCTTTCCTGTGGAGAAGCTCTAATGCATGCGCAGCGCTAGCCATGCATTAGGTTTCCCATCAGTGTGAAAGGGACATCTAGAGGGACCTTGGAGCTGGGTGGAGTTACATGACAGAAATGGCTTTTAACCCTTTGACGAAATGGGGAAGGGGGTTGGAGCTAAAGAAATAGGGACAAGAACACTATACATTTTAAATGACTCAAGGAGCAAATAAATGGAGGAGAGCTTCATGGAGTAATTTGCAGCTTTGAAGTTTGAATTTGAAGTATTGCAGCTAGCATGATATCGCATGATAAAATTACAAAGAGTATTGTGGAAGGATTAGCATAGTATGTATATATGATTTCACTAAATCCCAATGTTTTTACTTCAGATAGGTCATTTTCCACAGACTTTAAATATTTGAAACTACCTCCTGTAGTTACTGTACCTCTTGTTAAAGCGGCACTGTCATGTTTTTTTGTTTCATAGTTGCATAGTTACATAGCTGAAAAGAGACTTGTGTCCATCAAGTTCAGCCTTCCTCACATTTGTTTTTTGCTGTTGATCCAAAAGAAGGCAAAAAACCCAGTTTGAAGCACTTCCAATTTTGCAACAAACTAGGAAAAAAATTCCTTCTTGACCCCAGAATGGCAGTCAGATTAATCCTTGGATCAAGCAGTTATTACCCTACATTGAAAGATTATATCCTTGAATATTCTGTTTTTGCAAGTATGCATCTAGTAGCTGTTTGAACATCTGTATGGACTCTGATAAAACCACTTCTTCAGGCTGGGAATTCCACATCCTTATTGTTCTTACAGTAAAAAAAAACCTTTCCTTTGCCTTAGTTTCAGTTTTCTTTGCTTATGCTCCCTGTATCTAGAAGATTACACTCCCCTTTTGCCACTTGCTTTTATTTATATATCTCATCTCTACTTCCTTGTGCCAGATCTCAATACCTCCATCTTCCTCTGTCCATGATGTCTGCAGTTTGCTCTTCTGTGAGATTCTATTGACTGATGGATTGTGGGTAAATGATCTTAGCAACTGAAATTGAACTTTGCTGAAGTTACGCCCATTACTCCAATGTTGCCAAAGATCCCGCTGCCCATGAGCAAAAGTAGTACCCACATTTTCTTATGTGAAATTACAAAACTATGGTGAATTTAAAAAACTAAACAATAAACCAAAGAGGAATAAAAATGGATTAATGTAAAAGCAAAATCTGCTTGTGAGAGTGAGAGTCAGATCAACTGCACTATAAACTATGAAGCACTATATAAATTATAGTTAAATATATCTCTTTATGTATTCTGTAAAACTGCACTTTTACTACAATCACGTCTGCTGTAATAAAGATATTAGCACAGTATCAACAAAATAGTGTAGGATTGCCAAGCAAAATATCGTCCTAAAATCCCACACATCTATTGACTGTACACGGCATTCTGAAGGATTCTGGGTGGGAATATGCAAATGTATTCTACACTGATTACCTTTAGCTTGTGGTATATGATATATACATAGAAATGCATAGAAAACCTGTCTGACAAGTAAGTAGATATATGACAAACAATTTGTGATAATTGTTTTTTTTTCTGAGTCCTAATTCAAAATTAAACTTCAGCTAGTTATAGAGATTTACTTCAATACTGACTTCAACAGACTGTCAGAAAAGGACTGCAGGCATGTTTATTCATTAGAATAGCACCTTACATAAACAATGACTGAGTGACAGCAAATTAACATACTGACATTTACAGACTATCAGAAGATCCGGTGTATAAAGAGATGATACAAAGTGACACATACTCGTCATCCTGACACTTCCAAAGAAACTGCCATCTAGCATTTCTCTTCCCAAACACGTTGCTGCGTGTCTCTTATTTTAGGCGTCACGTGACTGTAGTGTCTACCAGCCTCACCTTAACTGTGCGTCGTGTGAAATCCACATCTTTAGGCTGCTCTATCAGACATACATTTACCCCTTCCAGGGCCGGATTAACATAAGGGCTGATGGAGCTGCAGCTCCAGGCCCATGGGATAGGCCCATTGTTAATGTTAAAAAAAAACTTAAGAGGGGAGGGGAGCAAAACTGGTGTGGACTGGCAGACAATTAAATTAGTTAAGGCAACATGTGGCCAAGCTCAGGGTGCGGTCTGCATGGTATGCCTTTTGTTGGCCAGTCTGCATGATTGGCAGGCAGCCTGTCATGCATTTACACTAGGCTGATCTAATTACCTTTTTGGGCATGTTCACCCATTATGTGATTGGGCACAGTTCTGGTTATGTGATTCGCGTTAGTGGCCCACCCTTTTACCCCGCCAACCAAAATCCTGCTTCACCAGACACTGATGTTAGGGGTACTGATTTACTTGAAAGATGAAAGCGCGAGATTAGCATATGGTATGTGTTTTCTTATAGCTTTATCCTGTAAGTTTCTCCCTAGCTCCACCTCCACCAGATGCATGAATCTTAGGAGGTATAACTGTTTTAGTGTTTTCTGTCAATAAGATTCTGTAATTAGGCCCATTATAACTGTCAGCACCAGGCCCAAAGGGCTCTTAATCTGGCCCTGACCCCTTCGATAGACAGAGGGGAGATAATATTTATACTTTAACGATCTACCCCACTGCTGAAGAAACAAGGCATTGCTTATTGTTGATTCTCTCAAGAGGCAGATGTGGCTCATTGGAGTTCTAATTCAACACAAGCTATAGAGTTACCGGTTGCCTATCTCGGTTACAGAACATTATTATATATTTGAGAACCTACTAGTGCTGGAACCAGTAAACATTGGGTTGGAAGATTGAAAGAAACATGTTCTTAAATGTTTGTAATGTAGCTTGGTTTTCCAGTAAACACAGGCAGAATAACTAAAACAAAGTTTTAAGTTTCCATTGAGGGGAATGTTTTTTTTTTTTTTAATTAATTGTTCATTATCAACTGTTGTTGAATCAAGCAATTATGTTCTAGGTCAAAGCTCATTATTACATAGCTCTGCACACTTTACTGTAACGTAAGACTATCTTAGGATATTCTAACGAGGCCTATGACAATTACTGCTAGTGTAATCCCTCCCTCTCTATGTAAAGTGTTTATTTAGTAACTAATGAAACATGGTGAGTTGACAGAAATGTGAAAAAGGTATGCATTGTGAGGTCACATTGTGCACAATCAGGGAAGCCATCTAAAGTGGGGCCTATTCTCTGATTCAGGGATCTTATATTCTCACTATTCCCTTTTCTTATGTGCTCAGAATGCACAATTGCCATATTTTAGATTGTATACCAGTCTTCCCTCAATCTTTATTTTATATGTCCTTTCATAAGTATTTAATGTTGGGATTATTTTTTTTTTTCATGTGCTACTGGATTTTGACCAATTTATCTCAGATCATGGCTGGCTTTTAGCTGATGCATAGGTCTAGAACAGGGGTCAGCAACCCATGGCACTCAAGCTGCCTTTGCACGGCACTCAAGGCTGTTAGAGCCAAACAGGTTCTGGCCTATCAGGAGTCCAAGTGGAACTTCAGATATCTGGTGCAAAAAGGTGGTGAGGGACAATACTCATATTACGCATTGCAGCACTTAGAGGGAGTGATCTCAGATCTACTTACAACCAGATGAGGATGATGATTGGCTCTAGCTGCAGTCTGGCTCCACTGGTCTGGTGTAGAACAGGCTCTCTGGAGGCTGTTTGTAACTGTGGTCACAAAAATCAATGTTCTGGGAGAACGGGAAGCAGCTCCATTTTTTGGGGGGCCCTTTACACAGCTCAAGGTCTGGGTCCCAGGGTCCACCTTCATGTTCCACCAATGAGTTTGTTGACAGGGGGTGGAGTGTGTAGGGGATGTCCTGATATGTGTGTAAGGAATGCATTCTGTGAATCTGTGTTTGTATGTGTAAGGGCTGCAAGGTGTGTTTCTGTGTATGTACGGGATGCAGAGTGTGCGTCTGTAAGGGGTGCATTGAGTGTGTGTACGGGGTGCATTTAGTGTGTGTAAGGAATGCATTGTGTGTTTCTGTGTGTGTAAGGTTTGCATGATTGTGCGATTGTGTGTGTGTGTGTGTGATGGATGTCAATCTCCCTCCCTCCCTTGTCACTCTTTCTCCCCCTCTCTTCCCTTGTCACTCTCTTTCTCCCCTCCCTCCTCCCTTTGTCACTCTCTTTCTCCCCCTCCCTCCTTCCCTTTGTCACTCTTTTTCTCCCCCCTCCCTTGTCACTCTCTTTCTCCCCCTCCCTCCCTTGTCACTCTCTTTCTCCCCCTCCCTCCCTTTTCACTCTCTTTCCCCCCTTGTCACTCTCTTTCTCCCTCTCCCTCCATCCCTTGTCACTCTCTTTCTCCCCCTCCCTCCATCCCATGTCACTCTCTTTCTCCCCCCCTCCGTCCCTTGTCCTCTCTTTTCTCCCTCTCCCTCCATCCCCTTGTCCTCTCTTCTCCTCCCTCCATCCCTTGTCACTCTCTTTCTCCTCCCCTCCATCCCTGTCACTATCTTTCTCCCCCTCCCTCCATCCCTTGTCACTCTCTTTCTCCCCCTCCCTCCCTGTCAATTCCTCCCCCCCCACCTTTGCTGTAGCGTGGCCGAGCCCTGTATCATGGTCCGCGGGTACAGGGAGCTTTTGTTTCCTGTACCCGGTCGGACTAACAGGAAGTGCACACTCAGTGTGCACTTCCTGTTAGTCCGGACGGGTACAGGAGACAGATGCTCCCTGTACCCGCGGACCATACAGGGCTCGGCCACGCTACAGAGAGGGAGTGACAGCAGGGAGCGCTGAGCGCTTCCCTCCTGTCAGCCCCTCTCCTCAGGCTGCGCCCAGGCGGTCCGCCCTCATGGACGCACCACCCAGGCAAAGCTGCAGCCGCCTGAGGCTCTCTACAGAGCGCTCGGGCTGCTACAGCATGGGGGGGGGCCAGCGGAGCTGGTGGGGGGATTTCCCCATAACCTGTCCCCCCCGCATGATTTGCTGGGGGGGATGCGCCCTCCCCCATCCCCCCCGGTTCCTACGCCCATGATAGTATAGTCTCTACATTGTTTTTTCTTGTAGCCGCCCTCCCCCATCCCCCCCGGTTCCTACGCCCATGATAGTATAGTCTCTACATTGTTTTTTCTTGTATTGCAAATCCATACATTGATTTGTGCTAATATTAATTTTATCTCATTTATGTAATATGAGATTTAACATCTGTGTAATCCAGGTAACATTTATCTCATATATTATTATTATTAGAATATTATTATGCCTTTCAGCAAATTCTATATATAAACACAAACACAAAACCATATACTCATTGAATGCCTTTCCAAACAAAAGCTTAGAACATACTGTTATAATCAGGAATCCAAACTTATCTTTCATCACTAGCACCATGGAATTGAGAGGACAAAACTTATCAGCCACTTTCATACATGGCACAACAGAGCTGCGGTTTCACCATAACCAGAATTCCGTTAGACTCTTATATACAGCTGGGCATTATACAGTGTTTGGTGTCGAGCCTGAATTATAACTAAAGCCAAGTTTGGGGAATAGGAGAATGAATGTAACCAGCTGACTTTATCTTCGCTGATACTGGATACAGTGCCTGGCCATAAAAAGCCACACCATATGTAAAGGACTATGCTTAACCATTTGTCAGGATGAGGATACACAGAGTTATTTTCTGAAGTTATCAGCGAAAGGTTTGTGCATAGCAAAATATGCATTAGATGCCAGGTGTGTAAACATCTGTCAAAATATTGGGATTCTCCTCTACCAAATACAGTTTCCTGTGTACAGTGAATATTATACAGGATTATTAATTCACACCAGAAATCTTCATTCAGACAAGTATGTACAAAATATTTAATATTTAAACACTCCATTGCCTGCACTAAGGTTTAACCCTGTCAATGGCACCAAAAGTGTTTAGCGGCACAGTGTTTAAAATCACTCATGATCTGCGATATAGAAATTATCAGGCTGTTTCAAACTCACTACATACAACAAAAAGCACTCTGCCATCAGGAGCGATCCAATCACACAGGGATTACTAGGAGAATTGCTCCACGTTAACTAACTTACAGGGCGATAGGGGAAGCAGTCTCTCAGAGCGTAATTAACTGATAAGTTCACATTCGAGGGACATTTCGGCATTTCGGAGACTGTCAAAGACAATGCCAAAAATAGGCTGTCTCATGATGAATTCCCTTATTACCAGCTACATGTCTGTGTTCACACGGTGCAGCTGGGGAGCTAGCAGGACAGTGTCTTCACAGCACACACACACAAACAGTCCCACTAGACTCCTTAACCTATTTAGTGCTGCAAAGAATGCTACACTTCGCGGGTGTCCTCGTCAATGAAAGGGTTAATGATGCTAACCAAAATAGGTCAATTTCATAAATAACAAGAAAAATAAATACATAACTTATTTTGCACTGGTGATTGCACAACATTACACATTAGATTAATAAGTAAATAAACGTTAAAATCCCGAGCTGTGTCTTCATCTATAAATTGGTATGGCAGAGAATCAGATATTTTGTCTGTCTGTGTGTGTATGTGTGTGTGTATGTGAGCTACGCTACAATGGTGACTGTGTTGCAGTCACAGAGTTTGAAGCGGTGACCGTGACAGAATCTCTTCTACGAGTGCTACAATAAATCACTGCAAGATTACTGCCATTTTAAAATTGGATTAATATTTTTTTTTTACATCTGTGGAAATGTCATAGAGACTACCAGTTTCTGACTGTGAAACCAAGACATTAGATTGCACCAGTACCTGCGTGGTTTGATTTGTGAATGTCGCTTAACTTGAAGCTAACGTGTCACTGGAAATACATTCCTGCGTTGACTAAATCTGGCTGCTACTGAGACAGTTGCCACGTATTGGCCTGAAAAATGTCACCTGGTTTACAAGCCAGGCTAGGAAAACATTAGGTAGGCCAAAGAGAGGACATGTTACATTATAAAGGTAGAAAATGGCCTTTTAAACCTGCGATATTGTTTTTCTTGTCGGAAGGAAGTGGTTTAGTAGAAACTGTATATTGATTAACATGGTTACAGTAGATTCCTGGCTCTCTCTTTAGTCAAGCTATTCTCAATTGGTGAAGATACTTCAATCTTAAAGAATTCCTCAGTTTGCCCAAGTGCGTCAAATCATTCATCTCTGAACTTACAGTCATCTTTGGTCACCTCTTGTCCTATTCTGGAACTACTAAAGTTAGAGACATTATTGTGTTAGCGTAAGTATTATTGTAAAGGAGATAGCTGACATTGTAAAGAAAAATAAACTATCTTAACTTTACAAATGAAAGTGTAGAAAAAGAAACCACAAACAGAATAAAACTTTTTTTTTTTTTAATGTTATGTTTTCAAACTGTTTAAGTCTTGCAGTTAAAATAAATAGTTTGGGGTGTTTTGCATATTAGACAAATTAAAATATAAATTTTACATTCAAGATTTTTGCGTGATTAAATTGGCTAGCATGTAATAAACTTTTTCTACCCCCGCTACTACCGAGAAAATAAAGATTTTTTTTATTTATTTTTTTATAGCATTGTGATCCCCAAGAGATATGTAATGAGGAACGTTGGCAACCTGCACACAAAACAATGTAAAATACATTTACGCAATAAAGTCTATTATGCAAAATGAACTCTATTCCGATATTTACTTCCATTCGCTGGTGTGCAATTAAGGTTCCCAATAATACAAGGTGGACAGTGATCGACTAAGTATACAAGTACTGTAATAAAAATTTAAACTGAAAATTGCCAGGAGGGGAATGAGGGAAAAGAAAGCAGGCTCCGGGGAGCAATAAGTGGGACTGTAGTCATTGCGATGGGAAGTCTCTAAAGCAATGTGCCAGTGATTGTGTAATGTATTCTGACAGAAAGTCTTCTGCATTATATGAATTTATGAAGCTATTTATGGCCTTTAATTTTTGTAAAATCTTTGTGGTGTCTTTTATTCTTCAAATTTAATTCTATACTCCTACAATTTGTAACAACAAAACTGAATGTGTTCAATCATACGATTTGCAGAATTCACCTACAAAACCACGGCAGGAAGCTGGCAAGAGACGTCATGTGTTTTCAGTGACTTGCTGTCGTTAGGCATGAGTCCAGAGATATGCCATGTGCCAATCACATATCCCTCTTCATGTCCACTTCATGTGATAGGAAGAATTAATGAGACGAGAAGTGTCAGATTAACAAGACACAATGGAAAGAGCCATAGACAGGGTTGTGAAAATGGGGTCCAGCAGATCAGAGCTGGAATGCTCGCTGTGCTGATTACTGCTATCAAATGGATGGGGTGAATTGTAAGCGGTTACAGACTTTGGCTGAAGGAAATATCATGACAGCAGACGCCAGTGAGTGACAATAAAAAAATATCAGTTTGGTGAAACCACTGAATATATCAGATTGCATTCTCTGGATAAATACAAACATTTTTGGAGCCTCTAAGATTCCTATGAGATTTCCTTTAAACTGAAATAACCATACCTAATCTATTACAGTGAAGGTGATGTAATATAACAAATACCCATTTGCATGAAGGATCATTCGCTATATTTAAGGCATTTCTCCCAACTGTCGCAGATTCAATTGGACAGTCCTGATTTACGACTTCTATCCCTCTGTCCCGAGGTATTATATAGCTGTCCCACAGAGAAGTCCCTAAGAAGAGTAGACTGATCAGATATTTTAATGCATTTGTGGCTCATAAGACCAATGCAGGGCATTTCTTCCCATGCTTCAGTTGGGATTTGCATGTGGGCAGCCCTGTCTGATTTGCAATTGAGATTACCTGTCAATGTGTGCCAAGCTGGCATGCCCTCCCTTCTTGATGACATATGTCATCAGCCTCTGTCACAAAGGAAACATTTCTATAAGTTCCACAAGGGAAGTTCCTGGGCCTACCTTCTTACAGTTACACCAAGCACAAGTTCTGAGGTAATAGGTCCCTAAGAGTAAATATATTGCTTGTCGTCCAAACTCTTTTTCCTTACTGTTGGGCACAGCTAATTTAAATAAAAGTAACAACAAATAAAAAGGCTGCGCCACATAAAATCAAAATAAGATAAAAACCAATATAAAAAAGTTCAAATTGTGAGTCCTTACGGATAGTCTTATTGGGAGGCTGGTAGGATGGTTGATTCTTCAAATATAATGGTGGGTCCTCTTATTTGAAAGAGAGAAAAGACGGACAACCAATGGTGCAGTAAATCAAATCCAAATTATGACGTATTGAGAGATAATAATGGAAAACGCACATTTACAAGAGTTTTTGTCCAGCTGTGAGATAAGGCGCACACAGCGGTATAATCCCCGCTTATGGGATATATGTGGTAGGATATCTCTCCGTCAGGGGTGATCAATTCTCGGAAGGAAGAAGACACAACCAATAGTGCTTACTGTATAGTGGTGATGGTATAAATTAAATAAAAAACGTACTTACAAATAGAGAGCAAGCGGACTGCTCTATGATGACAGCGTAAGTGGATTGATCCCCACTTAAGGATTTCTTGGGGAACTGGAATCTTCCAATTTGTTGGTACAAACCAATAAATGGTTAAAAATAATAATAAAATTATACAGTAAAATAACTATAAAAATAATTAAAAAGCCAGGGTAAAAATAAAAGAAATGTGTTCATTTTTGTGAATTTTGGGAAGAAAATAAATAACTGGGATAATAGGGAATTCTTTATTTAAAAAATTAAATTCGTGTTTATTAAAAATTTTAAGATCCAAACCTTTTAAAAAAAAAATCAGATAAAATGATTTGTATATTTCTTGTGGGGTCGGATGCTAATTTTTCATAGACATTTATATCTCTGAGTTGTCTATGGGCTTCATCTATATACATTTTACTCGATTGTATAACTACTCCACCGCCCTTGTCTGCTGATTTAATAACAATATCTTTGTCTTTTTGAAGTTCTTTAATTGCACTTCTTTCAGCATTGGTAAGATTATTAGGATCATATTTATTATATTAAATTTTTTCCAGATCTTTATGAACAAGTTTTTCAAATAATGTTAGAGGTGCCGATTTACAATACGATGGATAGAACTTAGATTTTTCTCTGAGATGAGTGTTTATAAAAGGTCCATCATCTGTCTGTGGGGGAGGGGATAGATCGGATGTTTCATTATTTTTACTAATAAAAAATCTTTTTAGGGTTGCTTTCCTTACAAATTTATTTACATCAAGGAATGCTTGGAACAAGTTGAATGAAGAAGTTGGAGCAAATTTTAAAACTTTTGTTTAAAACAGACATTTGTGCGGCCGATAACACTTTTTGAGAAAGATTAAAAATACCATTAGAATAAAATTAAATTAAATTAAACACATTCTCCCTTTTGTTTTTAAATCAAACATATTTTAAATAGAACAGTATTCATTAGATTTTTAAAAAATGGATTTATTTTAAAGGTTTAAGTTTGCCTAAAAATTATGCATTCTGATTGGTTGTACCGATTTTTGGCGCCCATATTTAAATTAACTGTGTCCTATATAACCCCTATATGCCAGGTAGTAAATGTTATTCCATTTGATAAAGTCTTTTGTGACGAAACGCGTTATGGATATTTAATTGTGTTTTAATATTAAAGTTAATTTGGTTCTTTATTTGTGCCAATTATCTTTTTTATACACATTTCTTTTATTTTTACACTGGCTTTTTAATTATTTTTATAGTTATTTTACTGTATAATTTTATTATTATTTTTAACCATTTATTGGTTTGTACCAACAAATTGGAAGATTCCAGTACCCCAAAAAATCCTTAAGTGGGGATCAATCCACTTACGCTGTCATCATAGAGCAGTCCGCCTGCTCTCTATTTGTAAGTACGTTTTTTATTTAATTTATACCATCACCACTATACAGTAAGCACTATTGGTTGTCTCTTCTTCCTTCTGAGAATTGATCACCCCTGACGGAGAGATATCCTACCACATATATCCCATAAGCGGGGATTATACCGCTGTGTGCGCCTTATCTCAGAGCTGGACAAAAGCTCTTGTAAATGTGAGTTTTCCATTATTATCTCACAATACGTCATAATTTGGATTTGATTTACTGCACCATTGGTTGTCCGTCTTTTCTCTCTTTCAAATAAGAGGACCCACCATTATATTTGAAGAATCAACCATCCTACCAGCCTCCCAATAAGACTATCCGTAAGGACTCACAATTTGGGCTTTTTTATATTGGTTTTTATCTTATTTTGATTTTATGTGGCGCAGCCTTTTTATTTGTTGTTACTTTTACTTATCTTGTTTTAAGGGTATCTAGAGGGATTCCCCTTTAAGGGTTGCTGCCTTGAGTTGTTTAGCGCTGTCTCATCCACTTATCATTATTACAGCTAATTTAAATGTTTAAAGGGGGAACTGTCCCTACTCAAGACTTTCACCACTGAAAAAAACAAATCACATACAACTTGTGTTAATCTTTTTTTTGTTTTTTTAAAGGAGGGCTATAGAGCTATACTGTTAGGGTGGCATAACAATGATAGGGCACTCCTGCAGCTCAAATACTTTTAATATATATATATATATATATAGTGATTCTAATTGTATATATAATTATATGTAGTAATATCAAAATACTCTAAATGTATTTTATATATTATTCATGTATAATTATTTATATTTTATCAATTATATATTGGGGGACCTGCCTGTCAACCCAGGCAGAAATACGAGAGAATTTAATTTCAAGTCCTATATTTGACCCTATAAAACTTGTACATGGGGTATGGTTGTACTTGTGAAACATCGCTGAACACAAATATGATGTTTCAGAGCAGTAAAATATATCATGATAACGAGATCATCAGTGAATGTGCAGTTTGTGTGTGAAAAAAACAAAAAAACAACTAATTTGAACATTTGCATTGGCCAGGGTTTGTGGCTGCTAAAAAAGACTTTACAATTCCAATTTGAATAGCCTGGGTCATCTAGCTTCGCAAATGGTATGCCAATCTGTAAAATTTCAGTGTGTAAAAACTAAAATGGGCAAGCTCTTTATTTGACCCTGTAACTTTCCAAAACACCATGAACCCTGTACATGGAGGGCATCGTTGTACTTGTTGGACATCGCTGAACACAAATATGTGTGTTTTATTGCAGTAAAAGCTAATAGTATTATGACATTCACAGTTAAAATGTCATGCAGAATACAGAAGACAGAATAACAGGTCTTAATTTCTCACATTTTTATTAGTATTACCTTGTGTTCCATATATACACATTTGATGTGAAATGAAAGCCCTATTTCTTCAACAAAATTATATATAGTAAGTGTGGGTGCACTTAATATTAAAGAGGTCAATTATGGTTAAACAGACTTATAGCCCAAATTCAACGTTTTGTTTTCGTTGAGACCTTGGACAATTGCCTCTGTCCTTAAGGGGTTATCAGCCAGGATACACACACACACTGCATATGAGTGTTTCATTTCTCCTCTTCTCTATATGCTTTTTCTATGCTGACAGCAAAGGAAAGAGCTTATAATAATGATTGACATGGAGCCATGTTTGTTAAAAGGACACTATACACCAGAGCCACTACAGTGCAATGTAGTGTTGTTGGTGCAAAGATACTGTCCGTGTAGTCTCAGCAAAGGAGATACTGCATTTTCTGAGAAACTGCAGTGTTTAAATCACTTCCTAAGGCCATCTCTAGTGGCTCTCATTTGGACAGCCATTAGAGGTGCTCCCTGGTACTGATAAGGTCCTGCAATCTGTGCAGGACAGACGTTCATTGTCTTCAATCTTAGCATGAAGACCCCAAATGCACCCCATAGAAATGCATAGAATCAATGCACCTCTATGAGGAGATCTTGATTGGCATAAGGGGTGATTGCTGCCCATGCACACTAGCCCTCCCTATGCGAAAGTTTTGGATGGGCTGAGATGCCACCTATACGAATCCAGGTACAGATTACATGGTGGTCCATAGGAAAACCATATACTTATTTTTGTACTGAATGTGCATGGAATATCCTGCAAAATGAGGATTCTAAACCCATTATTTGCTACGGAAGATTCCTGGCCCATGGCTATTCAGCCATAAGACTATACACTTAACTAGGGAAATCTTTCAAATGACACTCCAGTATGACTGAATTTCTTCCAAGGAGAATGTACAGTACGAATAGACCCTGGAGATTATTAAGTTAAAGTGAAACATTACTCTAACACTATCTACTGTATTTGTAGTTATTGAATACCAGGCATCCCAACTATCCAGATTGGCAGGACATTGCTGTTTTTTGGGTCCTTTCCCAGTGTATTGACTTAGTACCTCAAGCACATCATACAACACTATGTTCAAGGCACAAGGACCATCAGAGGAACAATGCCCCCTGCAGGGTCTGCCCTCAGTTGGCTGGCCTGGCTGATTGGCAGTCAGACTGGAGTGCATTAGTGATTCCATCTTATTCCCCTCCATCCGACTTCCTGATTCTCTGGATGCTGGAGTTGGGATGTATGAAAAATTGAACCCCTCCAGTTGAACTGGATTTTTTATTACTGGAAATAAAGAATGCCACTAAGTCCAAATTTTCATTTTCATATCTCCTAGATCAAGCCAGGTACTGGTAACTTTGTAAAAAAATTTTTTAAAAATTTAAAAAGACAATACTGCTTGCTTTATGTGATCCACCTTATCATTGATCTAGACTAAATTCTTTTTCTTCTTTCTAACAAGCTGAATCAAAATTGTGTGATGAAAACCTATTTTGCAGATGGCAGTAACTTTAAATTCAGACAACAAATAAAATGTGGAATTTGATAGGATGCTTTTTGATACATGAAAGACCTATGATGGTTTCTGAAACATTCTGGGTACACTGTAAACCTAATGTGCAATGACATGGCCAATTACATCGGGGCAATGTTTAAACAACATGTCACAGGCTGTGCATCAACACTGGAGACTCAATCCTTCATCAGAGAAATGAAAACAGGAGTAACGTCAGATGTGGAATAATGCTGAACTTATAGAAAACATGTCTTTTCGCCTGAATTATTCGACAGGCCAAACCCTATAATCTTCATGTTCCTCTTCTACTGTCTCTTCTTGGAGATTAACATCCACTGGCAGTTTTACAAAATCTGTGCGACTGTCTGATTTACATATTGTGTTGACAGTAAACACTACTTGCCAAGCCTTGCTGTAATGTTATCTGGTGGGCAAGCTAATTTCTGAACACAGGGTTCTATTGAACGGATAGTTTGTGCATGCACAATGCAATGATAACTTTTCCCATGTCATCGACACATCCTAGCAACGTGGGAAAATACAGGTAGTCTATTTTTCTGTGCTGTGTCGATCAATTATTCTAACTAGAAACAACATAAGCCGCATGATCACTTTTGCATAAGAATGGGTATATGATAAAATACTTGAATTAAAAAAAAAAAATTCAAAAAAGAGAGAACAATGACCAAAGATATCTATAAAAATGCAATTGTGCTAATATAATTTTATCACTTGTTTAAAAATTTAGTCGACCCAAAAGACTACAGAGTGTGAAATTAAGGAACATCTCCGTAGTTTTATGGAAATCGCTCTCCTTCACTTATCTAATAGCCAGGATTTGTCAGATCGTTCATTTCCCTGGATTTAAAATGAGGTTTGACAGACAGAATTCTATTCTACTCTTATTAAAACCAAAATATGTAAAATGCATTTAAATTAAGTTAGCTCGTTCTTTAACCTCATAAATACAACAAAGTATACGGCCACCAACAAACTATATGCAGAAACATATATTACATATGCCATGTCAAAGAATATTGAGTGTGTGCAAGTGAGGACTTGTTAGACGTGATTTAGCTGGGTACTGTTATAGCAATTATTTGGATAGGCTTGTCTGATTTTCACAGACGGCTTTGCCAAAGCCTTATACATAACCTCTCGAGCCTTGACTATTGGAAGTGTCATTATGTTTGGCTAGAATAGATCTTTGTATCTATATTATTTAACTTCCAGGTACTGTTTCAGTGCACGTATTAAAGCTTAATTCTATATTGCCATCTGCACAATATGGTCAATTGTACTGTGCACAGTGATGAGGTTGCCTCAAGTTGGACATTTTTTGAAAGCATAAACGATACAGAAATATTAAGTCACACATTGTGTCATTCAGTTTTTTTCTTGAAAGGATTAGTTCCACTTTAATGTGTATATATTAAACGTGTATCCTTGTAACATTTGCTGTTTAGCATTTGATCTGTTTGGGATAAGCTTTTGCGCTCTGGGAAAAATCTTCAATATTACATTGACCACAATTCTGACCTCAATGACTATAACTGTACAATTCTACAAAACATAGTAATATACTGTCACAATTAAGGTATTGTATACAAGCTGTGGTTGTCCCAGCTGTAGTGATATAGGGAACAGAGATTAGAGGGCATGAATGAGCTCCAGACTAATAAGATCCGAGAATCGATGGGAAGGTGTCTTAGAGGAATTGTGGAATAAGCT
Organism: Pelobates cultripes; assembly: GCA_933207985.1. Taxonomy (NCBI): domain Eukaryota; kingdom Metazoa; phylum Chordata; class Amphibia; order Anura; family Pelobatidae; genus Pelobates; species Pelobates cultripes. The sequence continues at coordinate 16,218,060 of OW240923.1, forward strand.
TGGGACCATCTGACCAGTGTAAGGTGATTTCTCTGCAATCTCAAATCACGTTAGCAGAGTCTCTACTTTTGTGACCTCCGATTTTTGAAACCGAACATGAAAAATCAAGAACACACCGTACAAAGAATGCCCACATCTTAATAATCATTTAAGATTCTGCCATTGAAAATATAGCAAAATAAATGTTAAAACCCTCCATTCCTCCTATATTACACTGGTACCTGGTATTCTTTTAGAAAATAAAATACATATTTGTGGAAAGGAGTAGATGTGGAGATGGCGTACCTTGGTTGCAAACTGTGGTGAAATACTGCAATCCTGACCCCAACAGCTATAGCAGTTATACTTAACCTCATATACACTAAATAGATAGACTCAGTTTTAATTACTATAGTAGGTTCTTATTTTTATTTTTAAGAAAGTACAGCTATCAAAGGCTATTTACCTCAACCAAAACTTAGCATTTTGTTTCATTGTGTTTTAAAGCAATATTATAATCACCAAAGCAACTGTAAAACAATGAAGCTATTTTGGTGTATAGTCTCACTATTCATTCTCTGCCATTTAAGAGTTAACGAATGCTGACATGTTAACCTATATTCTTAACGCATTGGTGTTTCTGTCCCTAGGTATATTCAGTCCCCCCACCCACATTTGCCACAAAAATGAAATAAATTATAGTTGCTTATCTTTTTCCACTGTGGAGGCTCCCTCTGCACTCCTTACCACTCCACTTGATGCGCATGCGCAGCAACTGCCACACATACACCCAAGCTTCCCCAATAGGAAAACATTGAATTAATGCTTTCTATAACAGACCGTTTCAGCACACAAGGCGTTAAAATCCGTTTAGGCGATATTCCACTTCTAAATACACGAACAGCTGCTGCAAGCACCAATCTCCCGAATTGCAAACACATGAATACTCAAACTCCCAAACAGGAAACACACGAATTCACCAACTCCCAAACACACGAATGCTGTTAAACAGCCGAACAGGAAAAACCATACAAACAGTTTACACTCCTGGTAGTCGCACTGTAACAGCATACAATCCAATCCCCCCCAAGAACGAGACGACACTTAGTTTGAGGGTCAAGCAGAACTGATTTACTGGGGCTACCTGCCCGGCTATTATGCAGGTCTCCCACCTGGCGGACACTCCCCAAGGGGACCAGATGGAAGACTGGGAAACATATTGGACATTGACCAATCACAAGCTTACAATCCCACAATGCATCACAATCCCTCCTCTCTGTCCTGGAGATAATTGAGAAGTAATCAAAACTCCATTAACCACATTGCAGACAAAGGACAATAAAAGACATAAAATTACATACTGTTACATTTATCACATAGAACATACACATTCTACATATCCCCAGATAGCTTAGATCTGAGCACACATTACTACCGGATGGTGCTCAGATCACATACATAAAGTTCAATTGGCATAGCTATGTGGGCTTAAACAGTAAAGTACCGAATGGACCGGTGTTCGGATAATTGACTGCAGGTAGGAGAAGGGAGGTCGGCGGCTCAGCGGTGTTTGTGACTTTAACAGTCCGCAGAAAGGCACGAACCAGCCTTTCTGCAGGGAAAAAGAACAATATTTAACATGGGGTTATGGTCTAAAGGGAGCAGGCGAGCAACTAGGTTCCTCCAGTGGCCAGTGGCGAGGTTGGTTCTGCCACACTTTCCTATGGGAGTTTCCACATCGCTTGACAGGGTTTTACTCAGTGAGTGCTGTGGAAGCGCCTATAGTGGCTGTACGAGAGTCCCTAAAAATGAATTTAACCCTGCAATGTAAACAACAGCAGTTTCTAATTTTAAAAAATGCAATGATTTACATTGCAGAAATAAAAGAACAGGACAACTGTACCCAGACCACTCCATTGGAATATGTGACTTTAGTGATCCTTTAAATCACTTTTGTTTCTGTTTATGAACCCCTGGGTGTGGCTGACACTCAACATGAAAAAAATGTTCATTGTCAATCAGATTTTAAAGCACAGTTTATTGCGCACTGTGCAATAAAGGAAGTTTAAAAACTAGATCTTTCTTATGGACAAAATGACTGCCCAAATACGAGGCTCCATGAAGACATTCTCCAAGACGTGGGAAATCTATAATGACAAACAACAAACGGGACAATAGAACCGACCAACGAACCAATAGACAACACACCGACCAAGGCACTATCCTAAAAATTTCCCGCCTGACCTCCCCCCGCTACCACAGCTATCCAACATCCAACTCTCCTTCTACTAGGCCGAGATTTCTGGTACCTTGGTCTACTGAACTTCTTTATAAGCTACAGAAGCATAACTATGTTACCCTGTGGCAAACCCTACCACTTGAACTAACTATTTTGTGCGAATGGGTGCTAAAACAAGTGAATAAATGCACAAACGGACTTTTATACTATTTTTACTGTCTTTTATGCGAATGCCCCGAAACTACCGAACGGGAGACCACCCCGGGGTGGTCGTGTGTTTCCAATTACCTGAAAGCTACAATGTTGCGAAGGGAATTAAGTACCTGTATGTGTTGCCGCCATTTCGCCTACCGAACACGTGGCGGCGGCCATCTTACGCACGAACAGCGGTACTTGGTCATCGAACGCCTGGAACTCAAACCGGGCATTCGACTAACCAAGTACCGCTAAGACCTCCAGCATGCTCCGACAGCACGAACTAAACACACGAACGCCCCGGAGTTCGGTAGATGGAATCCCCTAAACGAGGGGATTCATACGAATGGTCACAATCGCCTGGATGCCTGAGCCGTTCGGGACTTTGCGTTCACTAAAAAAAGACCGACCGCAGGGACAGAATTCATGGAACTGTTTTCGGCTACTGAGTCCCTGCGGTCGGTCAAATCTTTCAATGCCTGTATCTCCCGAACCCCTGGTCCGATCTGGGTGAATTTTGAGTATGTTGCTCACCCAGATCAGACCTACCAGGGGACCCCTTATTTAACCCCCTGTATTTAGGGGACATCCATAAAGTGGGGAAAACTCTGTCCCCATTAATCTGTTTAAGTGCTAATCTAAGCGGAGGAGAGGGATGGGAGGTGACCATGTTATGATTGGCTACTGTACTAATTATGAAAGTTACCTCCCTTGCATGGGAGAAATGCATAAAAGCAGAATTGTGAATAAAGCTGACAGTTGACTCCCAGACTATGTGTCGTCTAGTCCTTGGGGAGGTGGATTATGCTGTGTTCCTGTGATTTTGTATGCTGAATCTTTGTTCCCAGCAGAGAGCTATTGGATTAACCCCTGCTCCTCCGCTACATACCCTTACGAAACTCACTGTTACTTATTGTTACTTGTGTTTTTACGTTTCCTCGCATATTAAAAAACCTTTGACAGACAGCAACCATGCCACATGTGAGAGTATGATATGCCTTGTATATTCTTTTTTTCTGTACCAACCACTGATATCTGAACCATGCGCTGGCTTTTGCACAAGCCTTTATACAGTGGATATGCCACGACTTCTGTCATTGTATAAATAAAAAATTCGATCTCTCTTCACAGGAAGTGTGTAGGAGATTGTGTAAGTCTCAGTGCGGATAGTGTCTCTTTAATTGTGGATCATTATTAATGTTTTTTGTGCTTACATCCATCCTTCGTGATTTTTTTTTTGGAGCTACCAAGCAAGGTTATTGTCAAAGCAGATGCACCAACCCAGATACTTTTGTATACAAATAATTAGCTAGTTGAATCCTGCAAAGAAGTGCCACAGAAGTACTAAGTACCTAGACCCAGGCCTCGGCTGGCTAATTTTGGCCTGGGGAGGAGGCAAGTACAAATGAATTCCCTTTTTTTCCTCACAAAGCTCACAGATCTCTTGGTGTATGTACCTACTCATGCAATGCATGTGGTATATGGGTCTGACATACAGATGGCTGCTGGGAGGGAGCTGGAAGGTTTGGAATCATATATCCCTGCATCATTCAGCAGGATAAACTGCACGGCATGACAGAGCATTCACAGAGGTCTGTGCATTTCTAAGAAACACCGACTGTTTCACACTACTCCATTATCACCTTTCTCAGGAACACTGTCATCTCACCCAGGAGTTACTTGTAAACACGTCTAGTGTTTAAATTGCTCATTGCCTATCAACCTGGTTGGACCCTAATACTACTGTCCATTGGAATATATACTCCAACGGCCAGTCTAGGCCTTTGTAACTTAGCGATTGTGGTCCACCAGCCCCTGCATATATTTATACAGTGCTGAGCCAACAAGGGCCTGCACACTTGCTGCATGGCTGTTGCATTCCAGCAGTACACCTCCAAGCAGGCATCCCAATACATATCTAATTATTTTAATCATCAATAGATTGCTTTGAAGCTATAGCTCAAAACTCCTTTATGCTAGTTGCCGAGGAGGTAATGGTAATTGTATCTGTTGCCAGGACATTAGCTTCTTATTAAAGGGTGTAGTAAATATATAGGCACCAGTGATCACAAAAGCCCAGTGAAGGTGGCTGCCTCAGTAAACAAGCATCCTTGTCCATTTTTACATATATGCATATACAAACATTTTCCCCAAAACAAACATGCTTTGTGCTAAGTGCTTCTAGCCTATCTGTAAACACTGGTACCTCATGATGGAAAACTCAAATATTGTATTGCTTGAAGCAAGGAGTTGTCTTTTCACCCATATTAATATTGAAGGAAAATGTAAGAAAAACAAAATGTAGATTCTATGTTGTCTCTGTTTTGTGTGTCAAATGTGTCTATTGCTGTGTAGGTGGCACTTTCATGCAATGCAGGTATTATGCAAATGGCAATAATGTCCTTTTATTTGAACTCTTGCCAGCCTGTCTTTAAGAGTGTCAAACTGAACCTCATTGCTGACAACCAGCACTGATCATTGACAGCCCATGCTATGGTTCAAAGAGCCAGTGGTGGAACTAATGTAAAGAGGGCCCTGGTTTAAGTAAATAAAAAAATGGAATCCCCTCTATTGCAAGGGTAACCAAAAGAAAGATCCCCATCTGTTGTACAGCTCCTACAATGCTGTATGTGTGAGTGTGTGTGTCTGTGTGTGTCTAGTGAGTGAGTGACTGTGTGTGAGTGACTGTGTGTCTGTGAGTGAGTGACTGTGTGTGTGTGTGTGTGTGTGTCAGTGTGTGTCTGTGAGTGAGTGTGTCTGTGAGTGAGTGTCTGTGTGTGTGTCTGTGTGTGTCTGTGAGTGAGTGACTGTGTGTGAGTGAGTGTGTGTGTCTGTGAGTGAATGTATGAGTGTATGTGTGTTGCATGTGAGCGTGTGTGTGTGTCAGTGTATGTGTGTGTCTGTCAGTGTGTGTTTGTGAGTGTCTGTCAAATCTTTGTCATTGAGTCTGTGTGTGACTATCAGTGTGTCTGTCAATGAGTGTCAATCAGTGTGTGTCTGTCAGTGTGTGTGTCAATGAATGAGTGTGTGTCAGATCAGTGAGTCTGTGTGTTTGTCATTGAGTGTGTGTGACTGTCAGTGTGTATACACTAATGAGTGTAGCGTGGTGGAGCACGGTACAGGAGTTTCTGTTTCATGTACCTGGCCAGACTTACCGGAGGTGCTCACTGAGAGAGCACTCCCTGTCAGTCCGGCCAGGTACAGAAAATTGAAGCTCCTGTAGGGGATCTCCTCCGCTTGGCAACGCTACAAGAGACACACCAGGAAGGGAAGTGCGACCACTAAGGGGGTGAGGGGTGCACCAAGGGACAGGGAGGGGAGAGAAACACCATGGGACAGGGAAAAGAGGGAGGAGGTTAGAAGAACACTAGGGGACAGGGAAGGGAGGGGACCACTAATGGACGGGAAATGGGGCTGGTTAAGAGGCACATAGGTGAAGATGTTATGGGGGGGGGGCGGAAAAATACATCTTCGCCTATGTACCCAAAAATCCTTGCACCGGCCATGTGTGTGGCTTTTGTGCATCATGTTATGGCACAGCTACTTTTCATGTCTGTATGTGCGCGAATGATGAATGTCTTCAGTTGGTGAGTGTGACAGGCTGAGTTTGACATGGTAGGGGGGTATATGAAAAAGGGTTGGGAAGGTGTGAGTAACAGAATGAGAGAGGGTGAGAATGATAGGGGGTTGTGACATGGAAGGAGGAGGCAGTGTGACAAGATTAAGATGGGTTAATGTGACAGGGTGAGTGTGTCAGGGTATTGGGGGAGAATATGACAGGGTTTGGGGTGAGTGTTGCACAGTTGGAGGATAGGATTGGAGGGATTTATGTGGTAGGGTGAGTGTGGCAGGGTGAAGGGGATAAGTGTGACAGTGTGAGAGAAGGTGAGTCTAGCAGGATTGGGGGATTAATATGATAAGGTAAATGTGGCAGAGCGAGGGTAGGCGAGTTTGGTATGCTTGGAGTGGGTGAAAGCAGGGCCGGTGCTACCTGAAAGGCGGCCTAGGCAGCCACCTAGGGCGCACCTTAGCAGGGGGCGCCGGATCACTGCACCAGAAATCACCGGTGCGGCTCCTCATGCTGTGCCGCCTGAGCGCTCTAGCAAGCCTCAGGCGGCGCAGCACTGCTGTATGGAGGGCGGCCGGATTTGAGTGACCGGCAGGAGGGAAGCGCAGATCGCTCCCTCCTTCCGGTCTCTCAATGTAGCATGGCCGGGCGGCGTGGAACGCGGGCCAGGAACCTCTGTTTCCTGTACCCGGCTGCCGGCGGACTGACAGGAAGTGCTCACTACCACGCTACATAGACAGGAGGGAAGAGGAGGGTAAGGACCACCAGGGAAGAGGAAGGTAAGGACCACCAGGGAAGAGGAGGGTAAGGACCACCAGGGGAGGGGGGGTAAGGACCACCAGCAGGGGGGTAAGGACCACCAGCGGAGGGGAGGGGAGGACCACCAGGGGGAGGGAGGGTAAAGACCACAATGGGAGGGGGGTATGGACCACCAGGGGAGGGAGGTTAAGGACCACCAGGGGAGGGGGGTAAGGACCACCAGAAGAGGGGAGGACCACCAGGAGGGACCACCAGGAGGAGAGGGACCACCAGGGAGAGGGCAGGACCACCAGGGAGGAGGTATAGACCACAGGTGGAGGTATAGGGGAGAGAAGGAGAGGAAGTAAGGACCACTGGGGAGGTAGGACCACAGGGAGGGAGTAGGGACCACTGGGGAGAGAGGGATGGGGAGTAGGACCACTGGGGAGGGAGGAAGGACCACTGGAAGGGGTAGGACCACTGGGAAAGGGTGAAGGAACACACAGAGGGATGGGGTGAGGTAGGACCACTGAGGAGGGAGAGTAGGAGCCACTGAGGGAGAGGTCCACTGGGTTTAAGGAGAGGAGGACCACTAAGGGGAAAGGACCACAAGGGGTAAGTAGGAGGACCACTAAGGAGAGAGGAGGTAAGGACCACTAAGGGGGAGAAAGAGGATAATGACCACTGAGGGGGGGAGATTACCACTAAGGGGGTGGGTGGAGGAGGGGACTAAGGGACAGAAGGGGAGAACATGGACAGGAGGAAAGGGGAAATCAATAATTGACAGGAGGGGAGAGCACTATGAAAAAAATACAAAATAAAGAGCTGCTCCCCTCTCAGTCCCTATCCTACCCCACAAACCCTCTCTTTTACACTACACACATACACAATGCATCCCCCCCACACACACACACAGAAACATACAATGCATTCCTACTCACACACAGACACACCCGAAACACACAATGCATCCCTTACGTTCACACACTCATTCTCTTACACACAGAAACAAAATGCATCTCTTACACAATCAATGCACCCCTTACAGACACACACTGCATTCAATTAAATACACAGAAACACACCTTGCACCCCTTACACACACACACCCAGAGACATACAATGCATTCCTTACACGCAAACACACACTGCATCCCCTATAAACACACTACATCCCTTACAGAAATTGGTATCCCTATACACTACATTCTATAAGAACACACACACACTGCATCCTCTACAATAACACATAAAACATCCCCTACACACATACACTCCACTTCCTGTGAGAGAACTCATGGGTGGGCCATGTAGCTGGATTTATGGGTGGGCATTGTAGGCATAGTCACGGTCAAGCCCTGGGGCCCAGACCTTGAGCTGTGTAAGGGGCCCTAAAAAATGGAGCTGCTTCCTGTTCGTTAATTGTTGTGAGCACTGTTAAAAACAGTCTCCAGAGAGCCTCTTCTACACCAGACCTGTGGAGCCAGACAGAGCCCATCATCAGCCTCTTGTCCTCATCTTGTGGTAAGTAGGCAATCCAATATATTATTAGTGGCACTAATCTCTAATTTACCTCACATTAAATGGATACTATAGTCACCAGAAGCACTACAGCATAATGTAGTGGTTCTGGCGTCTATAGCCTGTGCCTGTGGGCTTTTTAATGTAAACACACTGTCTTTTAAGATAAAAGACACTTTGTGAAGACTGGCATTGGCCCATATGGCAGAGCATATGGGCGGGGCATTGTGATGTCACATGGTGGGCAGGATATATGGGGGGGGGGCAGCAAAAATCCTTGCACCGGCCCTGGGTGAAAGTGACAGGATTAAAAGGGGTGACACTGTGTGGGAGCTGAAAGTGATTGAGGATGGTGATAGTGTACGGAAGGGATGTCAGCATGTATATGGGGATGATAGTGTGTGTGTGGGGTTGACAGTGTATGTGTGTGTGTGTGGGAGGGTGACCGGGTGTATGGGGGGAGTGACAGGGTGCATGTGTGGAGAGGTGACAGGGTTTGTGGGGAGGGGCTGTGACAGTGTGTGGTAAAGGCTGTGACGGTGTGTGGGGAGCCAGGGTGGGGATGGCTGTGACAAGGTGTGTGTGGGGTGACAGGGTGGGGTTGGCTGTGACAAGGTGGGTGGCTGTGGGGGTGTGTGGGACGGTAGGGGGCTGTGAGATGGTAGGCGGCTGTTAGTGGTTAGCGGGGCTGTGAGAGGGTAGCGGGGCTGTGAGAGGGTAGGGGTGCTGGAGACCGCAGGGGGGCTGTAAGAAGGTAGGGAGGCTGTGAGAGGGTAGGGGGCTGTAAGGTGGGTAGGGGAGCTGTGAGATGGGTTGGGTGGCTGTGAGTGGGTAGTGGGGCTGTAAGGTGGGTAAGGGGGCTGTAAGGTGTGTAGGGGGTTGCTGTGAGATGGGAAGGGTGTTGCTGTGAGATGGGTAGGGGGGCTGCAAGATGGGTTGGGGTTGTTAGGTGAAAGGGGGGGTTGTGAGATGGGTAGGGGGGCTGTAAGGTGGATAGGGGCTGTGAGATGGGTAGGGTGCTGTGAGGTGGTAGGGGGCTGTGAGGTGGGTAGGGAGTGGGCTGTAAGATGGGTAGAGGAGCTGTATGTGGGTAGGGGGGCTGTGAGGTGGGCTGTAAGTGGGTAGTGGGGCTGTAAGGTGAGTAAGGGGCTGTGAAAAGGTGAGCAGTTTTCCCTGGTGGTCCGGTGGGCTGCTTTCTAGTCTGCAGCTCCGCCAAGTGCAGAGCTGCTGTCCACGTTCTAAGTCTCGCAATCTCCAGTCAGAGCATCAACGCTCTATTTGGCTAGAGATTGCGAGACACATCAGTCTGCAGCTTTGCTCCCAGCGGAGTTGCAGATAGGAGGCTGGCTCTCCGCCAGCGGCATAAAGAGCAAGCCGCCAGGGCCCCCTCCTGTGTCAGGTCCTTGATCTCTGACAGAGGACCCGAAATGTCACTCTGCCTAAGGCCTCAGTCAGCGCAGGGCCTTAGGCGGCCGCCTAAATCACCTAATTCGCCTAATTAGAGAGCCGCCTCTGGATCTACTATTTTTCCATCCTAGCAAGGATATATTTGTAAGCAGTGTTTATGTGTTTGAATACTAGCTTTTTTTTGTGTATTCACAGTATTTGTGTGTGAATGTAGGGGTGTACTTGTGTGTAGTGTTTATATTTTAATGCAGGTGTACATTTTTGTGTAGTGTTGGTGTTTGAATGCATGGTGGTATTTGTATGTAATGTTGGTGTTTTAATATAGTGGTGTGTTTGTATGTATGTTGGCATTTGATTGTAGCACTGTGTTTGTATGTAGTGTTAGCATTTAAATGCTGGGATGTATGCACATGTACACATAGACTGACACACACACAGATGCACACATATACAGACTGATACACACACTGACACACCTCCTGTTTTTATATATCTTGGGTGCAGGAGGGTGACTTCCCTGGGGTCAGTAAGACCTCGCTGCAGAAGGTGCTGGTCAAAGCTGATGAGAGTCAACGGCTGGCTCTAGGTCTGTTCTCATCAACTCTCTTTGAACTATCTTTTTTTCCAATTCTGATTTAATTCCAGCTGGAATTTCAGCAGCCGAACCTGATAAATGGGTCGGCTGTTTGAAATATAACAATAAAAGTTCACTAAGGGGTTAGAGATCTATCAGCACCTACTTGACATAAAGAAATGAAGTGCCAATGACAGGTGTGCAATAAATTGAGATATGCTAAGGTTTAAGCATCAGAAGGTTTAAAAAGCATATGGTGCACCTGTTTGTCAGCTATTGACAAGCTCCACATTGTCTTGATAAAGTCGCTCAAACAAGTTGCTTTGCATAGAGAACCTACGTGCTTAATATACGCCATGATCTGCTATTTAGTTAGCCAATAGTTAACAAGAGGTGATGAGGAATAAAGAATCTGTTTTGGACGTCAGTCTGAAAGCACTATTCCAAAAAGTATGAATTACCAGGAATTCAAAGTCAGTTTTAAAATATAACAAAATTTTGGTGTTAAAGCACGTTGTAGTTGTTATGGTGCCAGGAGTGCTCTGCTCCCTCTTTGCTGTAAGGAGTCCGATCATTTTCGAATGGTTTGACTTCTTACTGGCGTTCTGCAGAGCACCGCTACCCGCTCCACTATACAATAATATTTGCAGTGCAGGGCTAGCTCATTCGCTGAGAGTTACATTACAGAGGAGGCGGGGTGAACCCCAGGTAATAAGTCAAACTGTTCTAAAACAATTTGACTCCTTACAGTAAGGGGCGCAACGGCATTCCAGGCACCATAAGCAATATGGTGCTCTTTACTTGACAAATTCACCTTTCAACTCACAGTTCAGTAAACAATGATAGGAGCCTTTTTTCATTAACCTATAATATATTTTACAAACATAGCATGGTTCTGGTCCAGATCTTGAAAACTATCCATAGAACATGACTTTATTTCCATTATAAGTCACCTGTCTGAAAGCAACAAGCTGCATTTTGAATTTCTTGCTAAAACCAGTGAAGCAACCTTCAACATGACTCAAACCAAATTTTCTAAAGCTTTCTGAGATGTGCCTTACTGCTTAAATATCACTACTAGGTAATAAGCTACAAAGCATGCATTGTTGAGCTAATCATTGTCCACAATACATATTTGTCTGTATTACCTAGAGAGCCTTATGCAGAGAACACTGGGTGAGAGGGGGCTGCTGGATTAAAGTGTAGGTTATGTTTGTTTTTTACTGGAATTCTGTTATTTCAGTATTATTTGTATTGATTCACCCACGATGGCTTTGTAGTTAATCTCTATTCTATGTTTTCCGCAGGAGAAACCCAAATAAAACCATCCCAGCTCTGTGTTATTTTATGAAAATGCACCGAAGAAAACCAGACATAAATCACAATGTTTAATAAAAATAAGAACCTGTTTGGCAAAGTTTAATGCTGTAAAATGGTGTTTTACAAACTCACTTCTCCTGTCATTTGTGTAAAGCAGGGATTTGTAAATCAAAACTCCCCATATAACGTTTACTTGACACCAGCTGCAGATTTGCGGCCAGATTTGCATATCTAGAGCAAAATATCGAAATTGATTTCTTAACTTATGGAACATTTAAATATATCAGCAAACAGAGAGCCTGAACATAATGATTTACAAATCAAACCTTTGTGGTTTGAAAATAAATGCAAGTTTGGTAAACTGGAAGAAATATTCACAAGTCACAGTACAAGTGCTGGAGGTGTAGATTTATAAATCTTTCATGTAAATCATTGTGCTTTACAACTGTACGGAACACGTTCCTGTCCAACTCAGAAATGGTCTTCTATTTACGACTTATACTTTGTTTCAGCTACAAACTGAAATTCAGCTTTTTTATCCCGTTACATATGAGGAATCACCGTGCCGTTCTATTCTCTTTCACTCTGGGGCATATTTACTAAGAACTGAGGAGACCAGTTGCGGTGTCTCATTGATGCATGCTAGTTGAATACCTTTGGTAATATTTTAACAGATTTGATAAAATGTTTAGGTCAGTGGTCCAAAACTGGCTCTCTAATAACTGGAAAAGGTACTTTGCATTCAGACCCCTTTAATTTTTAATTTTTTTTTGGTAGTATTACCTCCTTAAGTGCCGTGTCGACCTCTCTGACACTTGGAAGGTTAGGTTAGAGTTAATGGATGGTTTAAAATTCCATAATAGGTTGTTACACCAGTATGAAACTTGGCTCCCTCTAAAAATGTTACAAACTACCCCTTAATCCAGACAAACTTGAGAACATAACCTTGTTCTGAAAAACCCTGTACAAACAGAAGTACAATCGATGTACATGGGACCAATAAAATATAAGACAGTGTTAAAAAATAAATAAAAATACTCCCTAAAATATAATACCTGCTACTGCGGAATTAAAAGTCTGATAGAGAAAAAAATAAAGATACACATCAACAATTACCAAGATAAATTTCTAGCTCCAGTTGTAGCGACAGTTATAAACCGCTTGAACTTTGCTGCTATGTTTTATGACATCATGAACATCAGACAAGGAATTTATCATTATAATTACCTGTTGTCTGTCTAGATATATATTTATTTTAACCGTGCCATTAGAGTGATTGTGTTTTTGTTTCTTTCTGGCACTTGTTAATCTGCTATAGGAGAGCATTAAATCATATATTTGTATATTATTTAGCTATAAATTAAAGTTTACAAAGTCTAAATAATTGTCGAGGACACCATAGCATAACTTGTGTGCGTATTGTAAAAACTCCATGCGCCTATGAACTGGTCTTATACCTATATATTAACCAACAACTCTTTGCAGGATCTGATCATATTTGTGTCTAGAAACATACATCTAGAAATCTGCCTTTTGCATTGCTGCGGAGTAACAGGGTCGCGTTGAATAAGAGATGGAGAATATGCAGGTTAGAAAAGGTCTTATAACAATTGATTGTGTGGCATTCACTGCAGTTACACTAACAAATGTAACAGACAAAGGTAACAGCAATCCCATCACATTCACTCTTCCTATATATCCAATATTTCATGGATAACCGCTCACTTGCACGCAATGTTTTACCACCATACATAATCAATATAATAAATTAAACAATGACAAACATTTCTCTGCAATAATAAAGGGTCACATACACACAATCTGGTACATAAAGATGTAAGGTAATAGGGGGAGACCTAGCCCCATGGGTGTAAAATCCACTCAGTAATGTATGGAGGAGGAGAGAGGTGTTGCAGTTTCATGCGTTTTGATGACAACCTTCATTTGTATCGTGGATTTATAAACTGATTTATAAAGGATTTCACATTTTCTTGCTACCATAGTGAACCCGAAGTAAATAAATGCAGTTGTATGGGGAATAATGAAAGGGAATGGTTTGTGAACCTACAAGTATGTATTTTATAAAGAGTGCACGGGTTTATAGCAATCTATAATACAGTGTAAGGTTTCTTTTTAAGAAGAGCTTAAAGAGACACTATAGTCACCCAGACCAATTCAGCTCAATGAAGTGGTCTGGGTGCCAGGTCCCCCAGGTTTTAACCCTTCAGATATATACATAGCAGTTTCAGAGAAACTGCTATGTTTACATTGCAGGGTTAATCCAACCTCTAGTGGCTGTCTTCCTGAAATTTGCATCTAGCTTGCAGAATGTCCATAGGAAAGCATTGAGAAATGCTTTCTTATGGACTATTTGAATGTGCGCGCATGCGAATTCCACTCCACTCGGGAGCCGACGTTGGCGCTGGATAAAGGTAAGTGGCTAAAGGGGTTTTAACCTTTTCAGTGCCATGGGAGGGGGTCCCAAGGATGATATAGTGTCAGGAAAACGAGTTTGTTTTCCTGACACTATAGTGATCCTTTAAATTATCAGTATTCCTTTGTTCAAGGAACACTCAATATATATAATTTTTTATGTATTTTTTAAATTTGATTAAAAAAAGAGGGACACTTTAATTTTAGAAGTTTAAATGGGAGTGTGGCCAGGGGTGGGGCAGTTTTGAGAAATTTTAGGTGACTTATTAGTAACAGTTTATGCAACTAAAATGCAATTAAGAACAAGAACAATGTGTATTATTTACACAGATTGATTCCTAAACACATGTATTGTTGAGTAAAGACATTACTGGGAGTATTGTTGCTGTGGAACTTTGTTATACACTCTTACACACCAAAATAGGGAGCGCCTAGAAAAGAGGGACATTAGGATAGACCAGAGGGACAGAGGGATTTGGGAGACACTTGGGAGGTATGCAATGCATGCATGGTAATAGTGATGTGCCCAAGACTATTTAACTGTAGATTGATGGCTGAGGGAGAGAGGAGGACAGGTATAGCTGAGATTTACTTACCTGAACCTGTCCCTCACAGGCAGCGCCATCCTCTTCCAATCTGGGCACTATAGCTGCCAGGAGCCAACATAAGTACTGTACACTTGCGCATGCCTGAAAGTACAGCATTGAGGTCTATGGAGGATTCCACGAGGCCGCGGGATCCTCCATACACAGAGCTAATTTAACTGCAGTCGTCACTAGTGACGGCTGGGGGTTTGACACTTCTTAAAAGGCAGTAGCTCCGTCCAGTATCAAGCAGTGTCAGACGTAGGAGAAATAAGGAGACCTTTCTTAAGTATATCTTCTTTATCAGTAGATCATTTGACTGGGTTAAAATTTCAGTAAAATTCAAACACATTCAATCTGAGTATTTCATATAGATTTTAGCTTTATAAAATACTACTTTTGAAGGGGGGAGGGCGGGAGCGACTGGTGCACTAACAGTATTTGAATTTTTTGTTGATGGCCCCTGTTAATGGGAGTTAGGATCCTACTCCCGAGTACTGGATGTGTCGGTGCACATATCCCAGGCAATGTAAAATTAAAAAAAAAAATTAGCCATAAACTTAAACAGTATATAGTTCAGACACGGGACACATAAAAGAATATCCAGCAAGGTGTTTCAGGCCAATTTGTGTGCTTTCTCAAAACGGTTTGCAAAAATATTACCAATACATAATTGGCAAGTGCACGGAGGGTATGCATCAAGAACAACTATATCTCAATGTCACATCAACCCTGCCTTATTGTTTTGAGATGGAAATTGATAAAAATGAATATAAGACCCGGTCTTATGTTCGGGGAAAGACGGTATTAAATATTTGAAAAGCTTATCCAACAATATTAAATTGAGGCATTTATTGGATCAAAAGTAGGCAACATTTTGGCTCAACAATACATTTTCTGTTATCTCTGTGTATCTGGTTGATGAGTGTTGCTGGTCCAGTATGCTGAGGAACCACATTCAGTGTCCATTTGAATAAGAATGTTTAGTCCCTTTTGTGTGTTTTTATTACTTAATGTGATGGACCGCCTGGCACCCCGACTGGGTGCCTCAGCCAATCGCTGCTTCCTACAACACAGAGTACTCCTAAGCACTCCACCAGATACCATAACCACCGTAAACCCAGCAGCCAGCATTACAGCTTGGTTGAGGTCTCGCTGTCCTCCACCCACCCTGGACCCAAGACCAGGATCCAGCTTCCAGTGGGTAGACCTCTCCCAATCCAGAGAGTATAGCAGGATAGCTCTTACAAGAACTAGTGTTTATAATCCAAGGGAGTATAATGAGTATAGCAATCCCCAGAGGAATATGGTTGTTCCCTCCACACATGAGACGAGGCTCTATGTTGAGGGTGAAGAGGAACTAAGTTATTGGTAGCCACAACTGGCCCTATATGCAGGGCCGGCGCTTCCTATAAGGCGAACTAGGCAGCCGCCTAGGGCGCCATATAGGAGGGGGCGCCCTGCGCCCCCATAGCCGGCCCTTTAATTGCCACAGCCGCCTGAGCGCCCTATAGAGAGCGCTCAGACGGCTGCCGCACTGCCTCACCTCCCCTTCCCTGTAGCGTGGCCGAGCTCCTTTCCGTTCCGCGACCCGGCCGGACTGACAGGAAACATAGAAACATAGAATGTGACGGCAGATAAGAACCATTCGGCCCATCTAGTCTGCCCAAGTATCCCTATACACTACATTCCATAAGCACACACATTAGATCCTCTACGGTAATACATAACACATACCCTACACACTCTACTCCCTGTGAGCGGACTCATGGGTGTAACATGTAGGTGGATTTATGGGTGGGCTTTATGGGCATACTCACCGTCAGGCCCTTGGGCCCAGACCTTGAGCTATGTAAGAGGCCCCAAAAAATGGAGCTGCTTCCCGTTCTCCCAGAACATTGAATTTTGTGACCACAGTTACAAACAGCCTCCAGAGATCCTGTTCTACACCAGACCAGTGGAGCCAGACTGCAGCCAGAGCCCATCACCATCCTCATCTGATTGTAAGTAGGCAATCTAGTATATTATTAGTGACACTAATCTCTAATTTACCTCACATTAAATGGAC
The DNA here is from genome assembly GCA_933207985.1 of Pelobates cultripes. Taxonomy (NCBI): domain Eukaryota; kingdom Metazoa; phylum Chordata; class Amphibia; order Anura; family Pelobatidae; genus Pelobates; species Pelobates cultripes. The sequence goes on from OW240923.1 coordinate 16,234,686, forward strand.
ACTATAGTCCCCAGAACCACTGCAGCTTTATAAAGTTGTTCTGGTGTCTATAGTTTGTCCCTGCAGGCTTTTTTTTTTTTTTATTGATGCTTTTTGTTCTTTATTGACAAAGTATAGCATTACAGGTACATATCAGTATTCAAATACAGAGCAAGTAATATCGCTTATTCAGCATCATGCTTTTGTTAAGTTATACAATATTTTGTTATATAAAACAAAGGGCGGTAAGCTCAGATACACATATATACAACATCTATGTATAATCAGTAACACGTATATATCATACACGCTTCCATAAATAGCAATAGGAACCTGGTGCTTCCAAAGCGAATAAAACCTGCAGGTAATCATATACCATTGCCACCTTAAGTTGCACCTGTATAGCAAAGAAACGTCTAGCAACGTGTGAACTGGGAAGAACTGGGGAAAGGAAAAGGGAGGGGAGTGTTGGACCACGATACAGTTATTGTATTGAAAGAGTCATCTATGAGATAGTGTATTTTCCATTTCCATAACCCCTTGTCTGGTGCAAAAGCTAATAGAGAGTATAGTTCCACCATCTATGGTGATGTAGCTTGTTGAATATCTAATGAATGAGCCTGGTACTTAGAAAACTGAAGCGAATCCCATCGTGTCCACGCTGCCTTCCAAAACTTTTGTGGAGGCATATTGGACCTAGCCATTACCACATATTTTTATGGCTAATAAGTGTCAGTACCGCTACTAGAATATGAAATATCAGGTATCGTACCGTTTTTGTAAGGACAGGAGGTATATATTGTAAGAGATAAGTCTCAAGGCATTTTTCTAACTTAACACCTGTAGCATCCTTTATCAAGGTCTGCGTGTCTGTCCAAAGAGATTGCAAGGCTGGACATGACCACCACATATGAAGCATGGTGCCAGATCCAGTCCCGCATCTCCAACATAGGCCCGTACACACAGGGTTTATTCGTGTTAATCGTGCAGGTACCAAATACCAGCGATAAAGGAGTTTCCTTGTGAGCTCCAAATGGGATGCATTAAGTGTCAATTTCTTATTTGCCCAGATTATATAGACCCACTGGTCTGACGATAACTCCCTGCCTATCTCTGATTCCCATGCTTTTACAAAAGACAAGGTATGTGGGTCTTGATATGGGAAATGAGAGTTATATAGTATAGATATTAATTTTTGTGGTCTTGGGCTTTGCGTGCATAACGCCTCTATTGGTGATAGGTCTTCCCATCTTGTGCCAGAAGGTAATATGGTTTTGTTCTTATGTAACCACGAGGTAAGTTGTCTGTATGAGAACTCCGCTGAGTTAGGTAAATGGTAAGTATGTTGAAGTGATTGAAAAGGCATCAGCTCCCCCCCGGTCGTATAACTGCCTTAAGTGTGTTATCCCTTTAGCCTTCCAAGCAGCCAAGGTCAGTGAGGGTATTAAGCCGCAGAAAGAAGTTAAAGGTAATATCGGAGAGATCATTTTAAAAGATCCCTGTTTAGATTGGAATCTGTCCCACTCCCGCAGAGAAGTAGCTGTAAGTTGTGTCATGTCCTTATATTTTTTCCTGATTTGTGGGGTTAACCAGGCTAAGTGAGTTAATTGTTGCCCCTCTGTAAATTCTGCCTCTAAAGTCACCCAGGGCGAGACATGGTGAAATTGATGTAATTCATTAAGTGTTGAGGCTATAATTGCTGCCCTATAGTATGTAAGTATATGTGGTAATCCCATTCCCCCATTTCTGTATGCTAGGTACATGGTTTGGGCCGCTATTCTGGGTCTCTTATTATTCCAAACAAAGGCATTAACAATGGCTTGAGCTTCTCGAAAAAATTTATTAGGTAGTTTAGTTTGGAGTGTGTGGAATAAATATTGAAACTGCGGGAGAATCATCATCTTAACAGCTGCTATCTTGACCATCCAGGATAGATATTTCCCTCTCCAAGTCCACAGTTTTTGTTTTATTGTAGTAAGCAAATTAATGTAGTTTTCTCTATATAGTTGGCTTTCTAATTTTGTAAATTTAATTCCTAAAAAAGTAAGATTATTTTGGCGCCATTCGTAGTTATGTGCTTGTTTTAGGCTGTTGTATAATGATAAGGGTGTGTCCAAACATATAACTTGTGTCTTCAAGGTATTTAACTTGTAATAAGAACATTGACTATATCGCTGCAGTAGGGATTGTATTTCTGGAATAGATACAGAGGGGTTAGACAAGGATAGCATAACGTCGTCCGCGAACATAGTCAGTTGATAAACCCTATGTTTGGGTGCCACCCCTTGAATTAATGGGTTGTCTCTGACAGCTTGGGCTAGCAGTTCCAATGCAAGTATGTAAAGAGCTGAGGAGAGTGGACAGCCTTGCCTTGTGCCGTTTGTAATATAGAAGGGTTCGGAGACAAAGCCTCCATTCGTTACTCGTGCTGCTGGTTTAGAATATATTGCCGAGATCAGGGACAAGAAGGCCTTTGGGAAATCAAATTTTTGCAATACTTTCTGTAAGAAGGTCCAATTAAGTCTGTCGAAGGCCTTCTCGGCGTCCAGGGACATAAAGACCCTGGGTCAGCCGGAAGGTCCCCGATTATAAAATAAATTATGCAATTTCCTAGTGCCATCCGCCCCCTGTCGTCCTTTTACAAATCCCACCTGGTCCGGATGTATAAGAGAAGGGAGAAGGGTAGCCACCCTATTTGCATAAATTGTGGCAAAAATTTTAGAGTCCGTATTCAACAACGAAATAGGTCGTAAGTTTTTGGACTGGTTAGGTGGTTTCCTAGGTTTGGCTAAAGTAACAATGTGTGCCAAGAGCATTTCCTCCGGCATCACCCTCTTTTGAATAATATGGTTTAATGTGTCCACCAAGGTGGGCCCTAGTATTTCGACGAATATTTTGTAATACTCATTTGTAAAACCATCCGGACCCGTTGATTTCCCCAAAGGAAGCGTTCGTATGATGCGTCGTAATTCCCCTAATGTGATAGGTTCGTTCAATAGGTCTCTTTGGTCATTAGTTAATTTAAGTGAATTTGCTGTAAAAAATTGTCTATTTCTTTATGAGAAGGTTGGTATGTGGTCGGGTCATCTTTTAATTTATATAACGTTTGGTAGTAAAGTGCAGTTTCTGCATTGATATCTATTGGATTATATATTTTCTCAACCGTCTTAGTGAGTAGATATGGGATTTTAGACTGGGTTAGTTGGTGTTTCATTTCAGATGCTAATTTTTTACCGGCTTTGTTCCCTTGAGTATAGGTTTTCATTTTAAGAATTTGCATCATGCGTGCTGTACGCTGTAGTAAAAGGTTGTTCAGTTGTTTTCTGACAAGGTCAATTTCGGAGGCGACGTTCGTGGTTGGGTGTAGGAACTGTGTCGTTATCAGATCCCTCAATTTGGTTAATAAAGTGAGATGGTGGTGTTGGTGAGTACGCCTAAGGTGGGCCGCCCTGCTAATAAATTGACCCCGTAAAACTGCCTTATGAGCCTGCCAGCTCAGAGCTGGATTAATGTCCGGCCGGACATTGAGCCGAAAATACTGGATTAACTCGGATTGTAATGTATCTTTAAAGGTCTCATCATTTAGGAGATTATTGTTTAGGCGCCATGGGGCCCTCCCTCTATGTTTGTAAGCGTCGTGAGTCATAAGGACGACTGGGGCATGGTCTGACCAGACCATGTCCCCTATTTTGCAACATACGACCGAGGGTAGCAAACCTCTAGATACCAAGATGAGATCAATTCTGGAGTGTGTTCCATGTACTCTAGAATGAAAAGTGTAATTTCTCTCAGTTGGATGTGTCGTCCGCCAAATGTCAAATAAGTCGTTGTCTATTAAAAGTTTAGTAATGGCTTTGCATTGGGATACTAGAGGCTTAAATCTAGGAGCTGTAAAGGAGATAGTTGAGTCTATCTCTGGTTGTAATACATGATTCATGTCTCCACAGATTATAAGGGAGGTCATTCCTGAATGTTGGGTTTTACTCAATAATTTATGTAAAAAATTTCTCTGGTTTGAGTTAGGGCCGTATGCCCCTAGTATTGTATAGATGGTGTTATTGATTTGACAGTGTATGATTAGATATCTACCTTGTACATCCCGTTTAATAGATAGTAATTCAAAAGTGAGACTCTTGTGAAACAGTAATGTCACTCCTCTAGTCTTAGATGAGTATGTCGCATGGTACTATATTGGATAATCTTGGATTCCAAATCCGGGAACTCTCCCATGCACAAAATGCGTTTCTTGCAAACAAGCAATATCTATTTTTTCTTGTTTGAGACTTTCTAAAAGGACTCTGCGTTTGTGTGGGGTGTTCAGCCCCCTTACATTATGTGAATACATTTTCATACTTTGTTATATTAAGTTGTAGAGCGTTACCATACCAGGACCTTAGGTTCAAATGTCTCAGTGAGTGCATGAAGGGGTTAAGAGTTAGAGTAGAGCGATCCAGCTTTTCGTGGTCAGGATTGGATGTGAGGGGTGAAAAAAACTGGGGAAAACTAAAAGAAAGTTTGGTATCTGTATACAGTACCATGGGGGGAGGATATACTCATTTTTCCTTAATGTGGCTTTGGGTCTCGTAAGTATATATTCAGTAAGACGGCTTAACTGCGAAAGTTTTTACAGCGACATATTTGTAAATTATACTCTATTCTATCTATATTACGTTGTCAACCAGAATAGCATAGTAACGTACTGCTCAGCATATAAGGCGGTCCCCTACATTACATATTAAGCGATAGATGAACCGAGCTGCGCGCGCCCTTAAAGCTGTACTATCATGTGATCTCCACCTATGAGCCCACAGGTGAGGTCTGCCAAGGGCGGTTTCGCACGTAATGTTAGCACAAAAAGTTAAAAAAAAAAGTTTAAAAAAAAAAAGAATATACACGATTTGGGTGGATATTATCTATAATGCTAAAACTGGAAAAAAAAAAAGAAAAAATTATACAGGGCACGCGCAGTCCGCCTCTCAAGAGACAAATATATAGAAGCAATTTTCCCAACTAATACATTCCTCAACGTCCGATCCTATAATGAGTAGACTAAAGGTTCACACAAATACAATAAGTTCTAATAGTAAACTGCTACTTTAAATCTGCATAGACCTTCAATATAGGGTATGAGCCTAGTGCTTTTTTTGAGTTTCATTTTTTCCCTTTTTTCCTCTTTTCCTTTTTTTTTTCTTTTTTTTCCCTTCCTTCTTTTCCTTTTCTGTGTGTGAAAATATAACCAAGGTAGTGTAGCTATGAAAATATGGACAACTTAGCCCAGAATAGGTTCTCAACCTCTATATACTCCATTTTGGGTCTTCCGAGGCATATAGTTCCCTACAGTTCTAAAAAGCCCCCAGACAAGGAGAGGATAGAGTTAAATGAGGGAAGTATAGGTACCCCTACGAATTCTTTCAGTGGCTTGTTAGGATTTATTTATTTTGTTACCTTACTGCCTGTGGGAGAGGGAACGTATATGCCTGTAGAGGGCATATGCAGTCTCAGTGCCTAATTATCTATAGGCCATAGCTAGCCCCACTACCTCTTTGTCATTGTATAGAGAACTCATATATAATGTTGCCTAACTTCGGCAGCAATCATTAAAGGTGTAATGTTACACTAGGTCAAAACCTCTTCTTTTTTTTTTTTTTTTTCCTTTCTTCTCTTTTTTTAAAAGTCTTTGGGTCTAGGTCAGAATACTTGCAATTGGTGATCAAGTGAGCAGTTCATGCTGTGTGCCAGTCCAATTGAATTCTCTTCGAGGATGATGCGGCGTGTTCTTCGGTCTGCTCCAGGAATCCCCAGGCTTGTAGTTTTCGAAGGCAGTCTTCTGGTGACATGATCACTTGAGTGGTGTTGTCCTTAGTGACGATAACTTTAGTGGGGAATCCCCATCGAAAACGAAGACCATGGGCTCTCAGGGTAGTTATAACTTGGGCAAATTCTTTTCTTCTATTCAGAGTGGTCGCAGAAAGATCCGCAAAAATTTTAAGCTGCGGATAATTTTCTAATGGAGTCGTTCTGCGTTTAGCCATTTTAAGAAGCAAATCTTTGATATGATAGTAATGCACTCTTAATAGTGTGTCTCTTGGGGCAGTCTCCGGCAAAAACTTCGGCCTAGGCAGGCGATGCACCCTATCTAGAAGCAACATGTCAGAAGGTATGTCCGGTGCTAGTTCTTTAAACATATCCCTGATATACGCTTGGAGGTGATCTGGTGCTACATCTTCTGGGATGCCTCGAATGCGCAAATTATTCCTGCGCGTTCGGTCTTCCAGGTCTGTGATTTTATGTTCCATCATAAGAATTTTATGTTCCACAGCTTCTACATGTGAAGCCAAATCATTATGCGCAGTAGCAAATTCTGATAGTTTATTCTCTACATGGGAGGTACGCTTGCCAAGCTCTTGAATATCTTTTCTGAGTGAGTCAGCTGTGTGTTGCCAAGAAGTGATCAGCTTATTTGATAAGGAGTCCAGGGCTTGCTGGAAATGTGATTTGGTAAGCATGTCAGCATCAGAGCATAAGGGGGTATTTGTGTAGGCTGACTCACCCGAATTGCGCCCGCCATCTTGAGGAGAGGCCTGCTCTTCCGGTTCGGAAAATGACTTGCCGCCGAAGAAATTTAATTTATCTGGCTTTGGTGTGGCTTTTTTGCCCCTCTGGTGTGCCATCTCAGTGATTGGGTGGGAGTCATGCCGTCTTACAGTGCTGGATTGCGCCGGATTGTCGACCCACTTCGCCGGAGCAAAGGACTCACGCGTCCATCTCTCCCGGCGGTTAGCCATGCCCCCCCCCGCAGGCTTTTTAATGTAAACACACACTGTGTGCATCACTGGCACTAGTTCATATGGCAGATCATATGGGTGGGGCATTGCGATGTCCCGGTGGGGGGGGCGGCGGCAAATCTTTCTTTTGCCTAGGGCGGCAAAAATCCTTGCATCGGCCCTGCCTATATGCAAGTCCCCGCGGCAAGGGGTTTTCGATGGCATATTCCGGGAGCATTCCCCACTGGACCTGAGAGGGTACTATGACAAAGTACACACTGTAATGACATTGGTACTCATGTCCAGGACACTCCAAAACAAAATAGGATAATCCCTCCCATGTGCCTGAATGATAATTGAGTCAGGAACTGTACTAAGCTCAATTATCTCCAGGCACAGAAAACATAAATTTTACAATATCCCGAAAGTACCCCCCCCAAAAACACATGAAAACCCACAAAAGTCACATCCCCTGAAAGCCCCGATCTGGGGGACCAACATATCCAAAAATCACCCAGATCGGTTCAGGGTCTGGTATTTCCATGCAAGTCATAGTTTTGACTGACCTGCACATGGTCCTATGCCCAAAACAGTTCCAGGGAATTAGGGCTAACAATCGGTCTCTATTTCTGGAGTACAAATGTACATAAATCACATAAGTTTTTAAAGGGCCCATAGTCTTTTGGCAAGAGGCTGGCCAGCAGGCCCCTCCAAGAGCCCATGGCGAAGTTACTTTTGCCACACTTAAAGGACCACTCTAGGCACCCAGACCACTTCAGCTTAATGAAGTGGTCTGGGTGCCTGGTCCATCTAGGGTTAACCCATTTTTTTAATAAACATTTCAGAGAAACTGCTATGTTTGTAAATGGGTTAATCCTTCCTCCAATTCCTCTAGTCGCTGTCTCATTGACAGCCGCTAGAGGCGCTTGCGTGATTCTCACTGTGAAAATCACAGTGAGAGCATGCAAGCGTCCATAGGAAAGCATTGTAAATGCTTTCCTATGAGACCGGCTGAATGCGCGCGCAGCTGCGTGCGCATTCAGCCGAAAGGGAGGAGAGGAGGAGGAGAGCTCCCCGCCCGGCGCTGGAAAAAGGTAAGTTTTAACCCCTTTCCTATCCCCAGAGCCGGGCGGGAGGGGGTCCCTGAGGGTGGGGGCACCCTCAGGACACTATAGTGCCAGGAAAATGAGTATGTTTTCCTGGCACTATAGTGGTCCTTTAACACAACAGTTCCCAGTCCAGCTCAGTGTGCATCACTTTGACCTCAGCAATGAACTGCACTATGCCCACATGGAGACTGAGCAACAGAATAAGACTGACTTCAATGGTGTAAGCAGACTGGGTGCATTTGTGCTAAGCAAATTCTTGGACCGCTTATTGGGTATGTTAGACTTCCTTATATTACAACATTAACAAACATATATGAATAAAAAAGATTGCAGGGTCAGTTTACTAGCCCAAAGCTTTTAGAAAACACTACAAAAAGCTGTGGTGGTTATGAAGCTTGGTTTATCCTTTTAAATGTGAGTTATGAAGTCCTCAGAAGTAACTATGCTTTACTAGAGGTATAGATTATATATATGTATACTGAACTGTAAGCAGTAGATAATACAACAGTATTACACACAATATACATCACAAAAAAAATGAGTTGTGGATCTGATCATAACATAACCCCAGCTATATAATTTATTCATATAAATAAATCCGACATTTCAAATATTATTACTTTTTCCTGGAACATACTGTAACTGTAAGGACTAGAGGAAAAGAATTTGCACTAGAACTATAAAGGTTCTGCGCAAAGGTGCCAGAACGACAGATTACGACTGTCTAAGGACTGGACCCTGCTAACATAAAAACAAAAAAACCCAAAATAATACACTAAACCTAAGATGAATCCTCTGAAAGTCTATCCTAATAATACTGGTCTCTGTGTGATGTCAATGTAAAATTAGCTATCTGTACAGTGTGCCTAAGAGTGAACAAAAATACTCTGTCTCAGGTAAAATAAATTGTAATAGCAATGTATGTACAATTTTTACATTGTACAAATATTGCTATTTTGACTTCTTTTACCTGAGGCAGAGTATTTCCGTTCACTCTTAGGCACACTGTACAGACAGATAATTTTGTATATACCTCCAAGTATTACCAAATGGGACTTTCATAGGATTCAACTTAGGGTCAGTCTGTTATTTTGAGTTTTTGTTTAAGTGTGAGGACTAACTGTTTGTCATAATCATATTGGATAATATTGGATTTTTTTTCTTGGTATAATATGCTTTTTATTTCATGGTCCATTTTCAGTCATTCCACCTGGAATCCATATCATGAATGTGCTACATTTAAAGGTACAAAATATATTTTTCCTATTTTAACTTTAATTTAGATTTTATGTTAATTAACATAGGAGAAAAAAAAACTTGACTCACTGGTCTGTACAAAAGTTTAGAGAGTTATAACTTAAGGAACGGCAGTAAACTACCGTCCATCTAGATAAAGGATTTCTAGAGTCAAAATTCCATAGAAAATCAATGGAATGTTGCCAAATGTTCACTTAATTCTGAACCAAATTACAATGACCTCAAAGTAAGAAATACCTTCTTATTTAGCATATTACATTGGAATTCAGATACACTTATTTTCTTTTTTTGGCCTAGAAGATGGAAGTACAAAATCCTTTTTTATGATTAAGATAATAGAAGTGATTAACAGTTACAATATTTTATAGCACTAATTGCAGAATTAAGGGTGAAAATGGACATTAATAATGTGTTGTAGTGGTCATTTTAGTTGCATACCTCCCGGTATTACAAATTTCACATAGTGTATGTTGGCTAATCTTGTCACAAAGTACGGTCAGAAGAAAAGGATGGACTTTTGCCAGAAATCCACTTATTATAACCGTGAATCACCGAGACCTCAACTGTAGGGCTCTGCATATCACAGTTTTGCAACTATATCAATGCTTTATTTCTGACATTACAGGGCATTTTACTCTCCACAAAACTTTTGCGTTTATAATAATATAGTCTGAAAGGTAATCACTCAATAACATGCAATAAATAAGGTGATCTAAGCTTATATTTGTGCCTCAAGTAGTTGAACTTTGTATGGTCTTTGAAATCAGCCCTTGTGGAACCTCTAGCTTTAGAACATTTATGATTTTATAGCCCAGTTTTAAAAACTATAAACAAGAAAACTTTAAATAGATGGTGCATGCCGCGTTTCAGTGTGTCACGGCCCACACCAATACCTGGCTTCCCAGCCCTGCAGCCCCATAGTGAGAGCAGATCTGTATCATAGAAAAACTGAAGACGGAGGAAGATCCTGCCATATTATAATCTCGGACCATGTTGTGCTCACTCCCAATTAGAACCCCATCTGGATCCAGGTCATTAGCCCAGAGTGACATGAAGCAGGGGCTGTAGACTTCTGAATGCTGTGGCAAGGAGGAAGAGGTCCCTATATTGGTGGGAGCTGAAGCAGACGATCAGGGAGCAGAGGTAATACTGCTTTGATATCCCAGCATACCCTCGCACCACCTGCTGTATTGTGGGAGCTCCCAGCATGCACTATGGAGCCTTTAACTTCAAAGAGTACCGTAGCTCAGGGGAGGCATGAGAATCCGAAGTGTGTTGTTCTCATCAGAAGTCACCTCTAAAATATTAAAGTTGTTCTATTTGACGTTGAAAATATTTATTTCTTAATTTTTGGCTAAAAAAATAGGGGTCATCTTATACATGGTGGCTTCTTATACACGGAAAAATACGGTACTTTCTTTTAATTCTTTTTTGAATTCTCTATTTGTATTACATGTGAGAATCTCATAGGACTCATAATACAATTGTTCAAACCATAAAAAATAGTTTTTCATATTTACCTTTAAACATCAGTGAGTCTCGCAAAACCTTTATCAGTGAACTTGGTCCCTAAAATGTGTAAAACATTTTTAAAATGTAAGCAAAAATTAAGAAAAGAAAGACAAAAAGAAAAAGAAGGAGGAGAAAATAGATAAATAAATACAATAAATGAAAGAGAGTGAAGAGAAAATAAAAATTGTGGATCTGCTTTCCAGATCTCATAGACCCTCTCAAGATGGATTAGAGCTATATTCCATCCACGGTTCCCAATATTACCCCTGTCCTTTCCTTTAATCCAGTGACTCTTCACTGTAACTCGATTCTCCCTGGCTGAGGTTATTGATAACTTTTGTCCATTCAAATGTTTGTAGACACCAAACCAATGCTTCTTATAGAGAAGCATTACGCGCACACACACACGCACACAGTGTGCAGTGTCCACGTACTTTGTTTACCAACAATGGACCGAATTAATTGACAGGTACTAGGAGCGTGGGAATTGCAAAACAAAAACAGTGTATTGTATAACTGTATACAAATGCATGGCTGGAGGGGTTGCATTATGTCCTCCACAATCACTTAACTGAGATGAAGTGATTTTGTTGCTTGCAGTCGACTGTCCTTTTAACAAAACCATCTACATAGATTCTGATGCACAGAGGCATATTTAAGGCTAACTTTCATACTCTAATAAACACAAATTGCCATCGTTCCTCACACCACGCTATTTGTTTTAAACAGAATCTTGTTTAACACAAGAGAAACCCACCTCTACATTATGGATTTGCATCTAGACTTTAATTCACACCTATCCCCTTAAGGATCTAGCTAAAAACTAACCAAGTCGTCTTTAATCTGATCACAGCGGACAGCTGGCAACTGGTAAGTTGTATGTTTTTCCTTGCCGATGTTGAGAAATATTATACGTCTATTGCATTTTGTGCTACATATAGTTATTCCTGAAGGTATTAAGTTAGAACAGATGAACGAGTCATCTGGATGTTGGAACGCAGCTATTTTCCTGGATGCTGTACGATAAATTCCAACAAGCATTGATTTTTACACAAAGCCTAAAGATCGGAAATCCAAGTCAGAATATTTATCACATTCTTCCTTTTACCATCGCCTTGCACAGACTTGATTGAGTGCACGCACGTCCCTGTCATAGTGAATGTCAGGCTATCAGTTTAAGATCACCAAGCAAACAAGATCTGACCTCTAAATTATGAAAAGTGATCTGGAAACAGCTGCTGTGTCTCATTTCTGCCCCATAATTTGGTATCACTTAATAACACGGGGTAGAGACTCTCTGGGAGTTGTTTTTCACAACCATTTTCCTGATCAATATCTGAAAAAAAACAAATAAATAATCCAACACTAATTGTTTTTAGAGAGGTTTATGTTTAGAGATGGAAGATACAAATTTGATACAAATTTGGCCTTGACATTTAAAGTCAGGGCAGCCCCAAAGGAGTGGTTAGGTCCAGATAGGAGGCACGTGATGCCATCACCAATTACAAGGACATCCATGACCCATGCCAAGTGAGTACATTAGTTTAATATCCCCCAAGTGCAGAGCCTGTGCAGACCACTGCTCCTCAGCACGGATTCTTTGTTTAGTGATGCTGGAGTAATATACGTGGTCTGCACCCACTGGGGTGGACCACAAGCTCCCTGGGACTCTAGTATGTGGGTATCCTGGTCAGCTAGGGAGACCTTTAATTTCCTCACCAACTCACCGGTCTATGAAGGGATAATCTGTTCTATTTGGGCCACACTAGGCTTGGTCAGCTGTGAGTAGCCATATCATCAAAACGTATTGTTGGATATTGGTTAAACAGCAATACAGCAAGATGCGTAAACGTTAAAGGACCACTATAGACACCCAGACCACTTCAGCCCAATGAAGTGGTCTGGGTGCCAGGTCCCTCTAGTTTTAACCCTGCAGCTGAAAACATAGTAGTTTCAGAGAAACTGCTATGTTTCACTGAGGGTTAATCCAGCCTCTAGTGGCCGTCTCACTGACAGCCGCTAGAGGCACTTTCACGATTCTCACTGTGTAAATCACAGTGAGAAGACGCTGGACGTCCATAGGAAAGCATTGAGTAAACGCGGCTCTTGCCGCGCATGCGCATTCGGATCTGATGTCGGCAGGGGGTTGAGAGTTCCCCAGCACAGAGGGAGCCCGCGCTGGAGAAAGGTAAGTGTTAAACGTCCTTTTCATTTGGAACATGTTTTGATTCCTAACCATTGCCAGGATATCAAGGGTTATTCAAAGCTTGTTTATAAAGTATGTGCAAAGCATGTATATACTTCTTGTTCAGCTTTCTAGTACTCAACACGTTAATTTCTGGGTGGCCCTTTCATTGTGTACATGTACATCAGCATTTGACTCACACACACACCCCTAGGCTAGAATTGTGGTTAAAAAAATTAAAACTTAGAAAGAACCTTTTAAAAAAAACAAAAAAAAACAGAAATGGTGGGGGAAGTGAAATTGCTGTTTAAATCTACTTACATTTACATTATGACATCTTAAGTGATTATAAATCTGCTCCTATAAATTTTGACACATACATAAGTATCTCCATTCTTGTTTAGAGATACAGAAGCGTTGCCTCTGGTTGCCCACACATTAGTCTCTCCAATGTTTACATCATGTCGCAGTGGAATTATACACGTCAATGAAAATTGCACACAGAACGGGTAAGCTATCAAGTCATGCTTTGCTTCACCGTCTGCAGAAATAAAACTTTCTTTGGAAAGTAAGAAGGAATTATGGACTGAGTTAAAATGAGATCGTGTCAAGGAAGGAATTTCAGACAAGATGCAGATACGGACAAGCAGACATTTTTGCATGAAAGTTAGGTAACACTGTCCAGAGGCTGATGGGTAATTCAGTGCCATATTTGATAAATATGAGCAGTGCTGAGAAGATAATGCCATTTCAAATTAAAAACTCTCAGTCAATGTCTGTGGTATAAACTAGTGTAAAGCTTAAGGTGAATCTTCGACAGTTCATGACATTGGCTTTCATAGCAATCTTACAACTCACTAAAAAACAAGATATTCTACTAATTTTCCATAAGTCAGTTGCTCATAAGGTAAAACATGACATAGAAACAATACATTAAGAGGTTTTTTAGACATGTAAAAAAGATCCAATTAATTGACACATTGTGTGCTTTATGGTGGCAGTTGCCCATTATAGTCTCTTTTATGATCAACTGCATGTAAAGGAATCATTTCAATCGAAAGCTGTAGAATACAAATAGCTCTGATACGTCGAGACATGGACTCTGATACCACAACCTCTGATTGTGTCGCGTGGTATCTGGCACTAAAGGCATTAGCAAAAGGTCCTTTTAGTCCTGCAAGTTGCGAGGTGAGGCCTTCAAGGATCGGATTTGTTGTTCCAGCACATTCCACAGATGCTCTGTCAGAATAAGATCTGGCAAATTTGAAAGCCAAAGTAACACCTTGAACTTTTTGTCATGTTCCTCAAACGATTCCTGGTCAATTTTTGCAGTGTGGCATTATCCTACTGAAAGAGGCCACTGTCGTCTAGGAACACCATTGCCATGAAGGGGTGTAAGTAGGCTGCAACAATCACTAGGTATGTCAAAGTAACATCCCATGAATACTAGGCCCCAAGATTTTACATAACATTGTCCAAAGCATAATGCTTCTCCCCATAGTGCACCCTGCTGCCATCTTTTCTCCAGGTAAACGATGCACACGCACCCAGCCATCCACATGATCAAAAATAAAATGTGATTGACTACACCCGGCAACTTTGTTCCATTGTTCCATTGTCCAGTTCTGAAGCTCACGTCCCCATTGAAGGTGTTTTAGGCTGCAGACAGGGGTAATCATAGGCCCTTCTATTTAACATGTTTATAAATTATCTTGAAGACAGCATTGAAATTCATGTTTCAGTGTTTGCAGATGACACAAAACTTTGTAAAATAATACAATGTGAGCAAGATATTACTTTATGCAGAGGGATTTAGATAGACTGGGGGACTGGGCACTCAAATGGCAGATGAAATTTAATGTTGAAAAATGCAAAGTTATGCACTTCGGCATAAAGAATACACAAGCAACGTATACCCTTAATGGAAGCGAATTAGGGATAACAACACATGAAAAGGACTTGGGAATTGTTATAGACAACAAACTATGCAACAATGTGCAATGTCAATCAGCAGTGGCCAAGGCCAGTAAGGTATTGTCATGCATGAAAAATCATTTTGCCTCTTTATAAATCACTGGTAAGACCCCATATTGAATATGCTGTGCAATTTTGGGCACCTGTTCTAAAGAAGGATATTATTAGAAAAAGTGTAGAGGCGGGCTACAAAATCAATACAAGGAATGGAACATATCAGCTATGAAGAAAGGTTAACAAATTTAAACCTATTTAGTTTAGAAAAATGTCGCCTGAGAGGGGATATGATAACATTATACAAATATATTCGGGGCCAATACAAACCATTGTGTGGAAGTCTATTCACAAACCGGACTTTACATAGGACACGAGGCCATGCGTTTAGACTGGAAGAAAGAAGATTTCGTCTAAGGCAAAGGAAAGGTTTTTTTACTGTAAGAACAATCAGGATGTGGAATTCTCTGCCTGAAGAAGTGGTTTTATCAGAGTCCATACAGATGTTCAAACGGCTACTAGATGCATACTTGCAAGAACAGAATATTCAAGGATATAATCTTTCAATGTAGGGTAATAACTGCTTGATCCAAGGATAAATCTGACTGCCATTCTGGGGTCAAGAAGGAATTTTTTTCCTAGCTTGTTGCAAGATTGTGCTTCAAACTGGGTTTTTTTTGCCTTCTTTTGGATCAACAGCAAAAAACAAATGTGAGGAAGGCTGAACTTGATGGACGCAAGTCTCTTTTCAGCTATGTAACTATGACCAAACTGTGATGCACTGTGCGTTCTGACACCTTTCTTTCTTGGCCAGCTTTAAGTTTTTCAACATTTGAGGTGCAGTAGCTCTTCTTTGTGATTAGACCAGATGTGCTATCAATGAGCCCTGACGCTGGGTGACAGGTTGTCCTTCCTTGCACTACTTTTGGTAGGTACTAATCACTGAATACTGAAGACCATTTTGAAGATGCTCTGACCCAGTCATCTAGCCATCACTATTTGTCTCTAGTCAAAGTTATTCAGATATTTTTGCTTGCCCATTTTTCCTTCTTCCAACACATGAAATTCAAAAACAGACTGTTTACTTGCTGTCTTATAATATATTCCACCCTTTCACAGGATTCTTTATAACGATATAATCAATGTTATTCACTCTACCTGTCAGTGGTTTTAATGTTCTGACTATTTACAGTGTACAATCAAATGTATTTATGGGCGCCTATGTTACCACAGAATAACATGCACCCAGAGCACAGTAATTCACCCCAACCCCCTTTTCCTCCCAATATCAATGCATAGAGGGGGCAGTCCCAACCCCTAAAATATGTAATCACATCCATAAAATGGAAAGTTTGCAAATTTTAAGACTCTCAGGGAGTAAGCTGGTCTGTATGAAGTAGAAAATGTTGACCTAAAGACAAAGCAATGACCTGATCTGTTAGACCTGGAGCCTCAGATTGTAACGTTTTTGATTTTAAAAAAGTCAGCATAGTTTTGTTCGAAAATGTGTTTGGATCAGTTGAAACTATGTATGGCTAAACCTCACTCATGTAACTATTCACACAGTGTTTCTGTAATGCACGATTCATATTAGAACTCCCAGTACGAACATCTTTCTGCATGTTGGATGAATACTGTAATATTTGTATATCATTTGCAAACAGAAAGGGTAAAAAAAAATAATTCTGCTCAACTGACCTTTTGGTTTGCTTTCTGCTAATGTCATTTTCACTCATGGTTAGGCTTCTCTGACAGTTCAAATGGTTTCTTTATGCAGATAGTGAGATATACCAAAATCATGTATTCATCCCCATCAGTGAAGCCTCTTCATCAGCTTCTGCTCCTTCATAAAATACTCTTGATCTAATCAAGAAAACATCAAATACCCTCAAAGAGCTCTTCTTAATGATATTTTTTACACCCTGGCTAGATTAAAAAACTAACAATTTAATTAAAAAGATACATGTATTCTGAAAAGTAATGTCCAAAAGTGTAAATAGAAATTATGCATATATAAACATATAAATTACTAACATATTTGAAAAAGAGAAAAAAATGAAAATCAGACTATGCAAAAGATTTATGTTATTAAGATAGAATTTAAATGAATACCTGGGTGTTTTGAAACACAGATTAAATGATAAATATATTGTGCAGTAGATGAGAATTCACTTTTTATGATCAATGTTTTATCTCACAATGGGTCACATGTAATAGCCACTTATTGTTCAGTAAATGTTGGAGGGCAAGGTGAAAGATTGCATAATACACTTTTCTATACAATTATATGAAAGCACCTACTAGAGGTAATCACTGAGTGGGAACAGTCAGGATTTTCAAAGGGAATTGCAAATTATTGGCCAAATTAGTTCCAGTGTAAATATAACTCAGTTGCAGAATCTCTTTTTTTGTGATTTTGGCCTTAAAAGCAATTTTTTTTGTGCCTATTCTGGATAGTTCCCGTTTAGTGAATTACAGTGTATGATGAATTGTGAATAGAAAAATACAAAATTCCACGTGAAATAACCCACCTCTGACTATAGTGGAATCGGAGAAATATTCATATTTATTTTCTCTTAAATTTTGAAATAACAGTTTGATAACACTGTTTGGTAAACAAACCCACTGTCCGATTGGGTAACACATGCATACCGCGGTCATAGGGGTCGCAGTTGTGACCGGGCCCATCACTCCAGGGGGCCCGGCCGTCCCTGCGGACCCCTGTGACCCCTGTGACCGGGTACCCGCCACTATGTTTTGCGGCCCCGGCCCGCGCCACACATGAAGGGGCCCATCGGTTGGCCCATGCTGTTAGGGCCACCCGATGGATATAGATTTTCATGGGGTCCGGTCAGCGCTGCAACGCTTTAACAGCGCAACCGGGCCCCCTGTGATGACCTCAGACAGAGCTGGGAGGAAGTGACTGCCCTGTCACTCCTCCCAGCTATCAGAGAGCCGCGCGGGAGGAAGGAGGAGGGAGTCAGAGTGGGAAAAAGGTAGGAAACAGGAGGGTGACAAACATTTTGTATATGTATGTGTCTGTATGTATGTGTCTGTATGTGTGTGTGTGTCTGTATGTGTCTGTGTGTGTGTACATGGGTGCCTCTGTATGTATGTGTCAGTATGTGTGTGTCTCTGTATGTATGTGTATCATACAGACACATACATACAGAGACACACACACATACACACACATATAGACTGTATGTATGTGTGTGTGTGTCTGTATGTATGTGTCTGTGTGTATGTCTGTTGGGGGTGTGTTTGTCTGTATGTATGTCTGTGTCTGTCAGTGCGTATGTGTGTGTCTGTATGTATGTGTCTGTCGGGGAGGGGGGTGTATGTGTCTGTCTGTATGTATCTGTCTGTATGTATGTGTGTGTATGTGTCTCCGTATGTGTCTGTATGTGTGTCTGTGTCTGTATGTATGTGTCTGGGGGGGCTGACGGATCGGGGGGCCCCACGGATCAGTTTCACACCGGGGCCCCATGGATTGTGTGTACGCCACTGGGTAACACACACTAAAAATGTATTTTACAACCCTCTGTTTATTAGTTTATAGTGGTTGAATATTGAGATTGTGTATTATTATAACTGTTTATATTATTATTGTATAAAGTTTGAATGTGAGGTAAAACGAGCAGGTGGTAGTTATAATTATGAGCTACCTATATGGAACAGTGTCAGGATTTACTAATAGGAATACAGACAGGGATACCCTGGATTTACTAATAGGAATACTGACAGGGATACCCAGGATTTACTAACAGGAATATAAACAGGGATACCCAGGATAAACTAATATCAATACAGATAGGGATACAGACATGGATACCCAGAGTTTACTAACAGGAATACAGACAGGGATACCCAGGATTACTAATATCAATACAGACAGGGATACCCAGAGTTTACTAACATGGATACAGACAAGGATACCCAGGATTTACTAACAGGAATACAGACAGGGATACCCAGGATAAACCAATATCAATACAGATAGGGATACGGACAGGGATACCCAGAGTTTACTAACAGGAATACAGACAGGGATACCCACGATTTATTAACAGGAATACAGACATGGATACCCAGGATTTACTAACAGGAATACAGACAGGGATAACCATGGTTTACTAACAGGAATACAGACAGGTATACCCAGGATTACTAATCTCAATACAGACAGGGATACCTAGAGTTTACTAACAGGAATACAGACAGGGATACCCACGATTTACTAACAGGAATACAGACCGGTATACCCAGGATTACTAATATCAATACAGACAGGGATACCCAGAGTTTTCTAACAGGAATACAGACAGGGATACCCACGATTTACTAACAGAAATACAAACATGGATACCCAGGGTTTACTAATAGGAATACAGACAGGGATAACCATGGTTTACTAACAGGAATACAGACATGGATACCCAGGATTTACTAACAGGAATACAGACAGGGATAACCATGGTTTACTAACTGGAATACAGACAGGGATACAGAGGAATTAGTAATAGGAATGTGGTCAGGGATACCCACGATTTAGTAAAAGGAATGTGGTCAGGTATTTCAGGATTTATTAAAAGGAATATTGGCAGGGATACCCAGAATTTACAAAAAAGGAATATGGTCAGGGAAAAACTCTGGTAAGTTGATTTCTCTGGACTGCAGCAGCGAGTTCCTTAACTTTAATTTGCTGCACCAGTAGTGCACCAGTAGTCCCTTGAGATGTTGGTAGGTATGCGGCCGATGCATGCTTGGAAAGCTAAGCTTCCCTTGAAAATCATGTAGATTCTACATAACAAATAACCACTTTTTGAAGCCAAAACATTATTTGAATGATGGTCATCATATAAACCGTAAATTATAAGGACTTCGGCATCTCTGGGTCTTGTTCCACTCTCACAGCAATAGAGAGAATCGTCCTACTCTCACAGGAATCATGTGCATCATCTCACTATGACAGGGATTCTGAGAATCGTCCCACTCTAACAGAAATCGTGTGAATTGGCCTACTCTCACAGAGATTCTGAGAATCGTCCCACTCTCAAAGAGAATCTGAGAATCGACCCACTCTCACAGAGATAGAGAAAATGGGAATGTACGCATGGAAATTGTGTAAAAAAAACATATCTTTGGTATTATACTTTCTTCTTTGACTAATTCAGTTTTACATACCACATTAAGGCCTGCTTGCAATCATATTTACACTTATCAGTTAGCCTAGCTAGGACAGGCACCATCAAATATGACTTTCAGATTCTTTGATAATTCCCTTTTAATGCAGAATCATTTATTGAATAATCTATGGGTATTCTGGATAGCTGCGTGCACTATAATAAAATTATAATTTTATTTGAATAGAATGTGAAATAATTTACCTAATTTCCACCCATTCTAACGCTGACATACGTCTAGAACGAATATACCTCTTTACCCCATAGCTAAAAAAAAAAATAGTGCATTTCCAATTGTCATAAAAAGGATCAAATTTGAAAACCAGTTATTTAAGAGATATACTAAAGCTTTCAACATTTAACCCCGGAAGCCCATATCCATTTATGATAAAATGTACAGTTAGCTAATTTTTGACATACCCTTTATTGGTGTATCATAAATATAATACCAGAGTGTTTCTAAGGTATAATTAAAGGTTTACCCAGATTTATGAGACTTTATCATTATCAATAAGGTTAAGGAATCCTGAGGGGAGACATTTCAGTGGTGTTTAAGAGTGTACAAGGATTTTGATCAGCAGTTTCTCTAGCACAGAGGATATTACTAAATCACTTTAGAACCCTCTGTAATTCTTCATTGCTATCCACTACAGTGGACATTACAGAATAAGTCACATTTAGCACCGTGGCCAATCCAGGAAACTGCTAAAACATTAACTCCTAGGTTGCCAATGCTCCGTGTTGACAGTAAATATAATCAAATGATTCAATACTGATTTTACAGGAAGACTGCATATCGAGGTATTGAAGACAATCCGAATTGGAGTATTCTCTCCATTTGCCGCAAAATTAGGATTTAGGAGTCTATCTCTCCCCTTCCCTGCATCTCAGGTATGCTTAACATTCTGATTATTGCATCTGAAACAAGTGCTGTAATTTCTAGTCTACCATAATAGGGACAATTACTATACAATAAACAATATATAGAAATTTTCTGCCATACAGTTAAATACTCAAACCTTTTACTACACTAGGTGGTGTGAGATGGGGCATACTCAAGTGGAACTTAGTGTACAGGTGATAATGGTATTGAGTAGGGGTGCACCGAAATGAAAATTCTAGGCCGAAAATTCAGGATGCCCTTGGCCGAAAACTGAAACCGAAAATTACTTTTTTCCCAAAAATGATTTTAAAATAGTTTTTTTTCTATAATTTTATTAATATTAGACTTTTTAATGAATTTAATGAAACTAATATGAAAAACTAGAAGCCAATTAAATAAATAACCACACTTTTATTGAAAGTAACACACCAAAATTGGACAGAAAATAATATAAAAAATCTACATTTAGTTAAGCAGGGTGAATTCATTTACACAGCAGTGAGAACAGTTTATGATAGTCCATTTTCAGTATCAGCTGTGTTGCCAAGTGAAACACTACAACACATGCAAAAAAAAAAAAAGTATTCACTAGACTAGTGCTACCATATATGTGGAATGAAGACATACCAAGGTACACATATGAAACCAAAATAGTAGCATATAAGTGTATAGTGGCATTTTTAGGAATTTATATAGGTGGCAGAATTCGCAACAGCTTTAAACTTACTGGTGGGTCTGTGCACATGTCAAGGAACTAAAATTAACCCAAAACCCCAGGAGAGCCAACACATCCCTGGACAGGGGAGAGGAACCAGAGATTGACACAGGAGCTGCCACTCCTTTCCTATCAGGAGATTAAATCTATAGAGATGCACTACCCAGCCCTGTGTAGATTGTGTCCTACAGCTATCTGGGAACTCCCTGTAACGTGATCGGGGAAGCCGCAGTCAGGTCACTGAGGTAGGGAGGCCAAGCTAAAGCCATGTGGGGGGAATTGATAAGGAGATAGCTGCCCCGGGCTGAGGGGGGAGCCAGGGTGACTGGGGTCTGAGCCATTGAATGAGGCCTGGCCCCCCGGCCCCCACCCGGAGTGCCCTAGTCACTATGTCCCGGTCACGGCTCACCTTAGCTCCCATAATGTGGGCTGGCTGTGATGAGAGACATGGCCGGGTGGTGTGCGGTCGGCCTTGTTCGCGGGAGGAAGTGGAGACTGCGGCATGCCCTGGGTGGGAGCGACTTGTACTTGGAGCCGGCAAGGAGCGAGCCTGAAAGATCAGAGCCGGGACAAGGTTGAAAAGGACTCTGACCCCTCCCCCTGTGCAGTGACGTTATGCGGCCGCCCTCTTTAGAGAGGCAGAAAGCAGAAGGTGAACGGGGATAACTCCTGGAACGTCTGGGAGGGTTGGGATGTCTGCGCACGCGGGGGAAGGGGGGAGGGTGTCATTTTCGGCAGATTTTAGCAATTTTCAACCAAAAATTTCGGCTGCCGAAATTTCGGTCCACCCCTAGTATTGAGGTGACCACATAATAACCGGTCAGATTTTTATTTTCCGAATATATTTTAAAGATTTTTCTTTTTCAACAACAAAAGCAATGCCAGAGATTTTCTTTTCCCTGGCATTTCCACTGCTGTGGAATGAAACCCACATTAACACACACACACTTGTTGGAGCTCCAGTCTAGTCTACCGCGTGGCTACCATTGTCATCATTTATTCAGTCCTTCTTCGGCTAAATCATCTCCCCAGAGTCTCATCCAGCATATAAGTAGAGTGACCAGGACAGATTTTACAATGGTAGTGAAGAGAAGCCACTGTAATTAAGGAGTTACTAACATCATTCTCAACCAGCCTTTGATATGTACATGCCTGTGCTGCACTGAAATTTAGGTATAATGCAATTCACAGTTTCATATCGTACTGTGAATTACGGTTACCCAGTATTGTACATTGCAACAACACATTGCGTAACAAAGAGTTTAAAATCATACTTTAACATATTATATGTCATCATATTTAGTCATGCCTTGTGACAATCCAGCTATTTATGCAGCAACAAAAAAAAAATCTTTGCAGGTGGAGAACCCTCAGAATTTCACTATTAAATTTAAAATACTTATTCAAAATTATAAAGGTTTTCCAATAACATTTCTGTCCTAGTTTATAGGACTTCCAATAACCCAGTTGAGCTCATGGAAGAAATAAATCGTTTTGTATTATTTGCTAATAGGCCATAGTCGTATTTCTAGTGTGGGTAGGAATATTTAACCATCATACTGATATAATAAGTTGCAAACGAATGAAGACTGCATATTGCATATTCCAATTTATTTACAAGCATTTGGCTTTTCCATGAGCTATAAGGAGGCACAAAAGGTCAGATCTATACTGTGTGGTGTGGTTTTAATTAGAAGGATTTTCAGTATCAACAAGAAGCATGTTTGCTACCTTCAAAAAGGCTTGACAGTTCAGCTTCGAGTGTCTGCCTAATAAAGTTCTGGATGTGGTAATGGATCAGTGGTTAGACTGCATCTTACGCAACTCAAAACTTTTCATTTTAATTGAACATAGCAGGTTAACGGACATTTCCAGCCACATTTAGTCCAAATTTTACAACTCCATTAAAAAATGCTATTTTAATTACAGTCTGTCTTTATAAAGAAATAATGGACCTTTTCATTTTAATCATTTTTTTCCCCTTCTTAATCAAAATATTCAGTATGTGTGTCAGTAATAAACCATCAAGGTAATTTTGAAACGAAAAGAACAACTGCTCTCAATTAATAAGTATTAAAATATAAAACCAGAATCGTCCAGATCCATCCTTCGCTGGTTACAGAAAACCACACAGACATCAGGCTGAAGAAAGTCACATGTCCAGCCCTGTCATCTCCCACCTTAATGAGCACTAAAGAAGAATATCTAAGATTCTAGAATTACAGCTCATTATGTAAGTTCTACATATAGTTGAATTTGTAGCTTAGTTGATGAGAAGGTGACACAGCTTGACATATATATATATATTTTTTTTAAACTATCCCAACGTTATTACTCTGTTTAACAGATTGTTAAAGTATTTATAGAATATCATATAGTCAAAAGTGATTTACAATTACAAAGAAAAACGTAAAATAATGAACATGTGAGCGAGCAGTTTAAAACTGAAATGATCTCTGATTGCCATAACAATGCCACACTTGTATTCTATTGTTCTAACATTATTCTAATTTTAGTCAAGACGTGCTCCTTTGTAAGTACCCCATATCGCGAGGCATCAAATATCAACAAAAAAAGATTCTCTCAATAAAAATTTCTAGGAATATTACTCAAAAACCTAATTTTAAAAAATACTTAAACACAGAGGGGGTAACCAAAAACAGAAATAAATGAATCAACTTAGGTTCAGTTTATCTAGTACATATTTAGAGATATTTAGAAAGACAGTGAGACAAACGGAAAGATAACAGATAGGTAAGTACATACAGGGCTGGCGATGGGGGGTGCCAGCCCTGAGGCTTTATGATCATTTGTGCCGCCCCTCTATCAAGTTTGCACCGCGGCCTCCCCTATATTATTTCTAGTGTGCTGCCAGCCATGAGTACATAGATAAGTAGATGGCTAAAACAGCATACAGCCAGTCATGATGGTGCCAGGAGTGCCCTAATGCCCCTCAATTTTTGTAGGGAAGATGTTTGCTAATGATTTGATAAACTCCATGAGAGGTAGACACTTCTGCATTGGTGAGACAACAAATACAGCAGTCTGACTGGCAACTACCATATCAGTATTGCCATGCACTTGCAGCAGTCTGACATGTCTCTTTCTCAGGTTATACTCATTGTTCCAATTTAAAGCCTTTCTGAAACTGTAAGTAGACACTGGTCCAGGCACTCAAGGTGTAACCAAAAACGCAGGTTTATTGGGAGAGTGTACACGCAGCCAATGTTTCAACCCCAAAAGGATCTTTATCAAGCTTGATCAAGACCCTTTTGGGGTCAAAACTTTGCCTGCTTGTATACTCTCCCAATAAACCTGCGTTTTTGGTTACACCTTGAGTGCCTGGACCAGTGTCTACTTTTCTAAATTACAGAGTGGGGTTTGACCTACCTCAGGTCTGATTGCACCCTGGGGACCAAGGAAGTGCGGTGTCCCTTCGCTCTATTACATTTCTAAAATTGTAAGGCATGGAACAAACATCCCCAACCCATCATAGTCTATTCAGTTTCACATTGTTTGCTCTTTGGCTCTTTGTGCAAGCCATTCCCTTTCACCATCATACTACCATGCTTGCATATTTTATGCATTTTTATAAACACTGTATTTTGAAAGAATCCCTGGAAACCATCATCCTTCTGTAATATTGTCCATTTACCTTTTGTACAATCAATGGCCCTCATTACTCCTTAAAAAAGGCACATGCAAGGTTGTCGTGAAATTAGATGAGAACTTGGGGCACAAAATGTCTTTCACCAGAAAATATTCATGCAGAATAAGCAGTGTAAAAGAACAGGGTCATAAACTTCTCGTACTCAAGCCTGAATTTTAGGGTTCTTAGTATCTAAATACCAATGTCCTCTCTAAAAATCTGACCATTAAAAACTGGAGTTTAACACGCCTGCTTTAAAGTGTTCAAAGAGCACAACGTATTTTATCATCAGCAGAGCCTGGTATTGTAATGAGATATGTGGCTGTTTAAAATAAAAATGTATTTTTATTGCGTTTAGTTACACAGCTCATCATGAAATAATTTGGCATGATATACTGCCCGTTCTGAGATAAATAATTCATTACATTAAAAAAAGAAATTTTAAATTGTGAAGAGAGAAGGAAAAAGAAAAAAAAAGAAAAAGACAAACATTACCGAATAATAGTCTGCAAACTTAATTTGAAGCCCGTGAAGAGAGGAATAAAGAACTCAGTGTGTAGCGGTAATATGTTTGATAGCATAAGTACCACATAATATGGTAGTTGATATGTTAACTATGCATTTTTATTGACTAGCAGAGTAAATAAGCATGTACAACGGGAATAAATCGTCAGCACATAATTTACTGATATCCTAGGGCTGGCATGCATTTCACACTATGCTTTTTTGTGAATTACTCAGTATGTTTGTTTGCCTTAAAATATGTGAATCTGACATTACAAGGCTCCCCTTAAGATTTGATTTGCTCCTGTTTGCATTTGGCAGCGAGCGCAGGCCAGCACAGCTCAACAGGTGTTTGTAGGCAAAAATGGAATATATTTAAACCTTTGAGGGCTAGCCAGAAGCAAAGAACTTTAACCCTTCACAGTAATTTCACATTTTCATGACGAGGGATAGGCATAGCTACAGTCCTCCCTTATATATTCATCGGTTATAAATTGGTTCACAAAACAAGTGTTTTGTTTTGTTTAAAATCTCTTTGATGACCAAGTGATTTTTTTTTCTTTAAATTTTTTGGACAATACAAGTTGAGACAGGATTTCCTCAAATCCAAAGCAACATAGTTTAATGTTGTTTAATATAGTTTATATATTATTTATATTAATATAGTTTAATGCTAGCATCAAGCAGTAAGTGAAGGTATAGGGGTAGGAGAAAAAAAAAAAAAAGTATACAGGTAACCGGTAACCATATGCACTCATACTATATTATACATCTATACCCTGTTTGCTGTGTTCCAAATATTGCAGTCTTGGGTGGTCCATCTTTTCAAGGTGCACAAGGCAAATCAGCATTTGGTATCTATTTCACGCTGCGCACGGAGTATAATACAATATAAAACCCTTTTTATTTAGTATTACCCAGCTTGAATTTTTACCTCCTGCAGTTTCGGTTGGGTTAGACAACTGCCTAGTTTGCCCCCTATAGCCTCTGGTTGCAATTTCCAGAAGATATAACCATCCTCAACAGACATAAGTTTCTGTTAGTAGGTTCCAAAATTAATCTGGCTTTAACTTTACAATGTGGAGAACTGAAAAGAATACACAGTCCTCTCAACCGGTCCTTGAATACAAAGTAATCTGCATGAACAAAAGGCGGCTTTTCACACATTACTCTGTAATATTATAAGTATAGCGGATGTCTATGTTCTTACAGTGTATTCACTCTATTATATCATGTGCAAACATTCTATGGCGAAGAAGGGATGGGCCTTTTAAAGGTGGAAAATCTAGCGCTATTTTACACACTGACATCACATACACATCAACCTTGACACTTGACTGTTCTATTGGAGATTCCAGTCTGTCACTGTTCTGTTTACATTATTTAAACCGTTTAATCACACTTTACAGAACAAGATTAATTTACACTACAGTATATTAATTAGTGATATATTTCCCATCAGGATTTGTGGAGACAGATGCTAGTCTGTATCCACATTTCAAAATAGAATGTTACGTGTACATGATGGGTGACACTTGGAGCTAGGATTCAGTCTGACATGGGCTGCACGTGGTTCTGTAAGTCAGTCTAACCTCACACTCGGCTGACAGGGTCCTATCAACTCCTCAATTACCTGTATGCAATCTCTGTTACCAGTTTGTGACATGCATACGCTACATTAACATCTCATGTACAATTAATCCATGTTAAGAATAACCTTGTAAGTAACAGAGCTATAGGCATATACATCATTTGTTGTATTTTTGTAAAAAAAATTTAATTGACAGCTGGCAAACATACTGCACATAAAAATCACAAGTTTGCAGAAAATTCTCAGCTTCTAATTACTTAATGAGTGAAATGATAAAAGAACTGTAAAGGCATGAACATGTTTGTCTCATGAGAGTCCACATTTGAAAAGGAAATACCCTTTATTAAGAATATACAAATCAACTAGTACTTCAATTTGTTAGAATTTGGATTTAGACCCATCTATGATAAAAAGGTAAATGACTGACGTACAGAAGCAAATACCAGCGCAATGTTCCACTTTTGTTTGCTAAAACAGACCATGATTGCCAAGAGTCTCCTGACTTTCCTTACCTCTAGATGTTCAATTCCCCATATCTTCCCCCTCCCCTCCCTGTGTCCCATATCCTCTATCTCTCCCCATCCCCTCTCTGTGCCCCATACCCTCCATCTCTCCCCATCCCTTCTCTGTGTCCCATACCCTCCATTTACCCCCTCCCCTCCCTGTGTCCCATTGTTCCCTCTCCCCGACCCCTTCCCTCCCTGTGTCCCATTTCTCCCTCTCTCCCCTCCAGGTGTCCTATACCCTCCATTTCTCCCCTCTCCCTATGTCCTATACCCTCCATCTCTCTCCCCTTCATGTGTCCCATACTCTCCCTCTCTCCCCTCCATGGTCCCATTGTTTCCTCTCTCCCCCTCCCCTCCCTCTGTCCCATTGTTGTTTCGCTCCCCCTCTCCTCCCTGTGTCCAATTGTTGCCTCTCTCCCCTCTCCCTGTGCCCCATTGTTTTTTCTCAGCCCCTCTCCTCCTGTGTCCCATTGTTTTCTCAGCCCCTCCCCCTATGTCCCATTGTTCCTCTCTCCCCCCTCCCCCCTGTGTACTCCCTCTTTCCCCCCCCCTCCCTCAGTGTCCTATGCCCTCCATTTCTCCCCCCTCCTCAGGTGTCCCATACCCTTCATTTCTCCCCAATGCCCTCCATGTGTATCATACCCTCCATTTCTCCCCCATCCCCTCCCTGTGTCCCATCCCCTCCATTTCTCCCTCATCCCCTCCCTGTGTCCCATACCCTCCATTTCTCCCTCATCCCCTCCCTGTGTCCCATACCCTCCATTTCTTACCCTCCACACCCTATATCAAATATCCTCTCTCTCTCCCCCGTTCCCTCCTGTACCTTACTGGCCGCGGTTCCCAGTCTGACAGGAAGTGCTCTAACAGTGAGCATTTCCTGTCAGACCACTCGGCCACGCTGCACACAGGCAGGAGGGGAGCAGCACAGTACAGCTCTCCCTTCCTTCCAGACCTCCAGGAACCGCGGACTCGGGCCGGTGCAACTGTGCACCGGCCCATAAGATATCCAGGCGGCCCACGGTCACAGGGGGTCGCTGCTGCAACCGGGCCCCCTGCGGTGAGGATCCCGATCGCAACTGCGACCCCTGCAACCGTGGTAGGTACATTAGAGATTAGGAGAAGTAGACATAAAACATAGGGGTGCAAATTCTCTTGCAGCATTAGATAAGAGTGTTTAAACAGTACCTGTAAAATGAAAATCAAAGCACGGTAAGATTATAGTAAAGAATGTTTTTTTTCTTCAGAAATAATGATACCCACTCTGAAACGCTATACAGACAAATAACAAAACAAACAAAATGGACAAAACCGCTTTGTAATTCAAGAAGAAAAAGATTATTGATGGTTAATAATTACTGTGTGATATATAAATATATATCACTGCTCCTCCTTTTGTTCTTTCTATTGGTTACTTCTTCTCAATTGATCTTTAAACCAAATGATGTGAAAATGCCCCTATAAGTTTACTGCAAAATATACACAATATTTATGTTTCACGGTACACTGATTGGTCAATTTTCACACCATTTCGGGTCGGCCACATTTTTTTTCCTGCAACATTTACACTGGTGTAATTCAGTTAAACCAAAACATCAAATGGATGAAACCAAAATTGTCCAGAACAATTATAATTTTTTGGGGATGAATCGATTAACACAAACTTTTTTTTTCTGTGCCCCCTTTATTAAAGGATCACTCCACATACGTTCATACGTTAAGTCCGACCTGCCTAAGGGCCGGTAATACATCTTTCCTGAAGCAGAGTATACTCATATCCCTGAGATGTGCATGTTTGGGTCTCTAGCCTTAACAGTGTGTGACTGTGCATTACATTCTGAGACAGAAACTCAAACAATGGGGCATTCACACTGATTGTCAAGCAAATGACTGACCAATAGTGCAGTAGCTTTATTTCTCCTTCCGGTCTTCAGTTCTTGGCAGCCTCCAGGACTCATGCCAATGGCATGCACAAGAGTATATGGAAGATATTGTGAGACTTCATAGATCTCCTTGGGCATGCACAATAAGATATCATAGGTATTTACCATCCATCACATGAGATGATGTCTGATGTGGTTTATAGACCATGCTCTGCACTGAGTCCTGAGTAGCTCTTTACTATATAACATTGTTGTATGCTATGCTGTTGTGCTTGTTGTTTAATTTAGGCTTAAAATTTATTGCTCTATTTTTTGTTTCTCTTTGTTCCCATATCCTGACCTGTGTACCCATAGGGGGATCTTGAATATACCACATCCAGCCCAAGCCATGACATGTTCATGAACACCTATTTTTTTCTTAAAACACTGCATCCGAAGCATCTACACGGTGTCCTAAAAATCTAAGATAAAATCACATCCATACATTTGCTAACAGTCCTGCTAGTGCATTGTATACATTAAATGATATGCTGCATAAAGTGCCCTAATGTAATTTCAGCAAGCCGTGGGGGCTTTAAACTTTCATCCTTTACCATTTCTAATTACCCTTCTTTATGATAGTACTGATTCTAACTTACATATGAAAAGAAGTATTTTTAAGTTGAAGAAAAACCAAATGTACATTTTTAACTTTAAAAAAAAAAAAGATATATTTATATTTCAGATGACACCGTACTGATATGGTAAAATCAAAACATTTAACTCTTGGTTAACTTTTTTTTCGGGACAAATAATAGACTTTTACATGAAAGATTTGGCTGCAGAAAAGACTAATTATATGGAAGTGGAATTTCTAAGTAATGCCTAATGTCCCAAGCTGGATGAAGAATTGCACTTGTTGGAATGTGGGAGTGTTGGAGAAACCCAATTCCGTGTCTTTGAACTTTTATACAATCTCTGATCTAGAAGATCTGTCTTTTCTCAATGCACTTTTGAAACATTAGCTCTGCTGCATGATTGTTAGCCAGAAAGGGTACCCAACATGTTGCATGTTAGTTAATTTAAAATTTAGTCAATACCTTTCCATGGATAATGAACAATGATCACCATCAACAAATGCCGGATTTAGAGGAGGATCTGTAGATCTGCAAAATGCTACCATAATGATTTCTTTTTGGACTCGATATCTCTTTTTCCTTTTAATCAGAAATGATATTGTGTATGTCTTTAAGGCTATTTACTACTTGTATACGGAGTTAGCGTCATGTCTCTTTTTTTGCTTGCATTTTTGGACGATGTACCACGTGGAACGCATATTCGTTCCATCTACAATACATTAATTTTAATATGGACGTTGTGATTACGCCAGTGGAACGCATGCGTTCCATCAGAAGAAGGTAGTGACGAAATTGGAACGCAGGTTGCGTTCCACGAAGGATGTATTGAGTATACATAGAAAGAAAATAGGGCTCACAAGCGTCCTGGATACCCAGATGGCGCCAATTCTGCAATCATAACAAGCTATTTAAGATGGAGAGTTTGGACATTGATAACATTCCAACTGAAGAAGCCAGTCGATGGCGAAACACGTATTGGACTATTGAACGTATTGTATTTGTACCTCTATGGTCATATTAATCATCTGATCATATTTTATTTTTTATTGTTTAAATAAATTCTACAGTTTACCTCTACTCTCCGATTTCCTGCTCCTTTCTATTGAAGACCACCTAGGTACTAAAGTCAAGGAAGAGGGCTGTGAATCTCCCTAAAGATCCAGAGGCGTTATCCACTAGAGCCAGGTGATTTCAAACGTAAGCTAAATATTTTGATAAAATCATTAGAGGTAATAGATGGTAGACCGGTACCACAATATATAATTCATAAATAAATATAGTTGTATAGAAATAATATATAAATACACTTTAAATCAAATTGCATTGATATATTATTATTAATTATTATTTTAAATTCTAAGTTTATGATATGCATTAATAATATATAATTATATTATTTTATTTATTATATATTAGGGGATCTGCCTAACAACCCAAGCAGTCCCCCTGCAGTCAATCTTACAATCTGACTGATCCAAGTCATGTAATCACGGTGCGATCTTGACTCTGATCGGTGGGATTGGCTGCAGGGGGACTGCCTCGGTTGTCCTATTCGGTAAGATAAGAATAATTCTGTGGAGCATCACCGACACCTATGCTAGGATGTGTCATTGCTCGCTAACATCGTTAAAACCCAAGCCGTTCGGGACGTAATGACACGTCCTAATGGTGCGAATAGGTTAAACACAGTTCAGCTCTAGTGTGCTCAGGAAAGCAAATGGCAAATACTCAATGGTCCTGGGTGTTGCTGCATCACATAGAAGGAATTTAATAAGGTTAAATAATATTTTCACTTGGGGTATAATTAACCCGGTTAGGATGCTATTTAACGTCTTCCATGCTCTTTATCAACAGCCTGCTTAGTGGTTCATGGCAAGCACTTTAAACTGAAATAAGGCCTTTCAGACAAGTGTTATGATGAACTATACCAGGGGTAGGCAACCTTCGCACTCTAGATGTTATGGACTCCGTCTCCTATAATGCTCTTGTAGCAATAATACTGGCAAAGCATGAGGGGAGATGTAGTCTACAGTAGCTGACGTACCAAAAGTTGCAAACCCCTGAGCTATACCATGACTGGGGTCCTTAACTGGTAAGATATATAAATCATATAACAGAATTTCACAATGAGAAACATACATACATTTTTTTTTTCATTTAAATGTTCCCAAAAAGGACTAATTTAGAGAAGTGACTTTAGTAAAAAAAAAGATTCTCACCAATCATATCTGGGACAATCTGTGCCGCAGTAAATAAAAGACCCTGTGCAAAAGCAACGTGTAAACTATGTTTCAGCAGAACAAGCGGTAAGATGTTCACACAATGCTCATCGCACCTACAGATTATCTCAGGAGACTTAATATCTGGTGTTACCTGGAAGGAGAGAAAATTTTAACATTTTGTAAACTTCCCTGCTGCCAATCTCAAGGAGCAGGTTTCCAACATTTAGCTTGAAGGGTAATTTTTGAATTAAATCTTATTGGTCAATTTGAACATATATGCTAAAACAGTCTCTTCTTTTGCCTCAGCTGTAGTTTGAACATAATGAATATGACGGATAGTGCAGGATTCAGTGTGTCTGCCAAAAAGCAAAATACTTCCCACAAGACAGCACCTGGTGAGGCAGAAATAGACACTATAGCTCTGCGATTGGCTGGTACTTACACATATTCATATCTAGTCAGTGTTATCAACCACACAAGATCACGTCTTGGGTGATAACCAGCAACAATAGCACACGTAAAAAATGACTGCAGCAAAAGGAAAGAAAGAATTAGATCAATTATGTCAATTAAACGCTCGCACATCTTCCTTCTCATCTACATCGCTGAGGGGGGAAAAAAAGGTGGTATCTATTCCTGATATAATTACCACTATGCTTATTCATTTCCTTCCTTACTTTATATTTTATACCCGTTAAAAAAAAGAAAAAAATATAATAAAAAATAAAAAAAGGGCATTTTCCTTTTTCTCACACACCATTGTGCATGCTTTCAATGCATACATATGGGACTTAAATTAAGCTGCAGACTAATCGGTTACCTTCAAACAAAACGCCTGGATCTAGATTCCCAAACACAGATGCTGAAAGCAGTGTTGGCTAAGATCTCATGGACGGCCATCTTTAAGGCTGGCTTTTCATCATGGCAAAAGTAGTTTGTGTTATCTGGAGAGCCAATGCTGACAATCACTGGCTTACAGAGAGGAGTGTAACAATGATGAAATCACATTAAGTCATTAAGTGACTGACACATTTTAGATTTTTTTATAGATGTAATGTACTTAGGAAACAGCAGACAAAGATTTTTGGTCAGTACTATTAGTTTAAATTAACTCAATATAAACATTTGTGTTGTGAGAGCGACAGTAGCTTGTTACTGTTAAAATCGATGAGTTATTGTAGCTTTCAATGTTTCTGTATGGTTATTAAAGTTTATAATGACTACTGTATTGATATGTTATACATTTACACATTATGTGTTTATTGCCTGTCCTTCTCTTTCACTCACACTACACTTCTCTAGCTTTGTTGATGCCCCCATTTTCTGTTTTTTTCCTGCCTGGCATTACTGATTGCTGCTTCCCTATTCTTCCTGCCAGCTCATCTCGCCTATTCTTTTCTTCTCCCTGGCAGAGTTATCTTTACATGCGAGCCATGTTTCTCTGAACGCAAACATATATAGACATACTAACAAACATCTGCGCTGCTATTTCATGACACAGTATAGATAAGAACAGTCACAGACCCCACAGGTGTTTTGGAATTTATACCACCATTCTTCAGGCACATTTTTATTTTCACATCCACAGTATTACCTTCCCTCCCTACCTCCCCTTCCGTCCTTACTGTCCAACAATAAGTAACAGTTTTAATTTATTTTCAAGGAAAACATTGACCTGATTGGAGAATAATATTGTTTTGTAAAGATGGTAAGTCGAAAGGACTATGGGTCATGGTGAAAATACTATATTTTATTATAGAAGTCCTGTACATGGTATGGTAGGAGAAATAATGCATTCAACAAAATTATGAAAGAAATAAAATGCATGCTAAGTATTGCACAGATTCTTCAACAGTACAGGCTTCATAGTGTTTCTCTCTAAATTATAGATGCATTAGTATACAGCTTAGTCATTCAGACCAATCTGTCCATAAGGACATTCTGTATGGATTTCTGGGTATTCCTTGTACTTCCATGCTGTTCTGTCTGCTGTTTATTTTGTTTGTATGGGGATCACCAGCTGGAATGGAAACAATTTTACTGCATCCAAGAGTAAAGGGACGTCCCTGATCTAGAGAATGTGTTTGTATCAGAGACTTGAAATTGCTGCTAGTCCTGGTCAGCATTACTTCTGCACGAATGGATTAGCTTTTTTTTTTTATACTTGAGTAAATATCAACAGTCTCAATGTTTCTGCAAA
Organism: Pelobates cultripes; assembly: GCA_933207985.1. Lineage (NCBI taxonomy): Eukaryota > Metazoa > Chordata > Amphibia > Anura > Pelobatidae > Pelobates > Pelobates cultripes. Next base: position 16,269,413 of record OW240923.1, read on the forward strand.
TAGCTGTCCTTCGAGGAGCAATCTCATACTTTTGAAATTGACTGTGAAAATTCAAAGTAATGGTGTTACATGATCACACTCGCTTGCTCTAGTTAATCCTTCAATAGGGTCATAGTCTCTTTCTGCTAAATAACTCGTTAGACTATCATCTACCTTGCAGGAAAATAAAAGGGGAAACAGGAAGAAAAAGAAGAAGATGAAAAAAAGAAAAAGAAAAGAAAAACTTATGCAGCCCCAAGCAGTGTCTAGTAAGGATGACAGGCAGTCACATCTCTGAGAGATGTACAGGATAACCATGTTAGGAGAAAGCTGCTGGCAATGTAATAAACCGCTTAATGGACAGACAGGCTTTTTTACCTTCCTTGGGGTAACACTAAATCCCTTTTTATTGTAGTTTGCACAGATGTTAGTGAGTTATCCATTTCTCTAATCATAGTAGAAGCCGCACATTCATCTGAAGTGGAAAGACCGGCCCACTCAATTTCGCACAGTCTTTTTTTTTAACATTTTTTTGTTTCGTAATACACTTCTGTCAATTGCTGGGTCAGTTTTACCAATACAAATAAAATCCCAACAAATAAAAAGTATATTGTCTCCTGATAAGATTTATATCACTGCAGCTTGCAGGTCGGCTTGAATTTATGGTGATTCGGACATCCAGCAGACACCAGCGATTCTCGCCTGTAATAATATAATCACACCATCTAAAATGAACAAATCTCCCTTTCACAGTGTACGGGAATATTTTAAAGTTTACTCGCAAGATGTCATTCGTTGTTAGAAATAATTAAAAATAGAAAAGTGACATGTCTGTTAAAAACAGATATGTTTACACTGGGCACTTAAAACAGCTGTCCTTGCTATATATTAATTTACTGGTAAATAGTCAGGTATGGTGTGAACATATGTATTCAGGGTACGTTTAAATGACCCAAGAAAGGTCACCGAAAGTTCAGGACAGAATGAGCAATTACAACTTTAAGGGTGTTCTACCCATGAGTGCTTGATCCTCCAGCACCAAGGATCAAGGCAGTAGCTAAATTTTGATAGATTGGCAGATTCTAAAAGGAAAGGCTAAATCTGCCTCTGGGACTCTAACAGACTTTATTTTCTAGGGTCAAAGGTTAAATTGCAAAGGGTAAGGTTTAAGGGCAGGACATCATATGACCAGGTCAACATTAGCTACCACAGTTGTTGGTCTGCAACTTAGCCTTGTTGTACCTGGGTTCTTAACAAAGAACGCTGGCTCAGAGTGGGCTATCATTACAAACATCAAAGGTTCAAGAGGTTACAAGGCTTTTGTGCCTGGAGATTTACTGCTCTCTAGGGCCTGTCTGTAAGTGAGAAGGCCTGCATTTCCTGGTAGAGAAAAGATCATTCATAAATCAAAGAGCTGCAGTCATTAACTACTTGTTTTCTACAATAAAAAGATTAATTCCCAAATACCCTCGCCATTTGTTGCACTAAGGAAGGTGTTAGGGACACATGCATTTTGCTGGCAATTAGGTTTGGTATGATAGATGCAGCTAAACATTAATATACAAGAGAGCCAGTGGTAGTGGATCTATCATTATTAAATGCAGCAGATTTAAAATTACATCAAAATAAATATTTTAGACGTTGATTATAAAAATAATACACAAAAAAGGAAATCCAATGCACGTTTTTCTTTGCTGTTGTCTGTGCACATCAATTAGAACAATGACAAAAGATGATCCTTTTTATCCATTCAAAGATAATTCAATTCCAATTATTTTGTGGTTAAAATTCCCTGTAAAGCAGTTTATGGTACAGACATGTATTGTGATATCCTGGGCACCTCACAGCATGCTGAGCTCTGTCCTTATTCCTGCGAGAGTTGTAAGGTAGAATAGAAAACACTCCATCCCGGTGTATTTATCTTCAGAATGGACGAAACAGACGTCGCAAGCCAAAGGTCGACACAGTAATACAGTAAATACTGTAATAAGGTGAGAAGCTTGTCCCATCCAGGCTTCAACAGCCTTTCTTACCAAGACTCCTTTTAGCTTTGCTCTGTGAAATTATCAGCTTCCATACAGGTAAAAAAAAAAAGGTTTAAATGTAGATATGAAGTTACAATATTACAAAAGGAACCAAATACTGACATCCATGACTACTGCAGGGCTGCTGCCAGAATTTTTGGGGCCCCTGACGCGGCCCAAGGTCTGGGCCCACTCTAAATGTAGAGTGTGTGTTTGTGTAGTGGAATTAGTGTGTGCATAGTGACTGCAGATTGCGTGTGTAGTGGATGCAGTTTGTGTGTTTATGTGGTGGATGATGTGTGTGTTTTGTAGTGGGTGCTGTGTGTGTGTGTTTGTGTAGTTTATGATGTGTGTGTTTGTGTAGTGGATGCTGTATGTGTGAAGTGAATGATGTGTGTGTTTGTGTAGTGGATGCAGTTTGTGTGTTTATGTGGTGGCTGATGTGTGTGTGTAGTGGATGATGTGTGTGTCGTGGATGATGTGTGTGTGTGTCGTGGATGATGTGGGTGTGTGTCGTGGATGATGTGGGTGTGTGTTGTGGATGATGTGGGTGTTTATGTGGTGGATGCAGTTTGTGTGTTTGTGTAGTGGATGCATTTTGTTTGTTTGATGATGTGTGGTGGATGCAGTTTGTGTGTTAATATGGCGGATGCTGTGTGTGTGCGCAGTGGATATGTGTGTGTGTGTGTAGAGGATGATATGTGTATGTGTGTAGTGGATGCTGTGTGTGCGTGTGTAGTGGATGCAGTTTGAGTGTTTGTGTAGTGGATGCTTTTTGTCAGTTTGATGGTGTGTGTGCTGCGGGGTATTTTTTTTTGCTGTTAAATTGTTTATTACACTTTAAAAAAAAATTTATTCCCCTCTCGCTGCCACTTATCTGTAGTCAGGAAGGGGGGACACTGGATTCCCTGGTGGTCGGGTGGCTCAGCTGGGCTGGTTAGGCCAGCAAAGAGGGGCTCAGCAGTCTACACCTTCCCTCTCCGGGCTCTACTTCTGCAGCGAGCCCGGCATGCATTGCGTACCACAAGCGTTGTCACGGCAACACTTTGCAGCCACGACTCGCGAGAGTGCCGGAAAGGGAGGTAAGTATATCATGGGCCCCGCCTGGAAGTCAGCAGGGCCCGCAGGGGCATATATATATATAGCGGTACTTGCTATATATATGTGCACATTGGAGGGCGGGGGGCCTGGAAATGCTGAGGATTACCTGTGCAGTCCGGGCCCCCCATGGTTGTCACCCCCTGATGGCGGCCCTGGACTACTGATCAAAACAAAACTAGACAAAGAAATGAGTATACTGCTAAACAATACCAAGTGTACATTACAAAATCATCCTTACAGCATGTAGCAGGGTCAACATGTTGAAATAAATAATGTTTATGTATCCATGGCTGTTTTGTGAGCTAGGGCATTATTACCATGCTTTAAAGCCTATGGCCAAACGACTGGAAGAAAAATAAGTAAAAGTACAATTGCACCTATTAGATATTATACATCCAGCAGATGTAATGTTGTTCCCCCCATCAAAATGAAAACATCAGAAACCTTAAATCTGCACAAGTGAGCTTTTTCACTAAATGAAAAAAAAAGATACTTCAAGAAAGATAAACTTCAAACCTTAACTTCTACCTGTGTGAATAATTAAGCAATTGGCACTTGCTTAAATTATCATCCATTGTTAATTTACATCATTAAATCGTGCGTTGTGCAGCAGAATAATGCAAAAAGGCACTTAATTAACAGTTGGATGAAGCTGCAGGGCCTTGAATAACACAGTTCTCAAACTGAATTTCACAAGTGTGTTTTGTTCTTCAGTAAAAAATGCTTATTTGATAGCGATGCCCCTGATTAATAATGTAGCAATAACACGTTTTTCTTTTATCACAAGAGAACCTGCTCCCCTCCCCCCCCCCACCCCATCTAAAATGAATGATGTTGGCATTGGATGGGATGATGTTGCTTCACTAAAACAAGACCTCTTTCATATATTCCTGGGGTAGAGCGGGGGGAGGGAAGGGGGGTATCTCTGATCACTCTCTTCCAGTATTTAAAGGTCTAGAAGAGGGAGCACCCACTTTCGGTGCTATTTAATTAATTTCAAGACTTTGGGGAGAGTGGTGGGGGTCGGGGGGCTTAAGTACTGCTGCTTTCCCTTGTGAACACAGCAGAGTTTTCAAGAAAATGGCTCTTGTTAATCTTCTTGTTGTTTCGATTAAAGAGGTGATAGATTTTTTTTTGCCTTTGCCTTGGATATTGTTAAAGAGCTTTGCTAGCATTGTAACGAATGAGCTGAACTCTTCAGATGAAATAAGGCCAATCAACAGAATAATGAGGAAGGTAATATCTCCCTAGAGAGTCTGATTGGGTTTTCATCAAATCAGCCAACCTTTTCCAGTCATTTACACTAGCGTTCACTCCGAGGAGGGTGTTACACTGTCTCTGAGCCTTGTCTTCATTCTTTTTTTTTTTTTTTAATCCCTAGTGATCATTACTGATAACTGAATAATTGGAAGGAAGCAATTGATGCATGTTCTGTTTTTCACTTTGACATCATATAGATGTTGTTTTTTTTCCTCCTTTATCTTGTGGACTTGTCTCTCCCAACTGATCTTTATAAAGATGATGTTCCCACTATGACTGTAGGTTGCTCCGTGCAGTCGAAACCAAAAAGGCCTTGGGAAAGATAATGTAACCTTGTCGAGGAGACTACATGATATGACGGGTTTATGCACATCACACACATTCTTCTTTATTAGGCATTAGGCTAAGGACAGAGTTTATTTAATGGAAGTTATTGTGCCAAGATTGTGAGTATTAAAAAACCAATCCAGGAACATTGTGAAGGTGCATTTCTCTTTAATGAAGATGGGACATGGACAATATTAATATGCCCCACCCAAGAAGACTGGTTTGGATATCTCTTTCCAATTATAGTATATCAAAAGACCACCAAAGGAGTCCAAACCGCTATATCTCAAAAAGGTGGTCTGGGTATAGTGGTCATTTACTTAGATAAGTGGATTTTTGCACCACTTGGTTCTCAAACCAAGTGAGAAGTAACCAATAGAGATGAAAGAAAGGAGGATCAGTAAAAACAAACAACTATATTTTAATATAAATATAGATTTATTTATTTTTTAAATACACTGTTTTCTCCCTATATTGGGTCTGTTGAATCTAAATTAAGTGTCTGTCTCCTAAACAATAAACATAGTTTTTTTACCCATCAGTCATGTTTTCTGGGCATCACGGAAGCAACTCCAAATCACAAGACACATGGAATGGTTAATCCACTGTCCATTTCATTTGTTTTTGTGACTGGTCCATATAGAGTCTCAGAGTTTGGGATTGAAGACGAATCGCAGATCACCCAAAATTCAGCTGAATCACAATTCGTATTGAAACTGAATTTGCCAATTCTACTTGATAGTGAAAAATCGACCACTGTGGACCATGTACAGCACATGTGGCAACATATAGTAGTAGGACATTTTTAAACAGACACTCCAGGCACACTCTTGGTACCAACATAACTTGCAAGTGCAATTGAGTTTCATTATTTTTTGGCCTCCTGTTCTTTCTATATTTTGCTCTTTTTTACAAAGCAACTTTCTTATTATAAGTACTTTAAGTATGTACTTCGTAAGATTAATATGAGCTGCTGACATGAGCCATTCACAATATATATATATATATGTGAATAGGTTGGCGCAAAATGTAAGATTAATTTTTTAAAATGCAGCAATCAACAAAGAAAATCTTGGTAATAAGATTGAACAGAACAAACACAGAGATTGAACAGAACTGTGCTGGTGCGCAGTGTCTTATAACTACTCTCTGTCAATATCTTACATATATAAGGCTTTATCAATAAGCACACGTGTATCAAACCAAAGCGTAATCTGTGTTTAAAAACCATTAAAAAAGTGCAGTGATGGTTATATAAAGTGACATGTGCTTATACTTGCGAGACATCAATTCTAGTGTCTAAGAAGAAAACAGAAAGAGAGTACTTCTAGTGCAATAAAGTACAAAAAATGTATATGAGAAAACATTGCTCTTTAAGTAGCTCACTCACAAAATCAGAGTTAAAGCACTACTTGCAGCTTTAGGGCTCAGGGAGGATCAGCCCCTGGTGTGTGTAGGATCCGTACGATACACAGATGACCAGGATGTCAGGTATGTGCACACTTTATTCCAATGTCGCAATTAAAAACATAAAATCTGTGCAGTCGATCAACAGCTCACTAGCTCTTGGCAAAGGATGGTGATAGCTTGTAAAACCATTCTGCTTGTCGCTGTGCTGGGCTGCTTTTGCAGATTAACGTCCACAGTACTTCCTGGTCCAGTGACGTGTTTCACCCCTCCCCTTGGGGCTTTGTCAAACGTGCTGTGCATAGGCGTGCGCAGGGGGTGTGCTGGGTGTGCCTGGGCACACCCTAATCCCCGCGGCACACCTGTGAGTCCTGCAGGAATGCGTGGGTACTCCGTTCCCGCTGTTCCTGTAGGCACTCTGCCACCCCCAAATGCTCTCCTCGTCCCCCCATGTTCCCCCTGTGATGGACACCCCCCTCCTATCTCCATACAACAAGCGGCGAGGGAACTGTGTGCTCTCTGCTCCCTCTCGCCGCGCGCCGTTTGCTGATGCCGGGAGCCGGAATATGACGGCAAATTTACACGTACATTTTAGTAGATAAATAACGTTGTTACTGTGACAAGTAATATGTTCTCTTTGAGAAGGCAGTTTTTAACGATTTTAAACAATATGGAAAAGAAAGCAAGGGTGGGAAGAAATGGCTGCTCTCAGAGGACTAAGAGAAAATGATCGTATTGTCATCAAACCTGCAGATAAGGGCAGTTTGGTGATAATGGATACTGAGAAGTATTATTATTATGATATTTATAGAGTGCTGTCAAATTCCGCAGCACTTTACAATGGGTGGACGAACAGACATGTATCTGTAACCAGACAAGTTGGACACACAGGAATAGAGGGGTTGAGGGCCCTGCTCAATGAGCTTACATGCTAGAGGGAGTGGGGTAAAATGATACAAAAAGGTAAGGATAGTATTAGACTAATGACAGTTGCAGAAGAGGAATCAGTCAGGAGCTATTAATTGATACGCTTTTGTGAAGAAGTGGGTTTTTAACGATTTTTTGAAGGAGTGGAGACTGGGTGAGCATCTAACGGAGGAGGGAAGCAAGTTCCACAGGAACGGTGCAGCCCTCGAGAAATCTTGAAGGTGAGCATCAGAGGTGGGAGTACGGACAGAAGATAGGCACCTGCCAATTGGAGAATACTGAGGTTTACACAAGACTCAATGGAGACCCACTGGGGAAGATGAGAAAATCCTTGGCAGCACCTTTGGACAGAGGCAGACTGGAGGATATTTTAAAACCAAAGGAATATGAGTTTCTTTTTTTTTATATTCTTTATTTTTGTGGGCATATGATTCAGGCAGTCACAATTGGTTACATGTTACAAGCATAACGTCAATGGTTCGCATAGATTACATGCTGGTGGTGCTCATTTTTGTAATTTAAACCAGAGAAAACAGTTTTGCATGCTAACCATGGGCGTCCGCAGGAATTTTTCCAGGGGGGGGCATAATTGTAATGACATCCATGCTTGGTACCTTTTTGACAGTGTCATGAAAGGGAAGGGGCATAGCCATTATCACATAAAGCCAGGGTGAATAGCGTTTTCACAACTATGGTGTCAGGAATATATGTTTGTATTCCTGACACTATAGTGTTCCCTTAAGCAAATTAAAGGACATTTCTGGTCACCATAACAACTTCACCTAAATGAAAATGCTATGATGCCAGGAAGCCCCTGGGTGCTCGCTTTCCTTTAAGGGGTTAAATCGCTCTCAAATGGTTTAGCCCCAAAGGCTTCCTCCAGCGCCAGGTCACTCAGTGGTATTTGGCTTCTGAAACAGAGTGTCAGGAATTGCAGACTGACGTCAGGCATGGGTGCCGCTGATTGGCTAGAGTGGTCAGTTGACGCTCTAAGCCAATCGCTAGTTCCCGGTTCATAAAATATTTTTTTTATGAATGGGGAGCTACTGATTGGCTTAGAGTGCCAGCTGACCGCTCTAGCCAATCAGCAACACCCCTACCCAACTGCACTCTGTGCTTCCTGACACTCAGTAAATAAAAGTGAACACATTAGCACCGATATTTTTTTACCTTTGGAGATGAGAAGGTCCAGCGTTTCCCTGCCAGGCCCAGGTACCAAAGCCTTATGATGTGGTATCCAGAATAAAGTGGAGGGTTCACTTCATTTGTCCTTCCTGCTCCAATCTCCTTTTCCTCTCCTTCATTTGACAGTCTTTTTTTTTATTCTGACATGGTTTTCTATCCTTGGCCACTTCTGCTCTTTTACCTTTCTGCTACTTTCTGCTTATTTTGCGCCCTTCTGCTCCTTTCTCATTCTGATCCCTTTCTGCTCCTTGCAGACCCTTTCTGCTCCCTTTTCTACTTTACCTGTGTGCTCCTTGCTGTCCCTTTCTGCTCCCTTTTCTACTTTACCTTTGTGCTCCTTGCTGTCCCTTTCTGCTCCCTTTTCTACTTTACCTTTGTGCTCCTTGCTGTCCCTTTCTGCTCTCTTTTCTACTTTACCTTTGTGCTCCTTGCTGTCCCTTTCTGCTCTTTCTCCTACTTTACCTTTGTGCTCCTTCTGATTCTTTCTGCTCCTTTACCTTTGTCCTCCTTGCTGTCCCTTTGTGCTCCTTCCTGCTCCTTACAGGCCCTTCCTGCTCATTCTCCTACTTTATGTTTGTGCTCCTTCTGCCCCTTCCAGCTCATTTCTGACCCTTTCTGCTCCTTCTACTTTACCTTTGTGCTGCTTTACCTTCAAGCTCCTTGCTGACCCTTCCTGTTCATTTCTATATATCTATAGGCTGCTGCCCCCCTCCCCAAATCTATGGGCTGCTGCCCCCCCAAATCTATGGGCTGCTGCCCCCAAATCTAAAGGCTGCTGCCCCCCCCCAATCTATGGGCTGCTGCCCCCCAAATCTAAAGGCTGCTGCCCCCCCCTCCCCAAATCTAAGGCTGCTGCCCCCAATCTATGGGCTGCTGCCCCCAAATCTAAAGGCTGCTGCCTCCCCAAATCTATGGGCTGCTGCCCATCTATGAGCTGCTGCCCCCCAATCTATAGGCTGCTGCCTCCCCAAATATATGGGCTGCTGCCCCAAATCTGAGCTGCTGTCCCCACAAATCTGCCTGCTGCAAAACTAAATCATAGGCTGCTGCCCCAAATCTATGCTGCTGCCCCAAAATCTATAGGGCTATCTAGCTGCCCTAAATCATCTGCTGCCCCCAAAATCTATAGGCTGCTGCCCCCCTCTTAAACCCTCCCCCCATCCCCCACTTACCTGATCTGTAGGCTGTCTCTGGCTGCATGTGTTGTTCCCCTGCGGTTTCAATCAGCAGAGAGAAGCAGGCATAAGATGCAGCTTCCTATCTCTGTCTCTCTCCGGCGCCGGTATTGCAGTTCATTTTTAAATCTCACACGAAAAATATCAGAACAAGCTGAAAAATCCAGGGGGGGGCAAGTGCCCCCCCTTGCCCCCCCCTGCGGACGCCCATGATGCTAACATAGATAAAACTGACTATTCTATTGTGTTTACTAAAGCTAGGGCAGCAGAAGAACATTCTTGTGTGTCTATTAGTGGTAGTGTCAGTTTAGGAACCCCCTCCTGCGCTGTGTTCTGCTGTGGAGACACTTAGGTGGTGAAATGCGAGATGGGGAAGGGGAGGTGGTGCAGAGGTGACTTAGCTGAGCGCTAGATGTATGGAGATGGTCTGGTGGGTTGAGAGGCCATTTCAGGCGTGTGCATGGTGGAGTCAGAAGCGTTTTGTGGGTGAAGGATCCCTGTGTGCCTGTCATTTAATGCATCAAAGGTATGGTAAGGTGGAAAGGGTTGAAGAGCTGCTATCAGCTATACCACATGAAAAGGGATGTGTGGCTGTCAAATACTTCTTAGAGCAAGATTTTATAGGCATTAAAAGGGTGTTGAGAGATTGGAGAGGTGGGGGGATTTTATACGGAAGATGGGACGGGAGAAAATTAGATGGATTTTTCAATTGGAATCGTTGGCCCTGTCCGGTCTCAAAAAAGATTTTGAATTACGTAATTTTTTATAAAGTTGAAAAAAAGTCCTTAGGCATTTTTTTTTTAATCCTTTTTAATTCTTAGATCCCTTCTCCGGTCTTCACACCTGTTTTTATTATGGTTTTATGGTGCAATAATTTTAAAAGAATTTTTTTTTTTTTTAGTTTTATGTTTACCTCATGGCGTTGGTTCAAGTATTTGCTACTATATTTTGGGGTTTATCCACTTATTTACAGGAAGTGGTTCATATTTTTAACTGACACATTTTTGTTGTTTATTGAAAGATGTCATTTAAACAATCTACCCCATTTTTTATGTATTTTAGGTGGTATTTTTCTGGGGGGGGGTTCTCAAGATTTTTTTCCTCTGTAGTTTTTGGTACATATTTGCATATATACAATGATTAATAATTTATGTCCAAAAGGGGAGTATTGTTTAATGCATCTATTTATTTTCCATTGGAAAAGAACAGATGTCTTTTTTCTGTAATCAAGGTTTAGGTAATCTAACCCAACCTCACCTGTGGGGTTCTCATTTAAAGGTTTGATAACTACTGACATTATATGCATAATATGCTTGATTTAAAAAAAAAATTGGTTTGAACTGAGACTCTTATGGTTTTGATGTATAATGTATGATGGGTTTTTATTACATGAGATTTTTAGGAATTAGTTTTCATTTATATAAAGGACTTGATAGCAGGAATTGTTAATTGGATTTTAATTGCTCGTTAGTAGCATGAACTAGTAATTGGAACTTAAGTGCCTGCATATATAAAGCAAGGAAGAGTGGGAGGATACACAGCACGTTTGACAAAGCCCCAACGGGAGGGGCGATATGCGTCACGGAGCAGGAAGTAGAAAGTACTGTGGACGTTCATCGGCAAAAGCAGCCCAGCACAGCGACGAGCAGAACGGTTTTACAAGCTATCACCATCCGTTACCAAGAGCTGGTGAGCTGTTGATGGACTGCACAGATTATGTTTTTAATTGCGACAGTGGAATAAAGTTTGCACATACCTGACATCCTGGTCATCTGTGTATCGTATGGATCCCACACACAGCAGGGGCTGATCTTCCCTGAGCTCTATAGCTGCGAGTAGTGCTTTAATTCTGATTTTGTAAGTGAGCTACTTAAAGAGCAATATTCTTTTCATATACCGTATATACTCGAGTATAAGCCGAGTTTTTCAGCACATTATTTGTGCTGAAAAACCCCAACTCGGCTTATACTCGAGTCAGTGTCTGTATTATGGCAATTTACATTGCCATAATGCAGACTGGGGGCTGGCAGAGCTGTTACTTACCTCTCCTGCAGCTCCTGTCAGCTCTCTCCTCCTCCGCGCCGGTCCGGTCAGCATCTCGGTCAGCTCCCAGTGTAAGTCTCGCGAGAGCCGCGGGGTCATAGTGCGGCTCTCGCGAGACTTACACTGGGAGCTGAGAGAAGAGCTGCACGGACCGGCGCGGAGGAGGAGAGAGCTGACAGGAGCTGCAGGAGAGGTAAGTAACAGCTCTGCCAGCCCCCCTTCTCCCCCCACTGAACTGCCAATGCCACTGGACCACCAGGGAAGGAGAGCCCCCCTCCCCAGCCAGCTAACAAGCAGGGAGGGGGGACGAAAAATAAATAAATTAATAATATATAAATAATAATAAAAAAATAATTAAAAAAATAATATAACAAAAAAATTAAAATAATATCAATTAATAATATATAAATAATAAAAAAATAATTTAAAAAATTATATAACCCAAAAAATTATTTTTTTTTTATAAAAATGCCCACCCCCCACTAAGGCTCAGCAACACAAACACACACTGCATCACACACACACACACTGCATTTCATACACACACACTGCATTTCATACACACACACTGCATTCATACACACACACTGCATTCATACACACACACTGCACTCATACACACACACTGCACTCATACACACACACTGCATTCATACACACACTGCACTCATATACACACACTGCACTCATATACACACTGCATTTATACACACACTGCGCACTCATACACACACACTGCATTCATCATATACACACACTGTAAATAAATATTCAATATAATTTTTTTAGGATCTAATTTTATTTAGAAATTTACCAGTAGCTGCTGCATTTCCCACCCTAGTCTTATACTCGAGTCAATAAGTTTTCCCAGTTTTTTTGGGTAAAATTAGGGGCCTCGGCTTATATTCGGGTCGGCTTATATTCGAGTATATACGGTACATTTTTTGTACTGTTTTGCACTAGGAGTTCTCTCTGTTTTCTTCTTAGATACTTGGATTGAGGTCTCGCAAGTATAAGCACATGACACTTTATATAACCATCACAACTGCACTTTAATGGTTTTTAAACACTGAGATTGCACTTTGGTTTGATACACATGTGCTTATTGATAAAGCCTTCTATATTTAAGATATTGACAGATACATGTGTGCTTATTGATAAAGCCTTCTGTATATATAAGATATTGACAGAGAGTGATCATAAGGCACTGTGCACCAGCACTTTTATGTGTATGAGCCATTCACAGCCAATCACTGTCGTCTTATTATTACAATGTTTTGTGAAAATGGGAGAAGTGGCTCAGGGGCGGACTTATACTTTTTATTTTATATTTTATTTTTTAAAACATGATGAAAAATACAGCAAAATATAAGGCCAAAACTTTGTAAATGCACTTAAGTTGTTTTGGGGCCCAGAGTTCCTCTTAAACATAAGCAAGTAAGAAAATAAATAAATTAATAAACAAGTCAAGTACATCAATTCAGATACAACAATGAACAACCATGTTTTTTACTGTCCCAATATTACTTAATATATAAGAAAATTAGTTTAGAATGAGACTATGTGAAAGTATATCCAGCAAGAGCATACTAGAAAATATTGCCTTCACATGGGGAGGGCAGACAGGGGCTGGAGTCCCGAGCAAGTTCCAGAAAATCCCTGGGTCTAATTTTGGAACTATTTAATAGTTAGCTCCAGGTCTCCTGTGATACTGAGACATATAAGGTTATATTATATTGTGAATTCATTCATAGATTTGGAGCACAATGTGACCTATAGCACATGCTACAGTTGTGTATAGCATGTTGTATAGGGTGAGTTATAAGTTACTATATGTAGATGTGGTAATAAAATGTCCCTTTAGGCTAAAGCCTCTGGTCTTTTTGCCTCCTAGTATCACCCCTTGCTTGCCTTGCAATGTGCTAGCAGTTCATTATTGGAATTCAAATGCCAAGGAAATATAGCAAAGTTAATTTCTCAATTATGAAATACCCCTATGCAAATGAAAGGTGAATGACTGTATCCAAAGACTATCAGCACTTATAACCTGTGTAAACAAATGAACTAAGGAATGTAGTATAGCTGCTTAGTTGGTCAGTGTGCATTACATGGATGAGGATACAGGGTGAATGCATTGTAGAGTTCTTTTTTCAAGCAGTCTGCCTTGTCTGAGTAACATCATACAGGAGACACTACAGATACACATTTACTTAGACTGCATCCCTGACAAACTGCTGGACCACATCAGACGTGATCTAATTACATCACTAAAATTAATGTGCTCTATGGATATTTTATTTTTCTTTACAGCTGGCTGAGAGGCATCTCCTACCACTGCAAAGGAAGAGGGGGGAGGCTAGATAACATGTTTGGCATGTGAAAGTTTTGAAAATTGACTGAGTTCTAGAACCACAAGTCCTCCCACTACTCAGCAAATGATTCAAAGCCTTCAGTGTGATTTCATCTGTGCAGGCTCTAATCCACTTACTTAATGAAATACATAATTAACATATTATAATTGCAGTAAAGATGGTTTTGACAGAAATCATTTCCCGTATCTAATACCATGGTAATTTAATCTGTTCCCCACTCCCTAACACGACCCTCCGTGATTAAGTTTCATAAGATTTTTTTTCCTGATTGATTGATTCATTTGACGTGTTTAGGCCCTGCTTGGGGTGGATGTCAGTTTGCAGAGAGGCTTGCAGTGTTGTGGCAGATGGTAACAGAAAGGCAGGCTCCCTGTGTGGTCCGATTTCTTTTCCTAGTTTCTAAATGCCCTGTTAATCCAAATATAGTCTAGCTTGATGTACCAAATTGTTTCATGTTTTATATTCTGTCTTAGGGCTATTGTTATTAAACTTTAGAAACAGGATGTGTTAAAATAAGAGTTCTCATTGCTTATTCTGACAAGCTGTTTGACAACAGAACAACATACACTGAAAATCCCACTTTTCTTCTTTTAAAGGGAACGGTCACTTCCCTGCAATTTACACCAATAAATAAAGCAATAAAAATCACCTATTACTTGTAAAACCTCTTTTTCATGTGACGGACCATTTTCTCTTAAATGTATATGAAAGTTTTAATGTTTCACATCACATTCCAGTTCAAACCTGGCATGGCCAGGGCACACATGGCATAGGACGAGGAGAAACAGAAATACGGTTTCTTTTGACCCCCTTTCACCTACTATGGTCAATGACGGAAATGGGCAGAGCCTTCACCTGAGACTGTCTTGGCGCTCAGTTCCAACATAGAACTTAATACAGCAATGTGGATATCTACCTTAAATTAAATTTTTCAGACCTCACAAAATGTATCTATTAAATATAAACATAAACAGACCTTTACAAATCCTGGAAGGTACCATTTCCCATTTGAAGCAAGCTGTATTGTGACTTTAGTATATGACTCCCAGCTTGCAGTGATCCACCACACCAACAAATTCTTTAAGAGTCCAATCACAGGAAAGCAATAGTTCACACAGGTGTAGGCACGTAAAGTAATTTTTTCCCCAACAAAGAATGGCCTACTCAACAAGTACCGTGTTATGCACTGGTGCCCCCCCTCCTGCTGGAAGATGTCAAACCATTGTAGAATGGCTTGACTTCTTTCCTAGGGACAGTCAAGACTACTCCATGCCCTTTCTCTTTGAGTCTGAGAGCTGGGTACAGCACCAGGTGGGACACCCAGAACAATTTTACGGTGCTTTGAGTGTTCCTTTCCTTTCCTATTATTTACAATATGATTTTATCAGTGGTTTACACATGACCACACATGGACAAGAATTATGTAGCAGCAACGTTGTAGCAAAATGTTGCTATTGAGTTTCACAGAATATCTTGAGAAACAACAATTCAAATTTATCCTAACCAGTTCAGACTGAAGGGTTGGTGTGGCAAACCTAGCCACTTACATAATGTCCTTGTATATATCTTGCCATTACTGCATTGCTATTCCTATCTGTGGCCAAACCAGCCACTTAAAGTGTAACCCCCCTGAATGTAATATGATGTAAAGTGTATTCCTGTGTACTGCTTGGTATCTCCTAAGGCAGGAGATGGCTATCTGTAACCCAACCCCCTCCTGCCTGGGACTAAAGGAAGTGTATGGTGTGGAATGCAGACCCCCCTGCGGAGGTCTGTGTTTAAAGGAAACTGTAATAATTTAAAGAGTGTGCCTCAGCCTGGTGAGATGCCAGTGTTTTAACCTCCAAGCTATGTGTCGTCTAGTTCTTAGGAGAAAAGGATTGTAACTACGCTACCTGCATTTTACCTTCATTTTACCTGCTTCATCCTGTCTACCAGCGAAGATACCGTGGATAATACCACTACTCCGCTACAGTTGGCATTTAAGGGGAAGCTTTCTGAAAAATAACCTATATCCTGGTAACCTATTTTCATGTGATGCTCCATTATTATTATTATTGGTATTTATATAGCGCCAGCTTATTCTGCGGCTCTTCATTATTTTTTTAAATGTAATTTAAAGATTTAGCAAATAATATCACAATCCAATTTAGTCAAGGCACATAAAAGGCACACAATGCAAACAAGGAGAAGAAAAAGAAACATTGTTTAATTTCCCTCTCTTCTTGCTCTCTGTTCTTTATGCAGATTGCTACAGAACTTATAACAAAGATTGACAGGGAGCTAACATAGAGGAGCCAAATTTCAGGGTATGGATAGAGGTGTGGATTAAAAAAATTACAAAGTACGACAAATCCGATCCATGGAGGACCCGCCTCGCAAGTTGCAGAACTTAAAGGATCTGCTGCTAATGTCTTGGTGCAAGATACCACAGGGCATGTTCAGGGGCATTGCAGAGTCCATTATAGCTGTTTTAATAGCACGAGGTGGACCTACATGATATTAGGCTTGTGTGTTAATGTGGTGACTGATCAGTGTCTATATAACATATATATATCATATAGGGATTTAGTAAACATAATATTAAACATAATAACAAACATAATATTAAAAACCCTAGGAACAGCTTTTAAGCATAAAAAAAACAAAAAATGGATCTTAATGGCACCTCAGGAAACATGCATCTTCTCTAAAGTGCCCAAACATAGTAAATGGGGTGCTCTCAGGCAATCAATCATTTTAAACATGATATGCACTGGTAGGCTCATACAAAAGTATGACTCTGCCAGAACCTGCCAGATTCAGAAATGTTTTGACAGCGTACACTATCAGTGCACCACAGAACTACTGGTATCATAACTACTACAGTGCGCAGCAGTGGTTTTGGTGCTTAAAGTATCCCTTTAAGTAAAGCTTAAATAAAAGTTGGTGCTAACTAAAAGAGCACCTACAGATTAAAAAAAATATATAAAAATGATTCAATTTGCTTAATTGTAATCATATTGCTCGGGGAGGAATGCATTTTATGTGATTTATTCATTCTCATCTATGGATTTTCTGGCCAGTGACCATAATTATAATTCCATCTGGATTCTGATTGGCTAAACGCACCTATAAGCCAATCAGAAAACAGCAACATAATTTCCCCCCCTCAGGCTCTCCATTCAGCTTCCATTATCTGCTTTCCTTAAAATTAAGGGCTTCATGCTGCAGTAAAACACCAAACAGGAACGTCTCATAAAGTTTACATATGTAAGCATCTCCGTGAGCTGTTTCATATAAAAGCTTTATATATTTAGGCATCACTGACCATTTTACTGTACGACTCCTCGTACAATTTCCTCTCTATTAATATTGTAAAGTGCTGCGGACTATGTTTGCACTATATAAATGCTCATAATAAAAGAAATTATGTATGCACATCACTCCAAGTATTATTTTATTCTGTGCAATTAAAGACAGCTTCACAGAGATGCAAGCTACTGTGAGAGCAGGATAAGATTCCGAGGGGAACACGGCTACATTCCTAACAATGGCCAGGAAACATTGAGTGTTCAGCTTTTACATGAAAAGCTATATGAAAAGTTAAAAGCAGGAACCAAGAGAGTATATCCTATAGCTCAGAGAATGTGTAAAATAGGCTATTTATTGCCCTAAATTCAACAGCTTTAAGTTTAGGCTTTAGTTTTCTATTTGGTAAAAAACCTCTGGTTGTTGATCCACCTCTGACGTTACCCTAAGAAACACAAATGTAGCAGCATTTAAAGGGGAACTGTCAGTTCTCTGGAATTTACATAATAGAATAAAATTATATCATTACCTATAACTTGTGTTACCCGTTTTTATGAGATGTTTTGTTTTCTTTCAAAATTTATATTTAGACAAGGATATGTCACTTCCAGAGAAGTGACTGTTCCTTATTTCTTCAGAGTGATTGATATTACAGAGTTTACCAGGGTGAATAGACATTGAAGGTAAGTGAATAGCTTACTTAAACCTAATTTACTTACACATTTTGGGGGGCTTTACTGCCACACAATGCATTGGGCATGCACACGCACACTCAAGCATGCAACAGAGAAATTAATTTCATGCACATGCAGGACTGGAATTCTCTATTGGAGTGCCATACTCACATATGTACTACGAGTAAAGCACTGCTAGAGTTAACTAATTTACTACTTGGCCGGGCATTGGCTGGAAAAGTATGTAAGTTAAAAAATAAAGAAAGATAATTCATTTAAAGGAAAACTTTTAACACAACCAATAGCTATTCCTTAGTTGTCTTGAAGCCCAGGGAACAGCGAAGTAAGTGGAGTGGTCCTCGACTTAGCTAGGAGGCAGGCAGATGGATCTGAGGGAGTGGTTTAGGGAAGTATGGTAGGGGTGGCCTATAGCCATATAAATAGCGGCCATTTTAAGTAAACCCCCTTTCTAATTTAATCCACACTTACCTGTTGTTGTTGCAGCATGTGGGTGTGGAGCTCTCTCTTTAGTTTTGCAGGTCCCATGGATACGGATTTCGACGTTGAGGCCTTCATTGCTGGTGTCCGAGCGGCCGTAGTGGACCACGGTGTGGCATGGACGCAGGATCGTTGGAGGACCATGATGGGAGCAACAAGACCGGCACAGACCCAGACTCGACGGACGGCTTGGCGGACAAGGCCACCACAAAAACTCAGCCCTGGAGAAGACCGACTGCCATGCCGGAGGAGAGCTCCCGCCAGATTGAATACCGCCATCCAGGATGGAGAGTGGAGCCACCCGGGTACATCCTCGCCAAGCTCGTGAGCGAAACACAAGTGCGGCCACACGCCTCGGAGTTCAGCTGCGAAGTGAGGCTTGAGGCCTGGATCACGTGATGCCAGGAATGTTCCAGGGTGCCCCCAAAGCTCCTAAACTGGTTCCCCATACTTTCAATCAACCCCACTATTCTGCCTTGAGACTGCAGGTAGAGCGTCACAGCACAGAAATAAGTGCGGCCACTATATTTTACAACAGGGTGCCCCATACAAGAAAGGACAACGGGGTGACCTTAGGTCCGCAGGCACATGGGTGGCTATAAATAGCCGCACTCTGGAACAGCTCTCCAGCTCCCAGTATTCCTCATTATATAGCGGGATGGGGGGCATCACTCTCGGCCAAGCTCCAGGAGCTGCTATAGGAGAAGGGACGGCAGCAATGGCAGGGGCTCCCCTAATTATGGCCGGGACTTAGGTCACCAAGTCTCACCTGTGAAGGCTTCGAAACACAGGCGGAGCGCTGCAAGGTCCATCGGGGTGGGGGGGTGGGGGGTGGCTCCCCAGGCAGCTGCGACAGGGACTAATCAACAGACAGAAACGGCCACAAGGGCCAGGACAGCAGGTCAAGCAAAGAGGGGGCTCACGACCAGGGAAGCAGGGAGAGGCCAGGAGGGAAACAACAATAGGCGGGAAGTAAGAAAGGCGGCAAAAGAACAGCTGGCGCCAAACAGAGCATATTCGATGGGGTATATAAAGAAGAAACAGAAAACTAGATGACACACTATGATAAAGACCACAGGTCGAAACGCGTAAGTGTTATTTTTATATATCTTTTATCCTGTTGTATCCATTTTATTTTTTATTAAAGCTAATTTAAGCATCCTATACTCTGAACCTGCATATTATTATTCTGCTGATCCTTGATACCAGCCGAGATACCTGAGAAAGCGGAGTGGATAAACATTCAAAGGGATATCTGAATAAGCTGTTATAGTCAGAGCCTACTATACTTGGCTTTGAAAATTGTGAGTTGGAATTTGACACCTTAAATAAGATTATACCCACTATACAGTATTATGCTATGCATTAGTCTTATATTTAGGTGAAGCATACATAACTTGAAGAACCAGTGTGAATACGTATCAATTTTGTTACCCCTCTGTTATCATACATATCTCTTGTGCCCCCTACCTTTAGTTTTTTAGATTGTTTTGTGTTTTTTAAGTGGTTTTTAAACACTGGGGAAGTCGCACCTATAAGGAGAGCTACTTAGAACACCTCGCCTCACTTGCACTTTGTGTGTTAAGATATTGGATGCTAAACATGGTGAAAGGCCTACCCAAATTGTCGCATTATTCTTCCAGGTCACAAGAACATGAGGCTGTAGACCCCAAAGGAGACAGAACATGGACTCACATTTGATATCCGCTTAGACAGGAAGAAAGCACGGCGGAAGTCAGAAACCAGCCCCAGGAGCCGAATTACTCGGGGTTCGGCATGTGAGTCACAGTCTGCACCACATTCAGGGGATTTCAGAGAGTTTATACAATCATTCATTAACACATGGAGGGTGGGTGCAAAGGACAAGGGTTCTTTTAATAAAGCATGGGTGGAAGGGACGCTGCGGGGAGGAACGAAAAAAAACTGGGTACATTGGGGGGTGCAGTGAGAACGGGTGACAAGGTGGGGCAGGTACTGCGAGCGAGTCGGTTGAATCTTCGTCAGCATCAGTTTTAGTGGAAACAGCAGCTAAACGTGCATGTTTCTTTTGCGGGTCCTTTGGGCTGCCATCTGAAGCCCAAAGTAAAAGATAAGATTTGGAAAGGGGAGTTTGTGGAAATTTTTTCCCTCCTCCCCCTAGAGGAATATTTAGATTTGAAGGAGGAGGATAAGAGGAACACCAATAAGGAGGAGGAAGAGAAGAGGCGTAAGTATAGAAAGATTACTGCTTTCGGTATTTTGGCCAGCGTGTTGGGAGAAAAATCACCTGAGAAATGCTCCCAATTGTTCTGCTATCAAGATGGGGTTTGGGAATCTTACCGCATGTACGGGGGACTAACATGGTGGAGGTATGGTGAGCAGTTCTGCCAGCGTCTGTCGGACAATCCAGGAATGTGTTAGGATTAAATGGACCCAATGTTCTGGATGAAATTAATGATGGCGCAAAAAGCTGCGCCCCTTTATTCAGTAGCTGGCGCCGGTTCCTCTTCCACCTCGTTGGTTATCCATAGGAAGGGATTCTGTTGGTTATTATTCAACGAGGGACAGCGTAAGTGGGGGACAACATGCCGTTTTAAACACAAATGTTCAGGTTGCAGTGGTGGGCACGCCTTTACTCTGTACATTGCTTCAAATGGGGAAAGAATGCTCCAGCAGGAGTCACTGGAGGTGCTGCAGCACCATTCTCTGCCACTGGGGTTCTTGCCGGTGAGGGTCACCGCGATGCTCCCATGGCTAAACAAATACGTTAACCGCAAGGACGCAGTGCTTCTTAGGGATGGGTTCACTTGGGGGTTTGTGATTCCGTTCCAAAAGCGTTTAGTGGTTTGTCGATTAGATAATCTGCGTTCGGTGGAGGAGTTCCCCGAAGTGCAGTGCGACAAATTAAAAAAAGAGGTACAATTGGGATGGCTGGCGGTGCCTTTTTCGGGAACCGCCGATCCAGTATTTCACACTTGGGTGTGGTGTCCAAGAAGGAAGTGGGGAAGTTCACCACCTTTCTTATCCTAAAGGGTCTTCAGTAAATGATGATATCATTGGGGCGCTTTGCTCGGTTTCCAATGCGTCGTTCAACCAAGCGATCTAGTTGGTTAAAAAAGGCGGGTGCGAGGGCAATGATGGCAAAAGCTGATGTTGAATTGGCATTCCGTCTGTTGCCCATTCATCCTGCGTGTCACCATTTACTAGGCTGCTTCTTCGAAGGCAAATATTACATTGATCTTTGTCTGCCCGTGGGTTGTTCCATCTCATGTGCGTACTTTGAAAAATTTAGCACCTTCCTAGAATGGGTGGTTAAGAGGGAGGCAGGCACAAAACTAGTGGTCCATTATTTGGACAACTTTTTATGTGTCGTGCCCTCAAATTCCGACACCTCCAGGATCGGTTTAAAACGCTGGAATTGGTGGCAAACGTCTGCGGAGTACCATTGGCAGGTGAAAAAACAGTGGGGCCTTTGACGTGACTGAGTTTCTTGGGGCTCAAGATCCACACCATGACAGGGGAATGCCGTTTACCCCAAGAAAATTTGGTTGCTCTCAGGGAATTCATTGCAGAGGTTCAGGGGTCTAAGAAAGTGACCTTACGCACGCTGCAGTCGCTGATCGGGCGCTTGAATTTCACATGAATTTCTCCCGGTAGAGAGGGTGTTTAGTAGGTTCTTGGCAAAAGCCACCTGTGGTATACGGGAGCGTGATCATTTTATCAGGGTGTCGAGGCCCATGAAGAAGGACTTGGGAGTTTGGGAATGTTTCTTACGCAAATTTAATGGCCGGGTCTTTTTTTCTGGATAAGGCAGTCCCGTCAATGGAATTGGAGCTGTTCACGGATGCATCTGGCAGTGTTGGCTTTGGCGTCTTCTTCGCCTGACAATGGTGTGCGGAACGTTGGTCTTCACTTTGGGCGTCTAGCATTAGGAATTAGGAAATTTTGGAGCGGTTTCCATTACTGGTGGCCTTGTTGCTATGGGGGCCCACATTGCGGGACAAGAAAATGGTCTTCTTCACTGATAACATGTCAGTAGTGGACGCGGTAAATAACGTGATGGCCACGTCAGTCCCAGTAGTACAGTAGTTCTTCTGTACCCCCACTCGTTTGTGACAAAATAAAAATGGTCAAATTCAAAAAAATAGCAATTTATATATGACCCCTTATGTCTGTCAATCATAGTGACACTACTATACCCATCAAGCAAAGTCTGGTTAACTAGATCTCATTGTTTATCAAACGTTAGTCCTTGTTAAAATTCTCAATTTAAGACAGAGTAGAACCTAGAGTTTAGTGACATCTGCATGGTACTAACACAATTACAATAATGTATATAGCACCAGCATATTCCACACTGCTGTACAACAGGTAAACCAAGACAAAAAAATTGTTCTAACAAAACATTTTTGATATACAAGAACAGTATTCTTCTGCGGAAGAGAGGACCTGATACAGGGGATGCGGCCACAGGCGTCAGGTGGGATCCGGGTAAGTTGTCAAACTGTACTTACATGAATTCTACTAGTTATAATGCTTTGAGTGTTCCTTTAATGCCTCCACAAATCTAACTTATTCAGATTTTCCTTTAATGGAAAGCCAGTAACAAAAAGGTATTCCCTTAACTCTATAAAGACACCCAAATATCACTTATCTCGTGCTAAAGCATTTCAGTCACTTAGAGAATGCAGATGGGGCACCTACACTTTAAGTACATTCTCATGATAATTGTTTTTCATGTAAAGTGCCATATAATCTTGCTATTGTTATTTTAAAGTTTTCATATAAACACAGACTTAATGAAGAACCTTCAAACAAGGAAGGCATGACACTGAGTAATATCCTTATTTTCTTTTTTACTCATCATAAATCATTTTCATGATTCCCTCCAACACATTACATTATATGGTTGCATCAGTTCTAAAAAGCGTTAAGTGGACTGGTATATGTTAATAGTTCACTTAAATATGCATTTGGATATGAAAGATACTCGGATGGCTTACAAAACAGTGTACATTAAGATTTCACATCCTGGTCAGTGAACTAGAGTCAAATGCCTTCCCAAACATTTCCTCCCCTCGGGAGGGGTGGATAGAAGCTTCTGTCTGAATGGCAAGTGTGCACATGGTACAACACATCAGCTGCCAATATGTTCTGAGGCCTCGGTAACTATCCCCAGTCTCTGGGGAGCACTGCCACAGTTCAAGTGAGTATCAAACAGAGAGAAAACAATTTCTGGTGCCAATAATGCAGCACAGATGAAAAATGTTTTAATATTTGAGGCTGGTTTATGGCAGAAGTGATGACAGTGATTGAGTCTATGTCAGCTTTTTTTCCCTTTAAATGTCATCTTTCGTCTGCAAGTTCTCTCTGCTCCAGAGGAATACGAGCCTGATGCAGGCTGTTTGCAGCCATTGATCATTGATTTTATTCTAAATGGAACGCTTGCCAGAAGACAAGGAATTCCAGAATTTATTAGAATTTCTCTTAAGAGGCACTTTAACTCAACTGTTCTCATTACTGCCTTTACAATGTTACTTATTTTTCTTTTGCATGTAATGGGATTTGTAAAGGTTTCCTGCGCCCCCGAAGTACAAAACACTATTGAGCCATTTTGTATCGAGGAATTAACGGTTTACAGATTGGACAGTTTTAAGATTCTACAGGGTGACGTTTCTATTGAATTTTGAAGAGCGGTCTCATAACTTTCATTTAATATGAACGTTTGCTTCTTCTAAGATGGTACAGTAGCAGAGGCAACTGATACAAATGTGTTTAGCATTCACATAATAGATCCAAGCTGCAAATATCCCACCAAAGGATATAAACCTTTGTGTACCAGAGGGACAGGTCAACTCAATGACCGTGGAACATGTTGCCCTAAAAACATTTACATTCTCAGATAGGCTGTGTACCTCAGTGAATGAAGAAGATCTTTATAGGATATTCAAGGATCTGATACAAAAACGTATGGCAGATACAAAAAAAAACACTTAATGGTTGATAGCTTATTTCATTTCCAATGCGTTGTTCAGAAGGAGGAAAAAACCCTCAAACAACTGGCCCAAAGACTTCATTTTCCAGGCACCTGCAGGTAGAGAGATTTTTCCTCTCTACCCAAATTGTTGTGATTACCCACTGATGACCAGTTTTTGCTTAAAGGACCACTCAGCTTAATGAAGTGGTCTGGGTGCCAGGTCCTTCTAGGGTTAACCCATTTTTTTTATAAACATAGCAGTTTCAGAGAAACTGCTATGTTTATGAATGGGTTAAGCCTTCCCCCTAACCCTCTAGTGGCTGTCTCATTGACAGCCACTAGAGGCGCTTGCGTGCTTCTCACTGTGATTTTCACAGTGAGAGCACGCCAGCGTCCATAGGAAAGCATTATGAATGCTTTCCTATGTGACCGGCTGAATGCGCGTGCAGCTCTTGCCGCGAGTGCGCATTCAGCCGACGGGGCGGAACGGACGAGTAGAGAAGGAGGAGAGCTCTCCGCCCAGCGCTGGAAAAAGGTAAGTTTTAACCTCTTTCCCCTTTCCAGAGCTGGGCGGGAGGGGGTCCCTGAGGGTGGGGGCACCCTCAGGGCACTATAGTGCCAGGAAAACGAGTATGTTTTCCTGGCACTATAGTGGTCCTTTAAAGTGAACAGTCCAGCACTAAAATCATTTAAAAATGTTTTTTTTTAAAAGGACATGCAGAAGGAACTGTGGGTGCTGAATGCTATTTTCTACACAAGACGTACCACCTCAAGGGGAACACCGGGTAGCTGTTGTCCATGCTATATCGAGGAATTAACCCACCCTCAAATATTGTTGACTGTAGATCAAAACGAAAAGGTTCAAAATGGCTGCATCTTAGTAGCATTTCAGTGAAGATGCAGTGACATTTTTCTAAGTATGCCAGGCAGAAGTGGCTAAAGGTTACATTACATATTAACATTTAAGCTATTCCCTCGTTCATATGCAGATAATTTTTCATTTTGTTTTAAAAGAAACCATTTGTGGTTATATAGTAGGCTAAATGTTTTTGGTTTCTGCTGTATTGCTCTTGGATTAAGACTAATTCAGGTAGGTAAGCTCAGCATTGCCTGAGCTGTTTGACATTTAGACTATATTATGCTACTATGTGCCTAGGGATAGTGAATTATAGTTTGTAGCAGTCTTGGCCTAGTAAAAGCAGCTATTGCTGTGTTGATTTTGAAACATATTTTTTTTTGCCTGTACATCCATCGGCAGAACAGATTATATAGATAATAAGAAATAGAAATAGAGAGCAAGAAGTAAAGACTATAGTGAAAAATGTATTTATGAATGCAAAACAGGTGCTTTTTGGGGGCAATTTGCTATATAAGGCAAACCAATAAACCGTATGCCAGCATTTAGCACTTTGCACCCAAATTAGCACTTGTTTTGCCTTCATAAATCTCCCCCTGTGTATTTTATTTAAAAAAAACAACACATTGAGTAGTGGTGAACACGCAAGGAACACGCAAAGAAATCGCCAAACTGGGAAAAGTCAACAATCTTTTTCAACTTGAATGCATTGCCTATATTTTGACAAAACTTTGTTGCTTTTTTACAAATAACTGAGTGAACACAATTGATGGATGGTGAAACCCCCACCTCCTCAAACTATGGTGCTTTTTCACTAAACACCGAATACCAACAGCAGCCAAATGCCATTCAGTTGTAACAGATTGGCTGTTTGAACCCATTCTAATATATACAAAATGCTAATTTTATTACTTCCCTCCTAATATGACCTTCTATTTGGCTGCAGTTTGGTTGTCAACCAAATCTTTATATAAAGTCAGTTATTCAGCTATTTTACAAACATCTGTAGGGATTCAGGTACATTTTGGGTGCATTTCAGTCTGTTCTTTCAAAACCCGATACAGACTAAAGGAACTGCACCTAAAACTCCAAGACTCCATAATCCTAAATCATCCTAATGTCACCCCAAACACACGTAACCCTATAAGGATACCTCATCCTAAATCATCTTAAAACCTAATCTTACATTAATAGCTTTTTGTTTTTTTTGTAGCAGGGAATTAGGCTACAACTCAACTGCAATTTTGTTGAAATTTAGTTGAGCTACTTGGAAATGAATCTTACTTCAACAATGAGATCCATTTGAAAATAGCTGGGTTCCATTTGGTCAGTTTGGTTGGGGTTTGGTTGTTTTAAAAACGAAATGCAGGAGAATCATGAAAATCAAGCAAATTAGCCAAGAGAAATTAGATTATAATAAACAGACTTCTCAATAAATATTTGATCCAAATAAAGCCTTTGGTATGTTCTATATAAGGATATTTGTTCTAGAGATATATATATATATATATATATATATATATAGAGAGAGAGAGAGAGAGAGAGAGAGAGAGACATCTATATAAACACAATAGTATATTTTTATAATATCTTTTTTAAATCTTTTTTGTTGTTGTTGTTGACGGTTGGTTACAGAAACAGACCCTACCGGACATCTGTCAGGATGACTGAGGGATATTAAGTGAACTTGATCATGTGTCAGACCATTTCAAAATACACTTACAGTACATCAAAAAATGATATATCTGTCAAAGCAAGGAATTCAACATTTGGCAATACAGGCGACTTTCACAAACAGAACTGTCCAATTACATTACAGGCCACAAACTCCTGGTATTCATGCCAGAGTCACTAAACAATATTTGGTTAATATAATGTGCACACAAATATAAATACAGCACACACAAACATACACTAGCTCATGTAAATTATGGCTTGCCATTGCTCACCTGCCCATCACTACCTCTACCTCCCTAATCCTATCACACTTTATACCTGAATAAGTATGATTAGGTAGGGAATTAGGGCATTGGAAAGAGAGACATGGTACACGTTAGGCAAAGCGCTGACAAAGACAGGGATAATAGAGATAATTATATGTCAGGGGGAGGTTTAAAGGATCTGGAAGGGGTAGCAACTATCCATGCCTGTTAGTAGAGAGGAAAGCTAGTTGAAGGAATGTGAAGGACATGAATAGTATTTAGCTGTGCATCTTTCACAATTAAAGGGACACTTAACTGCCCAAATACTAAAAGACCCTATAGGGGTCAAAACGTCAATCACAGACTTTATCTGCACATGTAATTTGCACCAGTAAATAAACGAATCATCGTATCAAGACCTGTAAGTGCACCTTTTTTCCTATTTTTTGGTCTATATACTAACGCTGAGGTTTGCACCCAGGCAAAAAAAAATTTTTGGTTACTGAAATAGGGTGAGTGCCAAGACTACTTCCTTGTGTGTATATATATATATATATATATATATATATATATATATATATATATTTCTGGTAAGGGCTCATGATAGTACAGAAGAAACAAACACTGATAAGTGTAGGATGGTATTAAAAGAGCAAGTCGGTTGTGGTGTGCCGGAACCGACGATGAGGTAGGCCTGTAAATAAAGAGGGCCCACCAAGAAGAAATGTAAAGAGAAAGGAGTTAATAATGAGGAGTGGTGGGAGGGTGATGCAGCGCTGACCTCGAATGGTATGGAGCCAGGTAAGGGGTGTCCCTTAAGTAGGGAAGGGGTGTGTCATACGCCCCTCCCACAATTACAGGCCTAAAGGCCTTAATATTTGTGGTAAGGGCTCATGATAGTACAGAAGAAACAAACACTGATAAGT
The DNA here is from genome assembly GCA_933207985.1 of Pelobates cultripes. NCBI lineage: Eukaryota > Metazoa > Chordata > Amphibia > Anura > Pelobatidae > Pelobates > Pelobates cultripes. The sequence goes on from OW240923.1 coordinate 16,297,336, forward strand.
GTAGGATGGTATTAAAAGAGCAAGTCGGTTGTGGTGTGCCGGAACCGACGATGAGGTAAGCCTGTAAATAAAGAGGGCAAAAGTAGAAAATCAAATTTATTACATACCAGCAATATACATACATTTAACCAGACATGTTTTGAAAAGCATTTCTTACTTCTTGTACCGGGTTAGGTATGTATCTAGAGTAAGCTGATGATTTCCAGCACCCCAGTGACTTAATAACATGAACTGGGACGTTTGCACTGGATTCTGTGGAGGCCGCTCCTATGCGGAAGGAGTGGCCCGAATAGTTAGCTGATTTGAGGCCTAGCTGAGTAAGTAAGGACTGAGATTGAGAAAATTAATCTTAAATCTCTCCGCATCCATTCACGTGATAATCTCCCTAGACGGGAACAACGGGCCTTAAAGACTTTACAGGATGATACTGACATCATTATGAAACCCGCCGACAAGGGGGGGAATGTTGTAGTGATGGATGTGGATAATTATCTTGGAATGGCGAATAGAGTACTCAGTGACACTGAGACATATAGAATCCTTAAACAGGACCCCACTAATGAATTCCTATCTGTATATAAGGAGATCCTGGATGAGGGTCGCAGTGGGGGGTTGCTATCTGGTGACGAGTTTGAGTTTATCTTTTCTCGTCACCCTAAGATAGCAACCTTCTACTGCCTACCAAAAGTCCATAAAAATTTGGAGATACCCCCTGGACGACCCATAGTCTCTGGGGTTGATAACCTTACACAGAACGGCAGTCTATATATTGACAAAATCCTAAGACCTCTTGTGGAAACCTTACCCTCTTATATTAGAGACACCAAGCAGGCACTAAATAGACTGGCTAACCTTAAATTCTCTTCTAATGCCCAATTATGTAGTTTGGATGTTGAATCTTTATATTCATCTATACCTCATGATAATGGGATTGATCATGTAGCTTTTTTTCTTGACCAAAGAACCCCGCGGGATGACATATATACAGCTTTCCTTTTACGCTTGTTGAGATTTATTTTGTCACATAATTATTTTCTTTTCAATAACCGGTTCTACCACCAGGTGAGGGGTACTGCTATGGGGACGGCTTGTGCCCCCTCATATGCAAACCTCCACCTGGGTTGGTGGGAACAACAGGTATGCAATTCAGATTTGTTGAGTGAATACCTACCTAAGGTTCTATGGTGGGGTCGTTACATCGATGACATTTTGATTGTCTGGCAAGGCACCCCCCTTGAATTCTTAGATATGGTAACTCTCCTTAACGTGAACAATGAGAATCTTCGTTTCACGTCTGAATTTGGAGGACGCTCGATTAATTTCCTCGATGTCACTATTACTATCAGGGAAGAGGGTGTAGTTCATTCCACGCTGTTCAGAAAACCTACAGCAACTAACTCCCTTCTTCACTGGACTAGCCACCACCCTCGACCTCTAAAAGAGGGTATACCAGTTGGCCAATATCTCTGTCTTCGGAGAAATTGTAGTGACACCCAGGATTTCATTACACAAGCTAAACAACTTTGACAATACTTTAAAGAGAAGGGCTATCCAAATCGTTGTTTAAAAAGAGCTTATAAACGAGCACTCCTAACCGAGAGAAATGAATTATTATGTGACACCCCTAAGGAGAACCCTAATCAGGGGAGTGGTACGATGCGCATGATTGCAACGTTTGATATGGGGTGGCCAGAAGTACGGAAATCACTTGAAAGATTCTGGCCTATCCTTTTAAATGATGGACATCTGCGGGATGTTCTAACTCCACATGTCAGTATTACAGATTTTTTGGTTCCCAGCCATTTTTCTATGAAATCACAGCCACGTGCCTCTTGGTTGGGTACTCCACCGACAGGCACATATGGCTGCGGTAGATGCGTAGCCTGTAAGTTTATCTTAAAAGGTTCCAAGATTGTGACTGATAGTAAGGGACAGGGTTCCTTCAAAATTAATAGCTTTTTTAATTGTAACACCAAAGGCATAGTATACCTACTATCATGCATGTGTGGACAGAAATATGTAGGGAAGACCTTCAGGGCGTTCAAGGATAGGATTTTGGAGCATGTGAGATCCCCCAGGAATCGGCTCGAGACTCCTATCTCGAGACATTTGAGAGAACATCACCAGGGAGATCCCAGTAACCTTAGGTTCTGTGGTCTAGAACTGGTTAAAAGGACCCCGAGATGGGGAGACTATGACAAAACTCTAAGACAAAGGGAGTCCAGATGGATATATGAACTCAAGACCCTTCAACCTTTGGGTTTGAATGAGGGATTTTCTTTTGCTCCTTTTATCTAACGGCCTTTTCTGTTATTTGTATATGTAAGGGCTTCTATACTTTGTATATATAGGGCTCTATATATATATACACATCCGGACATGTTCTGTTCTTTTTATATGTAAATAATTTCAATTACACATAAAGATGGAGCTAACTATACCTATTGGTGTCTACAATCCAGTATTATATGCATATATGGTTATTCACTACTAACCCTTTATACATACTTTTTTATTATTTCCAGCCGGGGTGGAATGATCTATATTTCGTTATCTAGTCTCTTTGACTATAAAACTAATATGGATTGGGTTGGATTACTCCAACCATTATTGTGGATTTATCTATTGTTTTTAATTTGTTTTCCGCTTTATCCTATCCCTCAGAATAATATTTCTTTTTACTCCTCCATATAGTTATATATTTCTATCGCTCTAGTTATTATCTATTATAGATACATACTCTCCTGTTTATACTGAGCTATTTGTATAACTAGTTCACTTTGTGCTCAGATATCTTGCGCATGCGCGGCTATTACGCTGCGGACATGCGCATGACCTGGGGGACCTTTCGGGTAGACAGGAAGCTTTTGCGCATGCGTGTCCGCCGGTGGGCGGACATGCGCATTTATCTCTGTTACTCTTCGGACATACGCAACCCGAACAATAAGACATACTGGATGCACATGCGCATGTCTCTCTTCTGACATGCGCATTTCTTCTTGCCTATTAGCACGGTGATAGATTCCACCAATCACAACAAGGAGGAGGTATGGAAAGACATTTAAATAGTTCCGGGGGGGGATTATACATGCGGTTCACTTCATTATTTTTTGATTGCCCTTGAAAAAGGCGGTTAGTCCGCCGAAACGCGCGTTGGGCTGCTTTTTGTTTCTACTTAGACCTATTTGAGGTTTCTCTTTATGGATACCAGGATGTTACACCGATGTTTGAGCTGCTTTTTGCTTTGAATATTCGTTGTTATAGTGATAGAGTTTAGTGAGTTAATTGGTGGGTAGATATAACCTTTTCAATCTGCTGTACTATACCTTTGTTAGGTTATTCCCACTTTATTTTTCACTCTCACTTATTTACCTTCTCTATCCTTTCGATTTCCAAACATTAGTGTCTACCCTGTGGGGTCTAGCGCAAGATATTAGTTACTTTACAATTTACCACTCTGTTATGAGTGAGTTTGATATTAAGTATATACACTGATCTATGTGAGTCTGGTTACACTCCTCAGACAATTGACCCTTTATATCCATTCATTTTAAATTAATTTAGTTTATGTTTTACTTTTGTGTGTGGTGTTGTTTCTCCATTTTTTTCCTATTAAAGTTGTTTATTATTTTTACTTTTGAGACGCCATTTTTTAGGGTGGCTTGAAGGTGATCATAATCCCCCCCTTTTTCTAGGAGGGTTGATCATTTCCTTCATTTTTTTTCTCTCTCTATTGAGTAAGTAAGGACCTGACGTGTGTCATGAAGGTGGTGGTAGTGAGTACAGAACCTTGTAGACTGAAAAGTGGTTGATATGGTCATGCGTTGTTTTGCTGGGTATATATTACTGTTCAGCTTATATTCTCCTAATTAAAAAATGCATGCATTTAATTATGCAGGTTCTCATTAGGGGTATATCTAAAAATGGTTTGCAAAAGCTGCAAATCTCTTACCAGCAGCCTTTGCAAGTCCTCCCCTCTTAATCTGCCCAGACTTTCTGTGGCTGTCCAATCACAGACGTCCCAATGCAGCTCAATGAGAAGGCAGGTGGGCATTTCCTTGAGTTTAGCTCCACTGATCTAAACAACTCTGTAGTAACAAGACCATATGTCTGATTGACAGCTGAGCAGGGGGAGGGGGGGTGTAATTTATAAAAGGTTCATTTATAAAAGTGCCAATTCTTATTGAAATCTACACCATTTTTTAAATGAAAAAAAAAAAAAGAGGACATACGTAAACCATTTCAGCAAGCTTCAGTGTTTTAGGGGTCTGGAGTATTCTTTTAAAGGAACACTATAGGCAGTATAACCATGTTATCTTAAAGTGGTTAAGGTGTCTGGAGTTCCATGGCAAATGGTTTACCCTTGAAAATGTGTCAGGCAGATCAGTGCCTGAGGACACATCATCAGTGTTAAGCAACATGAAAATAGTTTAACACTGAAAGTTAAGAAGGTGCCTAAGGACTCTGAACCCCATAAACACTTTAGATTAAACGGTTATGGTGCTCAGAGTGTTGTTCCTTTTATGACCTTCTATATGCATTTAATTTATACCTTCATTGACACACATTTACTGTCCCCTTGAAATTAAGCCTTAGGAACATGTTGGAAGTGAGCTATCTGTGACCGATTCCCTAAACTGTTGTCTTCACAGAAGGGGAAGTTCTCTTCCGTTCTGCTACTTACTAGGTGTATTCCTGACCCAATTTTCTGATTCTTCCAGACAAATATATCAGAGTGCCATTATTGGCACACTTGTTTCTGAGAGTAAAACCTATTTTAGGTTTTTTGTGTAGCAAAGGCTTATCATCTCTCCTACACAACACCATGTAGTCTAATGACTGGGCAGAAAAAGGCCTCTGCCACAATATCACTTTAAGAAAAAAAGAATTGTCCATACAACCTCAAGCAAACTGAAATAACAGTGTTACGACTGTGTTTATTCTCTCCCTCTTAAATTATAACCATTGACATTATTCACTGCACTTCCAAATTTAATTCAGAATAAATATAGATTATTCAGTCTAGGGGTAGATTTAAAGTTTGCTTTAAGTCTGCAGTAAAATCTGTTCATGAGCCATAAAATAAACTTTAACTAGAGAAGACCAGTTTGTTGTTTTTTTGTATCAGAAATAATTAACTTGTGGAAGAATGGTTAAGAGGATTCTGCCTGGCTTCCTGTTTCTGATAAAGGAACAAGTTATTTTCTAAGGTGATATAAACATTTATGTACATTTCATTACAACAGCCCTTCTAGTATCACAATCATCTTTGAAAATAATCAGATGCGGTTTAATACATATTTTTTTTTTTTTTTAAATTCTTTATTTTTGTAGTGCATAGGCATATAACAGTTGCATGTGAGGTACCCCAAAGGCATTCCTCTAGCACAATACGAACAGTGGAACATAGGGGTACAAGGGAGATCAAGCACATTTTTTATATATAAGGGTAGAAACAGTATAGCTTTACTTTGTTTAGGCATTTGCATAACGTTTGCATAACATAACTTTCTGGGCATGTGATTATTTTGCAGTGGCAAGAGATGGTCAAGCTATGAGTAAGTTACTACATGCGTTAAGGAAAGGCTGAGTGAGTTAAAAGATTGGTTATTGCTAGTGGCAGCAGCAGGAGATATGGTGGTAAGATATGCTGTGACATGGCTGACATAAGTTAGTAACGTGTCGGGTTGGACACCATCATGGCAGGCTGGTATGTCTACCTATACGTGGGTGTTTAGCTTATGAGTAACTAGAACCTTCCTAGCCATTAAGGCTATAGATTAGTGGTCCCACGGATAAGTGTGCTGGACCAACTCTGGTGGCAGGGTATCGAGGTTATACTCGGAGAGGCTTGGTAGGTGATTGCTGCGTCCCAAGTGGCATTCCCCCCGTGGTCCCTAGCGTTGACAGAGCCATGTGCCATGCCGGGTTGCTGTATGCAAGTGCCCAGCACCAATGGGACATTGGGCTTAGTGTTTAGTTGGCGGCAGTGGCGCTGGCTTTACATTAAGTGTGTAGGTGCAGTTGTGGGGCATACATGGAGCAAAAGAAAGTTGAATAACATAATAAATGCAACTCGTAAAAAATAAAAAAAAAAAATGAAGGTACATATTTACACTCTTGTCATAAATAGAGTCCTCCACTGTCTGCGGTTAGGTATGTCCGCTGTGTCGGTCAAGTCCCCTAGCCAACTCCAGCTCTCAGGGCGTGCAGTCTGGTTGCAGGGATCTTCTTGGTGTTATAGAGTGTCCAGCCTCTTCGTTCGATGCATGGGGTCTCTGCGTTGATATAGGCTTGGCCCCATTCCGGTGGGGTGGACCTGCCAACGTGAAAGAGTCTGCGTGAGGTGATGTGTCGCCGGCTGTGGTGTCGCCTCTGAGGTATGCCAGGGCCTACCTCCGAGTGTTGTCGGTAGGGGTGTTGCGGTGTGGTCTGCCTGGGGCCCTTCGGCTAATATATATTTTTAAAAGGTATTTCTGCTGCATTATAAATCTACAGGCTATGGAATGAAGATCCTCAGACCTTAGACAGATCTTGTCGGCTTTACCTGGACACGTCGATATTCTTGATATATCAAATGTGTACATTCAGCTTTCGAACACAATCTGGAAGAAGTAGGGTTTCTAATATGCTCCTGGTATGGAAAGGCGCCAAGTGATACCTCACGGCCTCTCACTGTACCAGACATGCATTAGTGTTAGAATGACCTGACTTTCATGGAAGGTATGGTTACCAGTTAAACAGCATATATATTTCAGTTATGGAATCTAGTTAATTATGTGTAGATTCTGATTAACATCATCTATTTATAGAACACCAGCACATTCTGTAAATGGTGTTAATGGAAGCAATAAATACATTTCCTTGATGTGAATGTAAACTCTATATGAAATGGAAATCTGCAGCTAAATCCTCGTCAGATGATACAACAACAGAGCTACTGAGATGCATCACTTTTAAACAAACTAGTATAGTTAATGAAATAGACCAGGGGTGGGCTGACAACTTTTGGGTGGTAAGCTTGGAGCATACTCGCAGATACACACTGACACACACAGATGGACACACATACTCACAGATATACACTGACACTCACAGATACGCACTGACATTTACAGATACACACACATACTCACAGATACATAATGACACACACAGATGCACACACATACTCACAGATACATAATGACACACACACTCACGGATACACACTGACACTCACAGATGCACACACATACTCACAGATACATAATGATGCACACACATACTCACAGATACATAATGACACACACAGATGCACACACATACTCACAGATACACACTGACACTCACAGATGCACACACACACACACAGATGCACACATACCTAAACATACACACTGGCATACACACAAATTGCAGCTTCCATATTGTTAACCACTCCCCTATTTCCAAACCTTTGGAGGGAGGTAACTTGCTGGAGCTGGCTGATCCTGATGGGAGTCTGAAGCTGCAGAGCTCTCTTTTCTCCCTCCTCCTCTCTGAGCTGCATCCTGTGACTTCCCAGCCCACGCGGTCTGTAAGCTGGGAGTAAGTAACATTCACTTCCTCCCAGCACTCCCTGCAACTTTAAAGGGACCTGGTCTGCCAAAGGGCTGCAGCACCCGACAGGTAGCTCAACCAATGGCAGCTGCACTATTTTCGGGCAATTGCCCTGTTGCCGCCACTGGGTCACAGGCAAACACTGCCAAGGAAATCATGCATACCGAGTGTAGTCTGGACAACTTCAGATACCACAGTCCACCAAACATATCCCAGTGGGCCAGTCCCAGCCTGGGCAGCACAGGCCTCCAGCCCCTGCATAAATCCATACAGTGCTGGACTTTTTCCCAACTCCTGCATACTGCCTTACTCTTGTTGACATCTCAGCAAAACTGTGAACAATGCTGAGGGAGCCTGGCAGTGTCTTTCCTCTGGTCGTCCATGTAAATATTCCTTTATTAAATTGAGTTTCCCTCCCTGAGGGAACCTGGCAGTACTGTTTCTCCTTACCCTATTGCAGGCCTTCCAGAGGACCCATGGGGCTGAATCCTTCAACTCGCTGCTCCACAGTGTCCAGGGCGAGCAGGCTGCTTAGGAGGGGCCGGTGCAGGAGGCGCAGACTAGGAGTGGACATCTGGCCCGCCATTCCAGACAGCATAACAGACTGCATTCCCCTAGTCCAGTGCGGAGGTCCCGGGTCGGAGTATCGCCAGAGGGTCCGGGGCAGAGTGAGGCTGGCTCCAGATGGCAGGATGCGGGCATCGTGAGGCGGAGGAATGGCAGCAGGTGCTGCGGAGGTCGAGGTGGCCGGGCTGGGCGGCAAAATCGCCCAAGATGGCGCCAAAGACGAGGAGAGGTCCTGCAGTCCTCACCCTTATCTTGCGGTGGCTGCAGAAGTGACGTCGGAGCGTGCGGCCACACGCAGGAAGAGGCGGAGTGCCGCTCGCCGGAACTCGGGTGGCGCATACGTGACGTCTGCAGACGTCACAGGCCCCTGCCAATCCCGGAAGTCCCAGAGCTCCTTGGACTGGGGAATCGGAGGAGGAGCACCTCTGGCCCCCGGCAAGTGGGGCAGGCCAGCAGGTGGTTTCTTGTTTTTATTTTAAAATTTTCAGTTCTTTGTTGGAATGGATCGTAGCGCGGGTGTCGGGCTGTTCTTCCCTCCTTCACTATCTCGACGACTTCTTGTTTGTCGTTCTGGCTGATTCCTCACAGTGTAGCGGTTTGTCCATCTCTTCTGCACTAGTAGGGTTCTCAGGTTTGTACGGACTTTTTTTTCTGCTTTTATAGGGTTATGGCGGATTTTGGGGTTCCAGAGGCTGAGGAGAAAACAGGGGGCCCTAGTACGATTATTTCTTCCTAGGGATTTAGATACAGTTGGCTAATAAAGTGTTTCACTTGCCGGAGACCAAGCTTCAGGTTGTCCTCTCTAGTTGGTCAGGTTCGAGGGGCTCCCCATTGGGTATTTGAATTCTGCAATTCCCCCTAAGAACGCAGGGCCGCCATCAGAAATTTTGGGGCCCATGACAAAGCACAAGGTCTTGCCTCCCCTCCCGGGCCCGCCCACACCCTACCTAGTCTGCTCACAATGATGCAGGACTGAATGTGGTGTGTATAGTGGAAGTGAATTAGAATGTGTGTAATGGATGTAGTGTTTGTGTGAATTAGATAATGTTTGTGTAGTGAATGCAGAGTGTGTGTTTGTGTCGCGGATGCAGTGTGTATAGTGAACGCAGAGTGTATTTGAGTAGTGGATGTAGTGTGTGTACAGTGATGTAGTGTGTGTTTGTGTAGTGGATGTAGTGTTTGTATGTACTAGATGCAGTGTCTGTAGTGGATGTAGTGTGTGTATTAGACACAGTTTCTGTGTATAGTGAATGCAGAGTGCTTCAATTTGTGGTGGATGTAGTGTGTGTACTGTGAATACAGGATGTTTGTGTAGTGGATGCTGTGTGTACAGTTAATGCAGAGTGCATGTTAGTGTAGTGAATGCAGAGTGTGTGCATAGTTTAGTGAATGCAGAGTGTGTGTTAGTGTGTAATGAATGCAGAGTGTGTGTTAGTGTGTAGTGAATGCAGAGTGTCAGTGTAATGAATGTAGTGTGTGTATTAATGCAGTGAATGCAGAGTGTGTGTAAATTTGTTGTCAATGCAGAGTGTGTGTTAATGTGTAGTGAATGCAGAGAGTGTTAGTGTGTAGCGGATGCAGAGTGTCTGTTAGTTTAGTGAATGCAGTGTTAATGTGTAGTGAATGCAGAGAATGTGTTAGTGTAGCGGATGCAGAGTGTGTGTTGTGTTAGTGTATGCAGTGTGTGTGTTGTGTTAGTATATGCAGTGTGTGTTGTGTTAGTATATGCAGTGTGTGTGTGTTTGTTGTGTTAGTGTATGCAGTGTGTGTGTTGTGTTAGTGTATGCAGTGTGTGTGTTGTGTTAGTGTATGCAGTGTGTATGTTGTGTGCGTGTGTTGCGTGTGTGTGTGCATTGTGTGTTGTGTTGGTGTGCAGTGTTGTGTGTGTGTGTGTTTGTTAGTGTGTGCGGTGTGTGTGTTTGTTGGTTGTTAGTGTGTTATTACGTGTCATGCGTGTGTGTTGTGTGTGTGTGTTGTGTTAGTGTATGCAGTGTGTGTTGTGTTAGTGTATGCAGAGTGTGTGTTGTGTTACTGTATGCAGAGTGTGTGTTGTGTTACTGTATGCAGTGTGTGTGTTGTGTTACTGTATGCAGAGTGTATGTTGTGTTAGTGTATGCAGTGTGTGTGTTGTGTTACTGTATGCAGTGTGTGTGTTGTATTAGTGTATGTGTGTGTAAATGTGTGATCTGGGGGGAGGGAGGAAGGGGCATTTTCACATACATTTTAATTAAATTAATTAAATGATATTCCCTCCTCCCTGCTTACCTGTGTCCACGGAGGGGGGAGATTCCATCCCTGGTGGTCCGGTAGGGGGCCCCAACCCAGCTCCATGTTAACGCAGAGGGGGCCCAGGCAGCACACAGTTTCCCCTCTCTTCTTTCTTCTAATAACTCTTGCGAGACTAGGTTACCATGGCAACGCTCTGCGGGTCTCGCGAGAGTTATTAGAAGAGAGAAGAAGCTGTGTGCTGCCTGGGCCCCCTCTGTGGTAACAGGGAGCCGGGGGGCCCGCGGCTGCACACATAGATAGCGATATTTGCTATCTATGTGTGCAGAGAAAGACAGTGGGTCACGTCACGGTTGTCACCCCCTGACGGCGGCCCTCGAAGAATGTTTGAGGCTGCAGTGCACAATTGTCTTATTAGCCCTCCCATGCTAGTGACCACTGAGGAAATTGCTTTCTTGCACTCCTTGCTAGCCCTCCAATGAGGTAGTCTATTTAATAAACAGTATAGTGTGTTTAAATGTCATCAAATATTTGCTGCTTCATGTCAAAGACTCTAGTAAAAATAAGCTCCCTTGAAACAGACGTCAACTGACAATTCTAATTCTAATAAATTTCACATTTGCTTATAAATAGGAATAAAAAAATAGTATTTGTCAGGGATCTGTACGGACATAAGCATGGATACCAATGTTGGGAGCTATGAAGGCAGGAGGGAGGACTTGGTAGGGGACAGACAAGTGTTGTTAAACAGGTCACTGGTAAGGTTTGGTAGCGGTTAAGGAAATGTAAAATAACCTGCATTATGCAAGTGTGTTTAACGATGTACTCTCAACTATATATATATTTTTTTCCCCAGAAGTGACGCACCAAAGAAAAGTCCAGGACAGCAATGCAGAGATCCAACAGACATTCCCTCCAAATCAGACAGTTGGGAGGTATACAAAAGCAAAGGATTCAAGGCATAGTGTTACAGTTTACAAACTACGACATAAGGTATAAGGGACCCAACTCTATCTAGCTACAGTATGGACTGAGGATGCTATAAATATCTGTGATAAACTCTATCCTTGCACCTCTTGAAGAATCTAGACATATGGAGAGAGCCGTTGTACCTGTTATGGAGAAAGGCTTTATCATTCTTTAATTTAAGTACAGTGGTTATGTGGGGTAAAACATGCAAAAGCCTCCTTCCCCTGGACTTACTTTTACTTACTTACAAAATTATGTACATTTTTTCCTTTTCAAGTTTGGCAAACAGACTTAAAATTATTTGTTTTCAAAAGGAGCTCAACCCTTTTTAAAGCACCATAATAAATTTTGTCCCATTAGAGATTGAATAAATAAAGTTGCAGTCCTGCTTTACTTTAGGGAGATGCCACTGTTCTATTTTATTTTAATGCTAGAAGACGGTTTTGATCTCACCACGCCAAACCCTCACAAATCAAGGATGTAGTGCTCTCACTAACTTGTCGGTATTATGTTCATTTTCTGGGTGGCAATAAATATTGGAATAAAATAAACTGGAGACGGCTTGCTGGGGTCCTGTTCGAGATCTTTATGGTTTCTGCGACGGCTGAATGACAGCTCAGGCTGGAAGCAGGCGGCCCTTTTCACCAAGTAAATTTAGCCTTGGGAAGGATGAAAATCATCTAACTCCTGAGCTGTGATGGTTGGTGCCAGTCAGTAAATCAGTCAGGTTTTAATTATCGGACACATGACAGGGAGCAGTGACAGGTTGCAGTCCACTGGAGAGAATTCTTTAATAGCAGCTTTAAAAACTGCATAGCACTTGGGCAGCAAAGAATAAAAAGAAAAGAAAAAGAAAAATGAAAGAAAAAGAAAAAAAAAAACAAACCGATACAATCCAGTTGAAGCTTATCTATGGTGTATTTACAGCCTGATTTAATTCCCACCATAATCATTTTAACTCCTTGTTGGAGATCCTGGGATAAGAATACGGTGTGGTATGATGACGAGCCTGGCTAAACTTGCCAGTTACTTGTACTTACCCTTTTCTTACATTTATTATTCACTGTTTGACATCGACAGAGAATGTTCCCTGTTATGCCCTGCAGCCCACTTTTGTGCACCTTCTGTACAACTACGGAGGCCATTAATGAGTGACCTGAGACAAAAGGTACAGGTAATAAGGCCTTGGCTTCCTGCATGAAATCTAGTGAAGTACCAGAGGCGTCAAGAGGTCTCTTGGCTTATACCAACAACTTATACCAGCCATCGTAAAGGACACAATAAAATGCACTCTGTTCTCGGAGTTCAATACACGCTACACATTTATTATATTAGAGCAGGTGTTGGCAGAGGTGGACTGCAAAATATTCCTTTTGCATAACTCCAGTTTAGAGATCTTCCCAAATGAGATAAAAATTAGACAGAATTATGAGAGACAGGGCAGGTCTATAAATTACAAAATAATATAACAGTGGCTATGTGGGGTGAGTGAGTGCTGTTCTTTACCATGAGACAACCTCAAGATATTGCAATACAACGATTGTCTGCTACATATTTTACACAACCAAATTTGCATATGAGGTTTGTGGGTCTGTCAAATATGCATCAGAATAAAATTAGATATGTAGATAGTGTCATAGATTTTAAGTATTGCGTTTAAGTAGTAAGTCTAACACTGACTGAGTAAAACTCTATGATGAGCATTGGATTGGGCCATCACAGCAGTGGCCACGTCTCCTCTGTGACATTGCAGAAGGCAGAGAAGTGAGCAGCGGAGTCTCATCGCTAATAGGTAAGTAAAACCTTCATTTTTTTTGTATATAGAGCTAATGACAGAGGCACTAAAGCATTAGGGATACATGTTTATATTCCTTTTGTATAACGCTAAAGTGTGAAAAATTAAATGTATGAACCCACACTGCTTTCTCTCCTGCAACAGAGCATCTCCATCTTAGCTCCCTGTCAGTCATTGTTATAAGCGCTTTGCTTTGCATCTGGTAGTCCGCATCGAGAAAGCAAGCAAAGAGGAGAATAAAACTATTAGGGTTATTTACTAAAGTGAGAATTCAAAGTGCGTTTCAAATGTAAGGCTGGAGAGTAGTCGAACGGAACTGGCTTACAGAGTTTTTAAAACTTGGCTACTTCGACCTTAAATTTGAAATTCACTTTGAATTCTCACTTTAGTGAATTCTATTTCACCTCCTCACATGCAATGTTTAACCCTGGCTTTGCCATGTTTGAACTGGATTATGGCATCATTTGCAAAATCTTTAGTATAAATATAAATGAGAATAGAGCATGAAGAAAAGGTTTAAGCATTTTATAGTTCATTAACAGCTGAATCACTTGGGACAACAGGTAGTTCCTCTGTCACCTACAGTCCTGTTGTAGAACTAGACCAATACTGCTCCAGAAAGCAATTTCATATATTGCCAACAGAGGGCATCTAGTGTATAGGTGACAGTACCAGAATAAAATTAGTTTAATTTAGGATTTTATCTGTAATATTGAGTCCATTCTCATCTGTTGTATTTACCTGCAGTACTGTTAATAATGCGGTAGTACTTACTTGTGCTATGTGCTGATCCACAAAGTGAGGGAGAAGTCAAATAAAAAAAAAGAATGAATTTGAAACAAAAATGTATTTAACGTATCAGTCCCCAGTTGTATTGGAAGTAGTTGGAAATGTACTGTCAGATGTCAAGGGCAAGCATTAATATGCATCCATGCATCCATCTGTAGTGTAAAAATGCATTCATACAATAACGCAGTTTATTAGACTTACAGACCGTATTAATAAATACATTGCAGGCGGGAGAATTGCTAGGGGAAGGACTGGCCTGGGATGGAGCCACAAGTCATTTCTGGAAAAGTCAAGGTTCTGATTCTTGCACCATTTTATTGCTAGTCCTAAAACTTCTTAAAATCAGTGATTGGAGGAGTAATTTTTCAATATTAGACCTAAATTATGCCTCCAACTGCAATTTCCAGTAACCCCTTCTGATCCACTCCATTTTGTTATGATTTAACATGCAAGAGGCAGAGCCTGGAATAGCTTAAAAAAAAAAAAAAAGAGGCCATAAAATTTACTCCCCATGTCCTTTTGCCACCAGTCATTTGTTTATGGAGTCTGTATATTATACTTGCATTTTAGCAGCTTCTGCTGAATGAAGAGTAAACTTTGCAGGTGTAACGAGAATATACCCCTACACGCAGGATCCAGCTAAACAGAGGCAAATACAGAGGAGAGATACGTCTACCGGACCTTAGAATGGCCGGACTTGACGTATATGAGAGAAGACAGAGCCAGAAACAAACCGAGGTCAAGGGCACAGAGAGACAGCGTAAACTAGGACAAGCCGGGGTCTGGTACACGGAAAACAGCAAGCCGGCAAACAGTACAGATAAGGATAAAGCGAAAACGAAGTCAGAATACGAAGCCAAAGTCAATACGAGAAAACACAACTGAACACCACAAGCGCTAAAGGGAACTGAAACAGAAACCACGATAGGGCAAGGAACAAAGGGAAGAAGGTGAGTATAAATACCTAAACATCTAATTTGATTGGTCCCTGTCATATCCACGCCCCCAAAAGGTAAGTGTATGGGGAGTGTGGCATGACAGGGACCAATGGGATGCCTTTTCCAATTTAGGCACCCACTGTCCCTTTAAGAGCGCGCCCGAGACTCGCGGCGCGCTCTTAGATTCAGGCGGGACACGTGACCGCCTCACGCGGTCACTGCCCGCCGTCCATCCGAGGTAGCTGGATGAGCCGCGCGCGGCTCGTGCAGCCGCAGGACCGCGCGCGGCTTGAAGAGAGGACCGCGACCGGCCCCCGGTTAAGGTAAGTAACGCTACAGTAGGAGATTAATTAATTGCAGGTTTGGACGGTACACATCAAAGCTGTAATCTGTATTTTACATAAATATAATAAGTTGTATATTTATACTTGTGAATATAGTCCACTCCAAGCAAATACAGTTATAATGTGGATATTTTACCACACTGTAACTCCTGCTGGGCTGCATCATTCAGAGATCACACCAGAGCTTTGATCAGCAGTGTAAGTAACTCATGGATACCAAAGGAACAGAGGTAGATGTCACTCTATAGGACCTAATATTGTCACAATAAACAAGATACATTAATGTAGCTACATTAAAACCTAGCATTTATTAAACAGAAATACAAATACAGACCTCCCATCACACAAATCTAATGCTTTTGTCTGGACAATCACATTTAATAAGAGGTATTAAATAGACAGTTGCACACTCAGGAAATCGATTCATTGGGTCTTATACAAACTGGCACTTCTTCACCAATCCATTCTTGGCTGCATGACCCATTCACAGACATTACATGATATGTCATACACTTGTGCAATAACTAATAATAAAGAAGGCCCTTGCTCTCTACATCCTGCATAGTTGTTTGACATTTTCATGTTGTCGGAACGTTTAGAGTCACAATAATGTCAATGGTTTGTATCAGGTTAATCCACAGAAATTTGTCATAATTATTCTACGTTTGGGACATGTGTAGCTCTCAGTTTCCTTTTTTAGTCATTTTGTTTAGTGTGGACAGATTAAAAATGTTGGACATCTCTGCATGTTCTATACATAGACACTTTGAATAATCAGGGATTTAGAATTTAAAAAAAAAAGAGAAAGAGAGAAACAACACAGTCTCAGAACTGAGCTAGAATTTCGAAGACTGCAGTGCTGAACCCTGATCAAATGTCTAAAATCTAATATATTTGTGTCACCACGGCTAACGCAAAAAGCGTGGGCTTTATTAGGAACAAATTAATAACTCGGCACGTATTTCACTGCAATGAGGGAGTATTTGGAATTTGGGGCCTTGTCAGATTGACACATGTTTAGAAAGAAATGTAAACAGCTATATGAAGATAAGTTCCACCACTGATCTGACTGCAATTAAAAACAATAATTGTAGCTCACAGGGCACTCGCAGAATGCTGGTTAAATGTACCCCTTCTATAAATGCTACTATTAAATATAAGGATACCATGTGGATGGACAAACTCACTCCATTACTACACCCTTATATAAGGTAGGAACTCCCTGGCTAGAATACATAGTGTGATTGGATGTTACCACCTGAAAGGTCTTCTCTGAGCGACTTTCACCCACTCTACCCTTCTTCTGTTTATTTTTCTCTTTCCTTATTTTTACTTTTGTTTTCCTCCCTCTCTTCTTTTCTTTGTTCTTACCATTGTTATCATTAAAGCGACACTATAGGCACCAAAACATTCTAGATAATCCATCTGCAGTCTCACTGTTCAAGACTCTGCCATTTAGGAGTTATATCACTTTGTTTATGTAGCCCAAGTCCTGAGCCGATCCTGGGTGGGAGCTCAGCGCTCAGGCAGTCTGTAGATAGAGGTGGATTGGTGGGGTGTGCAGTACTAGGCTCCACACCCTCACAATAGGCTCCATCACTTTTGTTAGGCTCTGCGGCAGAGCTGGAAGACAAAAGTTACAAGGTCAGAAAATTGGTGTAGTGTGCTGCACAGAAACGTGTGAAAACCACCAAATAAAAGGCATACATTCACTGATTATGGATCCCCTGGTTAATGCGGGTATTGAAATAATACCAATATTGTTCAAATATTTTCCAGCTTTAATTACTTAAAGAACATTTAAAAGACATAACAGTGTAAAATTGTACAAAACTGATTTTGTCAGTTTTGTACGATTTTAAACTATGTTTTGTCTTTTATAGCTGAAAAATATTTATTCCGTATTGGGATCATTTTAAAAACCGCATTAACCAGGGGATCCATAATCCGTGAATGTATAACTTTAATTTGGTGGCTTTCATACGTTTCTGCACACTACACCAATTTTGTTTGTTGTTCTTGTATAACCGGGGGGGTAGGTATTTACTGGGGTACACAATATCTCTTGTGTTTTTATATGACAAACTGTTTGGCATGTTGTCCTTAAACAGCTTGTCAGTTTGTAACGTTTGTCTTCCAGCTCTGCCGCCTGGTGACAATTGTAACAATATCAATTTTTGCAAGTTCCTTAAACAGGCCTAAATACAAACCTACAGATTTAGTGAAGGTCTATGGGAATGAGTCTATATCAATTCTAAATGACTAGTTTAAAAAAAAAAAAAAGATATTTTTTACATGAAAACAATGATTTTCTATGGTCAGTATTTGCCTGCCTTTCGGAACACAGAGCTCACACCCATGAATAAAAAAGGAAGAAATCTCCTTAAGGTACAAGGTGAAAGGTGATATATACAGCCAAATGGCTCCTAAACACTCTTGCTCTTGAGCTAGCTGTCCTTATTTGATAGGGATAATGACAATAAATATCCCAGTTGTACCCAATCGATGTGCTGTTTATACCAGCAACTAAATATACAAATGGGTGAACATATAGGTGATCATGGGCTTATGATATTAATTTGTGCTTTTATTCAGATTGTGATATCACTTTTCAAGACTGCCTAGGTAGGTATTTCTGCCATTGTGGCATCAAATCTAGAATTTGTAAATAATCTACAAACAGCAGCTCATCTTGTCAAGTTTGTCAGAGATTACATTTCATCCTAATTTATTGTGTATTTTAAATAACTTTATATCCATAAATTTGAGTAGAAAATCAGCACAGAACTGCTCCAGCAATGCTATTTTTGGTCCAGAGCTCCTACCCGATCTATCAGATCTCAATCCTCGGAGGATTATATCTCTGACGTAGCAGCATAATTTTCTGATTGCTAATACCATGCAATGCCTTTAATAAATGTAGATTACGTCTCTTGCATGCGTTTACCGTGATTTTTTTTTTTATATGAGAAAAGAGGAATGGAACACCGTACAGTGTTAGAATGTAGAAGAGTTAATGAGTTAGTGAATTCTGGGTAAACACAGGCGAGCTATGTAAATGAAGAGACAGGTTCACTAAATGAGAAGGGACAAGGGAGAAGATGCTAATTTTACACAATTGACTCTCTAACCTTTTTGGATCAGTGAAATCAAAGACTGATTAATAAGTTACAATTAGCTTCTGTAGAAGTGTTTAGAAGAAAAAAAACATTGTTCCTTTATTAGTGGTTTTCTGTGGAAGTGGAGGGGCAAACTGTGAGTTAACAGTTTATTTAGATACATTTAAAAACCAGGCTTTCAAACTGACAGGGTTGTATCTCTTCTTTATGGACCTTTAAAATTAATAACAGACAGGTTTTATTTTGACATGCCCTTGCCTCTCCTGCAGATCTCAGTTGCTTTAATTGTAGAGGTGGCCTCTCGTGGCCAAGCGTTCGGAATGTTTAGCAAGGGTTGGAAATATGGATGTTAAGAGAAAAACTGGCAGATGGCTGACAATGCATTTTTACTCATAACACACCAGTAAAACTTTAGCAGATAAGATTTAATGCCACTACAAGCTGCAGCCATATGCAGATTTTTCAAACTTCTAAACTGATGGTTTTGCAAAGTGTGCATAAGCAGCCTTTATTGATTATGATGTTAAAAATTGAAAGCGTCAGTATCATTTAGCCTGAGACAGTATCAAAGGAAAAATGAACGTTCATTCTCAATACTGACTGCTAGAGAGGGCCACTCTGTGCATAGCACAGTTTTGCACATTTTGGAAAATTTAGAACTAAGTAGTCACCGGAGTCTAAGACCCATACACAAAAGGAGTATAATATTCTACATCAAACTGACTTTTTTCTCATATAATTAACTGTTTTCATCTGTGTGCAACAGTTAAGGAGGCAATTATGATCTAGGGTAATTCAAGTGAAATAAGGCACATGTAAAACAATCTCTGGAGATGTAACAGTTGTGCAAATGCATAGTTGCAATAAGATTCTTATTGTTACTGTTAAATGTTTCCACTGAAATGTCTGATGGAAATGTAAATTCTCTGTTGAGTAGTGGACATGTCATATTTTGATCTTAAATATGCAAATTAAAAGCAATGGTTTGAGGCACCCTCTATTACATCAAAGATGATCAATTGATGTGATCCCTCCTGGCTACCCTGGCCTCCTCCTGGAACATGTCTCTGCTTGGGTCACTCACTTCCACGTCACTTCCTGTCCTTTGGGATTCTCCCTCCCCCTGCCCCCCCCCCCAACTCCCCACTACCTGTCGGTATTGCAACAGGTCTATAAAAGAACAGACTAGATTCAAAGCCTTTAAGTTCCTCTCTATGACCGCCTCAATGGGACTCACGCAGTGGTCCAATTCCCCTACCCATCAAGACGGCAACACTTTAGACCTTATCTTCTCCAACCTCTGTTCTATTTCTCAGCTAACAAACACACCTCACCCTTTCTCTGATCACCACCCCCAAAGCTGCAAGCTTATCTTGCCCCCTGCTGGCTCACCCTCTCGTGTCACACTTAGCTCCTGAAGAAAGCTGAAGTCCCTTAAACAGCTGCTGCTGTGCATTGACATCAAACCTCTGCTCTCACTGATTTCAACTACTACATGTCCTTTTATGGCATCTATCCACTACAACTCTACCCTCTATAGTACCCTATATAAACGTGGTCTACTGACTGCTAGCCCTACCTGTCAAACTAGATGCCAACCCTGGAATACCAAATCCACCTGTTAACTCCAAAGGTTCTCTAGGGTGGTGGAATGCTTCTGAGGAAAGCCTCATAGTACAGCTGACTTCCCACACTAAAACGTTATGTTGCTTTCCTATGCCTGCACCCTCACCAAACAAACATACTCCACCTTCTCATGCGAACCTATACGCCTCTTTCATATTTTTCACTAACTAATGTGCCCCACATCACCTCCACCATCTACTAATCACACTGCTGTCAATTGTACATGCTAATTTCACATTTAGTCAAGTCAAAATAGCCAAAGTAGAAAAAATATCTTAGTCAGTTTCCAGGTTGTCTACTCTGGCCTTAAATTTGAAATTCATTTTGAATTCTAACTTTAGAGAGTAGTCCTGTTATTATGGTCTGTCCTGTTTGTTAAGAAGAGGCTTCTGCACTTTTCCTTTCTTCCTGCGCTACCACTTGCCCCGTAGATCCCATTCCAACGCACCTTACTTAAACTCTCTCATTTGCAACTGTCCCATCTTTGACTAAAATCTTCGATCTCTTGGATTCCTTTAGCATTTTACTTTCATCCTTCAAACATGCCCATACAAAAGAAAAAAAAAATATTCTCTTGACCCATATGCTTTGCCTAGCTGTTATCCTCTCTCTTCCCTTTGCCTCCAAGCTCCTTGAAAGACGTATTCATTCTCAACTTACAGACTATCTAAACTCCAATGCCTTACTTGACATGCTACAGTCTGGCTTCTGCCATGTTCTGCCAACATTCCATTGAGACCGGCCTGATCAAGGTCACTAATGACTTAGTGACAACTAAATCCAAAGGCTATTACGCGATACTTATTCTTTTTGCTTTCTCTCTTTTTCACCCTTTGCAGCCTTGGCCTCGATGACACTGCTTTTTCCTGGTTCTCCTCCTACCTCATTCACTGCTTCTTCAGTGTCTCCATTTCTTGTTCCTTCTCCCTATCTGTACCTTGCTTGGAGTTCCTCAAGGCCCTGTACTAAGATCTTTTCTTTACTCAATTCACACTGCCTCTCATGATGACCTAATATCATCCTATAGCTTTCAATATCACTGTATGCTGATGATACCCAAATCTACCTCTCCTCTTCTGATCTTTCTCCCCATCTGCTGAATCATGTCACCGTCTGCCTTATGGAATGCCTTCCTGCGGGACATAGGACTCTCCTTGTCTGTGCAATCCTTTACAAACCCTAAACACACACTTAATTCCCTATGATGCATTTCAGCATGCAAGTTCGGGCGTTCTCTTCTTCAAGACATACAATGTCCCCTGCGGTACATAAGCTGCTAGCAAACAAGTGAGTAGTAAAGAAAAATAAAAGCCTACTTATTCTGGTCCAAGAGTCATCAAACCCCTTTCCCATATATGCGTCTATAGTCCCCTCTAGCAATTTCCAAATCCAAACCAACTCTCCAATAAATAAATAGGAATAAATAAATGGGCATGCCCAAATAAATAGTGCCCATGTACAAATAATGCCAGGGCTATGGTTCAATAGCTCTGATTAAAGGTGCCACTGTTTTAGTATTCTCATTTCCTAGTTGTATTGTGTGTATACAGATTAAAACTGGAAACATAAATATAGTATTATTGCACTCTGGTACAACACTTGTGTGTGTTCTCCCCCCCAAAAAATATACAAAGATACGGCACTATATACAAGCCTTGGAGGAAAAACAACAAGTCCACTTCTTTGTCTCTGAACTACCTCACAAATTGATTCTGCTCAATGATATGCAACAATTTGTCTGTTAGCAGGTATAATACATTTAAGCTGAATTAAAGAAACCCAATTTGCCAAACTTCATTGGAATTAGCTACTACACATTCAGCATTTAGTGAATAGCTCTCTGTCACATTAAGACCCATTAATTGGCAGGGTTCACTTGTGCTTTTATTCATTTTTATACTTCTGAGCCATTCAAAGCAAAATTATCTTAATTTAAACTAAAAAAGAAAAATATAAACTGACATATCCATAGTAATTTTTAATTATGGTTCTAAGAGACAGTGCATCCCTAAGGTAAACTCTGTAAAGTTTTAATTATAGAAAAAATATTAAAGCACACATAAAATATAGTATTCTATTCTTCAATGCAGGCATTTGAAACACAAATTTTACTGTGCAAAATCAAGGAAAATATCATTTTTAAGCATGGAAAAAGCTAGTTTAACACACCACAGGATATGAGGGGATTTAGCCGGTGTCACATGCAAGTGGAAGCCATCACTTAGCACTCAGATATTTCCTAGACAAATAAGTGTCATGTTGATTTAAATAATTTTGATGGCCATGACTGCATAAGGTTAGACTAGCCCCGAGGCCAATCTATAGGTCATACTGAGGGGTTTCATCAGAAAACTAGCAACTAAATATAAGAGATTGTAATTAAAAAGATTCCTATATTATTAGATTTATTAGATTTTGTGTTAGTATTCAACCCGAACCTCCAACCCTCTCTGCCCCTTGATGGGGCACCAGTCACTTCTTTAATAAGAGAAGCTCCCATTTCAAATACAAAGATAGATTCTATATGATCACTGTCAGAAAGAGAACCAAACTCGATGGTAATGGTAAAAGTAGAGGTGCTGAACATAGCTCCCCATACAGTTGGGTCATAAATCCCATGACTCTCTGCCAGCCTGTAGTATAGACTTGTATCTTTAAAAGGTTAGTTTATGCTCATGTGGAATTTCCCAACAGAATGTACACCAGAAACCATGCCAACAGTGTACACAAACACAAATATGCATAATACACTGATACACATAAATGTACACAGATGAATCACCACTAAATGTACAAAATAAGTGGCACTGTCATATATTTCAGTTTTCCTTTGCCTATGCCCTTTTTATCTTAATGATTACACTCCCTCCATTGTCACTTGCCATTCTCTCTTTTTTTTTTTTATCTTTATCTTTTCCACCTGTGTGCCTCCATTTTGTTTTTCAATGCCAGGAACTCACTCCGCACCTTCAAGGAAATCATTTTCCCTGAGCTAGATCCTTGTGTTAGTTTTCCCTATTATTACCATTTATATAGCGCCAACAAGTTCTGCAGCGCTTTACAATTCTAGAAATGCCCTGCTCAATTGAGCTTACAATCGGTGAGGTATTGAGGTAGGCAGATGAATGTTAGCAGTACATTCTATTACACAAACTAACCTATAAAGTAATTTACTTAAATAAAATAAGAGAAAAAACAGGGCTCTGTAATATGCATTTTAGGGGATGCCCAATAATATCTGATTCATTGTTGTTTTAGAACAAGGAATGTTTTATTAAAACAAACGTTCATTAGATCAAATGACTAGCTCGCTGAAACATTAACTGTGATTGTGAATTGTGGCCACCTACAGGTACAAAAAAAGGAGACACGAAGTTTGCAAAATTGCACAATGCCAGCAAAGAAACATAAATCTTTCACAACACTATTAAAATCTGTAACCACTCAACATATCCCGTATTCAAATATACAAAACTTTCCACTTTTCCCAGAGCACATTGAACAAGCAGCTCTGTTATCGTCTCAACATGTGTTTTATATACATACAACTGTGAAAGAAAAGGAAACAAAACTCTAAGATTTCCCACAGAAGAGCACATTTTACTAAAATGATAACGTGGTTTTGTAAAGATTTGTTTGAGTTTCTTCAAAAGGGAAAACGTGAAGAGAGAGCGGGTGTTATGTAGATATGGAAACTGCATTTTGATGGGAATTAGACACACAAATGTTAAATAGGAAATGTCTCGTATTTGAGCTGGTATATCACATAGTAGTAATACCTGATATGTACATCTAAAAGGCGTGATTATTTTTTATATCAGAGACTATTCCTAACAACATCCATATGAAATTCAAATAAGATTTGTAAATTATGTAAGTTTTCCACTGCAGTATAAGGACGTGCTAATTGCTAGCCATCCACATGTTGCTCAATCTGTGACGAGGGCACCCAAAGGCAAATCATACTGAGTCTGATCACGGCTCCTGTCCTGTGAATCTGGGTGTTTACAGAGGGGACAGCAACGTTTTTAATATCACAGTACTGCACTAGTCCTGGGTTTTTATCCATTTATCTAGACATTATATTGCCAAAGGTGTATGAATCCATTATGTAAGATTTTAGATTTTTTTAGTCTCATTATACATGTTTGGGTAGAATTAAATGTTTGTCTTTTTTTTTTTTCTACCAATTGTACAGTGCTGCAGAATATGTTGGCACTATATAAATAATTGTCATTGTGCGTGTGCTCACTTGGAGTGTGGACTGAATCATTTTTACATCATTAGCTTCTATTTTGTGACTGTGAAATGGAACAGACAGCATATACATTTGCATCCATTTTTTTCAAATTTCGTTGTAAGTGCCATTATTTTATCTTTCTCTGTTCTGTATAGGATTAACTGCTCCTTATAATGAGATATACTGGCAATGAGAACATGCATGCATTTTATTATGCATTTTATCATTGGAGGTATATCTAAACTAGCTTGCAAACGCTGCAGATCTCTTGTCTGCAGCCCTTATAAGCCCTCCCCCTTTTCCCCAGCCTAGTGGGCGCCAAGGAAACTACCAAAGTTTCTGCCTGAGAAGCTTCAGATTTTGAGTTACTCAGACGTGAAGCCAGAGAGCCGCACTGAGCCAGGTACACAGAGGTAAACAGAGTCCTGTGGATGAGAATGATTGTGCTTTTGGTTCAATGTGACTTGGAACAGAAAACAGTGCTCGTGTCCCTTCCGTTAGCTCTGTGGAGCTGGTGGAATCAGGAAAATCGAAAAATATACATACAATAGGTGGAGTACCTGACAAGCAAGGCGACAATAATTAGGTAATACACAGGATGGGTTAATCTAAAATAAAAAAAAATATGAGACAAAATACTGGTGCAATATTATATGTATAAGAAGCCAAAAATATATAAACATGTATATTGCACTCACAAAGCTTGAGCCAGTAATCACTAGGCTCAATCTGCAGGCGTGGTAGGATTTTATGGGAATCCTATCCCCTCTTTTATGAGCTGCTGGTTAGAATAAGGATCCACCAACTCCCAATGAAGTAATAATGGTACTTTATTGTCTCAAGAAATCTTAATAAAGGGCTTATGCTGGCTCTTCAACGAGGGCCAGTGCAAATGGGGAAACACCTGTCACCTTAACACCTGTATGAGTGCTCAGGCTGCGGAGGCGCCCATGGGCTCAACCGGTGCTTCAAGAAAGAAAAGTCGGGGAACGCCAGAGTCTTCAACACGGCCGGGGGGGGAGGAGGGGCTCCACCTGCCCCAGGGCCTAACCCCAGTGAGGCTAGACGCGATGGAGCCATGGCTAAGCCGCTACGGTAATAGAGCGGATGCCGCGGTGCTCCGGGCGGGGTTTGGGCAGGGGTTCTTTATCCCTTTCCGGGACAGGGGGGGCGGGGGTACTGCGCAACCTTAAATCAATAGCGGAGTTCCTGGGAGTGGTGCAGGAAAAACTGGCTAAGGTAGTCAGGTTGGGAAGGATGGCAGGCCCCTTCCTGGCACCATCGTTGAAGGGCCTAAGGGTCTCCCCGATCAGGGTGGTCCCCAAGAAGGAACCGGTGATGTTCAGGCTCATTCACCACCTCTCCTACCCGAGGGGAGAGTCGGTGAATGATGACATTGACAGTGATCTGTGCCCGGTCTCCTATGTATCATTCGATAGGGCAGTCGAGCTGGTAAGGAGGGCTGGGCGCGGGGCGCTAATGGCTAAAGTGGATATTGAGGCGGCATTTAGGCTGCTTCCGGTCCACCCAACGTGTCATCACCTGCTGGGGTGTTTCTTCTAGGGGGCGTACTTTGTGGATCTATGCCTCCCAATCGTTGTTCAATCTCGTGCTCCTACTTTGAGAAATTCTGTACTTTTCTCAAGTGGGTGGTGCTGGTTGAGGCAGGGAGTGGAGCAGTGGTGCACTATTTGGACGATTTTCTCTGTGTGGGGCCGGCGGACTCCTCCGCTTTCCTGCACTTGTTGAGAACGATCGAGTGGGTGGCGGGCCATTTCGGGGTCCGGCTGGCGGCAGATAAAAGAGAGGGCCTGGCAGCATGCCTTAGTTTCCTAGGGCTGGAGATAGACTCTGAAAGGGGAGTGTAGGCTGCCGATAGTGAAGCTGCAGAGGCTAAAAGGGGAGGTGGCAGCGGTGGCAGCGGGATACTAAACTTTGCATGCCGGGTGATCCCAATGGGTAGGGTCTTCAGCCGCAGTTTGTCGGCAGGGACGGCGGGGGTGCCGTCCCCACGCTATTTCAAACAGGTATCGTCAGCCATGAGGGCCGACTTGGCCGTATGGGATCCCTTCCTGCAGGATTTCAATGGGACGGTGTTCTTTAGACAGAAGGGCGTGTCGGCGGCAGAACTGGAGCTGTTCACCGACGCGTCGGGTAGTGTAGGCTTCGGGGCCTACTTTGGGGGGAGATGGTGTCAGAGAGGTGGCCGGAGGAGTGGGGACCGAGCCCCCTCATGCGTAACTTGGCTTTCCTGGAACTGTTCCCGCTGGTCGTTGTGATGGCTCTGTGGGGAGAGGGGCTGGGGAACTGGAAGGTGGTCTTTTTCTCAGATAACATGGCATTGGTGCACGCAGTGAATAATCAGTCTGCGGCATCAAAACCCGTGGTCAGGTTGCTGCGACACTTCGTTTTAATGTGCATGTCACTAAATGTAGTTTTTCACGTGCGCCATGTGCCTGGGTTCCTGAACGAAGTGGCTGACGCTCTCTCTCATTTTCAGTGGTCCCGATTGCGTCCGGTGGCACCAGAGGCACAGGAAGCGGGTCAGGCGTGCCCGGACGAGATATGGCGGCTAGGAGCATCCTGCTTGGGGGACTTGTGAAGGCTTCGCTGGCACCAGCCACGTGGGCCGCATACAGTAAGGTCTGGGGGTCATGGGACCGGTCATGGGAAGGGCTGGTCCGCGCGTCGGTTGGGGAATCGCTCACGGACGCGTTCTTCTGGTACACCTGTCAATTACTGGCAAAGGGGGTGTCCCCGGCGATGGTTGACAGGTCCATGGCAGCGATGGCTTTCTGGTTTAAGCTACATGGGATGGAGGATATTACTAAGACCTTCGTCATTAGGCAAGCGCTAAAGGGGTATCGGAGGGGCCGCAGACTTCCTGACACTAGACGCCCGATATCGGTGCGAGTGTTGGGGGATCTGGTCAGATTGTTGCCAGAACTTTGCTTCGACAGGTTCGAAGCGTCGCTGTTCCAGGCAGCGTTTCTGTTGGCCTTTTTCTGAGCTTTCCAGATAAGAGAGCTGGTGAGTGCCACGCGAGCATACAGGTGTCGGGGGTCCGAGTTCTGGAGGGGAAATTGGTGGTCCACCTGGCGAAATCCAAAACGGACATAAAGGGCGTGGGCCGGGACGTGACACTAAGGGCCCTGACGGGCTCCTATCTGTGCCCAGTGGCTGCGGTGGCGGGGTACCTGGCCCGGAGGCTGGGGGATCATTATTGGTACACGCGGACAGGTCTTCCCTTTCCCGGTTCCAATTCACTAAGATTTTTCGGTCGGGCCTGGGGAAGATGGGGCTGCGGGCGGATAGATTTGGGACACATTCCTTTCGCATTGGGGGGACCACGGAGGCAACACGGTTGGGTCTGGGGGATGACATAGTAAAGAGGATTGGGAGATGGGAGTCAGTACGGTTCCGCTCGTATGTGCTCCTGGGTTTATTGGACTAGTAAGGCGGGGCCTTTTGGGGGGATCCCGAAGGGCAAGAAACGAAAAGGTTTTTTTTACGATTTGTTTTCTTCTCTTTCCCAGGCCGTGTCGCATGGATCGTGGGCCATTCATTCGTCTTCTGAAAGGAGGGCTGCAGCTCGAGCTCAGGGCCACCAGCTGGGCTTTCCAAGGGACCAGTTGGCGGTGCAATGGTTTGGATACAGGGGTTTTTGTTGGGGGGAGGTCTACAGGGAGGTGTTCCGGATGGTGGCAGGCGGGCAAAGGCCAGACCGGCTGGTACTCCATGTGGGAGGCAACGACTTAGGCCTAACACCGCAACGGCAGCTGGTGAAGTGGATAAAGTAGGACCTTAACAATCTAAGGGACTTGCTTCCTGGGGTGATATTGGTATGGTCAGAAATTGTCCAAAGGAGGCGGTGGCAGAATGCAAGGGACCTGGCAGCTATTGACAGGTGTAAAAAGAAAGTGAATAGCTTGATGGCAAGCTTTGTGAGGAAATTATGGGGGGTGGTAGTGCGGCACAGCGAGTTGGAAGGCGGGTTTCCAGGGTACTATCGCTCGGACGGGATCCATCTCTCCATTGTGGTGATTTTATTGAATGTTCAACTTGGATAGGAAGTTGTTGCATTCAATTTAAAAAGAATTCAGTTAGTGATTAATTATAGAGGATATATTATTATTATTGCTTCTGTATACAATATTTAACAGTCCTCTCGTTTAGATTTCCTTGTATAACCACTGTGTGCAAGAACAGTGGTCTACAGGTTACAATTGTTTATATTATGATGTGGAACGCACGGACATGTTATTTTTCGAGTGTGGAACGCACACTGGTCACGTGATGAAAAACGGAACCAGTGATGTATACGGAACGTGTGACGCATGCGGAAGTGGCCCAACGCGGAAAGAATCCGGCATTTTCGGTAAAGCAACTACACCTGGAGAAAAATACCGGACTAATAGAAACCTAGAAGAGAGAAGACACCCACTATTCCACCAATGACTTGAAGGGATTAGCCCTATATAAGATTGTTTGTTTGGTAGCGTTTTTAGGATGGCTTGTCAGTTTCTTGTCAGTTTCTGTACGTTTGTTGTTTTATTGAAAGAGGTCCCTGAGGAAGTCCTTTTGCATAAGGACGAAACGCGTAGGACCAGCGATTCTCTTATATTTGTTTTTATTTCTTTATTTGTACATCTCCTGATTTTATGAAGTGCATAAATCGCCTTTGAAGTATTCATCTGGTTGGAGTCTGTTGGACCATCTTGCTGACCCTGATACCCCATTGGCTATCACTCGAGGAGGGATATTTAACAAAAAAAAAAAACCATCTACATCGTGGGGAGGCACCCATAATACGCTTTACCAATTTGGAATTTGTGAGTGCATATAAATCATTATATTATTTAAAGTATAAAACAATATTTGCACTATGTTTTATCCTCTATTGCAGGTACACTAGCAGAATCTCTAAATATCCTATCAATTACACAGTTTTGTTATATGGTTATCAGCTGGGAAATAACCTTGGGAAGCAGTGTACCTATAAGTTAAGTTTTGTGTTTGATATATTTTACACAGATCACTTTGTTCATGGGTGGTTGAGTGTATTTGTTGTTTCAACTAAGCTAAGCCTGGTGATAAATTGCAGGGTTTAACTCAGGGGATCTAACAGGGGGGCGTAACACACTGGAAAGGTTATGGTTTTTGGAGTGTTCCTTTAAATCAAAATTTCTATTTTCAGCTCATTGAATTGTGGTTGCTTTAACTTTACTTCCTTTCCTATTCCATTTGACTTATTTTGCTCTATTAACATATGTTGCTAAGAGTTGATGTTACAAGGTTCCTCAATTTGCTGTACGACATGGTACGTTTTATTACATTGTTATAATACAAAAATCATTAACTGAAAAAGGCTCCCACCTCATAAACAATAGCTACTGTGCTGCTATTTACTCTTTAATATTACTTGCAATCAGTTGGGTTGGCAGAGACGCAAGTTGGCACCCTAACGGAGGTGTCTTGGTAAGACCTGCTCTAAAAGCGGAGATTCAAGCAATGGGTCCTATTTGTATTATAGAATTCTGAACCTTATTTGTTGGCTAGGCTGTTCATGAACAAATTTCCTATAAGACAGAAGACTGTTGCATTTATTCCAGGAAAAAAATAAAAATAAAAAAAAACACGTCAGCCATCAAAGGAGGAAATGGCTCAATGGGGATCTAGGTATTCTGTTTAGTCTACGCCAATCATACAAAGGCTTTTATGAAGTACTGTACATTAGTTCAGCCAAGTCTTCATTAAAATGTATTTAGATGGCCTTCAAATAAAAAAAAAATAAAAAAAAAGGGAAAAAAAATAAAACAGTCTTACAATGAAACTCAACTGGCACATTCCCAGACTCCCTGTTACTCTTCTATCACAAATGAATGCAATATCACGCACGCACTATTACTGCAAAATTTCTACGCTGTATTTTGCCAACAGCTCCTATATAACAGTTTTATCACAAGCCTGACAGCCACCATAAAAATTCCAGGCATTCTATATCAACAGCCCTCTTTGTACTAAGTTATTAAACATTAAATTTTTATTCGTCATTTGTATTCTGTTATGCAAAATAAGCTCCTTGATAAGATGTGTCTTCTTAATTAGACCCTT
This sequence comes from Pelobates cultripes, assembly GCA_933207985.1. Lineage (NCBI taxonomy): Eukaryota > Metazoa > Chordata > Amphibia > Anura > Pelobatidae > Pelobates > Pelobates cultripes. The sequence continues at coordinate 16,327,644 of OW240923.1, forward strand.
GATGCTTCTTGGATTGGGGTTGTCAGATTAGCTGGAAGAAGAGGCTCTGTGTTGAGCCAGCTCTCTACCAGGAGACCAATAGCTTTGTAACAACGATATTAAGTTAGAGGGGCCAAATGGAGGGCACTAGTAGGCTCAGGTGAGACGGTACATCTGTGCGAATCTTCTGTTCAGGCACTTTTCGCATAGCATCAGCAGGGCTGATGGAAATAGATTTGTTTGTTGTTTACAGCATGCAGCTGTGGATGCTGGTACATGGGACTTGTAGAAGATTGAAGTAAATTTGTACTGAGACTAAAATATTGTTCTTTTCTCCAGTCAGCAGTCTCTAAAATCTTATTGTCGAAAACTTTATCTATTTCTAACTCTCCCTGGGGTGATTTACATTTGCAGCTGCCCCGTTTTGTCATTCATCCTGTCCAATCCTGTCTTTAAACTATTACTTAGCAAGGAAAGGTGCAATATAGAGGAATGAAAATAGTTTTGTGGTTTGATGGATATATTGTCTGTTCGGGAGCTCAAAGCACTGGAGAAATCTGTAAAAGCAGTTTGGGAAAAAAAAAAAAAAATTAAGGCAAATTGCTGGGAATTGTAATATTTTACCTTCTTTGCCAAGAACTATTTAAAAGCAAAATCAAAAGCATACACTACATCCCTATTTAATGTGACTTTGTAATTCTGTTACAGGGAAGAACAAATGGAGATTATGGCCAGGAAGTGCTCTTGTGGACACGGCTATTGGTGTAAATGATGGTCCTGGATCGACCATTGCTGTATTTATATAATTCTGAGACAGATTTGAGGACTTTGATCCTGTTATTCTAATATTGACGTAGGCACATGGCAGTCAAATAATATAATAGATTGGGTGATTAGAAACAGATTGTCTGCCATTTATCATGGTTGTCGGCTGTGTTAAGAGGAATCAATAGCCAAGATACAAATTGCCATTGTACCTAATAGCATTCTGAAACTTTATATGTAATATACGCTGAAGGCTGCAGACAAAACTCACTCATATGTAGCCATGGCCATATGAAGGAGAGTCTAAAGTTACACAAATTGCAGATCTGCAGTCATTTCATAGAAAAAAAAAAAAAAAAAAGTGGAGACTGCAGATTTTACTTGACCCAAACTTTAGAAAGAGCCCAGTGTACAGACCAGCATGCAGAGCAAAGCCAGACTTCCAACATACAAAAGGCAACAGTTGGTTTCTTTCAAGGCCCAACCTGCCTTAAAAAGGCTGGTAACTTTTTTGAGTGCTTTTTATTGCATCCATTCACGAAGCTTACACCTGTAAGTCAACTCATACATTAACCAATGGAATGTCAACATACAATTAAACCAACTCGTCTCATCAATACATAAGCATGAACAAGCATCATATTACCATACTTCCGGACAGTGCTATGTCTAGACACATGGACTGGCCTTGTGGTTTGCTATTAAAGCTCTAGAATTGCAGTTATTAAACCAGTTAACTGTGAATAAGGGAACTCGAGAATATGCAGATAAAGGAATCATCTAGATAAAATATCACATTTAAAAAAAAAAAATTTCCCCATAATACCTAGCTCACCATTGAGTATATATATATATGTATCCATTATATATCCTTATTGGTCAAGAAACAATGCAAGTGTTAATATGCTTGACTAAAATGTTCTTCAGGCAGCTAATAAATGTAAAAACAAAAAAAATGGTTTATATATATACACACACACACACACACATATATATTTAGGGTGCTTATTACCATACTTAAAACTGCAGTAAATAAGCACCAACACTATAAATAACCCTCTTTATGTCTTGTGGCAATGTCTCAGCAAATTGATTAATCAGTGATGCAGGTTATTTCAGTTCCACCAAAGCAAACAACGTATCTATCAGTCCCAATAGATATATGTACGAGCACAGCCTTAAACTGAATTTGGACAAGGAGTAATTGAACAGCGAGGAATATAACAAATGTAATGGTCAAGTTGGCTTCCCTGGGTTTATCAACTTGTATTAACATGATAGAAATATGAATACTTATATCTTATCTCTGTTGCAGTTTATAACTGCATTAATCATTTACCGCAATATATATTTTTCATGTCACCGAGATTCTGGGGAGAAGATTACATTTCCACAGGAAGGCCAGAGAAGCGTCGGGTAGATAAGAGGTAGTACTGTATACAGTTGCTGTTTTTGGAGATACAGCATCGGATGATTAATAAAAATCACTGATTAAAAGCATCTATATACTTTGAAAAGAATAACTTTTCACAAATGTCAGTTATTTGCTCAGCTTTAGATAAATGTGGATGCTTTTCCTCTGAAGAAGTATAAAGGATTTAGAGTTCTCTTATTATACAGTATATCAATGCCTAAAGGCCACACAGTGGTTGGAGGCAAGGGGCAACGGAATGGTCACTATTCCCTAATAATACCCAGATAGGTAACTGAAATTCGGGGGCTGCCAAGGGTAGGGTGTGGGCACTAAATTAATATATTGCTCAGTTGAGTTAAGCCGTCTCTAGATTTGTGCATTTGTTTTCAAACTAATTCGGATTCATCCGAATTTGGAGTAATCGGTGGTTCTTCCATATTCTATAAACCTGAAACACTATATGAAGGAATCATGAAACAAACAAAGTAGGCAATGGATAAACAATTTAGTTTGTTTTGCAATTCTTAGCTTCGTCTGTGGCACCAAAATAAAATAAGATGATTAATGGAAAAGAAAAAAAAAATTGATTAATTTTTCACAGTTCAATTGAGTGGTTAACCAAGGGGAAACAAAGAGAATCAATAAAAAAAAATATATATATTTCTATAAATAAATAAATATATAAATATATATATATATATATATATATATATATACACACACATACATATTTATATTATGTATACATTTTGTAAAACATTGGTTGGCCCATTTTTGTGCCTTTATGGTTCATCAGAATGTTTTTCCCGAAATGATTGCATGGATGAAATATGTCCAAACTGAAATGCTACATGGACGAATCTCGAAATTGATAAGACACAATTTATTTAACTTTTTGTCCGAACCAATTTTTTTATTCCATGCACAAGTCTATTCATCACTGCTTTCTACAGGTCATCAACTCTGCAAGGGAGGCTACTCATATTCATCAACATAGCACAGAGTTAACAATGGTTCTCAAAGCATTGATTGGTCTCTGATGCATATTAGAGCCAACAAGATCAGCAGGTGAGTCGCTCAAAACTTAAGCAGACCTTTGGGGAATAAACCAGAAGTATGTCTCTAAAAAAGAGGCTTTATGAAAGTTATATTTCCAAGTAAGTGTACTTTATATTTCCATGTTAGTTTGCTGGTTTAGTCTTTCCAATGTAGCTACATTTAAGGCATGTTATATTTTGGTATACATGTATAATAAATGTTAATTGTGACTTGTGACGATGTCTTTAGAACCCCCTCAATGGAGTTATTTTATAAAAATACACACGTCATGGTTGTATGCTTAATATTATGTCTCACATATTTGCAGTGGGCTGTAGTCGTTGTGCTGGTTGGAGGAATGCCTTAAGAATGGTTTGAAAACTTACCTGTGGTCCACCAGGTGCCCACCACTGCCTCCTCAGCAACAAAGGGCTATGCTCATTGATTAAAAGTGCCCAGTTGGCACGGTTATCTAACCAGCAGGCCATGAACAGAAATACTTAGCTCAGTGGACCTAATGGAACCTCCTCATAGGAGCTTCAGGTTCCAGGAAGGCAAAAATGGGTGCTCAGTGGACCTCAGGCAGGTTGTTGTTTACTACTTAATCTGTTAGAGTGCCAGGAGTAATCTCTCTGTACAGCAGATTTTAATAATATACTTGTTTAAAGTACATAAAACAAACAAATATATTTTTTAAGCATTAATATCTTTAAAAATGTATCATGCTATTTATCTTTAAAGACACTTCGGTAATGTAGCCTACCCTCTGTTGCTTTTTTATGTTTTAATGACAGAGCCTGTGTCTTTGTGATTAGGTTTAACACGTTGAAATATTGGGGAGAAATGGCATTAAAAAGTTATTCTGTGGCTTCAGACTGACATATGCAGATTGTTCCTACAGAGCGGTTTGGCGATAAACCGGGTGTTTTGTGTAGTTATGGCAACAGTGAGAAAACAAACAAGTTGGTAACCAAGAGGGGGAATAGAGCTCATACATTTAGCACATTGATATGAGACTGCACCTGAAACCCCCTAATATCTAAAGTGTATTTTAACAATGCTGTTAAAGCATTTCCTGGCCTTGTGAGTTCATGGAATAGGGGTCGACAGATTTGGCAACCAAAATGCCTAAAAAGTGGAAGGAAAGGATTTCTTTATTATTTTCAATGTATTTGGAAAAACATACAACAACAGGAAGCCACTTCGTTAAGGCATGCTGGTATTTGCTCATTCACTCCGTGTCTGAAGAGAGATGCACAATGAGACATCAATGCGTTGTGCATGGAAGTTCATGCTGTCGTTGTACAATACATGCTTTTAACTGTAAATTCCATTAAGCAAATACGAGGACTAGTAATGCATTACTATGAATGGTTTTATAGGAACTAATTCAGAATGTGTATACGTTGGAGTTATCTCGTTATATGCTTGTTATTGCAGCAAGAAGATATTGTTCTAACCCTTTGACTGCCAGGGTAATTCCTGCATTCTTTAGTTCTGTGTTTGTTTAACCATACATTCCCAAGTTCTCATGAATAGCACTGACATTTGTTGTGATTTTGTTTTCTGATGATATATTCTTTTCACATAATAAATGTATACAAATCCACCATTTAATATTGTTGAAAAATAAAAGATGGGGAATGGTTAAAAAAACAACCCCAATATAATGTACTTTCATAGTATTGCCAATAATAATGTTCCCTAACTAACGTAACTAGGCAGTTAACTGTGTTTTTACATAAAGTAACATTACTGTTTGGAAGCTGCAAGATTGGTATGTTTGGCCCACATACCGAACCTAAGACTGCCCAACAAATGCATTTTTAATTTAACTTTTTTCTGTTTTTCATGCTAATACACAGCATTATATTTTGTATTATTAAAATCCATTCAAGCACAGGTGGTGTATAAAATGCAAAAATAACATACAACAAAAAACTAACGTCATTCAGCTACATCCAGAGAGTCTTGCTACAGAATGCGGGAGAAACATTTGTATTTTTCTAGAGAGAAACTGCACTTCACCCTGCTCCTGTCACCTACCGTGTTTCTCCGAAAATAAGACCGGGTCTTATATTAATTTCAGTCACAAAAAACACACTAGGGCTTATTTTCAGGGTAGGGCTTAGAGCCAGTCTGTCAGCCGGTGTCCGTGCTGTGTAACCCCCCAGAGACCCTCACCTCCCCCTCCCTGTAATATTCTCCCCTCCCTCCCTGTAATACTCTCCCCCCTCCCTCCCTGTAATACCTCCCTTCTCCCCCCTCCCTCCCAGTAATACTCTCCCCCTCCCTCCCAGTAATACTCTCCCCCTCCCTCCCCTGTAGCGTGGCCGGGCTCCTATCCGGTCCGCGACCCGGCCGGACTGACAGGAAGTGCACACCCAGTGTGCGCTTCCTGTCAGTCCAGGCGGGTCGCGGACCGGAAAGGAGCTCGGCCACGCTACAGGGGAGGGGAGGTGAGGCAGTGCGGCAGCCGTCTGAGCACTCTCTATAGAGCGCTCAGGCGGCTGAGGCATTTAAAGGGCCGGCAGCTGCCGGCCCTGCCTAGGTCTTATTTTCGGGGTAGGGCTTATATTGCAGCCCATCCCGATAATCCAGCTAGGGCTTATTTTCGGGGTAGGTCTTATTTTCGGGGAAACACGGTAGAAGAGGGGCTGAGCCCACCCCATTTGGCCATGCAAAGTGCATATACCAGTGCAATTAAACTTTGGGTGCTGCCCAAACTGGGGCACTCCTTGGCACTAAAAGTTGTTTTCATAAAGATATTCCATTTCCAGAATATCCATCCATGTCCATTCAATTCTAATCAAATTTCTGATGAGATAGTTGGGGAAATTTTCAAAGGCTAATCAAAGATAAATATAATAAATAACAGTGCGCCGTGTATTATAGGAAAGTAATAATGCCACCTATCGAGGGTTTCTGGAGACATCATAATACATTAAAAGACTGAAGGTTTATAGATATCTTCAAAACTCTAAGCATGCACTATTTCCCCATTCTACACATTTTGATGTTAATGTTTTATAATATTTTAAGCTTGATGGAATATGAATGGAGTTAGGGTTAGTATCTGCTATGTCTCAATGCTGTCTAAGATTTATGGGCATTACAGTGTTAGGTGGCAACTCTATGTGATGCAGCCATTTATTCAGCTCAACTGAGAAGGCAGCAGAATGGAACATGCATACTGTAGATTGGAGCTCCCAAACTGTACTCAAGATAACCCTGCAGTACTCCCAGTTTATTATAGAGAATTATTCACACAGATGACGTTAGATCCATGAAGAATTATAGAAGAAGAAGAATTAAAACAAAAAATAAATCTGCCTGTTGAAATAATGGGCAGATCACGGAATCTATATACATACACACATATACTTATATTTAATGTATGAATATAGAAAGGATGTCAATATAGAAAGTATGCAGACATGAACACTAATCTGTGGATGATAGTTGTTGCCAGACATGATGTTGGCCTACTGAGTTTTTGCCATACAATCAAGTATGTGCCTTGGTTTGAATGACATGCACATACTCACTCCTACCACCATGGTCCCTTAAAATCACTGAAGTGTTTATGGTGATTGGGGTAACCATTTAATGAATCAGAGTGATGACAAGATTCCCAATCAGACTCATTGAGCTTCCATACAGCTAGGAGGTGCCGACCAGCAAACATTACACACACACACACATACTACACAGTCAGCAAACATTACACACACGCACACATACTACACACTGACAGCAAATATCACAACATTACACACAGCTGGCACACAACACACACTACAGGAGACAGAGGTTGAGACACTCATTAGCTAAATTTTGAATGATCACATATTAAATCTGAATGGTAAGACTGAAGCAATAAATTGTGACTATAGCCGAACTGAATAATTTTTCAAAATCAGCTTTGTGTGTCTTGTTTTCCATTTGAATTTAATAATGAAAAATGTGGAGTTTAGTGAATAACCAGGTCAATATCCAGGGGCCCTAGGCAGGTACCTCAATCGCAATTTATTTTGTATGTCAGGACGAGTAGATAGTCATGACAAACCGGTAGATTGAAGTACCTTGTTAGTTCCTTGGGCATGTACTTTTTAAATAATCAACATCCCTTATGCATTTTTGAAGTATATTTGAAGTATTTTGAATGGGATTATTGTACATAGAATACTGTAAATTTACAACTACTGTGTAAACATAACAAATTCATCTTACTAGTTACTATGCGACATGTGCCTGAACACAAGGAATGTTTCTCTTTTAATGGTTAACAAGTAGGTATTTGTCTGCCTTAATTAAGCTATTGCTCAGTTTAGCACTTCTACACTTTCAACAGCCTTATAACCATATCATGGATTTTTAATTTTACATTACCAGCTTTCAAGGGTTAGGTATGACATTTGTGTTATATTAGCACCCTTTACATTTCCTATAACATCTACAGAGGTCAACATACTTCAACAACAAGAGACGAAGGACAAGTGTTTGGACGAATCATACTGGAGGAAAACCTGAGATCACCTGTGGTTTGTAAAGTATATAGAGTATCTGTAGTGTTAGTGTTGCGAAGGAAGAAGAGACATAAAAAAAATAAATCACTAGGCTGCAATTACATATGGCGATTGACTGGTATTGGTACCTAAGATGCAGATTTCATCACTGAAATTTCCCGTGGCAATCTAGCTGGCTTAACAACCCGGGAAATCTTTTTTTCTCTTTGATTTATAAACACATATCTTGCGAAACATAAATAGATGTGCAATTCTGCTGAGGTGAGATTACCAGGTCCAGTGGTAGAACTACCGTCGGAGCAGCCGCTGCGACTGCACTGGGGCCCACATGCTTTGGCGGCCCATTGCTATTAAAGGGCCTCGGCTCCTAATCGTTGCACCAGGGCCCTCTCTAAATTAATTCCACCACTGAGCAGATCTCAGGTGTAATGCCATTAAATTTTGATTTACTGACTGCATATTGATGAAAAGTGAATATTTGAATAAAAGTAGATACACACACACAAGCTATATTGTTTTCTTATGCAGTGACATGAGTAAGAAAATAAAAAGTTGACTGTACAGAGCTATTGGCCAAGTAATAAAAGCACAATGAAATTCAGAGATACAGAGGTCACAGTAACGCTCATAGTCAAATAATTGAATGCTAATTGTCAGATTGTGCAGAGAATTACTCATAAAAGTATAGCTTTGCAGATAACCATGAGCACCTCGTTGCTGGTGCTATTTTTTATTTTTATTTTTGTAATGTCGATAAATATCAGAAATCATTCAATCAGTAGAATGTAAAAGAATTACTAATCTGATTTTGCTTCACCACTAACATTTTCTAAATCACAAAAACAGCTCAATAAAAAGAGAAATTTGCTATGAAATAGTGTTTATTAATATTATGTTGAAGGTTCATTCTAAAAGTGTAATAATAAAACACGTTTAAAATATCAATCTGTTGCTGCGTACTGATCAACAGACTGCAGAGAGAAATTAGACCTTCAGATGAGCAGGAAAATAGGAAGCTAACCTCATTTCCCTATTGTTTTTTTCTAAGCAACATTGCTGATTCCATCCAGAATTGTAAACATGTAACAAACTGTCAAGCGATCATGTACAAAGATGGTTAACAAACACCCGTATTTATCTAGCTTTTTTCCCTTCCTTGCCATGGGCATAAATTGCAGCTCAACTCATCTCAATCTTTTCATTAGTCAGTTATTTGTAGAATCTGGGTTGCAATAGCCCAAGTTAATAGGCACAAAGCCCTTGCATCATTTGTCTGCAAACAAATCTGTGTTATGGAGGCCATGAAAAATAAATCACTAACGGGAGAATTCAGATCAATCTGGCTGGCAACTATCCTTCCCCTGAAATAATTCTTGCTGGCTCATTTTAAATATATTCCAACCTCCTTTTACTTTGAGAGTGCCTTCTTGCTGATAATTGTAATCCTAGTTTTCTGGTTGATGTACAGGATCTAAGGGATTACTTAAAAAAATTTTGTAACAAACTCAGCATCCAGTTCATGGAGCTGGCATATAATTATATTTTTGGAAGTCACTGCTATACATGTGTTCTCCAGATTACAATATGCTTACTATAATACATATCATGTTTTACATTGGCTGCATCACAGCCATTTTTAATTTTTTTCTTTTTAAATCACTTTGCCTGCCAGATGTAATACATGCAAGATTACTTTGCTAAGACTCTTGGTAAAAAGTTCAGTTTATTAAGGGTTTGTACTAACCCTTGAGGTTTTATCACATTGCATGGTTTGTTTTTTCATGAATAAAACTGTCATGTATTAAATCGCCGATATCTCAAACTACCGATGGGTAAAGTTTTTGAGGGGTAGTGATCTGTTCTCCCATAAAATATGTCACGTTTTAGTCTATGACCTTCATACACTCCTTCAAAAAATCGTTAAAAACCCACTTCTTCATAAAAGTGTATCAATTAAACTGTTAATAGCTCCTGACTGATTCCTCTTCTGCAACTGTCATTAGTCTAATACTATCCTTACCTTTTGTGTCATTTTACCTCACTCACTCTAGCATGTAAGCTCATTGAGCAGGGCCCTCAACCCCTCTGTTCCTGTGTGTCCAACTTGTCTGGTTACAACTACATGTCTGTTCGTCCACCCATTGTAAAGCGCTGCAGAATTTGACGGCGCTCTATAAATATCATAATAATAATAATATACCAAAGCTGGATGGCGACTTTCGCTTTCATTTTATATTTTATTCCATAATCCCATAAATATTTCACTTCACCAGGCCATATTACCATGTCAATCGGGGTTCATGATATAAGCCATTTTGTTTGATATTTTGAGTACGACTTCCCAATCCAGTCGCTACCAAAACAGGCCAAAACAATTCCCATCCCGGTTAAATCCCTCCCAGGCTGCCTATTGTGTTCTGGCTCCTGGTGATCCAGCACACTACACACGTCTCTTTCGGTGCTTCCTTGTATCCTGATATGTGTCTGAGTAGAACTAAATGCAGATTTATGACATCATGACTCATGATGCGATAAGTCTAATGTATGCAGTGTGCGAATACATGCATCAGTCACTCCTAAAGACCCCTCACTAGTGTGGAAAGCCTGACCATGGAGCTTGCCACACCAGAACATGACATTAACATTCAAGTTTGTAATATCCTACACTAGGCTAGGCACCTTTTCAAATTGGAAGATGTGTTAATACAGGTGTGATGAAATTACATATATACCCAACTGAAATATATAATAACTATTTCCATAGATAATTACGTTAGATGATCTAGATACAGTATTAGTCATACAAGAAAATATAAGCTAAACAACATGAAAAGGGCTGCCATTTCTAAGAACTAATTTTCAAGAGAAAGGGAAATATAAACAAGGCCAAGTTAGGGTGAACAAGTAAGACGGGGTAATATCCAGCAATTGGTTCAATTCAGGGAAGTTTACAATATTTATTTATTGATGCGATTCTGTGTCTTGGCCGTGGATACTGAGCATTTACACGGCACTGAGCCTGACTGAATGCCGTCTAACAGCACTAAATGCTCTAATGTACTGAAAAGTCATAAATATAGAATGTACTTTGTGGCCACTTCTTTGGCTTGCGGCACGGAGGTGAAATTTCAGAAGGCACCAAGTACAGCAAAAAATGATTGATGGCATGTTTTAGAGGGAGAGATTATAGAGCTATATTATAGACTTATTTTTATTTTTTGTAGTGACTAGACATGTTTAATGCTTAATGCTTATGTTTTGAAAAATATGAGAATGGAGAATTTTGCTTTGCTAAACATACCGAGGATTTCTCATCTATATATTATGGAAGTAAGGTACAATGAATTAAAAGCAGTAATGCAGAATCTTTGCAGCTGTTTGCAAAAAGAAACACACACTTCTTCTGTTCAATTTATTATTATAACCTCATTGTAATTCACCAGTTAGGAAAACTTATGAAATTAATTATTGGTGCTCTTTGTCATCTTTTGTTCCTTTTTACTTAAACATGTTCTGTTCTCCTATTGTACAACGCTGCTGAATATATTGGAACTTCTGAAATAGAATAAATAATCAAAAAAAAAAAAAATATATATATATATATATATATTTTTTTTTATAACCAATAGGGAGGTATGACATAATGCAATGCCTGCCTTTCTCTTAGAACTGTCTGTGGACATGCACAGTGCTATAATGCAGGTTGGCATCTTGGCTAGCCCTAATTTCAGTTTAGATGTCCTTGTGCCATTGGGGAACTGCTACGTGTCAAGAAAGGCTATTTAAACCTCCTTTGTTTGTAGTGTGTGATCATTTGTTATGGGACAGTGAACCAGCAATGTGGCATGTTCCTAAATGTTTGCTGTAATTCTAATTGTTATAATTCATAACATTATATTACTTTCCTGCTTCTCGCTTTGATCCTAGACTGCCCCCAATCTTCTTGGTGCTACTTGGACTGACCACAGATTTCCTAAATAACAATATTTTAGACTTTCCTTGAAGACACACTTTTTATTGTTAATGCAAAAACAAACATTCTAGATCTAGTCTACATTAGCGATAAGACCTATTTATATAAGAAAGGTAGCATCTGTGATACCAGTAGTGATGGGAAAACATGTTGTTATATAGTATATAGATATGAATGTTGTCCATATGGATCAAGGTTTGCCAACCATTTATTTGATACAATATGGCTACGGTAAGTGTCTATGCTTCTTTTTGAGGCCTGTTCTAAAACAAACACCCATCCAAGGATCTCAGCTTGGATTGAGAAGATAACTGTATATGTATTTAGTGATGTGGCTCTGATTATAGACAGATCTATCTAGGATTTCGTAAGATACTCCAATTGCAAGCAATAGTTTTTATTGTTCACAAAGAGCAACAAGGCACACAGAATTATGTTACTACCACCGGAAAGATCCACTATTGCATCCTTTACTTGAAATGTTAATATTGCACTGTGGTTTTATAGATAGTTTCTTTTTTTTATCCCAAAATCTTTTCATCTCATATTCCTTCACAGTCTCTCTCTACGTGATTCATTTCTTTAAGATCTTGTTTTAGTTTTAAGTCATCAATTACTCAAACTTTGTTGGCCTATCTTTCCTCTGCCATCTGGACCCCATACCTTATTTTAAAGCATGTTCAAATAATGACAACCTTCTTTTCACAATTAATTTATGGGCTGTGGGGACCATTTTTCATTTTTTTATAACGCGCTTCCATTTGATCTCTCATATCTTTCTTCTGCATCTGCAACCATAGTGTATAAATCTTCCTCTCCAGCATTGTCACAGAGTGGAAGATATATAGGCCGAACTCCCTATTAGTTCCACAAAACTGACCTTAATTTTTTTTAAATGGTACAGATGTGAATAAAGTTTAGTAGGAAGATTTCTTTTGATTTAGTTTCCAGTCATTTTGTTGTTGTTGTTGTTGTTCTTAGCACATAGCTCGTTTACAACATTAGGTTTTAGATGTCCCTTGTTCCTTGACACTATCCTACCCATAGTGTTTCCTCCTTTTTATTTAGCCGAAATTTACATTCATAAATCAATTAACGTATTAGTGTTTGAAAAGTCACAATCTCTATGTTTGTGATGTTAAAAGAGTCCTCTTCAAAAACAGAATACGTGATTCTAATGACTAAATCTTCAATACATTTTTTTTAGAAGAGCATCACTTAGAAAAGTTTAATGCGTGTTATAGATTCATTTCAGTGCTTTATATGTGCTGTATTTTCTAGAAAAAGTATGATTCCCTGGCAAAGAAAGGCAATTCTTGTACAGGTGCACAAGACGGCAGATATTTCATATTCTGTCACAGACAGTAAACAGTGGTTTAAGGGGTTAAAATGTCCAAAGAGTGGGGGGCGTGGCCTGCTCGGGTATGGAGTAGGACGCATCCTGAACCTGCTCCGCGGCCCCAGCTCACACTAGCACCCATCAACGAGCGCTATCCGACCCGAGATGGGTAAATCCCGGAGACCCCACACGCCGGGACCCTCACAAGCCGGCTCGCCGGGTCGCACCTCGGGCCCCATGGACGGCTATGTATGCACGCCGCGAGACATGCGGTCCGCGCCGGCCGCATCCAAAATGGCGCCGGCCTCCCCAGGGGACAGCAGCAGTGACAGCCTGACGCAGGGCTCACCCAGGGGAGACACTCTGGCGCATATTTCATCCGAGCTGGCCAAGATCACTGCCAATATGCTGTCCAGAGCTGACAAAGCTGAGATGCTGGCAGAAATCAGGACTGCAATCAGGGAGGAAGTCATGGAGGTGAGGAAAGACCTGACAGCCCTTGAACAAAGGGTAGAGGCCCTTGAAGCAGACAGAGCCCAGACTGTGCAGCACCAACAGGCCACAGACACTGCCACCACCAGACAGGGCAATGTCCTACTAGATCTCAGGAGACAACTAGAAGACCTGGACAATCGCGGAAGGAGGAACAATATCCGCATAAGGGGCCTACCCGAAAACGCGGACGAAACGCTGCCAGAGCTCCTGACAGACCTGTTTACCCATATTCTGGGTGACAGAGCCCCAGAAGACTACGGTATCGAAAGAGCCCATAGAGCGCTGAGACCCTTGTCCCCTGAGGGACCGCCGAGAGACGTAATCTGCTGCTTGCTCTCTTACGCCTTAAAAGATGGCATCATGAGAGCGGCGCGCAATCAACAGAACATCGCCTTTAGAGACGGGCAGGTCTCGCTTTACCAGGATCTCTCCGCGCTCACGCTAGAGGCCAGGAGGGCGCTACGTCCAGTAACCGCCATTCTCCGGGAGCGGAGGATCCCGTACAAATGGGGCTTCCCCTTCAGCCTGCAGGCGAGGGTGGGCCAAACCTGGCATATCATCCGCTGGCCAGCTGATGTTCCACGCTTCCTACGAGCCACGAGTCTACCCGCGGTGACGATATCCAACTGGGTCCTGGAGCGACAACCACAGCACCCACGGGCGGTAAGCGACAGGCCGGGCACGGGCCTCACAGGCAGCGGGTTCCGGCGGGGTGGCCCAGACAGCCATGAAGAATAACTGTCCCCTATGAACCTGTTCCCCTACCTCCCATTCTGCTAACCCGACCGTCAACCTGCCACCCCACCAACGGCCCCCCAGCCACTACGAGAGAAGGCCACAAGACAGCTCAGAAGACCTAGACACGACCACCGGAAGCTCCTGTGGGTGTCGGGCACCACGAGACGACATTGCCCCCCACGCACCTGGTCGAACCACAGCACAACTTGGTATGTACTTGACTCCCTGACCTAAGCCCGCAACATGGGGTCCAGATCCTCATTAGCAGGGGGTGGCCTAACCTGAGCCTCACAACCAGGGGTGGGGACCCCCAGGAGATAGACTTTGCATGGACATGCCACGCTGGGACTCTCCTAGTGGCCAAGGCCCGGGAACACCAGCTACCTTTGGGTGGAGGGGGTGCGGGGATGGAAGCTGGGAGGCTGCCACCATACCAGGGTTATACCCACCGCTGTAAGGGTGATCTCCCCAAGCTCTAGCCTGAAGGGCACGACCGATAGCATAGATCCCAGCACCTTCTGGACAGCCGAGGGCCTCTCAGGCATGTAATGGGGCCACCAAGGGGGGGGTGCGGGGAGCTCCCTTTGGGGGGGGGGGAAGAATGGGGGGCCATGCTCCACAACTGTTTATTATGACTGTTATATTGGTTTATGGTTTTTATTGTTTGTAAACAATTACGCGGACGCGGTACAATACGTGTAGCAACAGTTACAGAATGACGTGAAACTTGGGGCCCGAGTTAGACTCAGACACATACACAGGCCATACATGGGCCGAGACAGGGAGGGGCAACGAAGGTGGGTGGGGTTTCCGGGACGGGAACATACTCGGAGAGATCTACAACCCAACACAATAGGTGAGCTGGGAGCCAAGGGAAAGGCTCGACACAACACTATCGAACGACCCACACTAGAGGGACCGCATACCCCAAGCAACGGACTCACGTTGTATATACACTCGGAGGCCACCGAGGTGACTCACCCCCAGGGGAACAGACACCAGAAGGCGACAAAAACCGAGGCGAGTCACAGTTGCCTCTCTCTTGGACAGACTATCACCCTCCCCAGACACCGGACAGACCTTACCCCTATACCCATCAACCACTGACGCACACATACCCACACACACCTCACAACAAACACTGATAGAGATGGGCTCTAACTACAAGCCGACACCACTGACCCTATGGTCTAACAATGTAAGAGGCTTAAACATTCCCGAAAAAAGGTCCCAACTACTTCGCACACTGTGGGCAGAGCGCGCCTCAGTGGCGTTCTTACAGGAAACACATTTTCAGGGTACAGAGGCGCCAAACGTGAGAAACAGGCGTTACCCCACAGGATTCTATGCTAATCACCCGGACGGGAAGAAGGCCGGAGTAGCAATCCTACTCTCCAGTACAGTCCCATTCGTTTGCACGGAGCAGAAGTCAGACCCCGGGGGTAGATACGTATTTATCAAAGGCACGATAGCACAGTCCACCTACACATTTGCCTGCCTGTACTCCCCTAATCGACGTCAACACGTCTTCCTAACTAAAACGCTAGCCCTACTAAACAAATTCAGAGAAGGCCTTCTGATAGTGGCAGGAGACCTCAACATTCCCCTTGACTCTAGGTTGGATACATCTAGGGGAGAAACTTCGATACCAGGTCACTGCATACGCTCAACAGGGAGGGCCTTAGCCCGGTGTGGCTTAGCTGACTGCTGGAGAGTGGCTAACCCCGAGGGCAGAGACTACACCTTCTACTCGGCTGTACATCGACGCTACAGCCGAATAGACTACATCCTAATGGCGCAAGAGGCCCTAACACTACTCCAGCGAGCTAGCATAGGGCATATCGCAGACTCTGACCACGCCCCCATTACAGTACAAATCCAATCCCCCCTACATAAACCTGCAGAGCGGCAATGGAAGTTGAACGAAAACTTACTACTTGACCTAGTGGACAAGGAACAAGCCAGGCAAGCACTGACACAATACTTTGACACTAACAACACGCCAGACACCCCCCCCCTAACAATCTGGGAGGCCCATAAATGTGTCATTAGAGGCCACTATATCAAAATATGCTCACAGCGTAAAAAAGAACGCACACAACAATTGTCCACCCTAAACGCACAAATCACCACACTAGAGCAGGCACACAAACAAAATCAGGGGGAAAACGAGTTCCACCGACTGACGGAGCTTAGGAGGCAGAGACGGGACATACTAGCCAAGGGCCTTTTGCGCACCCTTAGAAAGTCGGCTCGGCACTTCTTCGAGTACTCCAACAAGAGCAGTAGGCTTTTAGCCCGCCAGCTTCAAGACAGGAGAAGGGCGAACCACATACACAAAATTAACACTAGAGACAAGACTGTAACAAGTCTACCCGACGGAATCCAACGTGCTTTTGTGGACTACTACACCGACTTATATAATATCCCCCAGCCCACGACGGTCACCACACAGGCCCAACGCCGGGGACAAATAACGGAGTACTTAGACCAAAATGTAGAAAGACAATTGACCCCAGAAATGATAGAGGAACTAGAACGACCCCTCACGATAGAAGAGTTAGCCGCAGCATTAAAAATCTCCAAATCCCACAGGGCGCCTGGCCCAGATGGCCTTCCGCTGGCATACTTGCGAACATTCCGCGATGTATTATTGCCGAACCTCCTACGAGGTCTTAGCTCACTTCAAGACGGGGAACGGTTTCCCACTGACACACTAGCGGCCATAGTCACGGTGATACCCAAAGAAGGTAAAGACCCAGCGAATTGCGCTAGCTACCGCCCCATATCCCTGCTCAATGCAGACCTCAAACTGTTCGCCAAGACACTAGCCCTGCGAATCGCGAAGCACCTACCACACCTAGTGCACTCGGACCAGGTCGGGTTCATCCCAGAGAGGGAGGGAAGAGATAACACCATCAAAGCCCTAAACATACTGCAAGTAGCAAGGTCGCAACACCGGGAGCTACTCCTCCTCTCGACAGATGCCGAGAAGGCCTTCGACCGGGTGGACTGGCTGTACTTGGAGGAAACACTCACACACATGGGGTTCGGCCCACGCATGCGATCATGGGTCCTTTCCCTGTACACGAGCCCGACGGCACGGATTCGGGTGAATGGTGCTCTGTCCACCCCCTTTCCCATTCGAAATGGAACCCGCCAGGGCTGCCCGCTGTCCCCCCTCCTGTTTGCCCTCTCCCTGGAACCCTTCCTGGGGGCGGTCCGACGAGATGGGGGTATCACGGGATTCACCGTCGGCCGGCGAGAATATCGAGTTGCGGCATACGCGGATGACATGTTGTTTTTCCTCACCCTTCCGCGGATATCACTTCCTAATCTTCTGGCTGCATTCCGAAGGTTTGGCTTGATATCTAACCTTAAGCTCAACACAGATAAGTCAGAAGCCCTTCACCTTCCAAGCCCCCAGGACTCCTCAACGACGCTACACACCCAATTCCGCTTCAAATGGTGCCCCACTAAATTGAAATACCTGGGTATATGGCTACCAAAAGACATGACCCAACTGTACTACCAAAACTACCACCCGCTGCTACAAAAGATCCAGGCAGACATGAGAAAATGGGCCCCACAATATATATCTTGGTTTGGACGCATTAACGCAGTCAAAATGAACCTACTACCCAGACTGCTCTATTTATTCCAGACGGTGCCGATCGCGGTCCCCAGGGCGTTCTTTAGCTCCCTGTTGACCGCCATCCGCAGATTCGTTTGGAATTCGCGCCCAACACGCATCAAGAGAACGACATTGGAACTGCCAAAACCGTTGGGGGGTACCGGCCTGCCCTCAATTGAGACATACTACCGGGCCGCACATTTACACAGGCTCACAGACTGGCACGCACAGCATCCCACAAAACAATGGGTCACGCTGGAATTGGAACAGTCGGGAGGGCACATACCCCCCACATTATGGCTACACACTGCTACGCATGCAGATCTACAAACTAAAAACCCCTTAATAGACGCCACCCTGAGGGTCTGGATGGCAACCCGATACCGTCTACAACTCACCACTTCGCCCAGCCCCCTGATCCCCCTCACACATAACCCGGACTTGGCAGATTCACTGACTCGAGGTGACCTAGCCGGACTCCAACCGACGGACTGGTCATATATACACCAATGGCTCAGCACCAACGGCCTAAAAACAATCGGAGAACTATGCCCCGACAGAACACCTACATTCCTTGAACAGTTTAGATACCGCCAAATAAAATCTTACTACTCAGCCCTGTCGGGTAAGGGGCACCTACACAGACCCTTAACTGACTTTGAAACCCTATGTGTGCAACGCACACACATCACCAGGGGAATTTCAACCCTGTACACCCTACTCACGACGAACAGGGACGTGGAGCTTAGGTTCAAAGACCACTGGGAGAGGGATGCGGGAGAGACACTCACTGCGCACGAATGGGACAAGATTTATACCCTCACGCACAAATGCTCTATCAGCTCAAAATATCAGGAATTAAACTATAAAGTGCTAACGCGCTGGTATAGAACGCCCGACACACTGCACCGCATGCACGGTACCACGTCAGGCATGTGCTGGCGATGTGGCACACAACCTGGCACGGATCTCCACATGTGGTGGTCATGCCCAGTAATTGCCCCTTTCTGGGAACAAATTAGAGGAGAGATCAACAAAATTACAGGCACCGATATCCCCCTGGCACCCCTAACGATGCTTTTGCACCACACCCAAAGCCCACTGACAGCCTACAAAAAATCCCTGGAACTGCCGCTACTCAATGCCGCCAAATCCCTTATCCCGAGGATGTGGAAACAGCCAAGAGCGCCCACCTTGAGGCAATGGATGTCAGTGGTAGAGGACATATACTCAATGGAGACCCTGACGGCCGACCTCCACGGGAAATCGGAGCGGTGTGCATTGACCTGGTACCCATGGACCACATACGTGGCAGATGGAACTGTAACCCCCGAGCCAATATAGCTGAAACTCACAGAACACCACGTTAACTGCCTTACCCCTCATAAGCACAGACACGCCCTACCCATTAACCACACACAGACTACGGACAGTTTTTCACCCCCCCCAGACCACAACAGACATCAGGAAGACATAACACCCGCTAGAACAAACTACACAAACCACCGATACCTGGAGTACTCCAGGACGGACACCTTAAATCCCCCCTACAGCTACTAGACCAGATACCGGTTCTCACCCTAAACGTAGAGTGCACATCATAAGTGCAACAAACTGCGCACTGAATGCAAGAGGAGCTAGGAGCCTTGAAACCTGATCATATGTTACACTACCTAATGCATGTGAAGGAAACTATTGAAATATTTATGATTTGAGAATGTTAGTATAAAGGCTACGAATGTTGTTATGCTATTCAGAAATATGATGTTACAACTGATGTTTCACCGTATCTACACATTTTTGTGACAAAATGATAAAAAGGAAAATAAAGATTGTCAAAAAAAAAAAAAAAATGTCCAAAGAATGTTGTCATAGAATTGTAATGCTGAAAGCTGCATGTTTTGTGTCACTATCAGAAAATATATAGGTGCAATTCAGCTTCACCAGATCCAATATAAGTTTTTTTTTGGAGTAGCATTTTTATATTATAGATTTTTGTTTTTAAAAAATTGTCCAAGTAAGAAAATTATAAAAATAAAATAATCTTTGCAGTTTCCTTGTTCATGTTAACCTGGTATAGTTAACATCCGTGGGTCATTTTTTTTGTATGAGACGCTAGAATCCAGGGTTATTTAAGTCAATATGAGGAACTTGTAACTGTAATTTGTTTTAAATATGTTTATTGTTATCACAACATAAATTCTATTTCAAACGTATTTTTGTTTAAGCGGGTAATCGCCTAAGCAGAGGCGCTGTTATCAGTACATGAGCTGGTATGCAATATATTGCCTGCGTAGAGGCGTGTTAATCCGGTCACTAGTGTTACATGTCAAACCAAAGTAGTTCACTTTACCTTTTACACAACAATAACGCTTTCAGTAACAACAGGCTATTCGTACTATCTGTTTGTCTAGTCAGCGCCTGCCTACAATAACTGTCTAGGCTCAGTCTTGATCCTTAAATATGCGTTCTGTGAGTCATGCCTAGGAAACCTGTATTGGTGCTGCGTGAGGCCTGGGGTGCGAATTTGTAAACGCGGTCCGAGGAGAAGAGCATTAGTTGCTGCAAAGCATTCAAAAAGTAAACCATTAAATTGTTTAAGAGTTGTGCTTATAAAATGTGGATGTTAGGTATATAGTGGCCGATGAATGCGACAGTTGAGTTAACGGCTTTCGTCTAACACATAGCAGTGATGCCTACCATAGTCTATACATTCTCAGTACAACCGCATGTAAAAATGCTTTAACTGTATGTCAAGCTGTTATTTGCACCTAAGTGTAGCTGTACATCATGAACATTTATCCATCTATGGATCATGTGAGCTGAGCTGTATTCTACCGTTTAATGTTAGCAATCATCTAATCCGAGGGCTGTCTGACCGGCCCATGGTTATGCGGCAGGTTAACTTATTAGTATGCGGACTAGAAAAACTTATGGCAATAATTAAAAACATGGTGTTAGCTCATTGCTGGTAGGTCAAATGCTCAATGGTCCGTGTGTCCTTGCGGATTTATAACCAAGACTGTTTAGACTGTTATAACTCTGACATGCGATATTATGAATCCTTAGTAATAAGAATTAGTAGTAGGAACTTAAACATTGCGAGCACAGGGCTGTCCACAACATTAGTCCGATGAGGGCCTCCCATGGCTGGGCCGCTGTGCGTCTCCCAAGTTGCCAAGTCTGCGTTTCACCACCCCATCCCCCGGACAGTCCCAGCCGAGCACCTCCGAGTCCTCCGTGGCGCTGTGGGCACTCGGGAGTTGAAGTGGATCACTTGACCCCCACACCTAGAGTCTGCGGGCCACCCTCTCCCCATCGCAACACCAGATCCAGTGAAGTTTGTGTCCCAGTGTCTCTCCCAATGCCGGCCACACACTTGGAGCCAGTGCTCCCCGCTCCTGGCCACCGGAAGGGCCGCGCAATCCCACCCCACAGGGCTCGCAGCAGCAGGGACATGGCTCTCTGGGGACCCCTCAGACCCAGAGGCTAGGGTACTCACTTTTCCTGCTGGCCGGTATTCATCGCTGGGGGTCCATCGAGCGCCCGGCAACACCAGGTTCCGCTCGGGCTGTCCAGGTCGGCTCCCCTCGGTGAGTTGTCTTCATGTGGCTCTGAACTTTCAACAATGACTCAGTCTTTGTCAGGGTGCTTTCTCATTAGAAGATATCCTCTCCCCAGTTTCTATGTTCATTTCAACTGGCTGGCTGTCTATTGCACAGCTAGTGCCAGTTTAGGCAGTCAGCACAGAGTCCATGCGGGGGCTCCCGCTGTGGCCCGTGTCACCGCCATGTGGCCGGGGGGTGGGGGAGGTGGGGAAGGGCAGGGACACCCCCGGGCCGAGGGTCTCCCCACGTCTGAGGTGCTTGTCATGTTACGGGGTGCCTCAGTGATGTGCCATTTCACGGCGCCATGCGCGCCAGAGTTCAGGAGCCGCGTGTAGGCCGGGCCCGGTTCTGTCTGCCTGCTATCAAGCCGTAGGGTACGTGCGGGTATCAGGTGGGTGCCGGAGCCTCTCATCTTTCAGGGATGGCGTGGAATTCGATTTTTAAGCGGTCTGGGGCTGAATAAAGTGCTGTTTCTGGAGGTTTAATGCTGGAGCCCATGCGGATGGCGTCCGGTCAGCCCGTCGGCCCGGCCCCGCGTAACTTGTAAGCCACAAAATATTATCCACATTCAGTGTTACAAAGTGTACAACTGTAGTTTCAACTGTAGCAGCTCCATTCATATTGTGCCTTCCATGACAAGTTCAAGGTACAAATATCCTTAAAACAACTTTAGAAATGCAAAACTGTACATTATTTGTCCCACAGGTACATTGATATTTTTTACCATACTGGAGTTCCCCTATTGTCATACGAATACACAGGTCAGATCATGGCTCCATCACACTTTGGTTGGAACTGCAGCGATGCATGTTATTACTAATGACATTGTTTTCTGTTATATTTACCATTCATAGTAGGATGGAAAATAGACAGATTCAAGATGAACAGATGAAAATATAGGAAGATTCAATTAGAATCAATAACCCAAATTCCACATATAAAAACCTACCGAAAAGACGTTGTAGCCAATAACTTTCCTTAGATCTGTGTCAAAAAAAGTACACTGTCATGATTAGGAAGCTAATTTGATCTAAGTGGGTCTAGAGCTAAAAGCATTTATTGCAAAGTACTCAGAAGGAATGATTGCTAAAGAAAGAATATATATTGCTTCTAAAAAAAATCTGATTTTTTACAATTTATTTTCACAAGTTAATATTGTTCTCAACAGAAGTTACATTAATTTAGGAGTCAGCTTTACTGTCCTGCTGTTTTATTTGGGAAACTGATATAAATAAGAATGTGAAAATAAAGTGAAATAAAACAAACAAAATAACAAAGCTGGGATTGTAACAGAGTTTCGGTTCACATAACAATATCTGCGCATTTTCGTTGTTTAACATAAACAGACTCGCGTCCAAAGTATAGGAATGCTAATTAAGCAGAAATCATGACCAGCTGTTTATTAACACCCCTAAGGTTCATGGGATTTAGATAGTAGGCAGTTTTCATGGACTAATTTAAAAATGGAAACACCTTTATTGATATAATGGCCAATTATAATTACTTGCACTCTTTTTCCTCTATTTACATTCATGGGTAGAGGAAAGTGTGCGGCTTGACAAAACCATGGGAAATGATTCCTTCTTATACAGTTGATGACTATAATTTGATGCTTTGTAGTTTTTACTATATATGAGGTTACATTTTTATGTTTATACATTTTTCTATTATCAAACTGGGGCAAATATCCTCCCAACTTGTAACGCAATTAAAAAAACTTTTTTTTTTTTTAAATAAATAAAAATAAAAATAAATTAAACCAAAAGCACTCCTTCAATTTTAATTTGCTTGTATTGTTGAAAGTTTGGACCAGATGCTGCCTAAGGGGTCAGAGTTAGATATTAATGGGGAAGCTAAAACATTAGCCTGCTCACTAGGGATACTACTACATAGAAAATATCCTAAAGTCATCATACAAAAAGATTAACAACATTTATATGTTTGGCACCTCCCTCGCATGCTTCGCTGTGAACAAATAAAACTGAGAAATACAATGTAAAGATTCATGTTTCAAAAGACAAATATTGCTTTTTACATTCATGTCCCTTGTTCTATGTTAACTGCAGAAAGAAACCGAACACAGTTTTACTGACCCCCCTGGGAACTATAACGGCTATTTCTGAGCCTGAATCTTGCGGTTTAATTTAATCATTTATTATATTAATATTCAAATGGGCTGCATCTTATTAGCTACTGCAAAGATCTTAGTACGTTTGAAATAAATAGCTAATTATGCTTTTCAAGAGATGAGTTCTAAAGACTTTGGTACACTTGAGCTAATGGAACAGTTCATTTAAAGATTTACTGTTTATAAATATATATATATATATATATATATATATATTTTGTTTTTGCAGAAATCAGCAATTGTGTTCTCTCACCCTGAACCAAACGTGGACATGGTGTATACATGTGCTGTATTAGAATATAGTATAATGCATAATTTAAAACATACATAACATTGCGCTTCTTTCCTCACTAGGAGGCAAGTTTTTATTTTTATTCTAAAGAAAGCAACATAGCTTTCAATTTGGTCCTTTCTTGAAAATCCAATCTAAAAGGATTCAGAAAACCTTGTATTGGAGGTAGTTCCAAACTTGCCTAAAAAAAAAAAAAATTAAATAAAAAGATTTATAAATGCAACTCACTAATTCTGAATTTAATATTTAAAGTTCAATGAAATCATTGTGACAAATGGCATTAATGAGAGTGGACATTAATATATATATATAGTATTAGAGTTGTATATAGAGGAAAAATTCTGTTCTGCCAAATCAATTTATCTGGAAAAAAAAGAAATCTTATGTTGATCACTGAAATTTTGCCGTGTGGCATTTCAGGTCAGACAACTTTCAATTTCATATATGCGATTGTTTCAGGATACATGTTTGAACAAACCAAAATGGTATCGATGGCCATTCACTAGATTGCAAAATATACACAATATAAATATATATATAAAAACAGATTTGATGGCACTCTCTTGCTCCAAGTTGGTTTTAAAGATAAAATGAATGAATACATATTTGCTCCCTGAATGCTCCACTGCAGGACAGTGTACATTAGAACCAATAAGAAGGCAGGCACTCACAGGACTTTTAACTCACAAACTTGAAAAACCTTTAATCTGTGTTTAACATCCATGTGCGCATAGTCCACGTTTTTGACCTGAACCCAGTCCTTACTCAAGAAACTCACAAAGGCTAATTACTGTAAAGCCATGACTGAATAAGAACCAGGGCCGTATTAAGAGCCCATTGGGCCTGGTGCTGACAATTATGATGGGCCTAATTACAGAATCTTATCAACAAAAACACTAAAACAGTTATAACTCCAAATCGGCATGTATCTGGTGGAGGTGGTGTTGGATGGAAACTCACAGGATATAGCTATCAGAAAACACATACCCATGTTAATCTCTCACTTTCATCTTTCAAGTAATTCCATACTGTGGCAGACCACCTGGTATCCCGACTGGGTTGCTTCGCCAAACACACTTCTAGTGATCACACAGCTACCATAAGCACTTCCAGCCCCTTGTCGCCGAAGCTTGGCTGGGGTCTCGCCATCTCCTCCAACCCTGGATCCAGCTCCCAGTGGGAAGACCTCTACTCCAAGAGAGTATAGCAGGTATAATAATCCAAAGAGCAGTATAGCAGTATAGCAGTAGGGGAGGGGGGAGAAAGAAATTGACAGAGAGGGGGAGAAAGAAATTGACAGAGAGGGGGAGAAATAAATTGACAGGGGAGAAAAGAAATTGACGGGGAAGAAAGAAATTGACAGGAGGGAGAAATAAATTGACAGGGGAGAAATAAATTGACAGGAGGGAAAAAGCAAGGGATGCAGGGAGAAAGACAGACAAGCGAGGGAGAAAGAAAGAAAATTGGGGGAAAAGAAATTGACAGGGGAGAAAAAGAAATTGACAGGGGAGAAAGAAATTGGGGGGAAGAAATTGACAAGGGGGAGAAAAGAAATTGACTGGGAGGGAAGAGAAAGGGGAGAAAAGAAATTGACAGCGAGGGGGAGAAAGAAATTGACAGGGAGGGGGAGAAAGAAATTGACAGGGAGGGACGAGAGAAAGAAATTGACAGGGGAGAGTGACAGGGGAGGGAGAGGGAATGAGAGTGGGGAGGGGAGAACGGAGTGACAAGGGGGGGAGAAGAGAGTGACATGGGAGGAGGTGGAGAAGAGAGTGACAAGGAAGGGAGCGGGGGGAGAAGAGAGTGACAAGGGAGGGGGGAGAGATTGACATCCATCACACACACACACACACAATCATACACAATGCACCCCTTACACACAAAGACAATGCACCCCTTGCACACAGAAAAACACACAATGCATTACACACACAGACACACACACACAAGCAATGCAACCCTTACACACAATGCATCCCTTACACACACAGAAACACACAATGCATTCCTTACGCACACTCAATGCACCCCTTACAGACGGACACACTGCATCCTGTACATACATAGAAACACATCTTGCAGCCCTTACATATACAAACACAGATTCACACAATGCATTCCTTACACACATATCAGGACATCCCCTACACACTCCACCCCCTGTGAACAAACTCATTGGTGGAACATGAAGGTGGACCCTGGGACCCAGACCTTGAGCTGTGTAAAGGGCCCCCCAAAAATGGAGCTGCTTCCCGTTCTCCCAGAACATTGATTTTTGTGACCACAGTTACCAACAGCCTCCAGAGAGCCTGTTCTACACCAGACCAGTGGAGCCAGACTGCAGCTAGAGACTATCATCATTCTCATCTGGTTGTAAGTAGGCAATCTAATATATTATTCGTGGCACTAATCTCTAATTTACCTCACATTAAAGAAACATTATAGTCCCCAGAACCACTGCAGCTTAATGTAGTGGTTCTGGTGTTTATAGCCTGTCCCTGCGGGCCTTTTAATGTAAACACGGCGGCACTGCAGCAGTGGCGTTAGTTAACATGGCAGATCATATGGGTGGGGCATTGTGATGACACATGGGGGGGTGGCAGCAAACTTTACTTTTGCCTAGGGCGGCAAAAATCCTTGCACCGGCCCTGAGCAGGACCTGTGTTGAGTCTTCATTAAATATTAGAACTGTGTAAGTCCTGATAGAAAGAAAATGGTGTTCTGCAAATATGTAAGGCATTTTATTATTCGTAGGAGGAACTGTCCTCTTGAGTTGTTGCAGCCGTATGTGTGCCCTCTAATTCCACATCATTTTCCCCTGAGGAGAATGGATAGGAATAGAGGTAGTGGCTTCTGTCCAAGCCCCCAGAAGGAGTTTGTGGTTGGCGTGTTTGATGTCCCATGATGATAAAAAGTATCTTCAGTAAGTATGTTGGATAGATGGATATTCATCGGATGGTCCATAGGTCCCCGCAAGAAGGGCTCCCTGTCAACAAGAAGTAGCATGCCAGAAATGAAAATTATAAAAAAAAAAATTTGTAAAGCTCAAGGCTCAGGTATAAAAGAAATATAACCAATTTATAACCAAATAATCAAGTGACTGAAGAAGTAAAACATGGCATTGGCTTCAGTTTACTTGGCTTTCCCCTCTAGTCAAACCACTTTGAACCAGCTGACTACTTACCACGGGAGAGTCAAAGCTCCTAAACAGTATTTTCTGTTACATATTCTGAGCCAAGCCCTGCAGTGTGTCAGCTAACCACTCTCAGGATAGCTATTGATGTTAGGCTCTCCAGCTTTACCAGTGGAGGCGATTAGTTGCACCCAGTGGTCCCCGGGTAAGAAGTAAAACCAATCAGAAACGATTTGACTACTTACAATGTTAGCGCCAGGGCATTTCTGACACCATAACCACTACTGTGAACTGTAGCGGCTATTATGGTGCTTGGAGTGTTTCTTTAAGATCTCTAATATCGAGATATGTAATGGATTTTAGTAAATATGCCAGATGTTCAGAAAGTAGAAATTTACCATTTTTTGTAAAGCAGGAGATACGTGGATTGATTGACAAATGGAAACAGAAGTAAAACTGAAGCAAGGGTTGCCAGATTTAGGTTATGCCTGCCAGTTTTCAATTTTGATCAAAAAGACAAATCTTGTTAAAGAGAGTAATAAAATGCTCTGTCCCCATGAGACAACACTTAAAGTGTCTAAATCATGCAAAAACTATTAACTATATAGATTGTGAGCAAACTTAGAGATGAAGTGTTATTACGGAACACATAATAGTACAAATGGATCTCTGGGTAGCACAGGTCTAACTGTATGCAGCAAGGCGGATCTGTTTGTAGCACATGCTTCTCTAACATAATCACAGGTGTATCTGTATGTAGCATGTGACGTGTTCCGTCAGATCATGTGTATCTGTGTGTAGCATGTGATGTGTTCAGTCAGACCATGTGTATCTGTGTGTAGCATGTGATGTGTTCAGTCAGACCATGTGTATCTGTGTGTAGCATGTGATGTGTTCTGTTATTACAGGTGTATCTGTGTGTAGCATGTGATGTGTTCTGTTATTACAGGTGTATCTGTGTGTAGCATGTGATGTGTTCTGTTATTACAGGTGTATCTGTATGTAGCATGTGATTTATTCTGTTATTACAGGTGTATCTGTGTGTAGCATGTGATGTGTTCTGTTGTTACAGGTGTATCTGTATGTAGCATGTGATTTGTTCTGTTATTACAGGTGTATCTGTGTGTAGCATGAGATGTGTTTAGTCAGACCATGTGTATCTGTGTGTAGCATGTGATGTGTTCTGTTATTACAGGTGTATCTGTATGTAGCATGTGATTTGTTCTGTTATTACGGGTGTATCTGTATGTAGCATGTGATTTGTTCTGTTATTACGGGTGTATCTGTATGTAGCATGTGATTTGTTCTGTTATTACGGGTGTATCTGTATGTAGCATGTGATTTGTATAGTCAGCACATGTGGATCTGTATGTAGCAGAGGATGGTACAGTATTCTCTTCCATCAGCATACATGGATCTCATTATAGCGCAGGTAAGTTTATTCTGTACCATAGGATGCTTAGCGCAGAGAGCTCTTCCATCAGTGCATGTCTGCTTGAAGCACAGGTGGGCTTGGACAACAGTAAAATCCATCTATTCCAGCAGCACAGGTGTATTTATCTGTTCTGCAGATGGAATTGTCTGCAGCAATCGTTTTCTCACACCTAAAAAGGTGAATTTGTTTGTAGCACAAGCGCTTTCCATTAGTACAATCAGTAGAGCTGGTGGCTACAGCTATTTGAGTGTACATCTCCATAGAACAGACAGATGTGTCGGAAAAGGCGGATTGCACCACATGTGTTCATGACAGGAAACTCTGAACACATGCACTGCTGCACATGCACTGAATTTGGCAAGCTCTAAGTCTGAAATTTTAATTTCTCATTTTTAACTTCACTAAACCTATTCATGCATTTTCAACTCCATGTTGGCACATTTTTGTTCCCGTATATCCAATATAGTATAATAGAACATATTTTAACCATAAAGACATGTAAGCACATTTTTATACACATGTGCCCTCACCATTTTCTACTCCATGTTGTCAAGTCTACCATTTCATATCTGTGATATCATGAAAGCTTTCTACTGTTTGTAAATTCCCATCAACACTTCAGACATACAGATCAGGGAATGCTACTTACCCTCTGGCATATATACAGTAATATGTTGTGATTTTCTGTCAACAACAATATTAGAACTGTTACCCCATCGAGAAGCATTTATTCCGTAACAGATTTTATTGTATTATTGAGGGGGTAGATAGGTCTACTGTGTGTGTTTGCTGCAGGGTATACCTTAGCCATCTTTTCCCAACCTTGATGGTTTGCTGTAAAATGTCACCGCTTTATGAGGAAACACAAGGAAAGATTGTGAAGGAAAATAAAGACTGTGTAAAGTACCAGACAGAACTGATAAATACAAATATTCTTTGTTAAATGGAAAATGATCGTTCTGCTGCAACGTATCCTATTTAACACATATGTAAATTGACCGATACCACAGCACCTGTATGGATGGAGTGAAGGCTGCTTTAGATGTACTTCCTGTATACATTATCTGGAAGATATGGCTACATAAAGTATGCTAGCAAAATTATGACACAGAATTGAAGGGAAGATGAAAGTACAATAGACCTCCACTACAATATGTCCTTTGCAATAGACACTGCACGTAATCCCTTAAAGCAGACAAATCTTTAAAAAACTTTTTTTCACAGCAAAGTATGTTGTATAACTAGATAACTGTCACAGTCATTATGGAAGGTAAGAATATATTTTAATATCTTTGAATGGTCCCCTCCATACATTCTACTATATAAAACAACCTTGTTTAAAAGTAAATAATATATATATAGATACAAATATAGTTTAGATAGTTATGCAAGAGTGCTTTATTTGTCTGTTGTACTAATTGTACTTATGTTGTATTAATTGTACATGTTTAGGTGAGTGAAGCCCTCTTGTTCCAATAACAAATTTATTTGGGAGTTCAGACCAGTTCCCTCCATTTTGCACCTCTCCCTGTTACATACGCCTCATTACAGGGCCATTTAACCTTACTTGGATTTCCCAAATAAGTGGATTAATCTCATAAGAGCAGGCATTAGGTTGCTAGAATAGTACCTGCCAAAAATGGGGTACGTTGACGATTATGTAAGATATGATCATATACTGTAACTAAATCCCCAAATCAGGTGTTTTTACAAATACAAAAATTCACGTTTTTGAGGGATTAAAAGCCAGTTTATAATTGAGCAATCATGGATGACATACCCTTAACCAATCTACTCCCTTTTCTACGTAGCCACGTCGTTCACACGCAGAACATGCTCATGATCCAGTCCCTAATACAAAACACTTTACCTAAAGCTGCTTTTTGAAACTACGAAATGTATATATCTAAAATATTAGGACCACAAAGATCAACTCTTACTTGACACTATCACATTTAATGCACATATTCCTGTTGTTTAAAGCATGTGGCTATATTGGTATATTTTAAGTTGTGCATGTCAATTGTATTTAATGTATGCTTAGTTCAGTTCCTATAATTCTTGCAAAATGAAAATAAAGACACATTACTGTGAGTTTTATTGCTGTGGAGCTCTGTTATACACTCGGACACAACAACAATATGTTATATAAAGTTTGTTGGCATCAACAATATGTTATTTGCAGGGATATAACTAGGAATCTGGTGGGCCCTAATGTAAGAATCACCATATTGTGGTGCTCCTCCTCACTCCCCCGTCCAATCATTAGACCAGAATCAGATTTGTTTACTGGCTGTGTGTGATTGTGTTGGGGTTGGCTGAAATACATTTGTGTGATGTGGGCTGGGTGTTATTGTGTGTAAATTCCGCTAGCACACATACAACCAGGCACGTACAGACATACACAGAAATGAAAAAGTTGGGGTCAATCCCAAAAATGGTATACAAATGAGCCAGGTGCACCATCACACTACTAGCATATGTCTGGGAGCACAGATAAATAAAACCATCAATATTTTCTGATGCTACTCTCCCATCTCTCACACACAATACAAGATCATTCTGTAAAGCGCGCATGCACACACACACAATGATATTGTTAATTGTAGAAGAGCAAATTTAACACACACTTGCTTCCCATGACTCTGTTAATTACAGAAGGTGAATTGTCCATTAATAAAATGACTTTTATAATGCAAGCCTCCCCACCTGTATAGGTGCCCCAAAACACGTCACATCACCTTAAGAAAGAAGGAATGGCTTGCAAAAGAGCTTAGGGGCAATCCTCTGCAGAGACTACCGGACCCATTGCTGTGAACCTTAACTGGCCTTTGTGCTCCTGGCTCCATATCCTTCGGTTGGATGGCTGGTTTCCAGTAATAATGTGTTGTTTTTTTTATGTCACAGGGCATAGTACTCTTAAGTTATGTCTTTCTTCATGAGGTCAGTAATTTTATTTGTTTGTTGGGCTACGCTGTACGTATTTCTAATTATGTGCATGTTCCCACTCCTTTACCTTGTCTTAGTGTTTGCTTGCATCCACACACACAAACACTAATAGATAAACATTCACACAACAGCACAAACACACACAAACGCTGGCATTTCCTACTGTCTTCCGACCACCCAATCTCTAAGACTTTACTCTTAGTGGGAAGTGCATTGATAGACGGTCAGAGCTAGCAATGTTTTTCCATACAGAAAGAGCAGATTAGAGAGGTGTCTACTGATGTAAAGGTCAGGGATGTGATAGGGGTATGATATCCCACACTGCATGTTCAAAGGAGCAGTGGTAGGTCACACACATGATTACAACTGTCATTAGTGGATTTGCAGTTAGTTTTCTTTGCGCCTCTGTGACTCCTGTATGTACTGCCATGGCCACAAGCATTAAAACATATTTTCTTTAAAAATAAAATGCTACTTGCCCAGCTAAATGCCCAGAACCAATACAGAGTACATCAGCTAAAACTAGACTTGAAATTTGACTCAGCATAAATTTCTTCTATCTCCCCAAATACTCGAAATAAAAAGAGATGTATTGGAAACTTCAGCTTGTGTGAAGAAATTCTAGCATTTGTTACCTTGGTATAATAAACAACAGCGACAGAGAGCAATAGGAGACATGGGCATGGCAGGATAAAGACACACTTTGTTTTCTCTTTGTCCCTTTCATTGCCTCCAGTTCAGTGTCAAATAATAACATGTAGCCAGATCAGAGAACTGTGGTTTAAATTCACTGTAACAAGGATAAAACCTTTACCACAAGGGGAACTAGAATGGGAACTGCTCGGGCAGTTTTTGTGTTAATCTATTTGTTGACTAGGCAGCTGGTGTAGAGGTCTCTTGTGCAAGCTTCCTTCTTCCTTGTACAATGACTAACATAGCACTATGTGGAACCCACGTGAACCCCTTAGACCCACATGACTGGAAGGACATTCCGATACTAGGGTAAAATGTGAATTTTAGGCTTTATACCATCGTGAATCACAAAGGAGATCTATAATCTGGATATATACATATTCCTCTAATTCATATGGATATTACACATTGAGAAACAAAAATACAAATCCTCATCAATCCTAGCCTGGATTTTTTTCCCCACCTAATCTGCTTTTACCAAGGCAATGATACCCTATAACTGAATGGCTGTGCACTGTTTGATAAATCTCTCCAACTTCCATATCGAGTGTACGTCTCTTTCACCATATGCTGCCTTAACAAAATTACTAAAGATTTCCTTTTCTAATCCCGGCTACTTTTTCTCTGACCTCTAGTTGCCCCCTTTTTTTGAAGAAATAATAATAACAAATATGTGGCAATTAGATTTCGTCCAAAGGCTATGAGTGTATTTTTCATCCAAACAAGTTAATGTCAGTGCATCAATAGGAGGACTAGTATTATTATACTTCAGATACTTTGTGTATGGCATCGGTTGCACGAGAGCGGGAGGTGTTCTGCCATCGATAGAACAACACGTCTTTACATTTTAGATGAAGCATAAGAATTCCGTGTATCTATTTTCCTCATTATTTGGATGTGCTGTTTGAATGTTGTGATCAGTGATTCAGAGCACAAGATTCATCAGGAAGACATTTGTGCTGTAGACATGTGAGTTGCTGTCTGCCTTCTCAATCTCACTGACAGGGCAAAAATGCTGATTTATAGTAAATCATTAAATTCTGCTTATTATTACATTGCTTGTTCCTCTTCCCCACTTCAAACCGGTATCCTGATCTGCATCGTGTCTCTTACAATTTTATACTACACCAAGCAGTTATTTAAACGAGAGAGGAATGATGCTCTGTCTTTATTAGAAAATTTCAAACAGGCATTTTCCTTAAAGGAAGACTAATTAAAAATGCAGACGCCGTATTCTATGTCCGGCTCTTATTAAAACAAAGCCAGTAAAATAAACACACAGACACACAAAAATAACAATAAAATTGCAATGCAGCAGGCGTGTTGGAAAATAATAACATAAAATTAATCTACTAATGAATGTGAAAAGCAACCCATAAGTAAAGTGTGCATTAACCGAGATAGTACGAGGTTTGTAAAACGGATTTCTTAGTCACAACCTGCGCCTTTTTTACCACTTGTACAATTTAGTTTGTATGGGGCAGCTATGGGTGACATATTGGAGCAGATAGAGGAGGAGGAGAATATCACACAGGTGCAATAATTTTTCCATGTACACACACAAAAAAAAAAGTAAGAAAAACAAAGAAAAGAAAAGGAACAAAATAACAAAACAAAAAGGAAAAGCTGGAAAGCAAGATCACAGCTTTCATACTGCGATAACTTACAATAAGAAAAATAACAATGTCTCATTTTTTCCAACATAAGGCACTTTCATAGCAGCTTAAATAACATGTACAACAATGAAACCTCAAGCAGAGCAGATCCTAACACAGGCTAATGTGGTAGATGGTATAAATAAGATATTGATATATTATTCTGGGACACAAGGAGGTAAAAACAAATTAGTTTTGATCAGAAATAATGGACCTAACCATGGGAGGTTAGTAGTGAGCTTTTCACTGCAGGGAGTCACATCAAGCCTAGAAGCTTACCATAGAAGAGGCTGCTTCCTAAATAAAACCAATGTGCACTCTGCGTAATAAGGAAAACATTAATGCTTTTTTCACAACCATATATTCTTTCCACTGTGTGCCTACAAATTTATCATTTGCACATTAAGAGGGAGCCCAGGACTGTGTCTCTAATCAGCTGAACGAAATCTCTTAGGAACACAGTTTGCAAAAATAATAGTTATATATCCCAAATCCTTCATTAGCTCCTTCCAAATAACCCACCATTGGCCACATGCTACTACTGTGAAAAGGGTTTTAATTTTTTTAAATGAAAGCTTACATCATTCCTGCAAACCAATCTAAATACCATTTCAGCAGCACCTCTGCATGGTATTTAAACATTTCTTAGTAATATCTAACTACTGTTATAGCAAAAACAAATATGAAAAACTATATATTTATATATCTTTTCTTGGTGTTATATCTATCGTGTTGAATATCTTCATAAGACTGGACAAAGTCAGCCCCTTCAGCATCCATGGTTGGAGCATAAACTTGTAAGATGTTAAATGGCTTGCCTTTAATTCGAATTGAAATCATTCTGTCATTTATTGGGTTGTAGCCGAGAACTGCTTCGCCCACCCGACTATTTACTATGATGGCTACTCCATTTCTTCTGCGGTATTCTTGACCACAGTAGAAGATGTGATGGCTGTCTGATGTGATATGTCCCATTCCAGTCCATTTGAGTTCACTAATTCCCAGGATATCGATGTTTAACCTTGACATCTCATGTTTCATAACATCCAATTTGCCTTGGTTCATAGTTCTAACATTCCAGGTTCCTATGTTAAATTGTTCTTTGCAGCAGTGAACTTTCCTTTCCCCTCCAAACACATCCGCAGTTGGGTGACCTTTTGAGTTTGGCCCAACTACTTCCTTTGATCTGGTGCTACTCGTACTCGTCTCTGCTCTTCCTCAGTAATGTGTTACCTTCTGACCTGAGGGGCTTATCTTCCAGGGCCATACGGTTTTGTCTCTGGTTGTGCTTGTCCGTATAGTTGTCTTAGCAAAGTTACTGGAGTGGGTTGCTAGTTCCTTCTCCAGTGGACCATTATTTGTCTGACTTCTCTGCTATGACCTCACCATCTTCCCTACATGGTATAGCTCATAGCTTCATTGAAGTACACAAGCCCCTTCACCACGGCAATGTAGCGATCCAGAAGAGGCTACCAGTCTCATAGGAGACTGGAATGATAAAGTAGGAAACCAAAAGAAACCTGGAATAGCTGGCAAGTTTGGCCTTGGAGTTCAACATAAAGCAGGTCAGAGATTAGTAGAATTCTGTCAAGATAATTATCTGGTCATGGCAAACACCTTCTTCCAACAGCCTCCGAGACGACTCTACACATGGACATCACCAAATGGAATACATAGAAATCAGATTGACTATAAACTTTGCAGCCAAAGATGGAAGAGCTCTATACAGTCAGCAAACACAAGACCTGGAGCTGACTATGGCTTGGCCCATGAGCTTATCATTGCAAAGTTCAGAATTAAACTGAAGAAAAGAGGGAAAACCATCAGACCAATCAGATACGACATAAATAATATCCCTTGTGAATATGCAGTGGAAGTAAAGAATAGATTTGAGGGACTAGACATGGACGATAGAATATAGAAAAGGAAATCAGCGCTAATTAACAAACAATATGTAGATAGGCGGCAATCCAAACGAAGGAGACCCCTCAAATCCTTCAATAGATGAGACAATACAAAGAGATGGGGTAGGGCTGTCCAAGCGGAAAAGTAAAATAACGTAAAATAGTCCAAATGAGTCTCACTAGAGCAACAATGCTTGATGGGATAGAGATGAGTAGTTGTTTCAGTAGAGTAGTGTCTCAGGGTATTTGCATATGTGAAAGAAAGAGATACAGGAACTACCAGTAGTGCGATACGTTTAAAATCCAAAGGGTAAAATAGTAGATCTAATGCTGATGATTTATATGCAGTCTTGGTTCCTAGTATATTATAAAGATGTCAATTTGCATCATCAGAAAAATTCAGGAATTGTATAGGTAGGGATCGACCAATATTGATTTTTTTTAGAGCCAATACCGATTATCTGTGAAGTTTCAAGCCGATAACTTACCGATATTCTGTACATTTATCGTATTTTTTTTTTTGGCAAATATTTTTTTTATTAAGTGGTAAATGCACAAAATATACATGCCAGTCAGATTTTTTTCATGTTTTCAAGAATATTTATGTGTGTGTGTAGTGGATGCAGTGAGAGTATTTGATTAGTAAATGCAGTGTGTGTGTGTTTGTGTAGTGGTTGCAATGTGTTTGTGTAGTGGATGCAGCGTGTGTGTATGTTTGTGTAGTGGATGCAGTGTGGGTAGTGGATGCAATGTGTTTGTGTAGTAAATGCAGTGCCCCTCCATTCCCCTTAATATTCCTCTCCCTTCTCTTTTAGTGATCCCCCATACCCCAGTGTTCCATTCCCTTCCCACCCCTATACCTTAGTGTCCTCAGTTAATGTTCTTCTCTCCCCCCTAGTGTTATTTCCCCCCCTCCCCTGTCCCATAGTGTTCTTCACCTCCCCATCCCTGTCCCGTAATGTTCTTCATCCCCCCCTCCCCTGTCCCATAGTGTTCCTTACCACCTCCCCTTATGTAGTGTTCCTTTCCACCCCCTCCCCCATAGTGTTCCTTTCCACTCCCCCATAGTGTTCTTCACCTCCCCATCCCTGTCCCATAGTGTTCATCCCCCCCATCCCTGTCCCATAGTGTTCTTCATCCCCCATCCCTGTCCCATAGGTGTTCCCCCCCACTCCCTGTCCCATGGTGTGCTTCCCTCCCCTGTCCCATAGTGTTCCTTACCACCTCCCTTACCTATGTTCCTTTCCACCCCTCCCCATAGTGTTCCTTTCCACTCCCCATAGTGTTCTTCACCTCCCTCCTTCCATGGTTCCCACCCTGTCCCATAGTGTTCTTCATCCCCATCCCTGTCCATAGTGTTCCCATAGTGTTCCTTACCACCTCCCGTCCCCTTTCCACACATAGTGTTCCTTTCCATCCTCCCCATCCATCCCCCCAGTGCTCCTTACACCTCTCCCCCACCCCTTGTCCCATAATGATCCTTACCACCCCCCATCCAATAATGATCCTTACCACCCCCCCATCCCATAGTGTCCCTCTCTCTCTCCCCTCCTTGGTTTCCACTCCACGTTGTGTCTCCTGGTAGAACGGCCGAGCAGAGCAGTGTGCACCGCGATACAGGAGATGCAGTCTCCTGTACCTGGCTGAACTGACAGGAAGTGCTCTCTCAGTGAGCACTTCCTTTCATTCCGACCGGGTACATGAAACAGAAGTTCCTGTACTGCGGTAGGCACTGCTCCGCTCGGCCACGCTGCACAGAGTGCCTGGCAGCAGGGAGCGCTGTGCGCCCACCTCCTACCGGTCACTCCAATCTAGCGGCTCCCGGGCCAGTGCACTCTTATGGGCGCGCCGGCCCACCCATTCATCATCGGCATTGCCGGTGATTATCGGCCGATACCGATGTTTACAAAAAGAAAGATCTGAATATCAGACAATAATATCAGCAAAACCGATAATCGGTCAGTCCTTAATAAGTAGTATAGAACAACTTATTACACTAATTAAAAAGAAAAAAAAATTGAAACATAAACTACAGATAAACTGTAGAGAATTCAAATATTCATAAAAATGTGCCACTCAAAAGTAATATATGTATTGGAATGCCTCAATGGCCATTATGTCACACAATGAGACATTTTCATACACTGTACCCTTTCTGTTCCCATATTCTGCCCTCTCCTGCTGCTGTGCATTTTTTTCTAAATACACGGATGCTACTTACTTCACACACTATGAATATGTCACCTGCCTCAAACTTTGAACCAAAACACAAAGAAAATCTGTCATTCACAATCTTCCAGAAACAGCTATTTTTTTTTTCATTTTAAATCCACCAGCAACATTTCAGTCCCAATAAGAGCTATTAGCGCTATTTTTTCAGAACAAACTTTGAACCAGACATGGCAATGGTTCTTATTTGACCAGATTGTTGGATCTAACACATAAACTAACCCCTGATCCTGGTTCCAGATACCAAAGTCTTTGTTTCTAGGGAAATCTTGAACAATTCAAGTTGCTAGCACTTTTACCAAACAGTCCAACCTAAAGGAGGAAGATTTTGTAGCTAATAAAGCATGGCAGCTGTATTAGTAGTCCAAGAAGTAGAGATTTTAGACAAGATCTCGTGGCTGAGATGAGAAGGAATTAAAGGGGTTAGGAATGAAAATCAGGCAGTCCAAGTATTACAAAGATAGAAATGACAGGTATTTGTTAGCTCATTAATGTGGACACCAAAAGGAAGGGTTATATCTAGTTGTACCCCTAGGGAAGATGCTGTCGCTACAGGGTAAGTATTGGAGCAATCTATGGTTATACTAAACTGATTTACAGCGCAGGTGATGGGAATTAAATTTTTTTCACATATTCCATATTTGACATATTACATTTCATTCCTTGACGAACTAGTTGGAAAGATAAATCAGCATGACTTTCTGAAACATTCTGCTGTATCTTGGGTGGGGAGTTTTATCTACATCTAGATCGTAGCTGAAAGCCGAAATGCTTGAACTGTCCTATGGAAAGGTATTGAAATAATTAAGAATGGGGCGTAAAACAGAATCAATAAGTACTTTCACTTGGAGATAGCAGGCATCTGTGGACTTATAGGCATATAGGACACAGCAGAAACATTGTAGGAGGTAGAATAGGAACGAATGGTTGGCCAGATCAGAATATATTACTTAATTGCACACTGTGCACAAGTTGTATGAATACACTAAACATACACCAGACCTTATTTCAAATTCACTCATTGTGTTCCAGAAACGTTTTATTGAATTCATGCATTTTTGGAAGGAGGAGATAATGTGAAATATAATCGAATGGATCACAAAGATCCTGTATCAAATAACAGTTTTATCATTTTGAACACCGGCTTCAGCTGCCAACCAAACAGATTAAACAGCTTACACTCAACAGTTACAGCAGGCATATGATTATACAATTATATAGCGAAAGAGGTTAGAAAAAAAAATCTAATTTATTAAGTTCAATCTTTCACATATTTGTTTTAGCTTTAGAAAGTTGAACTTGATGAATGTCAGGCTTTTTTTTTCATTATGATTATTAGATACAGTAAAGCTCATAAAAATCAATTTTGAAAAACAAAATTTTAATTTCTTTATGCCATTTTTTGCCTAAAGAAATTTTTTTTTATTAATTTAATTTAACTGAAAGACAAATGCCTCTTAAAAACTGCTTTCCTGTATGGGTTTCTCAAGTTTATATTAAATGTAAAAACATGGCTTGTATACATAATGCTCAAGATGTTAATTGTTGAGAAAACACATGCTGTAAGTGTCAAATACTCAACCGTTTATGAAATTTGTGGAAACTATAACATATAATTTGCACAACAATAAATCAAATTGAAAGGCGCAGGATTGATGTAGTGGTTCGAGTACGAAAGACTACATGTTACTTTGAAAAAAAGCAAAGTATAGTCAAAATGCAACTGTCACATAGTAAATGACAACTATGGAAAGCCACAGGGTCAGAGCAATTTTCCTACCTTGAGTAAATGACCTGTAAATGCGGACATTACATCAGCTACTACAATTCACAGAAACATGGAGATAACACAATAGCATATGTTTTTTTACTTAAACTACAAGCAATGGAACACTATTTACAGCATTAAAGAAAGAAAAACACCACCATACGGCCTATTGGAGGTGACCACATTAAAACATAAATTGAAGAGTGTCTCTAGAAGCAGTTTAAGCAGTATGTATTGCTGTTAGAATGTTATCTTCCATGTTAAAATTGGTGTAGGACCCATTGATATTGGGATCTGTGACATAGCGGTTGGTGTAACACAATAATGCTGTATGGTGTGACTGAACCCCCATACTTGTTTGCCAAGATAAATTATTTTAAGAAGCCTTGAAAATGTAAAACTATCCGCTACAATAATCATCTCGTGGGCATGAGGTCCTTGGTAATGGCAGAACTAGCAAAGGATTTCTGGCAATTCTGCCTAGATTGCAACATCTCAGTTCAGGCAGAATACTTTCCTGGGATGTCCAACAGGATGGCGGACTGGAATTCCAGATACCTGCAGGATACCAGCGATTGGCAACTGAATTGTGCTATTTTCCTCCGACTACGGTCGCTTTGGGGTCCACTGGGGATCGACCTCTTTGCATCACGGTTGAACTCCCAATGACCGAAATTCTTCAGCTGGAGACCGGATCCAGTAGCTTTGGCATCAGATGCTTTCCTGCAGTCATGGCTAGACACTCAGCATTATGCTTTCCCTCCATTCTCCCTGATAGTTCGGATGCTCCTTCATCTTAAATGC
This sequence comes from Pelobates cultripes, assembly GCA_933207985.1. Classification (NCBI taxonomy): domain Eukaryota; kingdom Metazoa; phylum Chordata; class Amphibia; order Anura; family Pelobatidae; genus Pelobates; species Pelobates cultripes. Next base: position 16,368,146 of record OW240923.1, read on the forward strand.
TACCAAACCTCCTTAATCCTCATAAACTTGTTCTGGACGGTGCAACCATGGTTCCCCACACTCATGGAAATGTCCATAGACTATGCGAGGTTACTTCCTACCTCACCAGACCTCCTGTTGGATCCCAGCAGAAACTCACATTCTCTAGTATTGCGAGGACATTTCAGGTTACTGGCTTGGCTCCTTTCTGGGGACTCAGTTTCGTTTCAGATGTTCCACAGTCAACGCTTGACCTTCTGGCGAGAGCTTGGGCTCCAGGAACACGAAAATCCTACCTTCATGCCTAGATTTCATGGAGTAGTTGGTGCATAGAATAACATGTGGATCCCATATCTGCACCTGTGAGTCATATGTTGAGGATCCTTACTTCACGGTTTGTCCATGGCCTATCCTATCGTTCTATAAATTTGTACTTAACAGCTATTTCTGCGGGACATCACAGATTGGATGGCTTTCCAGCTGGAAAACACCTATGGGTGTGCCTGCTCTTTCTGGGCATCAGATTCGCACGTCCACCCCAACCTAGGTATTCCTCACTTTGGGATGTGGACCTTGTCCTCCAGCTTTTTGAAAATTGGCCAACGAATGAAGACCTCTTGACAGTCTGGCCGTGTACAGGAAAGGGATGCTCCTGTACCGCGAACCAGACTGGAGCTCGGCCACGCTACACTGAGGGACTGGCAGGAGGGAGCGCTGTGCTCTTCCCTCCTGCTGATCCCTCATATCTTGCACCCTCATTGAGGCACCGGCCTGGGCAGTGCTGCAGCTGCCTGAGGCTCTCTATAGAGCATGAGGGGGCTGCAGCATGAGGGGGCCAGCGCTCCTGGCGGCGTCCCTTCCTAAGGGGTGCCCTAGGTGAATGAAAACCATATTATTGTAGTTTAAGCAAAGTTTGGTCCATAAGATCTTCCAAAATCCCCTTGTACCACAGAGTAATAGTCCAGCTTGACTATTTTGGTCAAAAGTAAAAATAAATAAAAGAATAAATAAATGGATTTCTATCCTCTTTGCTCCTACTGAAACTTGGGTCATTCCAATGGTTGCTGAATACCTTACATAGTGAATTACATGTTGATGCCATCTAAACAACCTTGCTCCAATTTCTAGACTTTTTTTTTTATGTCTTCTCCAAAATATTTTATACACACTAAAGGATTTCAAAAGATGTTAACATACCCATTCACAAGACATTCACTTTTGCTACCTCCAAGTTTGAATAAAATATTTTGGCCGGAAAACGAGAAAGTAGCTAGAGTAAACAGCAATTTTAACATTCATAAGGAGTGGTTTTACCTCAATGTATACTGGTTGCTGGTGCTTACAAAAGTTTAACCTACTTCTTTAGCACACCGTGATGGCCAGTCCACCTACCTTCTATTCTATCATAACATATCAGTGCCTCGGTTCTGTAACTGCTCCTGGATTCGTATTGTAAGAGTTTAAAGTATGTGGGACCAACCAGTAAGTTTAAACTGGGATTAATTGACACTGGAAACTTAACATTAACAAAGAATATTGCTCCCAAATTGGGCACAACCACTCAACCACAACCTCAGTGCTATTCACTTATTGTTAATTTCACATTTATGGCCACAGTAGCCAAACTGCAAGCATAACTGACTCCAATTCAGCTATTTTGGCCTCCAGTTTGAGATTTAGTTTAAATGCTCACTTTGGTGAATAACCCTGTCAGTAAACTACTGTATAATTAGAATATCAAGGAAAAGAAATACAAAAACAGAGTAGGGCTGCGCCACAATACGACAGTATAATAGTCAAAGGGTAAAAATATATATCTATATGGTCCCAGATCGGCAAGAGTCTTATATGAGGTACTTGAGTTCAATGTGAGTCTTTAGAGCCGGAGGATGGTGGTCCTTGTACGTCTCAGATGTCCGTATAAACAGAAAGGGGCGATAAAAGACGGAGAAACTAATGGTGCAATACATTTCACTTGGTGTGGATAAAACAGTAAAATAGTAGGGTTACTATTTTACTTTTTATACGGACATCTGAGACGTCCAAGGACCACCATCCTCTGGTTCTAAAGACTCACATTGAACTCAAGTACCTCATATAAGACTCTTGCCAATCTGGGACCATATAGATATATATTTTTACCCTTTGACTATTATATTGTAGTATTGTGGCACAGCCCTACTCTGTTTTTGTATTTGTTTTCCTTGATTATCCTCAAGGGTTTTGAGGGAACCCTTGTATAGGGTTGCTGCCTTGTCTATTGTGTTCTGCTTTGGTTTATAAGCGCTGACCCCTAGTGTTCTTTGCATCCTTATAATTAGAATAGGACTATGGCAATATTATAATTACCATTTTGCTCATTATTTTCTTTGCACTTACCTTTTCACCTAAAAACTGCCTGTGTCTTAAGCAGCAAAGAGAAGAGCTCTACAGTGTTTACCCTGAATTTGAACTGCCATTGAGAATATGAACAGTCTTGTAAAGAAGGACTAAAGAGATTGATGAGTGAGTTGGAGAGATTTCTTTCCAAATATCTTGGGAATGAGGACATTTGGCACATGATATATCAAGATGAACCAGATATTTCTTGAAAAATTGTATCCATCATATTGTGCCAGCTCTCTATAGCAATAATTTAATAGGGAAGGTTAGCACAACCTAATACATATGGAAGGACATGGACTATAATTCCTCAGTGGACTGGACACAATGTTTAACACTTTAAGATCTGATCAACAGATGCACCCAGCCATGACCAATCTGTAACTGGAGGAGCCTTAGCCAAGATATGATTTCTCCAATTTCAATCCTTTTTGTTTTTTTTAATTCACATACAAGTATTGTTTTAAATGCATATCTTTGCAATGTTAATGAAATAAACCCCTACAGTCATTGTATATATTTCCATAAATGTCTTTGTGCATAAAAGCCTCTTCAAGAATTAGAAATAATGTTTTGAAATGATAATCTGATCTTGTAAGAGTCTATCAAATTCTTTGACTATTCCTTCAGCTGGAAAGTGGAACAGTAAAATACCAACTTGTCTCATATATAATTTTGGTAGGAAATATATTTTACCGGTATTATTCAAAGTAGTATTGTATTGTATTGTATTTTTAAGCCATTCTACAAACGGTTTACTTACTTTTATTTTTCTAAGTCACTCTTTTTGGCCTCACGTAGAGTTAGACATTTCAGACTATTTTGTTCTTCTGATCTTGCTGGGGTCACTTGAATTGTACTAGCTCATGCTACTCACCCAGAAATACACTTTTGGACATTGAAGCTGTGCAAATGTTAATCACTGCCTGTAAAAAACAAGGGCAGTACTTTAGAACTTTACAAGGTTTCTGTTTTCACTTCATAAAGATAAATATCAGCCAACAATCACATTGACACATTTTGTCATAGTAGCTTAGGTCATCTTTGTTTTATTTTTTATTATAACTTTCTAAACCTGTGAGATCTAGAGGAGGGTGTTGGCATAAACTTGACCTTGTGATTCAAATCATGTTTTAGCTTGGCACAGAATACTTCAACATATGCTCCTGGACAATAACATGGGTCCATGTAATCTAAGATCTAAAGGAATTAGGCAGATAACGTTTACTTTACTTGGAATAGAAGATACATACATGGAACTATAACTAAACCATGTGGTTGTAGGTAAATTTCTTTTGGGTGGCTTAAGTATTTTATCTGTTATATCCAGGGCCGTCTATAATATCACTAGGACCCTGGGCAAAGCATTTTCTTGGGCCACCTGGACCTCCCCCACTCCCTGGCATTCAATCACACCGTTCACATACATACTTACACAAACACATATATGGACAGACATACTGACACATAGAATCACAGACAGACATACTGACACATATATATATATTCACTGACAAACATACTGACATATTCACAGACATACTGACACACATATTGACACACATTCAGATAGACACACATGCAGACATACTGACACACACATATACACACACACACACACAAACACACTGACAGGCATACTGACACACACATACCCTGACAGGCATACTGACACACAGACATACCCATTGACAGACATACTGACACACACACACACACAGACACATACACTGACAAACATACTGACACACACACAGACACATACACGGACAAACATACTTATACTCACAGACATACTGACACATTCACACACACGCAAAATTTACCCTTTTAAATCTACTTCCCGTTTCCTACCTTGAAGGATTGCTTCCCTGGTGTCCAGGGAGTTGGGAGTTGCCGACTGTCCATCTGGCCCAGCCCCCCTCCTCTTTGCCTCCCTGGTCTCTCCCGCATGTCACTCTCTGGGAGGAAGTGGCTCACGGCAGTCACTCCCTCCCATGCTGCCAAAAAGCAAGGGGGCCTTAGTGCATGGGCCACCCGGGGAGTCTACTTAGTGTGCAGGCAAAAGGATGCACCGGGGGCCCATGTGGGGGAAGTAAGCTGCTGAGGGCAGCGGGGCCCATGGGGCAGCTGCTTTGGACCCCGGGCAGCTGCCCAGTTTTACCCGCGTTAAAGCCAGCCCTGGTTGTATCCAACTGACAGGGAGGCTTTCTGATTGCAGGATCACTGGGTCATTTTATTAAGCATTCTGTGCCTTCTCAGCCAAGGCATATATGTGAATATATGCTATTTGGAATATATTTTACAGTGAAAGGTGGTAGTAGATACCTGGTAGTAGATCTATGTAATATAATTTCAATGGAAGTAGTAACGACTGGCATTAGTAAGTATGTTTGGTATGTGTGAAAAGATACCCTGAAAACAAATAAGTAATCTCTGAGTTATTGACACTGTAAATTGCTGCTCACTTGCTGGCTAAATCTATGTTTCTGTTTTTTAATATAATGTTTTACGGTGGATTATAAATAGTGCACACAATGGACAGTGCTGCTTACAATGAATCAATTCTTCTGTTTGTTTCTTACTGTCAGCTGTCTAATAATAATAGTATCATATGTTACATTAAATGTTGGAAATAAGCAATGATCACTAATTATGGTTGTTATAATATGGGCACAGGGAATCCTGATCCACACTTGCTTCCACACAGGAATTAAATCATTGATTGGGTCCTTTCAAATCATTCAATGACAGTGATGCATTGTTTAATAAAAAGCAGCTGCTGACGTTTAAACCCAAGTAGATAGAGACTGCACCATGAAGGAAATAAGCAGCTTTGTTTAGAAACAGAGGCGTGACTCTTTAATCTATTTCAATACATTAGTGAAATGTGACAAATTGCTCTAATCCTTGTACTTAAGTGCTTTATTATGACAGCGGTGATACCAGGACAGAACTGTAAGTAATAGGTAGAGAAGGAATGGAACCATCACCTGACTGGTTGCTCAGTTATTTCCTGATTACCGATAGGTCTCGCTCTCTCCGTCATCTGATTTTAATTAGTGCAAAACAGGTTCACAATTAGAGACACTTGTGTACAGACATAGTGGATTAGATTTTTAATTTATATCCATTTCAATCAAATTTATTTTAACACACTGCAACATGAAGCAAGGTCAGAGTATAGAGCACAACATTATTGCTTTATGAGAGGAAGCACATTAACACATTGTGTCATAATTATCTGAATCGCATGTACAAAACGGCACATACACAATATCGTATCCATCCACTAGTAAGTTTATTCACCCAAATATTTAGGACTGGCATTAGTGCAAACTTATATGCAACTACATGTTGTAAAGATTCATATAAGTGGGTGATGTGCAATATTTATTTGCTTTACTTTATATCACATTAATTATTGACCACTGAAAAGGAATGGACACAGGTTTAAATCTTTATTATCACCTGTCATCAGTTATTTTTTTTATTTTTTTAATGGAAAGTTTAAAAAAAACATAATTCCATATTTAGCATGGGAAATATTAGTTCAAGGCAACTAACCCAGCTAAAGAAACATATGTATTCTGAGAATACTTAACATGTCTGGGATTATTTTATATATATATATATATATATATTTTTATTTTTTTTATTTTTTATTTTTTTCAGTTACAGGTCATATACCAAAAGGAGTACATTTCAGTTTCAAAGCGAAACGCTTTTAGGTTTAGATATGATGGGTATCTAAGGTTAATAGTGGTTACTAAACTCAAAATTTCTGAAAAGTTTTTAAAAATTATATTGGGCTTCTGATGCTATAAGTGCAGCCATTTTATTACTAGTCTCTGCCAAAATTTCAAGTAACATTTGTTTATCTGCAGAAACATTGCATTTTTCTTGTGAATTTTTTTAAGTTGATTATTCTGCTAATATATCTAAAAGTGTGTTGTACTAGAATTCTCTGAGTACAGTTTAAGTTCGTTATGTTCACCTTTGATCATATTTTGACATTACAGAGCCACATTTGTGACCTGGCCATCTTTATATTGACATATAACATTTTAATGCTTGGCATATAACTCACTTGGCAGCTGAACAGCCAATCCATTTAAATAGCATTGTTTGGGATCTTAAACTTTTTTTTTTTTTTTATGAGAAAGGGTTGTGGCATGTTTAAGATTACCCTTAACTTTTTTCTAACTCCCAAACCATTGCGTGAGAGAGATCCGGGATTCAGTACAGATACAGATATTTTTATTTATTTTTTTTTTTATAGAGGAAGGAATTAGGGACAGAAACAGTCATCATATGAAACCCCAAACCTATCTGTGATTTACAATTATGGGATGTTAATTTATCATTTTTTTTTTTTTTCATAGAAGGGGCAGTGTGGCAATAGGGAGAATAGGGACAAACTCTAGATTCACATCCAAACTTCTTCCTCTGGCAAGATCGTAGTAAGTGAGAGGGAGACCTGGAGTCCTTGTCGGTCACTGAATAGCTTAGTAACAAAGGGGCTGGCTGGATAGTGGGGTTAAATACGGTGAGTGACAGACATATGTGGGACTCTTTTGCAACTATATGATACAATGATGAAAGGTTTAATTTATTTTAATTGGCTGAATTAATATAATTATCTCCAAACCTCTTTTTTATTCTTTGAATGGGTTGGACATTTGTAGCCCTTAAAAATTAATTAAAGGACCATTATAGGCACCCAGACCACTTCAGCTCAATGAAGTGGTCTGGGCGCCAGGTCCCTCTAGTTTTAACCCTGCAGCTGAAAACATAGCAGTTTCAGTGAAACTGCTATGTTTCACTGAGGGTTAATCCAGTCTCTAGTGGCTGTCTCACTGATAGCCGCTAGAGATGCTTCTGCGATTCTCTGAAAATCACAGTGTGAAGACGCTGGATTTCCATAGGAAAGCATTGAGTAATGCTTTCCTGTGGGCGGATTGAATGCGCGCGCGGCTCTTGCCGCGCTTGTGCATTCGGATCGGACGTCGGCAGGGGGTGTAGAGTTCCCCAGCACAGAGGGAGCCCTGCGCTGGAGAAAGGTAAGTGGCTGAAGGAGTTTTAACCCCTTCAGCCCAGCGTGATGAGGGCCCTGTGGGTTGGGGGGTATGTGGGGACTAATGACCCTATAGTGCCAGGAAAACAAGTTTGTTTTCCTGGCACTATAGTGGTCCTTTAACCATTTGCTAAATGAATTATACAGTGGCCAAGGGTTTGGTTTAATTAAAGTTTTTGTGGGGAGGGTCACACTTGGGAGGAAGGGAGTTTATAGGGGAAAGGGGCAGAGTATAATCTACATTAAGAGTCTCTCAGCTCACTCATGACTGCTGTGAGTGATCACGGGAGCTGGAGCGCACACACACATTGGATTACTAATTCTGTGTTTGCTATTCTTGACATGAAAGTTACATGTTGGGAAATTTGTGACATTGAAGACTCTGGTCTCTGAGCTGTCAGTATTAGCAACATCATGCCACAATGTCCAAACAGTGATGTGCTGGGACAATCACCTTGTCTCGAGGGACAGGTATTTGTGACTATCCCGATACGTCACCTGTCATGAAGAAAGCAATTTACGTAGCACGAAATGCTTACTATATGCTACAAATATTATACAGCATGTAATTATCAACAAGCAATAATGGATAGCAAGACAAACATACTTATGGTAATCCAAACTTTAAAAGGAATAATGCTACACATGTTGTTCCTATTGGGGCATGCAGGCAAGGACATGCCTTCACTTTCTAGTGTAAGAGTTAAGCACCTATTCCCTGTTGTTCTTTGTATCCTCTTTCCTACAGCCAAGATTATGCTAACAGGAGAGTACATGTCAATTGTTCAATATTATCACCATAATCACTTATTATTCCTTACTTTCTGTGCGTGTCCCTGGTTAAACTATTTTACATATTTATTTTTGTGAGATATATTATATGAAAGGAAACATTTTCACAGATATATTGACATATATTTTATCTCAAGCACATTTATATTTACACCTTATTGACCATTTAATATTTCTGAGGATTGGCTAATTTTGTTTTGGGTGACATTCTTAGAACAGGTCCTTGCAAAATTTAACGACGTAGTTCAAGATTAACCAGGTTTATTTACGGGGTTGATGCTTTGTGACTTGAATCCTCTCCCATTTGTCTGCTTTTCGGCACATTTAGAAGACTTGCACATCGTGTCAGTGTAATTAAAGCAAATAATTTAAATGAGACAAATAATGCATTTAAAACATGTTACCCTACAATGCTTTCCCTTAAGAACTGCATTCTATTATCTTTGCAATTATTATTCTTTAAGAGATAATACTGCATACAAAACTTTCTAAAGATTTTTTTTACACTTGCAAGTGTTTTTGGAATATAATTTGCAAGCCTACTGATAAGTGTATGGCAGCCAATGTGATAATTGAAGACCACCTGGGGAAAATGCCCTTGTCCTCTCACAATTACTACTTTTGATGAATAATTTGAAAATTAATGAGTCAGACTAAGGATAGCTAGCCATTGAATACGTTGTAAGAGGAAGCCTAACAAATTTTCCATGTTAAGTAGTTCTTTGTCAGCTATACTGTTAGCACTGAGTAAATAGAAGAACTTTGAACTGATGGCGCTGTGCAGGATTTAGTAACTTCAAAGCATTGCTGGTAGTGAAAACTATATCCAGATATTCAGGGGCAGAACACCTATTGCAAATATTGCTACCGCCCGTTGTCTTTTTTACAATTTCTTTTGCAATAAAACTGAAACTAGTAACTCTACGTCTGATAACGGGTGTAGTATTTACCCCTTGTGAAACTCCCAACCTGAGTAGGCATAAAAGGGACGTTAGACATCTCTTTTTTTTCTGGAGCAGTTCACCACCATTTTTAAACCTATTCGGAGAAGTCCCCAACAGGTTAGGATTGCTAAATGAATTATACAGTGGCCAAGTGGATAGCCTTACTGGTCTACAGATGTATAAAAAAATAATCGAAGTATAAGAATAGGTTTCAAGACAGACACTCTCTAGAACACTGGCCAAGGGGAATTTAACAATATTTCCTTGCATATAGCAGAACATGGAAAGACATAATAATCCATTGAATGAATAGGAACACACAACAGATCAGATTTTAGGGTTTCTTGTCATGGGCGAATATGATCAATCACACAATGAAAACATTATCTGAGAAATAATTGCCTAATACAAGAGAAATTAAAATTACTTTTTAAAATCACTTTGGTTTTCATTTTTCCTGTATGCTCATTCCTAGCAAACATTTCAGCATCCCTGACATCCAATGACATAAAATACTTCAAACCATTCTGGTCACTGGCACCTTTAATGATTCTATTGGTGCATAGGGTAGCCATGTCCCACTCAGCCAAATATCTCACATACAGGATTCAATGTTGAAACTGTCACTCACGATGTAAATGTACAAGAGCAGTGAAAGAACAGTAGATTCTGATTTCACTCAAAGGGACAGTATAGTCACAAGAACCACCCCAGCTTAATGTAGCTTAATGTAGTGGTTCTGGTGTCTATAGCAAGTCCCTGCAGTTTTGCACTTTAAACACTGCCTTTTCAGAGTTTACATAGTTGCCTAGGAAAAGTGTGGAGCACTTGCATTCATCGTCTCCACGCTCTGCAGGGAAGCACTGAGCATTCGCCATGCATTAAATCAATGTGACTCTATGAGGAGATGCGGATTGGCACCACACTGCATTTTGCCACGCATGCACAACAGCCTCAAAATGCTTTTCTATGGGAAAAGATAATTATTATGGAAATGTATTGAACCAATGAAATCCATGTTTCCTTATGTACTCAAATTATTTTTTTCTCCTGCTCCTTTCTATAAATATCTTAATACAGGAAACCTAAAATCACCAATAACCTACATTTGGGATAACCTACATTTGAGGTTGAGTGTATGGTTTGGATCTGAACAATTCATATATGAACCTGGACTAAACATGGCCATTTTATTAGACATAAATATATCTATCTATATCTCTCTCTCTCTCTCTTATATATATATATATATATATAAGAGAGAGAGAGAGAGAGCGAGAGAGCGAGAGAGAGAATAACATGAACCATAGTTTCAATATTACAGAAGATAACAAAAATATAATTTACTTGTATTTATTACACACAGAGTGGAAACTGTATATTTTTGTTGTTTTTTGTTTGTTTGTTTTGTATTTTTTTGTAAATCTTTTCAGACAAATTAAAACAAAAACAAACAAAAAAAAGCCAACAAATCTTTGCAAAGAATAAAAGTATCACATCAGACAAATGCAATAAAAAGGTTATAAAAAGAAATAAAATGTAATAAATATAAATGCAATAAAAATAAAAAATCCTAAGACTTAATTAAAGGTTACTATAAGATGAAGTGAATGCACAATATGAGAGGAGCCTAGTTGTATGTATATTTCCACAACATATATGTAATCATGCTGGCATAGACATAATGTGCAGTCATGTGGGTAAGCTTTTCAGGTACCAGGGGAGCTCCCTATGCATCCCTGCTAAGAATCATTCCAGTATTTTATGTAAACATTATGTAGGCCAATATAGACATTAGCATTTTTGCACTGCCGTTTGGCTGATAAATGATGATGATGATGATAATAATAATAATGAGGACAGTGGTATAAAACAGCTAGTGGTCAAGAACATTAAAACATGCAGGGAACCATTATAGGATAGTTACAGCAGCAAATCTCCATGTCCTTTGAATGTTTGATCAGATGTGCTCCTTCTCTTGCTTTAAATAGGATTGCTTTTAAACCAGCCTCCATTATAGTTTCATATAAAAAGTGATGTTGGTAGACATGCAACTGCCCTGATTCACTGTGTCTGTGTATAAGGAGAAGCAATACAGATTCTTACCTTACTGCAGAAAGAGAGACATTTTACACCCCAATAAATAATTGCAACGGTGCCAGATTAACAGGGAGAGGTTTTTAACCTATGCACAGTTGTAATCAAAATAATTCAACCCCCGTTGAAAAAAGTTTTGGTTGTTTCCAATGAACAAATCAAACAAAATCAATTGAAATAGCTCAACACAACGAATGCTTCAAATGGTTTTCCCTTATTCAACTGAAAAGGCAATTTATAACAAATTATCCATTCTCAAAATTATTCAACCCCCTGAATAGAATACCTCACAACATCACAAATATGGAAAACAGTTGTTGTCTCAAGCACACCTGATGCAATTAATCAAGTACTTCATTAGTTGCACCACGGGTGCGTGAGCTGTAACACTTGATATACCTAAACTGGATAGGGGTTTGTTGAGTGTCACGTTTGACTGCATGTCCACAAAGTTAAAGGGACACTCCAGGCAACCAGACCACTTTTGTGCATTGAAGTGGTCTGGGTGCCAACTCCCACCACCCTTAACCCTGCAAGTGTAATTATTGCAGTTTTTATAAACTGTAGGTGGGGGAGGGGCGTGGGCGGAGCGCACCACCAGTTCTTTGTGAATGGGTAGCCCAGGGGGGGGGGGGTGTAGACCGTATATAGCGCCAACAAATTCCGTAGCTCTGTACAATGGGTTGACTAACAGACACATAACTGAGATCAGACCACTGACGTACAGGAACAGAGGGGGTTGAGGGCCCTGCTCGATGAGCTTACATGCTAGAGGGAGTGGGGTATAGTGACACAAAGGGTTAAAGTAGGGGAATTACATAGTTTGTTAGAGAAGGGTTTATTTAGTGCTTGGTAGGTCATTTTTGACAGTTGCAGGAAAGGAGTTAAGGGGTGGGGGATGAGAAACCTGCTGACAGCGTAGTTGATATGCTTTAATGAAGAAGTGAGTTTTCAAAGATTTTTTGAAGGAGTGGAGGCTGGTTGAAAGTCTGATTGAGGAGGGAAGGGAGTTCCACAGAATAGGTGCAGCCCTGGAGAAGTCTTGAAGGTGAGCATCAGAGGTGGGGATCCGGGCAGAGGACAGGCGTAGGTCTTGGGCTTAGCGCAGGGGTCTCGATGGGACATACTTGTGTATGAGGGAGGTTAGGTATGTTGGAGCAGCATTATGTAGGGATTTGCAAGCAAGCGCCAGAATTTTGAATTGGGCCCTATATCTAACTGGAAGCCAATGCAGGGACTGACAGAGCGTGGAGGCGTGAGAGGTGCGACCGGACAGGAAAATAAGCCTCGCAGCCGCATTCATTATAGATTGCAGCGGTGCAAGCTGGGAACATGTAAGACCGGTGAGAAGGGGATTGCAATAGTCAAGGCGAGAGAGAACAACAGCATGAACCAGTACCTTAGCCGCGTCCGGCGTTAGATTCTTGAGTTGGAAGCGACAGGATTTGGCTATCGATTGAACATGGGGAGTAAAAGAGAGATCAGAATCAAAAAGAACCCCTAGACAGCGAGCCTGGGAGGTAGAGGTGATAGTAGCGCCATTGACTTGGATGGAGACAGACACAGGAGTAGCAGTACTTGAGGGAGGAAAAACTAGAAGTTCTGTTTTGGACAGGTTGAGTTTAAGGAAGTGAGCACCCATCCAGTTGGAAATTGCAGAGAGGCAGTCAGAAACACGAGTCAAGGTGGGCGGAGAGAGATCAGGGGAGGACAGGTAGATTTGCGTGTCATCTGCATATAAATGGTATTGGACGCCAAAGGAGCTGATGAGTATACCAAGGGAGGCAGTATAGATAGAGAACAGTAGGGGGCCGAGGACAGAACCTTGGGGGACGCCGACAGGGAGGGGCTGGGGAGAAGAGGCAGAGCCAGAGAAAGAAACACTGAAAGAGCGCTGGGAGAGGTAGGAGGAGCACCAGGAGAGAGCAGTATCCCGTAGACCAAAGTAACGGAGAATGTGAAGAAGCTGTTGATGATCAACAGTGTCAAAGGTGGCAGAAAGATCAAGGAGGATTAGGATAGAGTATTGGCCGCGAGATTTAGCAGCAATTAAATCGTTGGATACTTTGGTCACAGCAGTTTTGACAGAGTGACCAGCGCGGAATCCAGACTGAAGGGGGTCAAGCAGAGAGTTATGCATTTTTATAATTCATATCAAAGAGTTATATTTTTATCCAATACATGATGCAGTGCTTCCAAATGAGCTGCCAGGACCAGGAGACAAAATATCGACTTACCTGATAAAATAAGGACTTTTTAAAATGTACTTATGTAATGTATAAGATGCCTCCCGTTTCTCTACAACTACTTTTGCATGTCAGAAATTGTATATTTATTGGGGACGGGAAGTAGGGATTGAGGACTCAGATAGCACAGGGAATCTTTGCTCAAGTATCTTTGTATTGTACATATGTTTGGAGTAAGTGTACTTTACGAGTATAGGCATCGAACTTAAATTGGGACATTCATTTCATATTCTGGTGACATCTCCAAGAATCTGTCTGGCAAAAACAGCACCAGGGTCTGAAAAAAATCTAGTTATTCAATCCTTTTTCATTTTTTACTCATCTACTTTAGTGACGTCTACTATAGGTGACAAACACCCCCCTTGTCCTTCTATATATAGTTGTTTTGTTTCTATACGAATATATTTTACACCCTGCCAGTAATATTGCAAGATAATGTGCTAGCTATGCATGTTATATTTGAAAGAAATGCTAAGGTAAGTTTGATTGCAATGAAAAGTGATTGGCAATGAAGACGTTAATAACAATTTTGTTATTTTCCTTTGGAGGATTCTTTGGGTTGTACATAAATATTGCTTTAAAAATGGCATTGAACCATTTGTGCATTGAGACATATTTGTACTTGTTCTAAGAGACAAAACATATGCAAATCACTTTCAGCTGCAGCGCAATGCATTAGGAGAACCAGTAACGACCCTGTTGGATGCTATTACAAATAAACCTTTTAATCCTCTCTTAAAACTGCTTGAGATCAGTTACCATCAGATAATTCCCTGGTTGCGTAGAACCTAACCTCAGACTACCAAACAGCGGTAAGGCACATCAGTAGTATAGTCACGTACTGCACGGGCTTTTAAAAGGCAAAACAGGAAATAAATAAAATAATGTTTAATACTTTGTCTGGCTCAACTATCATAATTTGGTTTACTAGATATTTCTGTGTTGAATACTTTGTAAAAATTTATTTTAAAGTGAAGATTTGTTCAGGGGTGTTGCTTGGTGACAAAAAGACAAAGGAATTTAACCAACAGGTAGTTTTTATGGCCTCTCCCACACCTCATCTTGCAAGGCAAATACATGGCATACGTGCCACAAAAGGCAGACAGAGGCTTCTCTGCTAGCAGGAAAGCCAAACATTTGTCATGGTGCAGGTATGTGTGATGATACTGCCAACCCCCTTAAAAACTATTTTTATTTAATACATTACTTAATTGGCAATATATTAAATAAACCCTAACGTTCTATAAATCACATTATAGCACCAAATCTTCTCCTACTGTCAGCCCCTAGCTCAGACTCTCTGTGGCTGTCCAATCACAGACTTCCCAATGAGGCTCAACGAGAAGTCTTTACAACCCAGGTGCTCTGAGCAATTGCTGCCTCTTGAGTTTAGCTCCACTGAGCTAATCAAACCAGGAAGTAACAGAACTGACTATCTGACTGATAGCCATGGGGTGTAAACATGTTAATTTATGTAAGTGCTAATTTCTATTGAAATCTTTTAAATTGAAAAATGAGAAAACTCCTGTTCTGGGTGGTTCAACTGTTCGGTAACCAAACAGAGTAAGTACAATCCGTTCGGGAAGCCCCATATACCAAACCCTACCAGGGAAGAGGCACGAACAAAACCTTTCCACATTCCTGAACCAATGTCTAATACATGGGCCATAATCCTGGGGCAAGAGGCTGGCAAGCAGGCCCCTCCAAGAACCGGTGGCGAGGTTACTTTCGCCACACGCACTCTTCACACATAAAGCACTTCAGCTTGCTAAAATGCTTTTGCTGTCTAGAGTGCCATTTTATGTGATAGTGTCACAAATTATTATTATTATAGTTATTTCTCGCTTTCATTATAGGTGACACAGAGTAAACAATGAATAGATGCCAAATTCAAACTCAGGACTTTTCATGACCTGTCAACAATGCCCTTGACCAGATTTATAGAAAAGTGTTAAATTCTCTTCACCATGGTTTATTTAATGGCATTTACATCAGTACTTTAATCATCTTCTTCAATACCTGGACAGCACAATTCATCTGCATGTCCTTTTAGAAAACATGGTGGATGCAACCTTATCCCAAAAGCAAGCTAATTTCAGATGCTGTCTGTGAATCTCTGATATTTAAAAGCAAATCCACCTTTCGTTTTTCTTTCATTTTTCCATTCTTACGTGCTAGTGTGCCAATAACACATTTCACTTTCACCTATGCGCAAAAGTGTTACCATTAAATTAATTTACAAAACAGGTTATGTCAAGGAAAGGAGGAAACGGAACATAAATGTATGTCGGCAAAAAGATGCAGATTGTTAACCCGATTAGATTTTATATGCAAAATAACTGTTTGAAAGGAGAAAAAAATAAAATAAATAAAATAGGTGCAAAAATAAAGCATTATCTAAAATAAAAAAAGTAAATATTTAAGGAATTCCATTTTTTTAAGACGTGACCAAGCTCTTTTGATTTTTATTATATGCAAACAAGTTTTGAGTTAGATTGGTGACAGTCACAAGGATTTTTCACACAGCTGCATTTACCTCTGTCTTGATTTGGGGCATCTTGACCTCGGCTCCATATAAATCACTATTATAAGCGATGCGCTTTGCACTTCTCAGTCAGCATACAGAGAGTACGAGATAATATTTGTGTTTCTCTTCCTACAAAGCAATTTGTGCCCAGGCAGTGCCTCAACTGGACTGGATTTTTATGTCAATCGCTAAATCTTTAATATACATTTAAAAGGAACTGGAGCTTCACACGAAATCAGGGTTAATGCAAGTTTTTAGGTGATTGTCAAGATTTTGCTTAATTTTGTAATTTCCAGATAAGTAATGCTTCCCCTTAAAGAGGTAAACCTTCTAGTGGGATACTGGGATATATTTTGCATTGCATGGACCCAGCATTAAACACATTTATAGTGTGTTTAAATGTGGTACATTCTAAGGATTAAGACTTCACTCTTCCATCTTGCTGCCGGTGCTAGCCTTTTCCTTCACTTGTCACATCAGATTTCATCTGTTCAAATCCCCATCATGTAATGGGACGAGCTGTTCAAATATCAATGTAAAAAAAGATTAAACTATGAACAAACTGGCAGCTCTGTCCCCTCAGGAAGAAGTTCTTGGGTTTGGTGCTGGGGACAAGTGGCGTACACATCAGCAGGTAGGTGTATGTGTTCTGACGAGATGCCAAGCAATGAGCAGGACATTTAACTCTTCAACGTCCTAAAAGATGAGCAGTGCATTGGAAGTACTCACTGCAGCAGTCTTGGAGTTAATAGTGTAAAAACTAAATCACAGACAGTATGCGAGACCGCAATGTGCAAAAAAGGTAGTTAAGGATCCAAGAAACATAATTAACTTTTTTTGTGATAGAATTAAGAAAAGAAAAAAAAACATGCAAAAACTACTGACACACAGATCACCTACATGAGGATTTTATTTCATATAGTTTCAGAAGTTGTGAAAAATGTAATTGTGCAGCCCCCTTCTCCTGTTTTTAATGCTAATCTCTATATGCATCTGATCTGATTTGCTCTGGGGTTTACTCGCTAAACATCAAATTGTGGTGAGATATTTATATATATTTAATTCATATATTCTATAGTTTATGCCATAAACTATACCAAGGATAAAAAGGTAGATATTTAACTATTGTACTGCTCCCACTCCCGCAGTGCTTTGCTATCCTCAAAATGGAACTGTTTTAATTAAAAATTAAAAAAAAATTAAAATTATTATTCTTTTGTCCCAGACGTGACAGCTCTGCTTTAAGGCTACCGTAACATAAAGCCAGCTGCAGACTTGCCTTTCTGACAATCTTGACCAACACGGTTTCTGGCATATTGTCTGTGTCACAATAATTGATGAAGCACCTTACGAGGGAAACCATAAGTAAACTATCCATTACTGGTACCATCAGCATTATCTTTTTACAAAAGCAGTCCCGGGTACAACCTTGTACATAAAACATATTTATTGCGATGTTTGTCAAAATCACTCTTAAATTTCCTTAATAAAGTTGACTTTACATCTTCCCCTGAAAGTAATTTTCACAATGTAATTGTTACTCAAGAAGAAAAGTGATTCTGGGCCTCCGGTCTGATTGATCTTTTCCCAAGCCGAGGTTTATATGTCTCTATTCAATGAGTTTGAAAAAGAAAAAAAAAAAAGAAAAAGAAGATCGATCATGGCATGATATTGGGCCGTGGCAGATTCTATTTAAATTGGTTGAGAGTAACAATAAAAACAGAATATATAAAAGGAGAAATGCAGTAACAATTAATTGAAACCATAATATTTGAACAGCAGCCTGTATAAAATCTAGCAGTGTTGAGGACTATGCAGAGAAGAGAGAAAGGATCATAAAATAGTGTTAAAACTATTTCATGAGATTCAAATCATTTACTGGTAGCCAAGTCAATCTCACATACCCTCGGGACATAGAAAGAGACTTTATACATTACTTTACTTCCTCGAAGACTGGCTTATATATTCCGCTGAAGACAGCTATGGCAACTGCATAACCAACACATTTACAGGTGAAATCCAAGTTTTTGTGGCAAGGAAAGTCACAAAAAGTCATGCTTTGCTATGACCGGTTTCTGTTTCCAATCAATCAGAATGCTTTACATAGGGGGAAGCAACAGATACCCCATTATGTCATTTAAAGACTGGACTGCACGAATTCTTCAGGGACACATTTTGGTTAGCGAAGGATGCTGCATCATCATTGCGCACTATATGGGCTATTCACTAGAATGTGAATTGTCAAAGTAAATCTCTAATTTTTTTAAAGACCCGGAGGCTCCTATTATGCTGCACTCTTTCTTTAATACCCTCAGCGTCAAAGAATACATTATTGAAGAAAAATAAACATTTGAACTAGGTATAACATCATAGTGACAATGTCCGCCTAGTAACATGACCATCCAATCAGTGCCATCCTTCTCCTATAGTAGGCGGAGTATTGATGACCATTTCCTCTTTCTTTGCTGCTACCCTCAGATAAGTAGACATCTCACAGTTCTCTCACTGTGGGATTCTTTAATGCTAATTCTATTCAATATGCTAATTGTACTTCATTGTATTTAATTGTTTCTTTATATTAATCTATATTCATGGGTACCTTTTACTGGTACTGACTGGATTGTACCTTTAAATAAACTTTCAAACCCCTATTGTACATTTAAATACTTTGCAAACCTGTTCCACTATTCCATTCTGTCATGACTTGACCCCTTATTCTAACTGCCCTGATATTCAGGGACTTGGCCGGTCTGGGGGTCTGTCTCCAGTCAGGACTCCCCCAACGGCCATCTTCCGCTCCGGATGTATGTCGCGGTCGGATTTAATTCTGACCGCGCATCCAGCCACACTACACCTCTCCCTCCCCGTGCGGCGGTGTATCAATACGTTACCAGCGGAAACCTCGCATCCGCATTTTACATTCTGCTTCTAACCGCGGCGGCCTTCTTTTTGGTTCCTGCCGGCGTGGCGGCCATTTTCTTCCGCTTTTTTCCCGCCCTTTCACTCTGGAATGCCCACTCCGTCCCTTGATCGGAGTTGGTGTCCAGTATTAGTGGCGGACGGTTCCCTTTTCTCCTGCTCCCCCCCCATTATTTTGATAAATAGCTGTAAGTGATTGTACTGCTTTACTTTACTATTTATTGTGTTCTGGTATTTTCAGCTGGGTTACTTAACCCTGCTCCCAGCTCTTGCTATTAAATTCTTTGACTAAATCCTGCCTGTCAATGAATTTACTAGCAAGCAATTTAACTGACTAAATCCTGCCTGTCAGTTACACTGCACTAATCTGCACCAATCTGCTAATGATTTACCTGGTCCCTCAGGGACAACAACTGACCCTCTTACAGCATTGGGTTTCCCCCCTGTAGTTTCTGAGGATGAACTGGATTTCCCAGCATCAGAGGAAATTCAGGCTATCATGGACACTACTGTGTCCAAGTCTGTCTCTAAAGCCTTAGCATCTGCCATGGACATTATGTCTTCATCTATTTCAAAATCATTTACCCAGGCACTAAGGCAGGCCCAACGCATGGTCCCTCCGACCGCCATGCCAGTCGCGATACCATCCATTTCTCACCCGTCACGCCCCGGCCGCAAAGCCTCGGCAAAAACCAAGCACTCCTCCAAATTAACAATGGACAGTAAAACACCTGTCACAGATGGCGCGAATATTGATCCACCGCGCAAGAGAGCCTCTAGCCGGGCAAAAGCGGCTAGGCATTGGAAGTGGGCTAAAGCCCAACCTGATTCCACTGAGTCAGAACTCAGTTCAGATGAGGAGAGTGCCCCTACCCTAGACTCAGATCGGTCTAACGATTTGTCCGACCTAGATTCGGAGTATGGCATTGATGAGGTGTGTAATTCCTCTACTAAAATAAATACCATAAGCACGTGCAGTTCCGATTTGATCAAACAGGGAAAATTCCTTGACCCGCAGGGCGAACCACTGTTTGAGCCGGATGACTTACGTCACCCCCGCTCTGCGGAATGGTCACCAGCCGAGCATGTGACGCAATATGTCGCCTCACGGGTCCGTAAGCCTCTGGACAAGGCAACACGTAATAAACTGAGGGCTGAATGCCCACGCCCCACCGTACCAGACGAGGTCTGTAAGACACCCCCAGTCGATCCCAAGATCATACAATTTTTAAGCAAGACAGGTTGGAAACCTAAGAAAGGTCTAGACTTTTCGCTTTATAATTGCCAAGACAAAGTCTTGGATATCTTAGGTCCAGCGACCAAAATTTTTGAAGCCGTGAAGGAATCCTTGGCACAAGATGACGCCTTAGATCGCCTCACTATTAGAGGTTGGATTCAGAGGGTGATATGCCTCATAGGCAATGCCAATACCGCTCTGGCTACAGAGCGTTGTAAATCTATTCTAATTAAAATAGAACCCAAGCTCGTAAATATGGCAATTACTGAGCCAGGAGCCCTAGCAAAAGGGTATCTTTTTGGCGAGTCTTTTGTAAAAGACCTGGGATCTTATGTACAAACATTCACGGCCTTAGACAAGGCACAATCAAATCTAAAAAGGGTGTTCCACCCAAAGGTTTTTGGTGGGGCCGGCAGAGCAAGGGGCTGTCTGTCTGGCAGAGTCAATAGAGGCTCGCGCCCGAGCCGAGGCTCCTATGTGGAGAGAACCCCCTTTCCTGACCAAAGGTCCGCTCCGACCTTCTTCCCACAACGAGGCAGACCACGGGTGTCGAGAGGTACATGAGGCGCTCCTTCCGGAAGACGTTCTTACGGTAAGCTACCTTTCTCAATTTTCTTCACATGTGGCGATAGGGGGCAGACTCACACATTTTTCCCATGTCTGGGCTCTCATTACCCACCCAACTCTCCCCACCCAGGGAGATTGCTTTTTCCCCTCTAGACACGACCCTCGTCTCCGAGGAAGTCCGAGACTTGGCACTCAAAGGTGCTATTCAAGAAATCCTGATGCATACCCCGGGTTTTGTGAGCAACCTATTTATTGTCCCAAAAAAGGGGGGCGGATCCCGCCCAGTTATCAATCTCAAACACTTAAATACCTACGTAACCTACCATCACTGCAAGATGGAGGGCATTCATTGCCTACGAGATTTGCTCCAACCAGCAGACTGGATGGTCAAACTCGATCTAAGAGACGTGTACCTCACGGTACCCATTACGCAGAGGCACCAAGATTTCCTGCAATTCACGTGGCAAGGAAGGAAAAGCCTGTGATTGCTCTCCTACGCAGTCGGGGGATACGCCTAATCATATATTTAGACGACATCCTACTGCTATCCCAGTCAGTCTCACTACTCCATATTCATCTCGGTTGGACCACAACCTTGCTACAGAATTAAGGATTCATCATAAATTGGGAAAAGTCCATCCTAGCTCCCACTCAACAAATAGAGTTCCTAGGTCTCATGGTGGACTCAGTTATGAAAACCTTGTATTTACAAACACCCAAAATGAAAAATATCAAGAAAGAGATAAGACGAGTTCTTACCTGTCCACATATATCTCTCAAACATCTGGCCCGCGTGATCGGGCTCCTAGCAGTCTCCATACAGGCCATATTCCCGGGCCCCCTTCATTACAGAGCCCTCCAACGCCTACAGGTGGTCATACCTGAGAGACGGCGCCTCATGCGAGGATACTCTGACTCTAGACGCAGAAGCGAAAGAAGAACTCCGCTGGTGGCTCCTACACATGGAGGCGTGGAATGGCAAAGCCATCTTCGGCTCGGCCCCAGATGTAGTCATAGAGTCGGACGCGAGCTCTTACGGTTGGGGACTGAAAAGAATAAATGTAAATGGGTAAAGGAGAGAGGTAGAATGGTTAGCTTTCATAAAGAGGGGAGACCAGGAGGGGTTCTGACTGGTTGATTGGTAAAGAGATGAGGAACATGTGAAGGGAGAAGGTGGAATAATGTGCTAAATGTGTTCTATGGGAGTATATCACAGAGCTCCACAGTCATAACACGAACAGTGTGCTATATGCATGAGTGCATCACAGAGGTCCACAGCAATACTAATTACAGCAATAGGGATGTGTAAAACACATTTTTTCCTATGTACTGCATCACCACAATTTTGGATGGAGCTTCCCAAGTTCGTGCTCTGGATCCACCACTGATCAAGATGGGATAAATCCCTCCAGACAGCAGCTATAGCACCAAAAACTTTCCTGCTTGAGCCAGATATGGTTGCCTTGACACTTATCTTGATATATTTATATGTTTCCCCTTCTGGCCCATGAAGTTTTCTGTCTGGCGCTACATTATATCTGTCCAATTCTTAGTCATTAATCCACTGAAATAGCTTAGTGATACATATCCTGACATTTTATGTAAGAGGGAAAGTTACAAATGACTCAGTGTACTGTTACATTACAATGCAATGAATGCAGTTTAGCATTTCACATGGTTATTCCCCCTCAAGGTATGAAAATATTATGCCAATTTTAATGTGGAATTTATCTCTTCACCTGACTAGATATGTATTTGCTCTACTACCAACCCGCATTGGCCAAAATCTTGAGTTATAAATTACGTAACCTTAGTCGGATGAAGTTAATATAAAAGTAAAAAATATAAACTGGATGACTCTTTCCAAAACTTTTTTTTTTTCTTTTTTTAATGAGACATATGAGTATGTATTGAGTAGTTAAATATGAAATAATAGCTGCCGATTAAAGCAACCACAATGCATTTTAAAGTACAAATATATAGCTTATCGGAAAATGCTGGAGTATGGAAAAAATATTATGTATCACTATTATAATAACTGAGAAAATTAATATTATATCTCATTATTATACCCATTACATCATACAGCACAGTTAATATAAATAATTGAAATTTGTGGGTATTTGGGGATTGAGCATTCTATCACTGAGTGCATATAGCACGGTGCATTATCAAAGGCAACAAACTGATTTTACCTGCCTTACCCATCTCACCCATGGCCAGGAATAAGTCACTGCAGTGCCATTTGGGTTAAAACAAAAAACAAAAAAACAACTACATATAGTAATGACATGTATTAACTACAACTGATGCTTCTCTGTAAGCAAATAATGTATCAAGTACATTAAAGTAATATGGGTGCAAATGGTAAGAGATGGCCCACAGTTTCATTGAAGATATGCAGAATAGATACCTGTTCAGGCACTCCAGAATAACAGAAATAGCAGCTTATTTGGGGGAAAAACAGCAACGTCTTTATCAAGTCTTTATGAGCTTAATAAAGACCCGGTAGGGTCTAAACATTGCTGTTTTTTCCCCAATAAATCTGCTATTTTTGTTATCCCGGAGGGCCTGAACCGTTATTTATTCTGCATATCTTGGGAGGGAGGCCTGGCCAGCCCTGGCTTCAGAGCACCTGGGTTATTTGGTGAGTGTAGTATCCAGTACGTCTCTACAGTTTCATTGAAGAGCATAAATAATATACAGATGTTTCAGACTATAGTCCTTTTCAATGCCCACACCCAATATATATATATATATTTCAATGTCCACACCCTGTATATATTAATTAAAATAGATGATAAATCCATCATGGAAGGGCCATGAATACTATAAAAATACTATAAAAATGAAAAAGGTAAGCGTAAAAATTATGACAGAAGCAGGGTTGGGTGAGGCAAAATTGTAGCAGCAATGTTGATCTCGGCTAGGGAAAATAAAAACTGCAATATAAACAAAGGAACGATGCTAGTCTCAAGGAGGTATAAACCGGTATCTCTATTTGAGGTTGTACGCATGGCAACAATTAGCGTTCTTTAATGACTTGTATCCAAAACTAGAATGTGATTTATAGTCAATGGACTGGCCATACACAGCCGTATATCAAAGAACTGTCTCATTCTGATGGTTTTACAGACAGATTTTTTTTTTAGCCAATCCAAGCCTCTATCGTTGCCAACTTTTTCCCGAAATATATGCAGCTCAGTGATTTGCGAATCAGCTAACTACGAAATAGCTTTACTAGAATCCCCCAATGGAGCTATTTGCAAACCACTGTTTCACAGCACAACCATGGATGCAGAAACTGCCCGGCAGACTCCACCTTGCTCTAATCCAGGGTAAAGATTAAAAGCAGAGTTCTACTCGTTAAATCTGGCTTCACATTAAGGAACCAACAAGGATAAATCAGAGCGGTATGTGCCCACGTCCAGTAAATTTCCTATACTTACTGTACGTACCAAATCCCCAGACACTGCAGAATCTAATTTCGAGTATGCGTGCAGCTTCAGTAAAAAAAAAAAATAGCATTATTTTACTATACGTTTCTTTCTTGACAAAGAATGCTGGCTAAAAAAAAAAAAAAAAAAAAAAAAAAAAAAAAAGAAAGAAAGAAGAGGAAGAAAAGGAAAAAAAAAATCACAGAGAATCCAGATGGCTGCTTATATATTTCTTTTTTTATTTACTGCAATACTAAAGCCACAATAAAAAGCAAAGTTGAACAGACAAAGCTAATAATATAATCATTCAAAACACCTGCAAACACTGCAGATGGGCAATTTCTGTCTGCAGAATCATCAGTGAGGGACCGCCCTCCCATATGGGCAAATCCAACAGCCTCGGAGTTTACTAAACTCTGTCTCCTGCCCTGAGAAAAACCTGGAGGAAGCATATGCCCTCCTTTTATAGAAGCACAGAAGTGTCTCTGCCGGCTTATTTATTTTAGATGAGTATAACTTATCTGCGCCTCCCATCACCGCCACGGTTAATTTGTACACTTTATGCCGATGGGTACACAAAACATGATAGCGTAAAAAGAGAGAACAGTCACTGTCTAAGCTGCGGGTTTCATTATTGTAATTTAATTACCTGTTCCAACTGCTCGAAAAGAATAAATCATGGACCATGTACAGAGTCTTATAATCCACCTCTAGGTTCACAAAACTAATACTTGACCCTGACTTCAAATTCTTGTGAAGTAGAGATGCCAGTGGGTCATTAAGACCTTTATTATGTTTAAAGAGTCAGTTACAGAGATATAAAAGGGAACTGTAGTTTCCAGGCACTGATTCTGTATTTTGTTTAGATGGATAGATAGCCTATAACCCAGGCATTAAACTGACAGGACCTGAGTTGCAATTTTAAACCTTACAACACGTAAGACCACAATTATTAACTCCTTAATGGCTTTAATTAAATCTATCTTTTTATAATTCCAATTTCCCTTCAGAAGTATGGCTGAAAAGACATAATGGTACATTATTTAATAGGAGCAAATGTGTTAATTACATTTAAACTGTGCTTATATTGAAACATTTCCTGATTTGATCTAAATCTATGACTACTTTTTTTAATCATGAACTTTGACTCTTTGGGAAACAAACTATGCATTCAGCAATGTCTCCCTATTACTATATTTATCTTTTGTTTCTCTCTCTTAGTGCTCACCTGTTAGAAGAAGGCTCTACTTATTTACCTTATTGACTGTCTGTAAAACATAGAATAAAACATAGCGGACAGCCTTTGGGAGAATGTTGCTTAAAATGTCAACATATTTTCTTAATCAACACTTGCATTTTTATGTCTCCTCTCTACTCACATCCGCGTCCACTGATACTATACACTGCTTTGTGTTTAGCATTTTACAAGTTGAACGCACATTACTAAAGAGACGCATTTCCTCATTCATTGCTATAGCAACTCCACCAGTATCCTACAGTCATTGATTACCTATCACTACATATTACATTTGATAGCATGGGAAACTGCTGAAATCTACCATAAGTTTTAGCATTTAGGAACTTGCTTCTGAAAGTTATCGACAACCACAGGGCTGCAATCAGGGCCTGAAACCCGTGATCGTTGTCACAGGCCCAGTGGTCCTCTGGGGCCCAGACGATCGGACCCCACACTCACAATGTGGAGGGCACATAACAGCGGTGAAAAAAACTGCCAGTGCTGGAGCTGTGGCTGCACGGAGGCCTGCACGCTGTGGGAGGGCCATCAGCTGGCCCATTCACTTATGGCCACCCAATGGATATGGATTGTATGTATATTGTAGGAGGGAGGAGGAACAGCACAGGAAGCAGTGGTGGAGAAACGAGGAGTGAGCTGCTGCAGACCCACACACGAGCCTCAGCCGGCAGCTGCCCCAGAAAGCCATCCTCCTGCAGATAAAAGGTATCCTAACAGGAGGGTGGCTGCAAATATTAAAATTATTACATGTATGTGTGTGCATGCTGGTGTATCTGTGTGTGTGTGTGTCAAGCTGTGTGTATATATCAGTGTGTTCACATATCAGTGTGTGTGTGTCTGTGTATCTGTATGCATATCAGTGTGTGTGTCTGTGTATTTATATGTGTATCAGTGTGTGTGTGTGTATGAGTGTGTGCAGAAGTGTACACATTACACACAAATGCAGGTCTCCATTCAAATACACACATACTGCTAAGGGCTAAATACAATCCTGAGCAAATTGTAGTTCACCAGCTGTGTAACTTTTTAGACAAATGGGAATCTAAATGTCGCTCCCCCCCAGCACACGGGTTGCCCAAAAAAGCGAGAATGGAGAAAGGAGCTGCCGGAAGCTGAAGATCATGTTTTCTGCGCCCCCACTTCACTACACAGCACCTGGCAGCCTGCACAATAGCACCGGACCACCAGGCAGGGCCATCTTTAATATTAATTGGATCCGAGGCAAAGCATTTGCTTGGGCCCCCTGGACCATGTTCGCCCTCCCCAGGCGTTCAATCACCCCAATGCAGCAGAAGACCTAAAGTAGAGAGATGCAAGCGTTTTTTTGGGCCTCCTTATCGCACGGGTGATTAAATGGTAGATCCCCATCTGTCGTGCAACTCCAGAAACTCATTGACAGCTAGGGCTCTACCATTTACCCATGTTTGCAGATCTGTATTTAGCATTAGGCAGTTTTTGTGTGTTTGAATGTAAACAGGCTTTTGTATGGAATATGTTTGTATGTGGTGTTGGCGTGCTTGCAATCATATATTTATGTGTAGTGTGTGTTTTTGAATGCAGGGGTTTGTTTACATAAAATTTTGGTGTGTAACACAGACGTGTGTTTGTACATAGTGTTGAAGTTTGAATGCAGGGGTGTATTTGTGTGAATTGTTAGTGTGTGAATGCTGAGATGTATACACATATACACACACAGATATATATACACACTGAAACACATGCAGACACACACATATACACATTGGCACATATGTAGATAGACAGACACATATACACACACTGACACACAGATACACAGACACACACACACATACACAAAGACAATATACGGATGTATAAAATAGAAAGGTGAACAGCGCTAAAAATCAGAAAATGTACATACGTTTTGTAGAAATACTGGCCAGCAGAGTAACTTTAAAAAAAAAGAGAAACAAAAATACAAATAATGGTACAGTATGTATGAACGATATAATTCCACAAGAACAAATATACGGATGTACACAGACATACAGACGGACACACAGATACACATCGTGACACACATATACACAGACACACACACATATATATACGGACATATATAGAGACAAACTGACAGACATACTGACACTTCACCGATGCACACACACCGACATACTGACACAAAGAGACATATTGATACAGACACGCACATACACACTGACAGACATATGGACACACACAGACACATACACTGACATACATTCACAGACACACACACACACACAAATATACTGGCACACACACATACACACACAGACATATTGGCACACACACACAGACCTACTGACAGACAAACACACAGACATACTGACAGACACACACACAGATGCAAACTTTACACTGGAACCCTCCCTCCCCCCTACAGTTTCCCTGGGGTCCAGTGTGCTGGCTGGGATGGTTGTTAGGGTCAGATTCTCCTTCCCGAGTGCCCCTCCTCACTGCCCCCTGGTTTAGCCACCCTCCCGTGCGGCTCATAGTCTCTGTGGGAGGAAGTGACTTGCAGCCGTCACTTCCTCCCAGGCTGCCGATAAGCATGGAGCCCAGTCGTGCTGTTAAAGGGCCACAGCACCTGACTGGGCCCCTGCTGAATCATGCTCACTGGGGGGCCCTAAGTGTATGGGCCACCCGATGGGCCCCCATAGAGTGCAGGCCACAGTGCAGCCGTAATACCAGCACTGCAGGCCCATGGGGGAAAAAAAAAATTTCCATGCTACGGGCGGCAGGGCCATGGGGCAACTGCTTTGGGCTTCCCAGGAGTGACTGGGCCCGGGGCAACTGTCTTGTTTGCCCCGCATTAAAAAAGGCCCTGCCACCAGGGAGTGTAATTTCCCCCTTCCCTGGCTACAGGTAAGAGATACGGAGGGGGGAATAAAATTAATATATTAATGATGAAAATAAAATAACATTAAAAACGAATTCCCACAGAATGCAGCCCCTATCCTACCGCACATATATACTCACACACTTTGCATCCTCTACACAAATACACATAATGCATGCCATAGGCGTACGCAGCCTATTGTATAAGGGTGTGCACCCTAAAGCAGAAACACACACGCCGCGTATATATATATATATATATATATATATATATATATATACACACATATATACACATACATACATACATACACACACTGCTGTATGTGTGAGGGTGCTGTGTGTGTGTGTATGTGCTGTGTGTGAAGGCACTGTGTGTGTGAAGGCGCTGTGTGTGAAGCCGCTGTGCGTGTGCGGGCGCTTTGTGTGTGCGGGCACTGTGTGTGTGAAGGCGCTGAGTGTGTGAAGGCGCTGTGTGTGTAAGGGTGATGTTAGTGTGTGCTGTGTGTGTATGTGTAAGGGTGCTGTTAGTGTGTGTGTGTGAGGATGCTGTTTGTGTAAGGGTGCTGTTAGTGTGTGCTTTGTGTGTGTGGGTGAGGGTGCTGTGTGTGTAAGGGTGCTGTGTGTGTGTGTAATGGTGCTGTGTGTGTAAGGGGGCTGTGTGTGTGAGGGTGCTGTGTGTAAGGGTGCTGTTATTGTGTGCATGTGTGAGGGTGTTAGTGTAAGGGTGTTGTTAGTGTGTGTTGTGTGTGTGGGGGGGGTGCTGTGTGTAAGGGTGCTGTTAGTGTGTGTATGTGTAAGGGTGCTGTGTGTGTAAGGGTGCTGTTAGTGTGTGATGTGTGTGTATGTGTAAGGGTGCTGTGTGTAAGGGTGCTGTGTTTGTAAGGGTGCTGTTAGTGTGTGCTGTGTGTGTATGTGTGAGGGCGCTGTGTGTGTAAGGGTGTTGTTAGTGTGAGGGTGCTGTTAGTGTGTGTGTGCTGTGTGTTTAATGGTGATGTATGTGTGTGTGCTGTATGTTTGTGTGTAATGTGTGGGGGCCGTTTAGTTAATATCCCCCCTCCCTTCTTACCTTATGTAGGGAGGGGGGACCGTGCTCCTGCCTTCCCTGGTGGTCCAGTGGAGAGTGAACTCTAGCCCCCAATGGGGGTGCTGTGTGTGTGTGTAGGTGCTGTGTGTGAAGGCACTGTGTGTGAAGGCGCTGTGTGTGAAGGCGCTGTGTGTGTGTGCGGGCGCTGTGTGTTTTAAAAAATTCCATACGGTAAATATAATTACCAGATTCCAGCTTTTAATTACATTTTTATTTAGAAAAAAGAAAAAGAAAGTAACACGATACCCACTGCACTTGTGCACTTTTAAGATCCTATTAGTCTTAATTAACTGGCAAAAGCAACGTTTTTCTTTTTCTATTTCAATTGGGGCTAGAGTTCACTCTCGCGAGATCTGAGCGTTGCCGCGGTAAGCGCGCGAGAGGGACCCGGCGGAGCTGCTGGCAAGAGCTCCCCGGGTCCTCTCCTGCCTCCCTCCCTGCCTGTGGGAGGGAGGAAGGCAGGATCTCCTTCACTTTGATTTACACCCCGTGTGCACGCCTATGCTGCATGCACTACACAAACACACTGCATTCACTATACACACACTGCATCCTTGTACATGGACTGTGGGCGGATTTAGGGATGGGTTCTGGGGGCCGAGACCTTGAGCTGTGTAAGGTCTTCATTTTATCCATTAAACTTGCTGTATTATTTTACTACCAAAGATGTATTCTATTTAAATTGACACAGGCATTCAAGGTGTAATGGGCAGTACAAGATGTCAAGTGTTGCTAAAATTAAACTTTCTTTAGATATTTTTCAGTATAATCTTTAGTTTCCTTTACTGACTATTTGTTATGTCCCAAAGTAAAAGGAATGACAGTCATATGGAGAGATTCTTCCTCAAAACACTCTCTCCAAACTATGCCAAATGTTGGCATCTGTTCCTGCTGCTCCTTAGTACCCAATCCAGTTTACCGCTACTGTCCTGTGGTATTTTTCCCTTCCTAACTATTTAATTACCATAGAAAGAAATTGCAGAGTGTTAAACTCCCCCCCACAAAAAGAAGCCCCTAAGCTGAAAACCGGGAATAGTGCAAGTAAATGACCAACAGCATATACTCTCATATACCAACAGCATATAATCAGTAAATAAAAGTGCTACGAAAATTTTTAATTCAGTTTAGGAAAATTATTCTGTTTAAGCTGATTTGACTAGTTATGCAATATTAGAATATTTAATGTCGTAGGAGAAAGAGCAGACTTGGCTATAATACACTGGTGAGAATTTAGGGTTATTCACTGTGGTGTAATACATATATAAAAATACACATACACATGTAGATAGGCTTCTGAAAAGTCAATTAAAGAGCACTTACCATTTCAGCTTCATAACATTTCCATTTCCTTTGTTGAAATAAAAAAAAAAAAAAAGGTTTTAAAAAATTCCATACGGTAAATATAATTACCAGATTCCAGCTTTTAATTACATTTTTATTTAGAAAAAAGAAAAAGAAAGTAACACGATACCCACTGCACTTGTGCACTTTTAAGATCCTATTAGTCTTAATTAACTGGCAAAAGCAACGTTTTTCTTTTTCTATTTCAATTCACAGACACAGATTTTATTATCTTAATTCACTTGACGTTTTGCATCTGTCCACGTTTGCCACTGAAACTGTTTACACCATTGTAATCACTACTGTACGGCTGCAAACCTGCCTTTGACCTCATCTTAATTAACTGTGCATTGTCCTCTTAAAGCGAACAAACAAGACGGACTGGGGAATTAAGAAAAAAAAATTTAATAGGTCTAATGAATCTTGCTTTTTTTCCACCTCTTGGCAATATGGAATTCTGAGTGAAAAATCGTCATCGCCAACATGCATAGTTTTTATTGTAATTTATACGGAGGCAGTTTCTTTCCTTGCCTACCTGTCTCTTGTCTCTTTTATAAGGCATATCAAGTTATCTGAAGGGAAGAACTCTGAAAGATAGTGGGTGTTGGAGCTTTCTCTTAGTCAAGAGATCCCCAGCTAATTGCTAGTCCTAACAGGCACAATTAGCCGCTACAAGCCCTTTGAGATGGCCCTGGGCTCCACTTCGGTAACAGGCATCAACAGACAAAGGCTAAAAACCTGCTCCATTTAAAGAGCCTCTTACAGACAGCGTTGTCACTGTCTGCCAATTATGTTCTTCCCGTAGACAGTCAGTTCTGTGAACAAGATACGACTCAAAAACCCAGAGATAAAGGGCCAGCCAGGGTACATATAGGACTTCATGGACATTATTCAACCTTTAATAACAAAAAAAAAAAATAGAAAAAAGTACTGTATTATTTCAATACTTCAGTTTTTTCTGATATTGTTTGTGAGTTTATATGTGACATCACTCCTGTAAGCAATTCTTAGAGTCAATCAGTCATACAATCCTAAAACCGAGAGAATTATAAGCTAAACTTCTGTCTGAAAACAGAAGAATACTGTAAAGCAATAGAAAGGGGAAACTTTTAAAGCAGAGTAAGCAATAATGTAAGGAGCGCAGGTTATACTTTGTTACAATTCAATTAAAGATGCCTGGCCTCATCCGATCGGTTACCGCCTTAGTGTGTCTAAACATGGACCTTGCTGATTGAAGTGAACTCTGGATTATTTTGCCTTGTATATCATTATACAACTGTGTCACCATCAGTTTTTACCCAAAGCAACTGTTAGTCTTATGGCAGAAGGAGGAAGTGGGGACCCTCATCCAGTTCATGCTTTAAACCTTCTGAATGCCATAAGGCAAGAAAAAAACATGCATATTTGTGAGAACAGCGGCTACCAAACTGTGTGCCTATAGGGGTGCCAAGGAATATTTTCCCCGGTGCTATGATTATAGCACAGGGGAAACATTACTGCTGAACAGGGGCCCGGTCAGGAGCCGCGGCCCTTTAAGACCGCGACCGGACCCCTGTAATGTCGGCCGGCTGGGAGGAAATGACAGCCTGTCACTTGGGAGGCAGCCGCAGCGTGAGGGGAGAGGAGCATGAAGAGCTCCAGACCCCTCACTCCCACCAGCAGCAGGACTCCAAGCCACCCTCCTGGCACATAAGGTAAGTTGACAGGAGGGTGGCCAGAGATATTAAAATCACTAATAAAAAATCCCTTGTATGTGTGTGAGTGTGTGTGTATGTTTGTAAGTGTGTATGAGTGTGAATATGAGTTTGTGTGTGAGTATGAATATGAGTATGTGTGTGAGTATGAGTGTGTGTATGTGTCAGGGTGTGCATCTGTGTGTGTGTGTGTGTGTATATGTCAGTGTGCTTCTGTGTGTGCATCTGTGTGTCAGGATGTGTGTTTTTATGTCAGTGTGTGTATCTGTGTCATGGTGTGGGCATGTATCAATGTTTGTGTGTGTCAGGGTGCATGTGTGTATATGTCGGTGTGTATCTATGTGTGTGTATGTGTCGGTGTGTATCTATATGTGTGTATGTGTGGGTGTCTATATTAATTTGTGTGCATGCATCTGTGTGTTAATGTGCATGAATATCTGTGTAAGTAAGTATGTATGTATATGGTAGTGTATGTGCATACATTCAAGCAGTCAAACACCAGTACTACATACAACCTCACTCCTGCAATCTAACTCAAATATTACATACCCCTGCATTCAAACAAAAAAATATATATACAAACACACCCCTTCACTAAAACACAAATACTTTACACAAATGTACATCTGCATTTAAAAGTGAACATTACTTTCACACATCCCTGCAATCAAATGCAAACATTTCATACAAACACACCCCTGTATTATAACACAATAACTATATACAAGCACCCCTTCAAACACCAACACTGTACATTACACTATAGCGCAATAAATGCTGCAGCGCTGTACAGATATGCAACCTAGAAATTTGGACTTGGGGTGCCTTGGCAAAATACTGAAATATTAAGGGCACCTTGAACCTAAAAAGTTTTGGGAACCACTGTGTTAGAACATTGTTATAATCTTTGGCACAGGAAACTACGGGAAAGAAACAGGAAGTGTCAAAAAGATCACGGGTTGTTAATAGTGGTGTCCAATTATTTCAATTTAAACAGTAACTTATTTTAGCAAATAACATGCATCACCGGGAACTCAGAAATCATCAACCTTTAAAGTAAAATATGATTCTGCGATCTTAATTTGTGTAACCTCTGAAGCAAGCAAACACAGGTTAAGCAGATTTTGTTATTAAATTAAACACAAAAATTTTAAATTGTCCATGACCTCTCTGAGTGGTTAACTACCGCATCATCCCTTCAAGAGAGACAGCATGTAAAGCTAGTTATTTTTTTTTTTTTACATTCTTTATTTTTGCGAGTGATTGCCAAAATATAACAGGTCACATGAAACATACAATAAACAAACATGGTACAATCGCGAGGAACTCAAGGTCTCATAACAATATTACATTAATTTTTTAATTTTTGTGGCTAGGATTCCCTCTCTGGGCAGTGTGCGTTAGGGCTGTCTACATCTATGGAGGGATCTGGGATTAGGTCTTATAGTACCTCATCGCTCTTATCATTGGAAAGCTGTGAGCTCGGGGCTTCTCTAAGGTGCCTTGTGGGATGGGTAATAGGCTTAATAGCCTTTGTGAGCAGTAATACACTGCTTGAAAAGCTATTGCTTGATGGGAAGGCCTAGGATGTGGGCCGTGCATGCATGGGTGCGCCTAAAATGGAAAGGTAATATATTTTAGAACTTTGTACGTTTTATGAGAGGGGTGTATGAGGGGGTGGAGTGGGTATATCTTAACACAGGGCTGGTCCAGCAGCTTACAGAGACAGTTTACACATAAGGAAGGGTAAGGGTGAATAATCAGTGGGTCTCAGTGACAGTCAGTATTGCGAACCACAAACATTGTGAATTAACAATACGGGTATCTGTAGGTGCAGCCTTCAGGTGAGTGAGGTGTTTGTCTCATGTCCCCCCCCTTCTGGGTACGAATGGAGTGATTTCTGCAACTGTCCATGACAGGCAATTCATCTGTAGTGCCTTCTCCGCTGGTATGCCTAGGTGCTGGAGGAAAGTAGGTGCTTCTGAAGGTATGTCAATGTGTGCAGCTTGCCGGCTTTATCAACCAGGATTCGGCGTACACCACTTGTAGGTGAAAGAGTGCTCTTGCAGTAGCTGGGTGACTGGCTTGAGGGATCTTCTCCAGGTTAAGGTATGTCTGGAGAAGTCCCAGAAGAATAGCAGCTGTGCCTCCTCAAACGACACCATAGAGGAGCCTCTCACAGCCCCCATGAATGCTCCGTGGTCGGAGTCCCTGGTCATTTTTAGTAGGACGTCTCTGGGTGCGTCGTGCGCAGCACTGGAAGCCTTTGTAAGGTGGAAACAGGCGTTTACCACCACTGGTTTTGCCTGTTTGGGCATTAGCAGTGGGGCTATGAGCCTCCAGGAGCAGTGATGAAGTTCTGCTCCTGCAACCATTTCCGGTACCTACCGGATTCTTAGATTGCAGACTCTGGCTCTGTCCTCCATGGTAGCTATCTGCGCCTGTTGGTCTGCGCATTGTTTTTGTAGTGTGCCTATGGCTTCATCTGTGGCCGATTGTGCCAGTTTGGTGCCCTGCATACCTTCCTCCACAGCTTCCACTTTGTCTGTTAGTTTAGTTATCGCCTCCCGGATCGGGGACATGTCTGCATTAATTTGGTTTTTAATTGCAGCCATTAGTTCCCTGATGTCTGCTTTGGTCGATGGTGCAGACTCTGCCAGCTCTGCAGCTGTTTATGGCCCTGAGCTTCACCGGGATGGAGGGAAAAAGTCATCAGGGGCACTGTCTCAATGTGCATCCAGTACTGGCTCCGCTCATGGCCGTTTAAAAAAATAAAATAAAGACGGGGTATATAAATACGGCTTTATAAACACCTAGGACAGAAGAAATGAACTACAGACCCCACTAGAACGATCGCACAGACATCAGGCACTGTCTCAGGCACTGGCTGGTATGGTGGAAGTTTGTGGGAAAATCTCACAAACCAACCAAAACCCTGTATTGACACCTTTGACACTTTAACGCTGCAAAACACTTATTATACAGGACAAGCAATCCAAATGTTGTATGGAAGATCACCTCTAGCAGGATGCATTTAGCAATATGTTTTTCAAGTAAGATCTGCATTTGATGTACCTCAATACCTAGAAACAAAGATAACATTTTTTAAACGACGTTGTATAGTTTTGCTCATTGATCACAAATTTCCTCATACAAATCTGTTATAGAAAATCTGTTGTGTGCACTTTTAGCCAGGCTACAAAAACCTCGATAACTACTATAAGCGGCTTTACAGACATAAAGGACAGACTGTGGGGAAAAAATAGCCGCAGATGGAGCAAAAACTCAGAGTACATGATTTCAACAGCTTCTAGAGGTCTATACTGTACCCCATGATTACCCCAACTATTTGGTGTGAGCTTCAATCCCCTGTGGCAGACCAGCAGCAGCAGTATGATTACAGGGTGGTATCAGTTCGAGAGCCTTTCATAGCAGCCCGCTAGGAAATTCTGTTCTGAATTCTGATGGGTTTTGCACCTGAACGATTATATGTAAGCAGTTTCAATATCCAATCACATATTCCTCCAATTACCAGAGAAAACCTCAGTCACCTAGTTTTCTTTCACCGGACAGGAACACTGTGAGCACGTCATAATACATTTTCAATGAGAGATCATTTCATACATTAATAACCTTGGAATACAGGACACAGTACCCACTGATGAATGCGGTGGGTCACATTACATGGAATTCAGAATGTCTAAACTAAGTGGGCATTATGAGTGCCAAGCCACTTCCCTGTTCTCTTCTTAGTATTATGTATGTCAAGTCATTTCCCCCTTTGTGTCCTTTCATTTGAACGGTCACAAGATGTCTATTACCCTGACTTCCAGCTAACCAGAATCTGTTAACGGCAGTTGTTAATCCCATCATAACCACAGAAAGCTTGGCATCCATCTCCAGACATGGGAATGGGAAGGGGTTAGTCTGAAGCAACATGGCTCGTTAAGAAAAAGGTCTAGACTGATTTTTGTCTAGCAGTATAAAATAAACATTGCAACAAACTAAACTTACGAGTCTCGGTCACGTTTTCTTAAGTTCTCTTAAGTTCAATTACAGGTGTTTGCTTTTAATCTCAATTAAGGGAAAAACCTGAAGACTCGCAGGACCCTTCAAATTTTAGGAAGGGACACGCAGGTCCCAGTACAGATTATTTAAGTGCATGCAACCGTGTTTCAATATACTGCATCCTGTAAAGTAAAATGGTGTGACCTCAACAGCTCAGCTCCTGGTTGGGCATATGCTTTAAGTGTAGTGCAGGCAGGTGCGCCTTAGTGTGGTCACTCACTGGGCCACACCCCGAGCCCCAGGGCACAGGCCCCGTTAAGAAAAGGATGGGAGAGAAGAAGGTGAAGGGGGAATGAGAGGCAGTGTAAGGGGAGAATGTGGTATGAAAGCAGATGCGGATCATCTCACCCACCTTCCGGTGTCTCCGCGGCAAGCCACCCCCTGGGGCCCCAACCCTCCCCCCTCACCTCCCCCAGATAACTGGTCCGGAACTCCTCCGTGCACGCGCGCACCAGCCAGGGTGCCCATATGTCCGTGTGCATCTGTGCTCGATCTTGGGCTGCGTACCACAGCTCCTCCATGACATGTAACTCTTCCATTTTGGTATACCAAAGAGTCAGCAGTGTGGGGCAGTGTCCTTTTTCCAGTACAAGGGTATTATATGTTTTGCTACGATAAAGATGTGAATGGTCAGGGAGGGATGTAGCAGGATGTGGGGGATGTCGTGTGGTGTAGAAGATAGGGGGCTGGTCGGAAGGGTGGCGTGTTATCTGTGAACTGGGCTTCTATGGAGGCTATTTTTTCCCAGAACGGTACTATGATTGGTATTTCCACCATATGTGTAAGAAGGATCCCATTTCCCTCCCGCACCTCCAGCAGAGGCCATTGGTATCCGTGTGCATTCTCTGCAGGAGTTCCGGTGTCAGGTACCATTGCAGGAGGATCTTATAGGCAGTTTCCGAACGTTTTACTAGCAATTTCGCAGTGGTGCACCAGGTCACAGATCTTGTGCCATGGCTTCCCCGATGGCTGTTTCCCATTTGGACATGAAAGGGGGTGGGGGGAGTCCCTGCTGTTGTTTTATCATCGAACATAAGCAGGAGGCATGGGGTCCGATTCCTGACATAGTTGTTCAAATGGTGTGAGGTCTCTATAGATATCAGGGTGTTGTGGTATTGCAGTGACGTAGTTCTTAATTTAGGTGTATCTAAAGTCAGTCATGAAGATGTGGGTGCCATGTTGCTAAGGTATCCCTACCAAGCCCCATGGGCGCCCGGGTCGCCCCAACCTGTAGAGGGAGACACCGGTGAGTAAAACCCAACCAGGAATAAAGAGAGCAGAGTGAGACACCGAGTAGCTCTGGGCGGTGGTAGACTGATTTTTATTTTATTTTTTTCCATGAGGATGTCTGGAATAGCTCTATAGATTTGATATGAATGAATAGAAAATATTGTTACATTTGGTATTACCGTATTTCAACTCTCCTGTTATTAAACAGCCACGTCAGTCACTAACCAATACTCCTTTTGCAGTACTTATAATGCTATTGAGATATCCCTTTACATTTTCTCTTAGTAATACATCTGACAGCTTTCAAGGTTGTGGTGGGTCTTTTATTATGAAATCAAATGAGTATGAAGTGAATTTGAAATGTTAAGCCAAGTGGCTGATCTGAAAAATAGCAGAAGATTGTTTCCAATAAATGAAAAACCCTTTGAGAGGTCTCAATTAGGTGATACAGAAGTATATTCTAGTTGTATAACATCCTCAAAGTATCTTTAACATATCTACACTTGATCTCATTAAACAATAATAGAAAAGGAAGAAACACCAAAAGACAAAAAGATAATCATAGTGAAGTGATTGTATTATTGTTATTACTGTTGTATAATTCAAATGTTTGTTTATGTAAACAGATATGTATTTTACTTTTTAAAATGTTTTGATTTAATTTCATAATACTAAATACATGTTGTAAAATCTATAAATAAAAAATTATAATTTCAACAAAAAATATTTGACAAGAAGTATATTCTAGTTATTTTCTATGCCGGACATACTGGGATATCAAAAAAAAGTGCCATGTGTATTTAAAGTGGAAAGGTCCAAGATGGGTTAAATGTAGCACATTCCCTGCTTCTACCAGGTTACATTTGCAGAACGAGTTTTGGTCCCACATGGACGATTGTTACAACCTAGTAACAATAGGTAGATTTTATTGAATGCTTAGGATTCCTCACACAGACTCTACAGAAATCCTAGAACACTTGCACATTGCTTGATATACGGATAAAGTAAAAACAAAACAAAGCAAAACAAAAAAAAAATGAGTTAAGCAAAATATGTCAGCAAACTGCAATCAACATTACATTGTATTAAAATACGTTCCTTCTACAAGTTAATCGCTGTGTTAGCCGCATTTCTAGATTTCTATCACTTCATTGTCGAGACCTGAAGTTTTTTCCAGCCAATTTGTCAAACTTTGAGCTGTATTCTCAGTGGAATATTTAATTTATTTATTTTTGCTATTTGTCTTTTTAACAAAATAAACATATACATTGTCAGTATTAGAATGATACGGACCCCACATTTATTCTGAAGAGATGATTTTTTTGTAGCAATTGTCTTCCCAACTGTAGATTTCTCTCATTATCCCATACGCTGAAATAAATGTCACAAAAGCAGGGCCTATGTTTTGTAATCTTGTGGATGCTGACATGTGTTGAGATTTTGGGATACATTTTAAAGGTTTCTGTGACGACAACAAGGCTGTTTTCATTGTCAATGCATATTCTTTCATTGTCACTGAACCTGGTTGTGACACAGTCTGTCATATCTGCCTTACCCAGCAGACACTTTTTATTTCCTCTGACAGATTTGTCAGAGTTTGCATGTAGTGTCGTATTTGGCCAAAAGATAAAATGCTTTCTTTACGTTTAGTTTGTAAACAGTGGGAAGGAATTTGCTTATTTTAAATATTTAGTAGGGACTGCTACCTCATTACAGCTTTACTCTTCTTCCCAAAATCCTGTTAGGTGCTAGATAGCTCCTCACTGACAAAACAATTCCTTGAGATTCACAGTAGCTTAGTTATGGGGTGCTGTCTTGTGTTATTTATAACCTACTTTATTCTTGATACATGCATAGAATAGTGCTGAATCCCCTTAGTAAGTGTCAGCTGCCAATAGACAAAATAAGTAAGATCTTGCAAAGACTCAAGTGAACCTTCACTAAATTGAGGCGAGTTCTGCTCTCAGTGTATACGTTTGTAATCAACTGGTTTAAAAATAAAATGTTCATATTCGTTTAACTTTTTTTCAGTGATGTCCACGGACAAGAAAAAATAAAAGTAGACTAATGTAATTTTGAAGCATCTAGAAATATGAGAAGGATATTCGTGTTTGATGAAAAATGCACAATGCAGTGCACCAGCTCCATGCATGTGTATTTTTGAAACCGTTTTTTTTTAGCATTTTTGCCATTAATAATTTTACTTAGATCTAATTGAAAGTTCACTTTTATGATTTAGAATGGGAAGTAGTTAATATAGGTGAGTAGTACTTAAGTAGTACAGGACACATAGTTGAAAATAAGTCTTTAATGTGGCAAGAAAGTACTGATTTTGATTCTGGCCAATCTTCTCCCTCTGTTTCCTGCTTCTCTTAAAACATCCATGAAAATAGTTCAGCTTGCAGCGCTAACTGGTTTAAAGGTGCTTGCTGTTGCGCTCGGTGACAGTATGGCTAATCCTCCCTTTGCATTAGAGTATATTACGTCATACTCTCACTCCAAGCCTGACCCTCCCCATGGCAGCAGGATTGCTACATACAAGTACCGGTGTACTCCTGTGGTATAAGATCAATTGTTTGAAGGCTTTTAATTATATGAAAAAATATATACTTTACGCAAAAAAAAAAATTAAAAAAAAAAAAACCTTGCCATCATGTAACATAATATATATAATTCATAGATCATAATATACAAAAAAAAGTGAAATAATGTCAATAGATGTATTAATGTATTAATATACATTGCTAATATGTCGCCGTACTTTAGCCAAACATAAGAATATATGCATCGCGTTCCATTATTTTTTGGTGATTCCTTAAAAAATAAATTACTGGTCTATATTGATAAAAACTAAATAGGAGAGGAACAGCGCTACAGTACTGATCACAGGGGAGAATAGAGCTGCACACCTGAGGGGAAGGGTAACCCTCAAACCCTTCAAAGAATGGAGAGAACAAGATACAACAAATACAGGGTGCGCTAAGTTGGACAATGAGAGATAATAAACAAAAATCAGCAATAATATAAAGAGTCTCTTAAAGTACAGCGAAGACCTGGAGTGTATATTCTTCAGTCCTTGCTTTGAATCAATATAAAGCGCAATGCCCAGCTCTAGGTAAAACAGCATACAGTGGTATTTAATACTCCCCACATGTAGGATATAACTGGACACTTGGAGGTGTATCCTCAAGACTTCTTACAGCATTCCAGATAAGCGTCAGCATATAAAATACATAAAAGGGGGAAAAACCCAATGGTGCAATAACATAGGTTAACTGCAACAACAGACAACACTGAGGTCCTAAGAGTGCCAACTTACAATTGGGAGAGCTATAAGCAGCTCTGAGTAAAGCAGCATACAGTGGTATTTAAACTCCCCACATGTTGGATATCCCTCTAGCGATGCTTGCAGTGCCGGTCTTATGAAATAAGAATCACAAGAGAGGGCCCATAGTGTTTACCGTATATAAAATAGCAGTGAAAGGTAAAATGAAACGTACTTACAGTGTTCAGAGCAGCCACACTGCTCTATGAACCAGGAGTAGGTGGAATAATCCCCACCAGGGATTTCTTTTGTAGTACTGGATCTTTAAAATGATAAAAAAATCAGCCAGGATAAAACAGCAACAAATAAAAGTAAGTGTGCAAAATACTTTTATTGGATGCTTATAAAAACACAACGCGTTTCGACAAAAAAACAGGCTTTATCAAGTGTAGACAACTGATCCTGGCTATTCACCTTTTATAGGCAAGTAAAATGGCATAAAATTTGAAGATTGGCGCCAAAATTATGTCATTGCCGCATGACTGCGGTCACATGATTTTTTTTTCCACATTAGAACAAAAGAACAAGTAAAACAGTAAATAATGCTCGTTTTCCAATATATTATATATGGGGACATTTGGATCCCATGCAGAACCTTTATTCACTGAGGAAAAGTGACTTATGGTGAAAGTAAAGGTAAGCATTTAAGCTTTAAACTTGAGGGTGAAAGGTCGCGAGGTCGCGGCCATTTTTAACCGTGGGAGTGGGTGGAGAGGGAGTTTTAGAGTGACAAAAGGTGGACGGAGCCGGCAGATTGCCGTGAGCGCCGCAGGGCAGGGTGGGGAGTGTAGTTATGATCACGTCCATTTGCAGGACGTGATCAGAGGGAAGAGGGGGCGGTCCTAAGCGGCCAAAAGTAGGAGGGAGTGATTGTAATCACTCTTCTCGTAGGAACAAGAAGGGGGATAGAAAATAGATGGAGGGAAGTGGGATGAATACGTAGGCAGCCGTTTTACTTAAAGGCAAAGGAGTTAAATAGTCTAGTGATGGGGGATAGGAGCATGAGGATATAGTGAAACATATATAAACATACAGACTCCATATGAAAATAAAAATAGATTGATTAAGCCATAGGAGCTAATAAAATAAAATGAGAAATAGATAAAATAGACCCTATACACAGATAAATAGAGGGTAATGAATAATAATAAAAGTACACTATTATTAAGAAAAAAGGGAATAATAATATAATATAGCATAAAGCACCAGTATAAACAATTATAAAAAATTAAAAAGGTCAGGTTTGCATTTAGACCTTCAGGGGTTAATGTCTTCAAGTTAAAAACCCATTCCATTTTGGATTTTCCCAGAATATTTTTATATCGCCACCCCTCCATGGGATATTACATATTTGGATAGGGGTGAATTTAAGAACGTTAGGGTTTTTTTGGTGAAATTAGGAGCACCTCTAAAAAATTATGTTGGGTTTTTCTGGAATGATCTTATTGAGAACGGGATCTTCAGATAAAATGTGCCAGTGTTTCTGGATCGTTTTCCTTATGTCCCTATTCTTATTATTGTAGTCAAAGATTATGGGGATAGATGGGGTAGGATTAATACTTTTATTTTTATATTTTAGCAGGCTACTCCTGTCAGACTTGATTTTAGTAAGTATGGTGTCAAGTTTGTCCTCTGGACAGTGTTTTTCTAAAAAATAGTTTTTTAAAATGTTGCTTTGTTCATAAAAATCTTCGTTGAGTGTGCAATTTCTTTTTAGTCTTAAAAATTGGCTTTTAGGAGCACTTTCCAGCCAAGGTGTGTGATGACAGCTATTTTGATCAATGACTGTGTTAGTGCACACTTTAAAAAAAAAAAAGTTTTTGTATTTAATTTTACTTCTTTAATAAAAAATGTTTAAATCTAAAAAGCTGATTTCTTCTTTGCTAAATTCTGAGGTTAAAAC
Organism: Pelobates cultripes; assembly: GCA_933207985.1. Classification (NCBI taxonomy): domain Eukaryota; kingdom Metazoa; phylum Chordata; class Amphibia; order Anura; family Pelobatidae; genus Pelobates; species Pelobates cultripes. The sequence goes on from OW240923.1 coordinate 16,411,094, forward strand.
AATGTCTCAGTCATTTTTTATCCATCCAATTTTATCCATCCAATTTTAAGTCTGGACCACTAGAAGTATTCGAAAAACTTGTTTTAAAAGACTTTGGTAAAATCAAAAAGAAAAAGTCAGACAAACCTAATTTAAACCACCATGAACTGAAAGCCCTAAAAGAGCTACAATTAGATGAAAATATTGTCATTAAATCAGGACAAGGGAGGTGGCCTTGTAATCCTCTCAAAAGAAATGTATATAGCAGAGGCCCAGAAACAACTCAGTGACGATAACGTTTATGAAAAATTACCCACAGACCCTAGCTCTCAGATTTAAGCTACCCTTTATAATTATCTACTTAAAGGCAGTAATTCTAACATTCTCAAAAAACAAGAATTTAATTACCTGAACAAATCATACCCCCAAATCCCAGTTATTTATTTCCTGCCTAAAATCCACAAAAATTAGACCAATCCCCCAGGCCGCCCAATTGTCTCAGGAATTAGCTCAATTTTATCTAATTAATCAGAGTACATAGATATTTTACTCCGACCCGCTGTAAAAAATATGAAATCTTATCTAAAAGACACCATGTCCCTTCTCCTCTTTTTTAACGATTTTATATGGCAGAAGGACTACATTCTGGTGACTTGCGACGTCACATCCCTCTACACTATTATCCCTCACGATAAAGGTTCCAAAGCAGTCACAAAAATACTTGAAGCCGAAAAAAGAATACCACAATCCCAAATCAATTTTATTATAGAGGGCATTAAGATTATTTTAAATAATAATTTTTTCTGGTTTTTGGATTCCTTTTATGTCCAAAAAAGGGGTACGGCTATGGGGACCAGGTTTGCCCCCAGTTATGCCAACTTATTCATGGCAGATTGGGAAGCAGAGGCAGTTTGGGGAAATCATGACTGGAGGGCTAACCTGGTCTCCTACTTTCATTATATCAACTACCTATTTTTTATCTGGAAAGGCACCAATAGCTCCCTTAAACTTGTTTTAGAACACCTCAACCAGAATGACAGAGGCATTGTTTTAACCTCAGAATCTAGCAAAGAAGAAATCAGCTTTTTAGATTTAAACATTTTTATTAAAGAAGAAAAATTAAATACAAAAACTTTTGTATTGTGTAAGTGTGCACTAACACAGTCATTGATCAACATAGCTGTCATCACACACCTTGGCTGGAAAGTGCTCCTAAAAGCCAATTTTAAAGACTAAAAAGAAATTGCACACTCAACAAAAATTTTTATGAACAAAGCAACATTTTAAAAAACTATTTTTTAGAAAAACACTGTCCAGAGGACAAACTTGACACCATACTTACTAAAATAAAGTCTAATGACAGGAGAAGCCTGCTGAAATATAAAAATAAAAGTATTAATTCTACCCCATCTATCCCCATAATCTTTGACTACAATAAAAAGAATAGGGGCATAAGGAAAACGATCCAGAAACACTGGCACATTTTATCTGAAGACCCTGTTCTTAATAAGATCATTCCAGAAAAATCCAACATAATTTTTAGAGGTGCTCCTAATTTTAAAACTCTTTTAACGAGAAATTTCACTAAGACTTACACAAAAAACGCACTTTTAACACATCACCAAAAAACCCTAACGTTCTTAAATTCACCCCTATCCAAATATGTAATATCCCATGGAGGGGTGGCGATGTAAAAAATATTCTGGGAAAATCCGAAATGGAATGGGTTTTTAACTTGAAGACATTAACCCCTGAAGGTCTAAATGCAGACTTTGACCTCTTTTTTTTATTTTTTTTTTATAATTGTTTATACTGGTGCTTTATGCTATATTATATTACTATTCAATTTTTTCTTAATAATAGTGTACTTTTATTATTATTCATTACCCTCTATTTATCTGTGTATAGGGTCTATTTTATCTATTTCTCATTTAATTTTATTAGCTCCTATGGCTTAATCAATCTATTTTTATTTTCATATGGAGTCTGTATGTTTATATATGTTTCACTATTTCATCCTGCCCCTATCCCCATCACTATACTATTTAATTCCTTTGCCTTTAAGTAGAACGGCTGCCTATGTATTCATCCCACTTCCCTGCATCTATTTTCTATCCCCCTTCTTGTTCCTACGAGAAGAGTGATTACAATCACTCCCTCCTACTTTTGGCCGCTTAGGACCGCCCCCTCTTCCCTCTGATCACGTCCTGCAAATGGACGTGATCATAACTACACTCCCCACCCTGCCCTGCGGCGCTCACGGCAATCTGCCGGCTCTGTCCACCTCTTGTCACTCTAAAACTCCCTCTCCACCCACTCCTACGGTTAAAAATGGCTGCGACCTCGCGACCTTTCACCCTCAAGTTTAAAGCTTAAATGCTTACCTTTACTTTCACCATAAGTCACTTTTCCTCAGTGAATAAAGGTTCTGCATTGGATCCAAATGTCCCCATATATAATATATTGGAAAACGAGCATTATTTACGGTTTTACTTGTTCTATTGTTCTAATGTGGAAAAAAAATCCCCCCCCAAAAATCATGTGAACGCAGTCATGCGGCAATGATATCATTTTGGCGCCAATCTTCAAATTTTATGCCATTTTAGGATCAAGATCAGTTGTCTGCACTTGATAAAACCTGTTTTTTGGCGAAACGTGTTGTGTTTTTATAAGAAACCAATAAAAGTATTTTGCACACTTACTTTTATTTGTTGCTGTTTTATCCTGGCTGATTTTTTTATCATTTTAAAGATCCAGTACTACAAAAGAAATCCCTGGTGGGGATTATTCCACCTACTCCTGGTTCATAGAGCAGTGTGGCTGCTCTGAACACTGTAAGTACGTTTCATTTTACCTTTCACTGCTATTTTTTATACGGTAAACACTATGGGCCCTCTCTTGTGATTCTTATTTCATAAGACCGGCACTGCAAGCATCGCTAGAGGGATATCCAACATGTGGGGAGTTTAAATACCACTGTATGCTGCTTTACTCAGAGCTGCTTATAGCTCTCCCAATTGTAAGTTGGCACTCTTAGGACCTCAGTGTTGTCTGTTGTTGCAGTTAACCTATGTTATTGCACCATTGGGTTTTTCCCCCTTTTATGTATTTTATATGCTGACGCTTATCTGGAATGCTGTAAGAAGTCTTGAGGATACACCTCCAAGTGTCCAGTTATATCCTACATGTGGGGAGTATTAAATACCACTGTATGCTGTTTTACCTAGAGCTGGTCATTGCGCTTTATATTGATTCAAAGCAAGGACTGAAGAATATACACTCCAGGTCTTCACTGTACTTTAAGAGACTCTTTATATTATTGCTTATTTTTGTTTATTATCTCTCATTGTCCAACTTAGCGCACCCTGTATTTGTTGTATCTTGGTCTATATAGATGCTGGTCTGGATTTCTGTAGCTGTCCAATCACAGGCTTCCCAGTGCATCTTAATGAGAAGTCTTTGCAAGGCAGGTGCTCTGGGCAATTGCTGCCTCTTGAGTTCAGTATAAATAAGCTAATCAAACCAGGAAGTAACATTACCTGTTGTCTGTTTGAAACGCCAGGGGGTATAACCAGTATAATTTATAAAAGTGTAAATTTCCTTTGAAATCTACACGACTCCCAAAATAAAAAAAATAAAAAAAGAGGGCACACTCCTCAAACATAAAGCTTTTCAGCAAACTAAAGTGCTTTAGGGGTCTGGACTTCCCATTTAAATATTTTATACAAAAAATAGACATCTTTCTCTACAACACAATTCAGATGGTGATGTCCAGTTTTGATTTATACAAATCAGCAGCAATTACACACGTGGACATCAGTAGCTTTCACACTCTTGCACGCTCAGATCACATGTAGGGTTGTCTTATGGAAAATGGCACAGCTTGCAGAATATTTGTTTAGAACAGTGTTTAAGTTTTGTTTCCAGTAGTCATGAATGAGTCCAAAGTCAAGTTCTGGTGGTTACATTACTTGAAATGTATACCGAATTGAATTTGAAAACCGTGACAATAATGTATCAGTGCTATATGATGTTAGCTACATGTAACCAAGAACATTTGATCCAGAACACTGAACAACTCGCTGAAGTAATGACACATATGAATTGGCAGTTTTCAACATCATGTACTTTTTAAAGCACCTGCAAAACATGTCAACTGGAGACTCTCAAGACCAACAACCAGCTGACCTATGAAATTGGAAAACTAAATGAACAGAGAGGGGCACTTCAATCCAATGAAGAATAAATAAATTGCCTGTATTCAATACAATGCAAACAAACATGGCAAATGGAGATTTATTATGGAGCGAACATGCATCTCAATTTAGAGGCCTCAAACTGCCCTGTAATGATAAAATTGCAAATTGTGAGCAGCTGTAATAAATATAACCAAATAATCTTTCATCTAATACATGATTATTCTGATTGGCAGGGGTATTCATCAGAAAGAAGAATGTGCACCTGTATTATTAAGATATTTCTCTTCTTCAAAATATGTTCTGTATTAATAGGCTCAAACTCTTTCCAGTCTTAAGTTAAGGATTCTGTCGCATGAAGATTAAAGTATTATATTTTTAAATTACTTTTCAATGGGTGGGATATTGTTACTTAATCTGATCAAATCACAGCTAGCATTTTAATCTAGAAAGAAAAAAAATAATCATTGTTTTGTATCATTCATACAAAATGTTTCCCCTGGGTCACATTCTAATTCTTTTTTTTTTTTTTTTTCAAGTAAAGTAAAGATTTGCTAGTTAAGAATATTAAATTAATCAAAGGTTAACTAAAACTCAGCAGAACGTGGTGGCAGAGCCCAAGACTAAAGCTGATCGCCAATAGTCTTGCTGTTTTGTCATAAAACTAACTTTTACATCAGCACTGAAGAATGATTTACATCTTTCTATGAAAGCCAATATTGCAAAAATAAAAAATAAATACAAATGAATGACTAAAATGTAAAATTAATCTTACATGAGCTCTGAATTCCAGGTAAGTCATTATTTTTTGTTATTTTTTTTATTCTTTAGTTTTGTAGTATTTTGCGTATAGTAGCTACATACTACAGCTGAAAATACACAGTTACTAATAGGACACATGAAACACCCAGGACTTGGCATTGTTGTGAGCTTAAGCTTATCTAGACACAAGTGGGTAATCTCTTTCTATCTGCAGATCTCCTGGCCATGCATTAAGGGGGTGAATCGATCTCTCTAATAGACCTGAGGGAGAGGTCTGTGCTTGAGTCATTATTAAAACCTGTCTGTTTCATTTGATTGGTGGCTGGCCTTACTAATTAGAATTCAGTGCAGCCAGTCATATATAGCCATAAAATAATATACATGAAATAATATTTGCATTTATGTCAACTTCAATCCTTGAGGTGCTGTGAGAAATCCCTGCTTTATTCATAGCCTCCTAGCACCATAACCACTGCAATAAGTTTAGTTTATGGTGCTTCGTGTGTTCCTTTTGAGTTATGCAAACGGTGGTTGACATCTCTCAATTTTAAATTTTACTACATGACAGGAGGCTTCATATTTGCATATCTTTCTTTACTGAAAACTCCAGCAGCATAGAAACAGTAACAACCAATCAGAGAAAAGATATGGTGCCCATATAAGGCCCTGTCTATGACATCACTTCCTCTTTCTTTGCTGCTCCAGCTATCTACAGGTCAGAGTATTTGTTACCTCTCTGTTTGCTGTACATGTCTTATCCTTTATTGCCATATTCTATTGTATTTTATTCACACCCTGTCTACCTATTCCTGTCCCTTTACTTTTTCCTTATGCAGTTCCCCTGTTTTCATTGCACTATATTATAACCTTGTATTATTGTGCTTGTTTTACCGGCGGGCCGCGGGCGTCACGGCTGTCTGTGCCGCGCTCGCCGCGCGGTCCGGCTCTCTCTATCTTACAGGGGGCTGGGTGGGACGGGTGGAGGGTAGCCGGGGTTAAACCTTTTCTTTTGCCGCGGATTTCCAGCCCGCTCGCGGCCGCGAGACCCGCGACGGCCACCCTGCCTTCACACACGGCGGCTCGGGAATCACCCGATCGCCGCGACGAACGCGGGGGAGTGCCTTTAGGGCATTTTTGTTGCTCCCCCCCCCCCCAACCCTCAATCCCTACACTAGGAATTTTTGTTTAACAACACTCTCACAGAACTCCCTAATCAATGTGAGGGGCGAATAAAGCATGCACAAGCTGTAAGGCTATAAGGCTGTAATACCAGTGTTAACTGAGCACACTATTTAAAGGACCCCTGCAGAAATATATACATATATTGCAACCACCCCTCAGGGGACTTGGCACCACTGTACCTTTCAAAGGGAAGATCATACCTGTTACCCTACACAGGGTCATATTATACTAATGCACCCTAGGGTGCACGCTGATGTGGGTGTCCTCTGGGTATTTTTTCATGGCACACCACCGGGGGTGACCCCCCCAGACACGCATGCTAGGGCGCCACAGCCCATTTCAGTTTGATGTGGGTGTCCTCTGGTTACCAAGGCACACCACCCGGGGTGACCCCGAGATTATGCACAAGGGCCTACACCTAACACGCAAATTCACGCATAGCCTGAATTTTATTATTTACGTGCATACTCAGCCTTCCTTATATATACCCTGTACCGACTGGACATCCCGGTCGTGATAAGAGTCGATCAATATATGCATGTGACTTCCCCACGACCTGTCCACTGAACCTTGTTTTCACCCGATAGGTCGAATTACACCACAGATCATGGAAGATACCCAAGCCAGCCAAGACTTCCAAGCCATGATCAATGCCGCCGTGGCGGCTTCTGTGGAAAAGGCCCTCTTGAGGGCACTACCCCCCAGCCGGGAAGCCACAAGCCCACCAGAGTGCATGGAAGCCTCGGACTCGGAGGTGTCCAAAGCCAAGAGACAAAGAAAGACTTCAAGTCCACCCTCAACCAAGACTAAGGGCAAGCTACCCATCAAACGCGTTAAGAAGGTGGACCGCCAGCCCACCCCTTTCCCACCTCAATCCTCGGACGTAGTGGACGAGTGGCATGGAGACGGCTCACATTCGGACGACGAGGAGTGGCAAGACCTACCACCCACCTCATCGAAATACGTCAAAGAGACCTTCGTAGACGGCCGGGATATGGCCGGCGGGGACCACCCCACCGCACAGGCCGAAGACGGTGCTTTCCTGGACGACCAGGGGACACTACTGTTCGACCCACGCACCATCCGACACCCACGGTCCTCAGAGTGGACAATGCCGGATCATTTGACGAAGTTTATTCACTACTGGCTGCGCAAACCGCTGGAAAAGGAGGTACGGGCACGCCTCAGGGCCGAATGCCCCAGGCCGCTAATTCCCGATAAAGTGGCACTGACGCCCGAATTCGATGACACGATGGTGGTCTTCATGTCACGCACGGGCAGGGACCCGCGCAAAGGGGTGGAGAAAGGCATGAAGGCGGCACAGGACAAGGTGCTGAATTTGCTCGGTCCCATCGCCAAGATGCTATACTTTGCTGACCTAGCCCTCAGCCAAGACTCCCAACTAGACCCACACATCATACGAGAATGGGCTCAACGCGCGGTGTGCCTGCTGGGCAACGCCAATGCTGCCCTTTGCGTCGAGAGACGCAGGTCGGCTCTGATACGTATCGACAGCAAGCTTCTAGATCTCGGGGCTAAAGAATTCGGACCGAAAGCCCAGGGCTTGTTGTTTGGTGATGCCTTCATCATGGAACTCAAACGTCATGTGAACCTCTTCACCACCTTAAACAAGGCCCAAACCTCTCTCAAACAGGTGTTCCACACCCCATCTACTAGAGGTGTTTTTGGAAGGGCTGGTCGGCAACGGAGCCGTGCCACCAGCCGATTTTGGGCCTCAGGTTCCAGATCTTACCCGCAAGCCTCAAATTTCTTCCCCTCTTCATCACAAAGACCCTCAACTTTCCGAGGAACTGGGAGGACCAGAGGTGTCAGAGGCCGTGGACGCGGCAGCTTTAACAATGGTGAGTCCCTCTATACACACCGATGCACCAAAGTTTATTGCTGGCAACCTATCTTTTTTCTTCCAGAACTGGGAGCTGATTACCAGGGACGCCTGGGTCCTACAGACGGTACGCGGCTTCGTAATAGACTTTGCCGCGCAACCCGTCCAAACCGCCCCCCCTCCCCCGATCCACATGTCGTCAGAACAAAACCGCCTGGTGGACGAAGAGGTCCACGCACTCTTCGAAAAGGGCGCGATTCAATACGCACCGGACAGGGGAGGCTTCATGAGCAACATCTTCTTGGTCAAGAAAAAGACGGGCGAGTACCGGCCGGTTATCAACCTCCGGCAACTAAACTCTTTCGTAATCTACAGACACTTCAAGATGGAAGGGATCCATCTTCTACAAGACCTCCTCGTCAAGAACGACTGGTTTACGCGCCTGGACCTCAAGGACGCGTACCTCACGGTTCCGGTGGACAGGCACTACCATCAGTTCTTACGTTTCCGTTGGAGAGGGCAGGTGTGCCAGTTTACGTGCCTGCCATTCGGTCTCAGCTCGGCCCCGTGGTGTTTCACGAAGTTGCTGAGACCAGTGATGGCTCACCTCCGTACAAGGGGCATACGGTGTCTCGTATATCTGGACGATTTGCTGATTTTCTGCGAATCCGTCTCCAGACTACGATCGCAGACGAAATTTGTAGTTCACTTGCTAGAATCTCTGGGGTTCGTAGTGAACAGACAGAAATCGTCTCTCTCCCCATCCCAGTCAGTACAATTCCTGGGCTTCGACATCGACTCGAAGGAATGCGTGCTCAGCCTCCCTTCAAAAAAGATTGCCTCAATAAGGAAGGAAATCAGGCGGACTTTACAGATGGACACGATACCGCTCAGGATGCTCGCTCGGATTGTGGGACTCCTGTCCTCGTCCATACAAGCGATATTCCCGGGCCCTCTACACTACAGGGCCATGCAACGGCTGAAAGCGGGATATCTGCGTGCCGGTCATTCCTACGACCACTGGATCCCACTCACTCCGGAGGTGAGGTCGGAACTGCGATGGTGGTTACTTCACATACAAGCCTGGAATGGCAAGGCGATCTTCGGCCCTTCCCCGGACTTCATCGTAGAATCGGACGCCAGTTTGTGGGGATGGGGCGCCCACTGCTCAGATGCCTCCACGGGGGGCCCATGGCAGGGAGAGGAGACCAACCTACACATCAACTGCCTGGAGTTGATCGCGGGCTCCTTCGCCATTCGCAGCCTGGCCAAGGACAGGTCGAATTGTTGTATCCTGCTCCGCATGGACAACATCTCGGCGGTGCAATACATCAACCGCCTAGGCGGGGCGAGGTCGAAGGACCTGACCGAAGCCACGAAGGACATTTACAGTTTCTGCCTACGGAGGAACATCACGATACAGGCGGAATACCTCCCAGGAGTCTCCAACCTGACGGCGGACTGGTTTTCCCGACACTGGAGAGACACCAGCGATTGGAAACTCAACGAGGAAATATTCCGGACACTACGGCGACGGAAGGGACCGCTATCAATAGACTTGTTCGCCTCCAGGACCAACCACCAACTTCAAAAATACTACAGCTGGCTCCCGGACCCGATGTCCGAAGCAGCGGACGCATTTCTTCAGGACTGGCCCCCTCACGGGGCCTACGCCTTCCCTCCATTCTCTATGATTCCACGAGTGCTGCGGTACACACGCACTCACAGGATATCGCTCCTGCTCATAGCACCTCTCTGGCAGAGTCAACCGTGGTTCCCGGACCTCCTGGAGATGTCCCACGACCATCCCATTCGGCTTCCGACCGTTCCACTCCTCCTGTCGGGACCTCGGGGGGAACTACATCCCCTCGTCCTGGAAGGACAACTGGAACTGGTGGCCTGGATGATTTCAGGGGCTCCTTGTCGGTCCACGGCCTATCGCAATCTACTAAAGACCTCCTGTGGGACTCATGGGCTCCTGGCACAAGGAGATGTTACATCTCCGCATGGTCAGCCTGGAGTGATTGGTGCGTGGAGAGGGATTCCGATCCCTTTACTGCCTCTGTCCCACTGATCCTCAACTATCTCGCTCATCTTTTCTCGACGGGTCGATCATATAGATCCCTTAACGTGATCAGATCGGCTATTTCAGCGGCGCATGTCCCAGTACAGGGCAGGCCGGTGGGTCAAGACCCGCTGGTATGCCGTCTACTGCGGGGCGCCAGACTTACGAGGCCCCCAGCGCCCAAGTATTCCAGCCTCTGGCAAGTTAATGGGGTGCTGGATTTCCTCCGGGGCTGGCCGGACAACCCGTTTCTATCACTGAAACAGCTCTCAGCTAAACTGGCCCTTTTGCTATGCCTCGTCTCTTTCCGACGGGTGTCTGACATTAGGGCGCTTGACGTGGACGGTTTCTCCCTCACCCCGGAGGGAGTCGCCTTTTCCATATCAAGACGGACTAAATCGGATTCGTCCTCGGTGACTTATCCGTATTTTGATTCCGACCCCAAGCTATGTGTGGTCAAGACACTGTTGAGGTATACGGAAATCACGGCCAACCTTCGGCGTTCCCCGACGGGTCAGCTACTGATTTCTTACGTAAGGCCTCACGGACCGGTGTCTACTATAACCCTGGCCAGATGGGTTCGCTGGCTTTTAAGGTTGGCAGGAGTCGACTCCGGTTTCGGAGCGCATTCGGTCAGAGGGGCGGCAGCATCCCAAGCCTTCTTGGCAGGCGCCTCCCTAACCGACATCATGCGTTGTGCGGATTGGACACGGGAGAGTACGTTTAGGACGTTCTACTTCCGTCACTCCTCTCACGCTTCCTTCACACTGGTCAGAGCTAAGCTTTAAAAATGCAAATATGAAGCCTCCTGTCATGTAGTAAAATTGAAGATTATATTAGCTTTAGTGTACTAATAATCTTAATTTTAGTAATGACAGGAGGCGAGTATTTCCCACCCGTTGGATCCCGCCCAGGTAAGTTTGTACTATATAGATTGTGTTCGGTGTTCAGGAAGACTTATATGTTTATATTGTACTACCTCTTAGGAGGACACATGTTCAGTACCGTAGCTGTATTTTGGTCATATTCTTTGCACTATATGATGTTTTCTTCTTATCGCATGGCGTAGCTTGCAGGTTTAGTTATTTGAGTATTGACAGTTTTTTCACAGTACTATATACTCTAGGAGATGTTACAGTTTTCGTAATATTTATAATATGTGGGCACGTTGCCACTTCAGAAACCTTTCACTTTTTTCTTTTTCTTTCAGCATGAATGTCTTCTCTACAGGACAAAGTTTCACCTTCCATGCCGTTTGACCATGGAATCGCCGGAGTTGGTTTTTCTCCGCTACGTTTGTTGAAATGTTAACGGACTAAGTTTATGTTGTTGTTGTTTATCATTCGCTTCAAAGAAAGAGGAAGTGATGTCATAGACAGGGCCTTATATGGGCACCATATCTTTCCTCTGATTGGTTGTTACTGTTTCTATGCTGCTGGAGTTTTCAGTAAAGAAAGATATGCAAATACTCGCCTCCTGTCATTACTAAAATTAAGATTATTAGTACACTAAAGCTAATATAATCTTCAATTGTGTAACAGGACAAATATGCCCCTCTCACCACTTCCCTGTTCATAAGCTGATTGAAGTTAAACATTTTGTAATATCTTGTTGTAGGAGTATTGTAAATAAGAGGAAGCACTCCATGTAACCAAGACCCTATCTTGAACTGGTACCTAAATATGAATGACAATTACATTACAATGACAATCAGACCTGCTCCTGCAAAGATCCTTTTTTTTAATTTTCTTATCCATCATTTAAATCATGCACACCTGTGGGATAGCACTAATGTAATGTACAGGAAGCATCTCTCAACATCCTGCACAAAACTGACAAATGTTAATTTTATTTAGAAATATACACAGCACAATATGCTATTGGAATTGTGTCTATTAATAACAAACATGGACATTTTTATATTGAAAATAAAGCTTTTGTCAAATAGCAAAACTGTAGGCGACAAAATGTAATACTTGTTTTAGTTATTTAATATGAGATATTATATCAGTTTGACATTCATTTGTTTAATAAGGATGCAGAAATGTGTGATTTAGGGGACTTTCTACACACAATTAAGTCGAAGTAGTTGGTGGTAATGCAATGAACAAAGCCAGGCATATTTTTAGCCTCCTTGTTGCAAATTCAAGGCTAATTCACATGCATTTTTGCCTTGTTCTATTTACTGAAACGTCTGGTGTGGTTATAAGGTAAGCGTCTGCATTTCAAAGAAAAATACTTTGTGTTCCAGAAACATGTGAACACCTGTCAGTCATCAAAAATATTCAGGAGAAAACAGATGCCGACAGCGGGTACGAAACAAATATTTTGTAACAGAGTAAAAGAAGCAAAATTGTATCTAAAAAGCAAAGAAACATTGTTATCGTCCTTGCTAAAGCATTACAACAGTGATACTAGCAAGAGATATGACTGTGCAATCACTGCGCATGACCTTGGAAGCAAACCCATGACATCAAATTAGAAGTAGATGTAAAAAACCATAAAATCAGTATCTTGGCAGGTGTTTATACTTAGTAAACATAAACATGGTTGGAGGGGCTTGAAAGAAAGTTTGAACTGCTTTTTTAGCTTGGAGGTAATCCTGCAAATTAAACCAGACCAAGTTAACACAAAGATTTACTAAGCCAAATAAAGTGCCACACTGCTGATAAAACCAGATGCGTTTGAAAGACTGTTCGAAATCGGTGAGATTAACTATCATGGCGCACAGGATGACTTTTGAGTGTAACTTAGCCCAGTCAGCTGATCTTCTTTCACAGCATAAGTATAAGCCTGGCACCAACACTGGTAAAATAATTGGTGTAAGGCTCTGGGTTATAGCTGATAGGGAAAAAAATGCACTCTGTGGTCTGAGAGATCTGACCATGTATATAAAGACACTCCACATGATTAACTCTTGTGGTGCTGCTTTGGACAGGGAAAGTGAGAGTAAAATGAATTAAGGAATATATTCTGGCGTGTGTAAGACTCCAAAATGTAAATGCAAACTTGCTCGACCCAGCACACGTAGATCTAACACAAATACATAAAGACATTTAAAAACAAAGACCTTTAATATAAACAAAGCCAGGATACAACCTGCCCCCATCTCTGAAAGTAATTCCCTAAATGGAGTTCACTCCTTAGTAGACTGACTCTGAATGGCTTAATAGGTATCCCAGGTGTTACTTGTCACCTTGTCAGCCCAAAAATAAATAATAATTTAATGCGTAACAAATATTTTATGCTTACTTATTGAAATCTAATTAAGGCAAGCATGTCAAACTCACGTCCCATAATGGGCATCTTTGCGGGAGCCGCAAGTGCATGCTCAGTGTTATAACAGAGTAGGCACTTGCTTTCCCCACACTGCAGGTGCCTACTTTGCTAAAATCCTGCTCCTCACTGCTCCCTCATGCACGCCATCTGTAGTGCAGCCGGGTGCCAGAATATGACGTCATATTCCGGCACCCGGCATAACTAAACCGCGCGAGGGAGCAGTAAGGAGCAGATAGAAGATTCCCACTGGAACCCAGGGCTCCAAAAGGTAGAGAGCAATAAAGAAAATGATGTATGTGAGTGTGTGCCTATCAGTGAGTGTCTGTGTGTGTGTCAGTGAGTGAGTGTGTGTGTGTCAGTGAGTGTGTGTGTGTCAGTGAGTGTGTGTGTGTCTGTTGGTGAGTGTGTCTGTCTGTGAGTGTCTGTGTGTCTGTCAGTGTCAGTCAGTGAGTGTGTCTGTCAGTGTCAGTCAGTGAGTGTGTCTGTCAGTGTCAGTCAGTGAGTGTGTCTGTCAGTGAGTCTGTCAGTGTGTTTGTGTCTGTGTTAGTCAGTGTTTCGGTGAGTGTCTGTCAGTGAGTGTCTGTCAGTGAGTGTCTGTCAGTGAGTTTGTGTGTGTGTGTTAGTCAGTGTTGCATTGTCTGTGACTGGACAGTGGAGTACCTGGAGGTGCATGGAGGCACCCAACGCCACGTCACATTCCGACGTGACATCAACGTGCTCCACCTTCACAGGGTTTCAAGAAGTAGCGGGAGGATCAGATTTGGCTCAGGGTGCGGACGACGCCATTTGGGGTATACCAGGGTCCGGACTCCGAATCACATACTGGCAACGGAAATATGAGTGGAGTTTGCTTGTTGGCTAGCGGGGGGTACTGGTATTTAGTATATGGGAGCACTGGAATTTAGTAGAGGGGGGGACTGGGATTTAAAAAAGTGGGGGACTCGGATTTAGTAGAGAGGGATGCTGTTTTTTTATACTAAACTTTTCAAAATAAACCTACATTTCTATGAAAATGTAAGGTGTTTTTTTTTTGGGGGGGGGAGGGGGTTTGCGGCCAACATAAACTTAAACCTTGCTAGACTTTGAGTTTGATATGCTTGAATTAAGGGGTTAACCTCTTTCTGGAATCTCATACTTTGTGTGCTGGTGCCAGATGTGAAATAGATTAAAATTATTGAACCTAAATCCACTACTTATTGTCTGTCAGCCACGAGTGGTGCATGAGGACGCAGAATGTAGGTCCTGAAAAGATTACAGGACTACGCCAGGAAGCCCATCTAGTGGCTGTCTAAGTAAAAGCTATGTAAATACTGCCATTTCTCAGAAAAGACAGTGCTTGCATTGTGAAGACTGTAGGGAATGTTTACCCCCAAAACATTACATTATGCTTTAGTGGTCTTGGTGCTTAGAAAAAGCAACAACATATTCATTGGTGCTGTACAATAACTAGACAAAACAGTAAAGAAAGCACCGTGATGTTGAAGAAGAAATAAACCCTGCTAAAAGGTTCTTTGTCATAGGACATATACAACCTTTTGAGTGAACTCTGGTCAATAATATTTGGTAAAGCTGTCAGATATAAGATCGGTGTTGTATAGAGTGTGAAAATAAACGGCCAATTTTTGACTTGTTGGAGAGTTAGAATGATTAAATAAGAGTATTGATTGAATAAAAAACATGACAGACCTATGAAGGTTTGGCACCTACCTGGCAAAACTACAATAGTTAAGAGGAATTCTTGTATATATTATTATAACTGGCCATCAGAATGAAATAATGTTTTAATAATGGAGTGAAAAATACATCTGAAAAAGAAAGAAAAATAATGCACAGAGACAGAATGTGATTTTTGTTTCAAAACTAGTTTGGGAAATCTCTTGGCAGAGCAGTCCACACCTGCCTGGAAGAATTAGGGAGAAGGGAATATCTGCCAGTGCAGTGGGTAAAGGGAAAGCATTAGGAAGAATAGGTAATACGTCTCTGATGGTCCCTGGTGGCAGAGGAGAAGGGATACATGATTTAGTGGGACAAATCTGGATATAATAAAAACATGACTTTTTACACTGACTGAGGGGCTCCTGACTATCCTACGTTTGGTGGGACAGTCCCTATTTTGGGGTCCTGTCCCCCTGTCCCGATTTAGTTCCCTGGTGTCTTGCATCTGGCTATACAAGGTTAGTCCTTGGGCAGCACATTGCAAGAGTATCATTAGATGCTCTCGCATTATCCTAAGTAAGATTTCCACTTGACAAGTGTTTTGCCGGCACAGCCGGTATTTGAGACTCTCTGGCAGGTGCTGGTCAGTAGGGTTCAGGCAGGGATAGCAAGCTAGATCATCTACTTTCCAATCTCTACTCACTAAATCTGCACAGAGTTCAGCCAGCAGCTACCAGTCTGCAGATCAGGAAAGCCAAGTGAGAGATGGAGAAGACAGTTAAGAGGACAAGCTGCAAGGAGACCCTCTTAGACAAAAAGAGAGACACAGATCGGGGTTGCCAGTGGAGGAGAGACACAGAATGGAAATTCTGACAGGAGGAGAGACATATATTGGGGGGTTGGCAGGAGAAGAGAAAATGATGGGGGTTTGACTGGAGGAGATACACAGGTGGAGGTTGCCAGAGAAGGAGAGACATAAATTGGAGGTTTGACAGAAGGAGACACACAGATGGGGCTTTGCACAAGAGGAGAGATACATACTGCATTAAGTAAGCAAATTAGAACAGATATTCCCCCCCCCCCCTTAAGGAAAGTAGCAACCCTTACCCCAATGCCACTGGGACTATGCAGAGAATGTTTCAATGTTTCAGCAATGCTTTCAGCATGGTGGAATGTTGGGTGCTTGTCAGCCTGTTATGGCTCTTCAGTGGGTGGACAAACCCACTTCTTGGGCAGGCAAGTAAAACCACTTAAAGTCCACCCAGACATGCCAGTGTTGGGGGTTATGCATTATTAGTAAGGTGAAAATAAAAGTAAAATCCTTTTAAAGGAATACTATAGTCACCAGAACAACTACAGCTTAATGTAGTTGTTCTGGGGTCTACTACGTGTCCCTGCAGGCTTTTTAATGCCAACACTGCCTTTTCTGAGGAAACCCACACGGCGCTGGAAAAAAAGATGAGTAAATCCCCTTTTTAATGGAGGAAAGGGGGTCGGTGGCTTAAACAGCACATTTAGATTTATAGTGTCAGGAATATATGTTTGTATTTCTGACATAGTGCTCCTTTAACTGAAGAAAAATAATCAAATAGCTAGATAGATAGATAGATAGATAGATAGATAGATAATCACATATAAACCACCCAAACCTTAATCAATCCTTTCCTGTCGCTGAAGTCTAACTTTTCCCAATCAAATTACATTTGAGGGCTGCAGCAGTACATTACTGAGATAAATATCATGTGAATAAAGATGTGAACAAGTGATTAAAGAAGTAATCTGTGCTAAAATGGCTGTGATACTGTTTTGACAATGTACAATAGATGGAGGATCGTTCAGGTTCCTCTATACTGTAAACTATTCCATCAGTTCTGAGAAAGGCTTTCTGATCCATGCTGATGCAATTATCTTCTCTTTATTGGCAATTTAGTCCTGCTTTTAGGGACATTTTACAGCAAATGATGTTTTCTTGAGATTTTTGAAAATGCGGCACTATTTTTCTATACCTTTGGGATAAAGCAGAGAATGCAGTAAAAGGCTCATTAGATATCTTATTGGTATAATGTGGTTTGTGTTACTGTGAAACCAAAATACCAAAAAATGGAGATTATCTCATTGATAGATTGGTTCCCCAACAGTGCTTTATCTTGTAGATTTGCATATAATATCCAGTGACATTCAGTTGAATTCTGCATACGGGTTTGCAGGTCCTGAAACCTATCCATTAACGCTGAAATCTTAGATTCTATCAGCAAAGCTTCTATTTCATTGTCAGCATAAAACAATGCCTCTCAGGCACCTGATGTATTGTTAATCTCTACCCAATACATAATCCTTGTTTAACGCTTTCATTAATGGAGGGGTAGAGGTATGAAAACAGCCAACGGTGGCTATTAGGCTTACTGGGAGAGCACATTTCTAGATTCGAAAGATTCCAATACTGCATGTGCTAATAGACAGCATAACATGCCTTGTACACATATTAAATGTAAATGGTTTTATATGACACGTATAAGGTATGTAACATAACAGCATTAAGAAGAGAACAAATACACGTATATTCTTGGTAGAAAGAAACAGGATGATACAAATTGTAATCGGTATGCCAACAAGTGTGTGGGAATGCTAAGATAATACAGCTATAAAAAAGGGACATTCATTTGCCAACAAAATTATTTGGCAGGCAGTGCAAGGGTTACTGGTGAAGAAAACATCTGGTTCTGTTTAAGGGGAATGCAGTTATTTTTTATAATGTGGTCTCAGAAACAGAGAAAATGTATTAAAGGGGATTGGGAACCATTACTCCTCTGGAATAAAACAATGAACATCATCCATAACTTGTTTTAACCTCCTTTTTATGTGATGATTTAAAAAAAAAAAAATATATATATATATACATATATATATATACATTAAAGATTTAGCAGTTGATATCACAACCTAGTTCAGGCCAGGCCCAATCAGGGCATAAATGGCAATGTAGGAGAAATCAGATCCCCCCACCACCCCGAGTCATACTGTGTTTCCTCCTGGCCTCAATGTTCCTATTTGATTCTAGTTTCTGACAGATTTTATTCTTGTGTGTTTTTTTTCCTGTGGTTTTTAAAGTGAACACCTGCTGGGGAGTAGCATTGTGACACAGTGCTGGAGAACACTCTGTAGGGTGTCACTCAATTTCAACTTTGACTTCTATGCCACAAGCTTAGAGATGTCTACGTTGAGGATTGATTGACAAGTGGAAGAAGGGGATAACGTTTTATTGGGTAATAAGTTGGAATCTAGACATTTGCTTTACAGAGCTTAATACAATGACTGTAAGAAAGCCAAGATGGAGGCACTTGGTCCAAGGACAGAAGTAAATACAGCAAAGTGTTATTATTTATCACAAACGTGCTTGTGAGATATGAAAATGGAATAAATTAAAAGTACAGATTATATTAAAAATCAACAACAGTGTAACTTCCCCTTTAAAATGTTCACATATTGCCAACACAAACCCTCATTATCATTCCACATCACAGGACTCTTGAATAATCTGTTGCATGGCTACAACTTGCAAGACTGTATTTCCCAGACAAAAAGTTAATATTGCATAGAAATGGCTTTGCATCCTTGGGTGTAAGAGATTTGAAAGCAGTGGCTATTGGGTTGCATTATCAGTACCCAATTACCCAATACTGCAATCACAAAAAAGAGAGCTGCTATTTCTAAAATTAGCTCCTGGTGCTGAATTAAGCCAATGTTGTTTCAGTCTGTCTCTCTGCAAAGGTCTCATATGTTTCATTTTTCATACTGACAGAGCAAGTGCTTTAAATAACTAAGTTTCAAACAATATTATGCATGCGTTAGAGATTCTGTCACATGCAAACACGGCTTCTTTAATTTCCATTCGGTCAGGCTGTAACTTTTCCTACATCCATCCTTGTTAACAGAAATGAATCACAAAAATCGGGATGACTGATCTTTTATAGCTCCCTAGGAATCCCTCTCTCCTTCGTCTGCTAAAGACTATTACCCAGACCATATGTTTACAGTGGGAAAGAACTGGGTGCTCAAGAGACCTCAGAAACCAGACACAGCCATTCAAATTGCTGGACTTTTCTTTATTCTCGAGCATTTGAACACAGTTAATTTTCCTTAATTTACTGATTTATGGCATAAAGAAACTAAGTGAACTGTAGATTTTTTAAATATTAATGTCAATTTTAATTCCCCAAAATAGTGAGTACTTTGTTATACAATTTATTCTTCTAACCTTAATCCCTTAAGATATCTGGTTGTTCTATTATATGCAAAATAAAAAAATAAAATTAGCCTTGTTACTAACTAAAGATAAGACATGCCATTAAATTATAATAGTCCATAATTCATGTTAAAATATTAACAATTAGAAAACAAACACAAATTTAACTGGAATTTGGATTAGATACTGCCATTTATAAGGAATACTTTCCCAAACCCTACACCAGGGGTAGGCAATCTTTTAGTAGTACTATGCCAAAACAATATCTTAAAGTCCCTTAGCATGCCGATTCTATTTTTGTAAAATTTTGTTTTTTATGTTGCTGTATTCTGCTTGTTATTTATGGGGGCTGAAGTTGCGTTGCCGTTTTGTATTTGTGTGTATGTGGGCTGTTATTTTGTTTATATTCATGAGGAGTTTGTGGCATTGTGTATGATACATATGAATTGGGGCAGCGTGTGGAATTGTGTGTGGATGATATGCCACATTGTGTGTTTAGTGGTGTGTATGTGTGGGGTTGCTTGTCCCTCGCCACCTGCAATCACTACTCGGTTTGCACTGGCATATATATAAATTCCAACTAGGACTTCTGATAGGCCAGAGCCTGTTTGGCTCTGGCGCCTTGAGTGCCGTGCAAAGGCACCTTGAGTGCAAATCATGGCACACGCACCAAAGGTTGCTGACCCCTGACCTACACAGTCCAAAACACTGTGATATTGGATTATACGGGGACAATAGAGGAAAACAACATTATATTTGATCTTGTAAGATTGCAGAGCACATTTGTAACTGGTGACCAATGACATTCTGTGTCATCACATGCAGTGGATAGGAATGTTCTGCTCATTTATCATTATCTCTGTACTTTCCTGTTATTCCTAAACAAGCAGCACAATTACATTTTGGAAATAAATCTACAAATTTGTGAACAGACAAGATTATGATGGCCTACGCAGCCACTAGGACTGAAACGGTTAAACGCCATGATTCCCTGACATGGTAAGTAAAAACCCACAAATTGCGCATGAGCTCCATGATCACTCTATTTTGGATTACTCGAGATACTGTCCTTATTTATCGCCATTATTTTGGATTACTCTGGATACTGTGCTTATTTATCGCCATTCACAGTGTCATCGGAAAATAAGCAGCATAGAGGTGTGCAAATGGACACTGCAGAGCAAGGGCACAACCAAATTTACTGGCTAGACTAATGGAGTTTTTTTGTTTTGTTACATATTTACATAGTTACATAGCTGAAAAGAGACTTGCGTCCATCAAGTTCAGCCTACCTCACATTTGTTTTTTGCTGTTGATCCAAAAGAAGGCAAAAAAACCCAGTTTGAAGCACAATTTTGCAACAAGCTAGGAAAAAAATTCCTTCTTGACCCCAGAATGGCAGTCAGATTTATCCTTGGATCAAGCAGTTATTACCCTACATTGAAAGATTATATCCTTGAATATTCTGTTTTTGCAAAAATGCATCTAGTAGCCGTTTGAACATCTGTATGGACTCTAAAAAAACCACTTCTTCAGGCAGAGAATTCCACATCCTGATTGTTCCTACAGTAAAAAAACCTTTCCTTTGCCTTAGACGAAATCTTCTTTCTTCCAGTCTAAATGCATGGCCTCGTGTCCTATGTAAAGTCCGGTTTGTGAATAGATTTCCACACAACAGTTTGTATTGGCCCCGAATATATTTGTATAATGTTATCATATCCCCTCTCAGGCGACGTTTTTCTAAACTAAATAGGTTGTTTTTCCCATTTAGTTTTCCTTTGCACAGTAATGTTTCAAATTCCCCCATTGCCACTTGCCTTTATTGATATTTATTGCCTTTCTTACATATAACTAAAAAAAAAAAAGAAGCTGAATTTAAAAATAATAAAAACATTAATTAATAAATACATAAATAAAAACCAAGCAGGAACAGAGTAAAAAAAAAAAAAAAAAAGATTTAAAAAACAGTACAGGCACCCAGCCACTGCATCTCAATGAAGTGTCTTGGGTGCCATGTGTCCATCGTTTTAACCCTGCAGCTAAAACACTGAAGTTCTGCACGGACAGCGATGTTTTCTTTGTAGGGTTAACCTTCCTCTAGTGGCAGTCACTTAGGCAATTCCGCAAAATAATGGAGTAAACCTGCACTAATTCTATCAGGTGGTCTCAGAGAGACTATTTGATTGGCACAGCGCAGAGTTTATGCTCACAGTGCAGTCGTATAGGGTGATCTCAGACAAAGAGGCAGAGTTTCATGGAGGAGACTGTGTTGCAAAGAAGAAAAGGAAAGTTAAATACCTTTAACCCTTGCCGTGTGGGCCCGATGACCTAAACGGCAACCAGGGCACTAAAGCAAAACATGCAGAGTGACAGAGTGGCTTTAAGCAATGTTGAGTGTGCCATTTCACTAATTTTGTGAGTAAATTCTGTTTTTATGTTTCCAGTTGATTTTCAATAAAATAGTTTCATTGTGGAAGATATCCTTGTTGCACTTACTTTTTAGATTACTTTTAAAACACTATAGTTTGGTAAATAGATTTCTCCTGCTACTCACTCTTGGAAATACATAGTAAAAACGAGACCATGAAGAAGGATGGGGTTGGATAGAACTTTACTGCACCATGCTGCTCAAAATACTGCCCAAGTTCCCATGAGTGATTCCCCCTAAAGGCATATTAAAAATACATAGCATTCTTTCCTAGAAGAACAGAACCTGCGTTTCTGCTTAATGCTGCACAGGGTTGTACATTAACTCCTCCAAAGATCTGAATGCACACCAAAGGAAATGGTAAGTTTACCGCCAGCAGTTGTATAGAGTTCACTAATAACAAGCTTGAAATTGTACCAAAAAAAACATTTCTTTCTCTTTTTAATATCACTTTTATTTTCATAATGCTATTATAATTTTTGCACAATGGAAAAAAACAAAACACAAACAACACAGGAAAAAAACCCTGTAACAGTCAAAAGTCTACTAGTGTGATTAAATAAAATCTGCTAATTTAAAATGCTTTTCTTGAGAGGTGTTAAAGTCAGAAGAATTCATTTGTGGCAAATAAAATCTGATAATTGAAAACACCTTTAAACAATGTTGTTATGTGTCCTGCTATTGAAAGCTAACACCACGCACGTTAAAGAGTTCACTTTCTGTATGCACCTTTCTTACAGACTATTGTGAGGATATGAACCCCATTTAGTAACTGGAAGGAAGTTTTTCTTTCAGAGTGTTTAGATTTCCTATCAAACTATCCTACAAGAGTATCGACATAATGTGGCATCTATATGCAGCCAAGGACATCACAAGCACTTAGGAAATATGAAAGCTTCCCATTAATATGTGGTGGTTTTCAGTCTTAATTGAATACAAATGTATCTGAATGGAAACTGTTAATACACACATTGACCCTGGAAAACAATGTCTGTGGTGTGGAAATAGCATTTATAAAGATAACGTTATATATTGTAGCAGTCATGCTAATATTGGTCACAAATAGAATTTGCTGCAGTATGTGTATACAGTGTATTTATTGATATTTTGAGAGAATAAGAGTATTGCTTGATGCTACTTGTTTATACGCAAAATTGTTTTAAAAATATGAAAACGTAGGATTGAATGTAAGCTCAGTATACGTTCCCTATTGAAGAGAATAATACAGAAAGCTTTCTTATCAGAAAGAACACAATAACAAAAGGTCTAGCTAGGTCTACTCCTGGGTCTGGAGTCTGGAGAATCATGTTACAAGAATCTAGCTCAAGCTAAGTTTCAGGGATTCTTTTGATGGGAAAAAAAGCATATATGATTGTAACGGAGCTCCCTGTACCCCGACTGGGTACCTCCGCCAAGGACCGCTTGCTAGCTGGAACCGGGGACAAACCTCAGCACTCCTGCCCCCAGTCGTCGTGACTTGACTGGGGTCCTGGAACCACTCCGTCCTGGAGCCGAATGGGGAACTCACTCTATCCACTCCCAGGCACTGGACGACACTCAGTCTTGGGAGTTCTAGCCCTTTCAGAACGTTCCCCGCTGAATCCTCCACACTGGAACAAACTGGAGAAGTGATTAGCCCTTTCCCCTGCCAGTAACCAGACGACACATAGTTCTGGGAGTACAAGCTGCAATGCTTTAATCTGGCCAGATGGCCTGCTTTTATACATTTATGGACACACTCAAACACGCCCATGACACTCCCACACAAAACAGGATAATCCATACCCTGTGCCTGGGAGATAATTAAGTCAGGAACTGTACAAACTCCATTATCTTCAGGTACAAAAAAACATACAATTTATAAAACACCCCAAAATACACATTATGCATGTGCATGGGGAAAATTTTCAGTTCTGTTCGGCATTCCGAAATTCGGGACTTCGGCAATTCGGCACTTCAACTCTTCGGAACTTTGGCAACTTTGGAATTTCAGGACTTCGGCACTGCTATTGCAGCCGCTTAGTAGATAACTCCCTAAATCCCACGGTATTAGGGAGTTATCTACCAAAAGGCTGAAAGACCTAAATTGGTCTTTCAGCCAAATTTACTAAAATAAAATGATGGGGGGGGACCTATTGTCCTCCCCCCCGGCCCCCACCCCTAAGCCGGTGGGTGGGAGCCCTAAATACTAATAAGGGGGGGGACCTAATGTCCTCCCCCCTGGCCCCCACCCCTGAGAGTTGGGTGGGGGCCCTAAATACTAATAAGGGGCAAAACCTAATGTCCTCCCCCTGACCCCCACCCCTGAGCGGCAGGTGGGGGCCCTAAATACTAATAAGGGGGGGGACCTAATGTCCTCCCCCCTGGCACCCTCCCCTGAGCGGCGGGTGGGGGCCCTAAATACCAATAGGGGGGGGGACCTATTGTCCTCCCCCCACCCCCACCCCTGAGCAGCGGGTGGGGGCCCTAAAAAAAATGTCCACCCCCAGGTGACTAGGGGTCCCCAAACCCCTAGTCACCCCCTCCCCCCAAAAATTTTTTTATCCCCCTACCTATCCCCCTCACCCTAAAAATAAAATAATGAGGGGGGGACCTTTAACTAAGTACCTGTAAAAAAAATAAAACTTACCATTCAATGTTTTCTTTCTTCTAAAATCTTCTTTTTTCATCCCCAAAAACGGCCAAATAAAAATCCATAATTACCAACGCACTTTAAAAAAAAAAAAAAAAAACATCTTCACCCGGCGAGGGCTCCGCGCAGACTGAGCTCTGCAGGCTCAGAGCACTCTGATTTACCTGTCTACATTTACCTGTCACAGCACTCTGATTGGTTGGTTTGAAATCCTCCAATCAGAGTGCTCTGTGTCATTTTACACGGCGTGGGAAAATTCCAAAGAACTTTCCCACGCCGTGTAAAATGACACAGAGCACTCTGATTGGAGGATTTCAAACCAACCAATCAGAGTGCTGTGACAGGTAAATGTAGACAGGTAAATCAGAGTGCTCTGAGCCTAATTGCGGGGCGGGGCAGGCTTTAAAAGCCTTCCCCCGCCCTGCAGAGCTCAGTCTGTGCAGAGCCCTCGCCGGGTGAAGATGGATTCTTTTTTTTTGCGCTTTTTTTTTTTTTTGGTGCGTCGGTTATTATGGATTTTTATTTGGCCTTTTTTGGGGCTTGTGGCAAACCCTGCCACTGAAATACTAACTATTCTGTGCGAATGAACAGTGGAATTATTACAAGCGAATGGGTGCTAAAGCAGAGACTAATTCACAAACGGACTATAATGTTATTCATGCTGTTCTGTATGCGAATGCCCCGAAACTACCGAATGAGAGACCACCCCAGGGTGGTCGAGTGTCTCCCATTAACTAAAAGATATAATGTTGCGAAGGGAATTAAGTGCCAGTGTGTGTGGCCGCCATTTCGCCTACCAAACACGTGGCGGCGGCCATCTTACGCACAAACAGCGGTACTTGGTCGTCGAACGCCTGGAACTCAAACCGGGCATTCGACTAACCAAGTACCGCTAAGACCTCCAGCATGCTCAAAAAGCACGAAGCAAACACACGAAAGCCCCGGCGTTCGGTAGGGGGAATCCCACGAACGAGGGGATTCATACGAACGGAAACAGATGCCTGGATGCCTAAGCCGTTCGGGACTTTGTATTCACTAGAAAAGACCGACCGCAGGGCCAGAATTCATGGAACTGTTTTCGGCTACTGAGCCCATGCGGTCGGTCAAATCTTTCAATGACTGCAACTCCCGAACCCCTGGTCCAATCTGGGTGAATTTTGAGTATGTTGCTCACCCAGATCAGACCTACCAGGGGACCCCTTATTTAACCCTGTACCCCCTGTATTTAGGGGACATCCATAAAGAGGTTAAAACTCTGTACCTATTAATCTGTTTAACTGTTAATCTAAGGGGAGGAGAGGGATGGGAGGTGACCGCGATATGATTGGGTACTGTAGTAATTGTGAAAGTTACCTCCCTGGCATGGGAGAAATGCATAAAAGCAGACCTGTGAATAAAGCTGACAGTTGACTCCCAGACTATGTGTCGTCTAGTCCTTGGGGAGGTGGATAATGCTGTGTTCCTGTGATTTTGTATGCTGAATCTTTGTTCCCAGCGGAGAGCTATTGGATTAACCCCTGCTCCTCAAAAAAGATTTTAGAAGAAAGAAAACATCGAAAGGTAAGTTTTATTTTTTTTTACAAGTACTTAGTTAAAGGTCCCTCCCCTCATTATTTTTAGGGTGAGAGGCGTAGGTAGGGGGGTTAATTTTTTTTGGGGGGGGAGGGGGTGACTAGGGGTTTGGGGACCACTAGTCACCTGGGAGGGGGGTTAATATTTTTTTTTAGGGCCCCCACCCGCTGCTCAGGGGTGGGGGCCAGGGGGGAGGACATTAGGTCCCCCCCCCTTATTCCAATTTAGGCCCCCAAATCTAGGCCTTATTCCAATTTAGGCGGGTGGGGGCCCTAAAAAAGGACAGTTAGGACAGTTATGCCTTTCGGTTTATGTAATGCTCCAGCTGTATTTCAGGACTTTATAAATTATGTGCTCAGAGACTATATTTATTCTTTTGTTCTTGTGTACCTAGATGATATCCTTATTTATTCCCCTGACCTCCAGACTCATCATGATCATCTCAAACAAGTGCTGCAAATGTTGCATAAAAATTGTCTTTATTGCAAGCTTGAAAAATGCATCTTTGACCAGTCGGATGTACAGTTTCTAGGTTATAATATCTCTGCCTCTGGTTTCCAAATGGATCCTCGTAAACAAGAGGCTGTTCTACACTGGCCACTACCGAATGGGTTAAAAGCAATTCAAAGGCTTATTGGTTTTGCTAATTACTACAGACGATTCATCAAAGGTTTCTCTTCTGTGATAGCCCCCATCACCAATATGACACACAAGGGGGTTAGTTGTACTGTATGGTCAAAAGAAGCTAAAAAAGACCCATTATGTGTCCCCGACCTCTGGGATTTTCTCCTTTCACTCATTGCCCTGTCGTGGTTCCCCTTAGTGGTTGTCAGAGAGTGTGTTCCTGAGTGTTTATTTCTGGTTATTGACTTTGGCTTTGTTTTGCCTTCCCTGTATTCTGGTATCCCTGATTTGGCTTTTTCGCATTGTTGTGTCCCATTCTGTGTCCCGGACCTCAGAAAGTATTTGGTACGTTAAGTCCGGCCATTCTAAGGTCCGGTAAGACGTTACTTTTAGTCCTAGGTGTGATACAGTTCTACGTGCTGGATCAACTAGTAATCCTGACACCTAGATTAACTTGACTCATGAAATCAACTATTGGTTCAAGGCTGAGATATGGGATATCTAGATCTGAAGATTATATTTTATTTATATATATATATATATATATTTATATATATATATATATATACACACACACACACACACACATACATACACACACACACACACAGTATCTCACAAAAGTGAGTACACCCTCACAGTTTTGTAAATATTTTATTATATCTTTTTATGTGACAACACTGAAGAAATGACACTCTGCTACAATGTAAAGTATATAGCCTGTATAGCAGTGTAAATTTGCTGTCCCCTAAAAATAACTAAACAGACAGCAATTATTGTCTAAACTGTTGGCAACAAAAGTGAGTACACCCCTAAGTAGAAATGTCCAAATTGGGCCCAATTAGCCATTTTACCTCCCCGGTGTCGTGACTCATTAGTGTTACAATGAGTGTAAATGGAGAGCAGGTGTGTTAAATTTGGAGTTGTCGCTCTCATACTGGTCACTGGAAGTTCAACATTGCACCTCATGGCAAAGAACTCTCTGAGGATCTGAGAAAAAATTGTAGCTCTATATAAAGATGGCCTGGGCTATAAGAAGGTTGCCAAGTCCCTGAAACTGAGCTGCAGCACGGTGGGCAACCCCATACAGCTGTTTCACAGGACAGGTTCCACTCAGAACAGGCCTTGCCATGGTCGACTAAAGAAGTTGAATGCACGTGCTCAGCGTCATATCCAGAGGTTGTCTTTGGGAAATAGACGTATGAGTGCTGCCAGCATTGATGCAGAGGTTGAAGGGGTGGGGGGTCAGCCTGTCAGTGCTCAGACCATACTCGGCACACTGCATCAAATTGGTCTGTATGGCTGTTGTCCCAGAAGGAAATCTTCTAAAAATGATCCACAAGAAAGCCCGCAAACAGTTTGCTGAAGACAAGCAGACTAAGGACATGGATTACTGGAACCATGTCCTGTGGTCTGATGAGACCAAGAAACTTATTTGGTTCAGATGGTGTCAAGCATGTGTGGCGGCAACCAGGTGAGAAGTACAAAGACAAGTGTGTCTTGCCTACAGTCAAGCATGGTGGTGGGAGTGTCATGGTCTGGGCCTGCATTAATGCTGCTGGCACTGAGGAGCTACAGTTCATTGAGGGAACCATGAATGTCAACATGTACTGTGACATACTGAAGCAGAGCATGACCCCCTACCTTCAGAGACTGGGCTGCAGGGCAGTATTCCAACATCATAACGACCCCAAACACAACTCCAAGATTAGCACTGCCTTGCTAAAGAAGTTGAAGGTAAAAGTGATGGACTGGCCAAGCATGTCTCCAGACCTCAACCCTATTGCGCATCTGTGGGGAATCCTCAAACGGAAGGTGGGGGAGCGCAAGGTCTCTAACATCCACCAGCTCCGTGATGTCGTCATGGAGGAGTGGAAGAGGACTCCAGTGGCAACCTGTGAAGCTCTGGTAAACTCCATGCCCATGTGGGTTAAGGAAGTGCTGGAAAATAATGGTGGCCACACATAATATTGACACTTTGGGCCCAATTTGGAGATTTCCACTTAGGGGTTTACGCAATTTTGTTGTCAACGGTTTATACATTAATGGATGTCTGCTGAGTTATTTTAAGGGGACAGCAAATTTACACGGTTATACAGGCTGTACACTGACTACTTTGTAGCAGAGTGTCATTTATTCAGTGTTGTCAAATGAAATATATAATAAAATATTTTTAAAAAATGTGAGGGGTTGTGATGAGAGCAATCTCGCCACATTGCATTGGAGAAGCCTGGTTGCTCGCCTGCTGCCTTTGGACTATGGCCCCATGTTAAAAGACATCTTTTTCCCGGCAGAAAACACTTATTCCTGCTTTTCTGCCTGGGGTTCGGTAGATTCAATCTACCGAACAACCGCATGAATGAATAGACCACCTGGGAGCTGGAGTGTGCCGGCAATTAACCTCCCTGAAGCTGCGGTTAACCGCAGCTTAATTGGCGAATACTGGGTGGCCGCCATTCGTATCACGAACACGAGGTCGCGGCCATTTTAAACATGCGAACGTACAGCGGTGTTCAACGCTTAATTCATGGAACTAAAATTGGACACAGTTTTGCGCGAACACCGCTGAAGCCGCCGACCTCCCCTTCTTGTTCGGTGAAAGTGCACGAACGGCCCGGTGTTCGGTAGTTTTACTTGAATATGTTATACCCCAGATAGGAATCACATGGAGCACATTCGCATGATAACTGACTGTGTAAAGATTTTGGCTCCATGGCGATTGAACTGTATTCGTGTAGTCTGAGCGCCATTCGCTTAATAATGTGCGCTCAGACCTGAGCTATCTGGGGACATGTTAAATGTATAAGTTTATTGTAATGTGTCCTACATAGTGTATTTTAACAGTAATTCCTGTTTTAGTATCCCCACGTGCATAATGGCGATTTGCTTTTGTCTTGGGAGATAATTGAATTACTTCTCAATTATCTCCAAGGCAGAGGGGAGGAAGCCAGGATGCACTGTGGGAATATAATGGGACTGTGTGTCCTATTTGTCAACTTGTCTGTCTTTTGTCACAGTCTCCCATTTGGTCCCCTAGGGGAGTGTCCACCAGGTGGGAGACCTGCATAAATACTGGGCAGGTAGCCCTCATTAAACAGACCACTGCTTGACCTTCAACACGGAGCCTTGTATCGTCTTTGGGGGGATTTACTGAATGCTGATAGATACAGATTGCAAGGAGTGTAAGCCGCTTGGATGCTTTTCCTATTCGTCTGCTAGCAGTGATTCGTATGGTTCCAGTTCGTGTGTTTGGAGTGCTATATTGTATGCCATTCGGGAGTTTGGAGCATTCCCTTATTGGCGGTTTGTGAGTTTGGTGTTCTACAGTAGCTGTGCCTGCATCTCTGGAAAGGGGACGATCACCTACACGGTTTTAACCCCTTGTGTACAAAACGGTCCGTTACAATTGGTGGCAGCGGTGGGATCGTTCCTACAGTAAAAAGGACAGCTACAGGAGACACCATTCCATGGAATTTACAATTTGAGGGCAACACATGTCCCAGTACAGCGACCCTAAAAGCAACAGAATGGAACCAGCAGTGTTATACGAGGAGGAGGACCTGGATGGCCGGGATGCATTAAGGAAAGGCATCTGGTACCAGGCCCTGGATAATGTACAATACCAGCGGGGTGAGAGTCTCCCCAGTGAAGAGCAGCGGTTGCAGAAGCAAGTGGCCCTGCGGATGCCCTTCCTGGGAGAGAAGCCGCCTGGAGGAATGGGTGAAGGAACTAGAGCACCGGGTATGGCAGGAGCTATGGCTGGAGGATGCCTACCAGGCGCTCTGGTGGTATATGGCACAGTATATACCTTGGACAGCTGAGCATGACAAGCCAGAGGGAGAGGAGTTTGATGGTCCTGGCTTGTTATGGGAGTCTTTTTCAGAGCCTGAATTTGGGAGCCCTACACAAGCCCGGTTCAGTGATCTTTTGGAGTGGAGGGAGAGCAGGTATGACTGGGACGACACTCAGGAGATTGAGCAAGGCCTGGTCCACCTAGTGACCCTGGAGTGGGAACTGGAGCAGGACTACCGAGATCTCTTCCACTCCATTGGGAAGGCTCCACAGGACAGCAAGGTGACAGATCCAGTTCCAGACCCATTCAGCTGGGAAGATATTGTTGAGATTTACTGGGAGGAACTCCAGGTGGCTGGTGGAGATGGGACCGAGGTCTCTCCACCGGTATTGCAGGGAATTGGGAGCCCAAGCTCCATTCCCCAACGGGAGATATTGCAGGGAATTTGGAACCCGAGCTCCATTCCCCAGCGGGAGATATTGCAGGGAATTTGGAACCCGAGCTCCATTCCCCAGCGGGAGATATTGCAGGGAATTGGGAGCCCGAGCTCCATTCCCCAGCGGGAGATATTGCAGGGAATTGGGAGCCTGAGCTCCATTCCCCAGCGGCAGGCTGAGTTACAGGGGACAGAGATAGTTGCTTCTGTCCCCCAGCAGCAGAGTGAATTGCAGGGAATTGGGAGCCCAAGCTCCATTCCCCAGCGGCAGGCTGAGTTACAGGGGGCAGAGACAAGTGGTCCTGTCCCCCAGCAGCAGTGTACCTTGCAGGGAGAGGAGAGCAGCGTCCTCCCTCCCCAGTGGCAGGGTGAGCTACAGGGATGCTGGGCGGTCGGCTCAGATCCCCAGCGGCAGTGTGATTTATTGGGAATTGGGAGCCCAGCCTCCATTCCCCAGCGGGAGATATTGCAGAGAATTGGGAGCCCAGTCTACAGTCCCCAGCGGCAGTACGATTTATTGGGAATTGGGAGCTCAGTCTCCATTCCCCAGCGGCAGAGTATCCTACAGGGAATAGAGAGCCCAGTCTCCTTTCCCCAGCAGCAGGATTCTGTATTGGGAGCAGAGACAGTCGGTCTCCCTCCCCCGCAGCTGGAAGTATGTATGGGAGAGGAGTGTGTTACCCTCTCTCCCTAGCGGCAGCTTAATGTACCAGGGGGAGACAGGAAGCCCCACAACTGTGCAGATGGGACCGTAGTCTCTGCACGTACAGCACAGGGGGTAGGGACGGTCGGTTCTGCCCCCCAGCGACAGGGCTGTTTAGCCAAAGGGGAGACAGTCTGTCTCCCCCTCCGGCAGCCCAGCGGTGTGTCTAAAGGGGAGACTGTCGGTCTCCAGCAGCAGGGCTGTGTGTCTAAGGGGGAGACAGTCGGTCTCTAGCAGCAGGGCTGTGTGTCTAAAGGGGAGACAGTCGGTCTCCAGCAGCAGGGCTGTGTATCTAAAGGGGAGAAAGTCGGTCTCCCCCTCCAACAACCAGGCTTCAACCAGGATACCACCCCAGTAGCGCTGGCAACAGGGCAGAGTACCGCTGGTCTCTGCCCACACAGCAACCCACCAAGTCATCATACCCATACCCAGCACAGCCGTACCCAGGCACCTGGACATGGACAAGCTTCTCCTCTACCCAGGTGTAGTAACCATTTATTGTGGGTGGGCTGTGCTGTTGATTGTGTTTTGTGGGTGGGCTTCTGGACTAACAAGGGCACTGACCGGCAGGAGGTCAGATACCCTGTTAGTCTGTTTGGAAAAGGGGAGAGATGTGACGAGAGCAATCTCGCCACATTGCATTGGAGAAGCCTGGTTGCTCGCATGCTGCCTTTGGACTATGGCCCCATGTTAAAAGACATATTTTTCCCGGCAGAAAAGACTTATTCCTTCTTTTCTGCCTGGAGTTCGGTAGATTCAATCTACCGAACTACCGCACGAATGAATAGACAACCTGGGAGCTGGAGTGTGCCGTCAATTAACCTGCCTGAAGCTGCGGTTAACCGCAGCTTAACTGGCGAATGCTGGGTGGCCGCCATTCGTATCACGAACACGAGGTCACGGCCATTTTAAACATGCGAACGTACAGCGGTGTTCGACGCTTAATTCATGGAACTAAAATCGGACACAGTTTTGCGCGAACACCGCTGAAGCCGCCGACCTCCCCTTCTTGTTCGGTGAAAGTGCATGAACGGCCCGGTGTTCGGTAGTTTTACTTGAATATGTTATACCCCAGATAGGAATCCCATGGAGCCCATTCGCATGAGAACTGACTGTGTAAAGATTTTAGCTCCATGGCGATTGAACTGTATTTGTGTAGACCTGAGCTATCTGGGGACATGTTAAATGTATAAGTTTATTGTAATGTGTCTTACATAGTGTATTTTAACAGTAATTCCTGTTTTAGTATCCCCACGTGCATAATGGTATATTGAATTACTTCTCAATTATCTCCAAGGCAGAGGGGAGGAAGCCAGGATGCATTGTGGGAATATAATGTGACTGTGTGTCCTATTTGTCAACTTGTCTGTCTTTTGTCACAGTCTCCCATTTGGTCCCCTAGGGGAGTGTCCACCAGGTGGGAGACCTGCATAAATACTGGGCAGGTAGCCCTCATTAAACAGACCACTGTTTGACCCCGAACACGGAGCCTTGTCTCGTCTTTGGGGGGATTTACTGTATGCTGATAGAGACTGATTGCTAGGAGTGTAAGCCGCTTGGGTGCTTTTCCTATTCGTCTGCTAGCAGCTATTCGTGAGGTTCCAGTTCGGGAGTTTGGAGTGCTATTTTGTATCCAGTTTGGGAGTTTAGAGCATTCCCTTATATGCGGTTCGGGAGTTTGGTGTTCTGCAGTAGCTGTGCCTGTATCTCTGGAAGGGGAAGATTGACAAAATGGCTTTTAACCCCTTTTATGCCTGGGGGTGCCGTTACAGATATATACAAAGTAAATAATATAGAGGACACATCAAAAATACATAAGGTCATAAAATAGTCTTATAGTCTGAGCAAATACAACTTTTTTAATGTTTGCCTTTTTTCATTCTATTCTACAGCTACCTCTCCCCCCTCCCTTATCCCACCTGCTCTTTGGTATCCTGTGTATAGAAAACAATACGAAAAAAACCCACAAACAAGTGGTAAAGTGTGTAAATTGTTAATAAATTGTCACCACAGCTCCACTACTCCCTACTCTCGCCTGGAGTAGACACATCTGATATATAATAGGCAAGCATCATTTATACTGAAGGGTCCAAGTAGATCTCTCTACAGAAAGTGATAATAACAGAAGGTGACCATCAGACATGTAAACCAATGTTGACCTCCTCCCTACATCTTCAACTCATATCTGAGAGACCTGCACACTTATAATGGAGCAACCCATGGGTTCTGTACCAGCATGTTAATAACGTATACGTCAGCTACTGGTAATTAAACACTGGTGGCAAAGTATATTTATTTTTTCTCACTTTTGGTCTGAAAAGGATACACCTACTTACTGCTCCAACTTAGCGACTTATCTAGCGGGCTAGGAAGTAGCAAAACTTGTCAAAACCTGAGGGTGGATGTTCAGGAATTAATTCTGTAAGCAGTTTTAGTGCGTCTGATGTACAACATTGCAGCAAATATATCAAATCACATTCTTCAAAATGTCAGGTAATGGATGACAGCATCCATCCTGCCAGGTCAGGGTTCTGTGAAATAGGGGTTAGGATTGTTGTGAGTTGAAGTTTAAGCATTACGGAAAACAAAATCCAATCCTCAGAGAGGCACCTGTAAAGGGATGGCTACATATCAATTTCTTCACAGAAGGAATATTAAGCTACACCAAGGGGAACAGTTTATTCCCCAGTTGGGCTAGCTCTGGTCCCACACACAGTTTAGACGATTTGTGTATGTGCCAGTCAGTTAATCAGAGTGGATAAGTTGCTTAGTAGTATGTCAGTATGAAGGGAAGTCCTACCTCACCTAATTATTTTGGAAGGCTAGTTGTGTTTGCTTAATTCTAGGGACCCTGGATTTCCAGTCAAACTTTAGGATTGAGTGATTTGAAAAAGCTCTTGGAATCGTCATCGGAATTGTTTGAAAGAGGTACAAAAACCCTGGCAGCGAATAAATTTGGAGGGCATTTATCCTGCCAAATCACGGCATGCAGTGTCTTGACCATCAGATCATGTCTGATGTTAGCATCCTGTATGGTTTCCTCAGATCTCCAAATCTCCAGATAATTGAAGTGCTTGGAGCACCATGCAAATGCAAATGTGAATTGGAATTGAAGATGCCTAATAGATGCATCTTCAAGGGGGACATTTAGTGTTTCCGATTTATCCATGCTAAGTTTCCTATTCTGAAGGAGTCAGTATTCTGAAAAAGCAAAGAGATTTGGGAGGGACACTGAAGACCTTCCAATAAAGAACTGTATGTTGTTCGCATACGTGTCTACTTTATGTTCCACATATCCCTGAGTGAACCCTGTTATCCTCTGTTCTGTCTGACCATACAGAAAAGTTTCTAGTATGAGAGCAAACAGGAGGCAGGACTGTGAGCAACCCATTTCTGATCTGGAATGGGGGTGAAAGCACTTCATGGATTTGAATACATGCGCTGGGGATTGTGTAGAGAGATGTCACCCACAATATATGTGGACTAAATCCTATTAGTTGAAGAGTCAAGGTCAGAAACTGACAATCCACCCAGTCAAAAGCTTTCTCTGCATCGGTAGGGAAGAAAACAATCTCCACATGCATGATATTAAGCGACTTGAAACATATTGTCCCTCACCTTTCTACTGAGCACAAATCTCATCTAATCCGTATGAACCACTTCAGGCAACACTCTACTGAGACAGAGTGCTAGGAATTTATAATTTCTGAATGCAGCCAAGATTTTATTTGGGAAGTGAATCTTGGAAGTCTACTTAAACTTAAATTTTAAAAATGAGGCAGATTCACCTCTTCTTCTGTAACATCCTAACCAATAAACGGCCACACTAATTTGAATCTTTGCAAAAGAAGCAATTAGATTTATGTAAGGTATGAGGACGTTAAGGTATGAAGATAGAGGTTAATGTAGTGTTTCAAATGCTGGTATAGAATAAATCAGTGCACAATAGTTTTAATTACCACACATGAAGAAGACATGACCTCCAGGGAAGATCCGGTTTGTGGGGCCAGCTGATTTTCTGCTTGTCAAACAGTCTATTACATGGGAAAATATTAAGTATGTATCTCCCTTAACCCCTCCCCCCCCCCCCGCCTCAAGATGGCTATAGACCCCTTTAATTTAAGATGGACCATGACAATACACATGTATTATAACTCATCCTCACCACATGTATGTATGGCCTAGCCAAGGAATGATAATGGCTGTATAACTGTCAAATGTCAAAGCTATTAACATTTCTCATACACATTTGAGCCTCACATCCAGCATGTTACCAAGTCCTGTAGATTCCATCTTAAAAACATGGCCCCTTTCTTACGCAAGATGCTACTAAGGAGCTTGTCCATGCTCTAGTAATTTCCTGCATGGATTATTGTAACCCTCTCCAAATTGGTCTTCCCAAAAACCGTATTGCCCCGCTACAGTCTGTAATGAATGCTGCCGCCAGACTGATTTTCCTCTCTAGTTGGTCCTCTCACACCTCACCCCTCTGTCAGTCCTTACATTGGCTTCCTGCATCCTATAGGAGTCAATTCAAAGTGCTAACCCATACCTATAAAGCATTGACCAATTCTAGCCCCTGTAATTTCTCTTCACAAATCCATAGGTATGCCCCTTCTCGGTCTCTCCGCTCTGCCCATGACCTTCTCCTGTCCGCTGCTCGCACGCGTACAGCCAACTCACGGTTGCAGGACTTCTCGCGGGTGACCTCCTTCCTGTGGAATAACCCACTTACCACCATCAGAATCTCCCCTAGTCTTCAATCGTTTAGGAAGTTCCTTACAACCCATCTCTTTAAGAAAGCTTATGGCCTCTCAGAGTATCCTCTAGCTCACATACCTGTCTCTTGCTCTCTCCTAAAGGGCAGCACTCTACTCTCTCCTCCAGCTCTGCTTCACATCTCCCTTATTTGATTGCTATTTCCTGTCCTATTGTGTATTACACCCCACTTCCTGTGGACTGCAAGCCGATTTGAGCAGGGTCCTGTTCAACCTATCGTTCCTGTAAGTTTTCTTGTAATTGTCCTATTTATAGTTAAATTCCCCTCCCTCTTATAATATTGTAAAGTGCTACGGAGCAGTTTGCAAACATTTGTAAAACATTTGTAATACTTAGATAGTAACACAATGGCCATATATTATGAGTCAGAAAAACAGAAAGAAAAAAAATTTCAATCACATTATCTATGCTCATATTAAGGCAGATATCAGCCATCAATATGTGAGGGAGACTAAAGCAACATGTACTTTAGACATATGCAGAGTATCTGGCCGTCTGGTCGTCTAATGACATGCCTGGAGCTCCCTTATCAAGCAGAAGGTTGAAAGGAATGAAAGCCCCAATGATAAGGTATTCCCTCTCCCACATTGTGCTGGTCACAAGGCATAAGACTAAGAGACATGAAGACAAAGTCAGTAATAGCCATGGTCAGGATTATAGAAATACAGATAAATGGAATAACAAGCCAAGTCAGACTACCAGAAATGTTAAAGGTCAGAAACAAGCTGGGTCAGGATACCAGAAGTACAGGTTGTCTAAATACTCCATTTGTCATCGTAGATCAGAAAGCATATTTAATAGATGTGTTGTGGCCATATTAGTAGCCAGATTTGTCTATGGCCTCTGAGGTCAGCTGGAATAGAGACAAAATCGTCCATAGTGCCACTGAGTCTTCTCCGTGGCTTTTGCTAGAAATATTTTCAAATGCACCATAATAGCATTTAGAAGTGCTTAAACTAGGGGCTTAATAGGCCAGGGGTGCATAACTCCTTACTTAAACTTTCTGCTCCTTGTCCAGTGAAACCTCCCAACCCTCTTCTGTGCCTCTTATCACTGAAATTTGCCTTTACATTTTGGGCTTCATATATACATTGTGACCGATGGGTCCTTCCAACTCCTACTCTATTTGAAGAAACATGGCAAAAAAACTGAAAATTAGTTGACCCCCAATTATTCAGAAAAAGTCACCGCTTAACAATATTAAAATAACCATGCTTGAAGAAGATATTATAACAGACAGAAAGAAACATCTGCTAATTTATACTTATAAACATGTTCACACTCTACAAATAGACCCAAACCTGGCAGTCCCAGAATGAAGAATCTACTAATTTGACCCACAGATTCTTGAAGATAAGAAATTATCTTGACAACCTAAAATTAAAAGATAAGTAAAACCAATTTGGTGTTTTAAAACTTTTTAAAATATTTTATT
This sequence comes from Pelobates cultripes, assembly GCA_933207985.1. NCBI lineage: Eukaryota > Metazoa > Chordata > Amphibia > Anura > Pelobatidae > Pelobates > Pelobates cultripes. Next base: position 16,448,701 of record OW240923.1, read on the forward strand.
TAAGCAAAATTGTATCTCTAAGACAGGAGCACAAAATTATCAAAAAAAAACAAACAAACACAACTAAATGTATGCATACATCTATATTATAACATTTTTATGAATTCCAGCACTTAATCATGGAATCATAGAAAATTATTTTTCAAAACTGCTGTGGAAAAGCAGAGGCCTGACTCCAAATTCACAAAATTAATTTGGTTAAAATATTGTAGCATGCTCAAAGATAGTCATGGAAAAAAAAACGGGGAATAAATTCAGCTAATCGCAGGGTTAAAATCTTGACTTGTGCTATAGGTTTATGCAAACCAGCCAGATTTTAAGTACCAATAATAAAATAAATTGTGCAAAACATTTAAAAGGAAACTATATAGACAGCTGTATTTACAACAAGGCTGACAAGTCATTTGCCTTGGGTAGCCCTTGCCAGGGGGACAGCAAAAAATGTCGCTTCCAAACACCCCAGCAGATGCCTTTTTAGCCTTGTGTCATGAGGGGCCCAAGAGCTGGCTGGCTGGCCACCTTAGGGCCTCTCTAAGGTGGGCTGCTGTACATATTGTAGCTGGGCGGCGAGGGAGTGCTGAGGTCTGTGCATTTCGTGCTCTGCTTCCTTCACATGCCATGCTGTGATGCCAGGAGCCAGAATATGATTTTACCCCGACATAACTAAGCAGCAAGGAAGGGAATAGAGCATAAGATTAAGGCCCCTTGCTGCCTCCATTGACTGCCCGCCCAGCAGCCCCAGCAGCCAGCCAAGCAGCCCTAGCAAACCCAGCAGCCACACTGTACAGTACACTGGACTCCGGGGACGGGATCCACACTGGACCCCAAAGAAGGAATCCAATCCATCTCTCCCAAAGCTAGGTAGGCTGGGTGGACTTAAATTAAAATTAAAAATATATATATAATTTGTGTGTGTATGAAAAAATGTGTGTGTGTGTCAGTCTCAGTGTGTGTGTATGTAAGTGAATGTGTGTCTGTCAGTGAGTGTGTGTGCCTGTCAGTGTGTCTGTCTGTCAGTGAGTATGTTTGTGAGTGTGTGTGTGTCTTTGTCAGTGAGTGTGTGTGCCTGTCAGTGTATGTGTGTGTCTATCAGTAAATATGTGTGTGTGTGTGTGTGTGTCTGTCTGTCTGTCAGTGGATGTGTGCGTGTCTGCCAGTGAGTGTGTGGCTGCCAGTATGTGTCTGTCAGTGACTGTGTGTGTGTCTGTCACTTAGTGTGTAGCTGTCAGTGTGTGTGTATGTGTGTGTGTGTGTGTGAGTGAGTGAGTTTGTGTCTGTCAGTGTGTCAAATCAGCAAGGATGTGTGTCTGTGAGTGTGTATCAGTGTGTGTCAAATCAATGAGTATGTGTGTGTCAGTGTGTGTATGTCAGTGTATGTATATCTGAGAGTGTGTGCCTGCCAGTGAGTGGGTGTGTCAGTGTGTGTCTGTCAGTGAAAGTGTGTATTGGTTAAACAATGTGTGTGCCAATGACTGTATATCTGTCAGTAAATGTATGTCAGTGCATCTATCAGTGAGGGTGTGTGTCTGTTAGTCAAAGTGCATGTTGGTCTTAAACAGGAAGGGGTGGGGCAAATGTAGGTTGAAGGGCTAGTTTAGTCATGCATAGGGCAGCACAAAATCAAAATACAACAGTTGATATTCTTATATAGGCTGGAGAATTACTTGACAGAAAGAGACACACTGTGTGAACATATAAAAGGGAAGCAGCTGATGGTGATGTAATAAAATAGTAAATATTAAATACCAAAAAAAACTTATAACATATCATATGAAGAACCATGCAACAAAATATGTAATTTGAAAATATACAACAAAACATGCTTCAAACCTACCAAGCAGGTAATAAATACATTATATAGCTTTATTCTTCTATATATAGTATTTCTTTACACCTTTTTTCAGTTGAGATATATTCTTCAGTATTTGAGTTGGATACATGGTATTCTTTGGAACAAGTTAACGGTGCTCCTAAATTAGCTGTCTACATTAATTAGTATTTTCTACTGGTCACTGATTATAGAAGATAATTAATAAATGAGCCACTTTATCATGCCGTGTTCTGTGTAAAGCTACACTCATAATGCTCATTACCCTCTGGATCAGGGGTGAGCAATCTCAACCCTCAAGAGGCATGAACAGGCCTGATTTTAAAGGGACACTAACACCTAATGAAAATGGTTCATGTGCATATAAATTGCCTGTCCATCCTTATTTTTTTTTTCTTGCAGGATCTTTATAATCTAGTCTGAAATATTCTTGCAATAAATGTAGAGAATGTCATTTATCCTTAAAAAATAATATTTTGTTTTTTTTAGCTCCTGGGAACTGTCATAGACAAAGATTGCAAAAATTAAACTTTACATTTATGCAGTATAAAAATAATAGATAGATCTGTGAATCCAACCCGTTTTGTAGATTTACACTGGAATGTTGTAATAGGTGTCATGACTTATTTCTATTAGTTTTAACTTGTCAATTTATTTGTGCTAGTAAAGGTTTGCTAAATAATATGATTGACTCCTAAAATTGTATTCTTGTCCAATAGAGATTGGCTTAGAGAGCTGTAATTCTGTGCAGTTTCGTGGTTAAAAAGTGCCCAAAGTAAAAATGGTTCTATTCCTAAGCAAAAGATAGTGTTCTTCCAATTGTGTCATAACAATAAAAAAAAAATAGGTTTTTTTTTTTTTTTAAGAGTTTAAAGGGTCTTTATTGAGTCATTTTAGTTGGAAACTTTAGTTTTATTGTTTGTATGTTTTATTTGTTTCTGTAGATAAAAAGTACAGGTCATCCAGCTGTATGTAAATGTCAGCAAAACATTAGAAGCAATGCAAAAACATGCTGAACCACTAAATTAAACTAAACAAATAATAAAATATGATGCTGATGCACAAAAAAAAAAAATAAAACATTTTGTTTGTGGGATAGAAATATGATAGGAAAGTTTTCCAGTTTAACAAAAGAAGTGTGGTCATTAAAAGCAGGCCACTGTGACCAGATTAATTTAAATGGAAACGTGTTTTCTTTAGTGGTACGACATATTTTTTCTTATTTATATTGTCTGAGACCAAAGAAAACATAACCGATAAGAGAGGAACTCTGGATTGTTTCAAGGCATTTCAATTACTATGTCTTGATACCAGTAAAAACAGTTTTATTTGCTTTCTTGCATGGGAAGCCAGGAATCATAGGACATTGGTAAGAAAACAGTATTTAGAACCAAGAGGAATGGAGAGAAGAAAATGGCGCGTTCAACTATGGCAAACACCTAATGCCACAAAATAGGCAAAAACCCACATTGACTTATAGTTTATTTTTCTTGTTTGTGCTTTACCCTTGTAAAGTTATGAATGACTCTGAACAAAATTCCCTGTAGAAAGAGTGCATGCTTCACTCTCTAATTTAACATAAAGAGGAAATTTCCTTTTGATAAGCAAATTTCGCAAAGAAAACTAACAGATGGACATGCTTTGCGTAGCCTTCTATTAAGCATTTTACCTTTTATAACTCACTTATATGCCTCTCTATCAAGAGTATTGGGAACCATTACAATTAAATCTCTAGAGACAGTCTTTAGAGCCCTGGTTGAGTATGGTATCCTGAACATGTCATCAAATTGCATTAAGTTAGCTTTTTTTTTAGAGATAGTTGAGCAATTCTAAACATGAAGTGCCATTTTAGTTTCTGAAAGAATGCTATAGAGCATGCTGATATCTGGCATGACAATTGGATCTTCCTGTTATATATTTCTTTCATTTGAGACCCATATAATCAGAAGCAGACGTATGGCCTTAAATTAAATAGTATAAAAAAGCATAAAATCTAAATAAGAAACTGAAATCTCACTTTGGGCTTATTTCACTTGCACCCTACTAAGGTAGGCAGTTGAATCCAGTCATTATCATCTGGACAGCTGTTATCACTTTTCACTTTAATTTTTTTTTTCTGACAATAGA